>OY288269.1:74216573-74888590 GCA_958450335.1 Hibiscus tridactylites | reverse complement strand
AAACTAAAGTAAACGAGAAAATCAGATTGAGAGAATAGGTTGGTATTGATTTGCTCAGTAGTGCAGGTATTTCACTTTTCAAAGGAACTTCTAATGCTTCTGTCGTTGCGCCTGTCGCGACAGCACCTGCCGCAGCAGCAGTCTGTTGTTGTCGCGGCAGCGACCAACAACTCTGTACTTCAAGTTTGGCAAGAATCCCTGTTGTGACTTGTTCTATCCCTAGGCCCAAGTTCTTTCGATGAACACGTCTTGGATGATACATCTCGGCATGAATCGAAGGATGAACACCGATGTTTGTGAATTCTTCTTTAGCCACTTAACCTTGAACCTATCCCTAGGCCAAGATGGTTTAACCATAAACTAGAAAACTCACATTTACTCTTTTCATATACTTAACTCTCTCGATATTAAGTAAATGGATAACCTCACAATGCTCTCATGAAACTCTTATGAGATGTTGAAACCAGAGTAAATAAACTTGAAGCATTTATTAATTGAACATAAAAAATCCTAAGAAATAGTACAACCCTTACAACTACCTTACAAGATCAACCCTTATCCCTAGGGGAAGTTTAGAACATGATAGAGAGAGAAAACGACTAGGGTTTTTGGGGAAGGCGCCTAGGAGCTAGATATCCTTTGCCTTGTCGAATTACAATCGTATATATAGGCCTTGGACTTGAGTTTTCTTAATGGCCAAGAATACTAGTTTGAATTAAAGTACAACTCTATTAAAGACTAAATCTCTGAGTAGATGTCTTTTAATTCGCCCTATCTTCTTGCTTTGACTTTTTCCTCAAACTTTGGGCAAGGCCTTCCTTGTGCTTCTGGGCTTTGATAGTTATGCGAGGGGTCCACGAAAATCAGGCTTTAAATGCTCTATCAGTCGAACTCCACTTCGTATTTTCCATCACCATAGTCTTCATTGTTGCCTCTTCTGCCACGGTAGATGTCACAACAGCGTTGTAATGGACATTCTCCTTCAATCCTTCACTCCATCTTTGTTGTTATCTTATGTTCCTCTGTTGCCCTGGATTCTTCCACGACAAGTATCTACAAGAATGGACCAACATCAGTAGTATCTGTGCAATATTTTCCATTCGTGATGTTTATGCAAAATCTATCCTAAAATGCAACCAAACATGCTTGATTTCATCAATAATATGGGTAAATGAAGGTTAAAATATAGAACATTTATGCACTCAACAATAATCTCTCCTTTGCTTTGTTTTTTCTTCATTGAACTCCTTTTGATGGATTCTCTTCAAAACCCAAATGATTTTTCCATTTTTCTCAAAGTTTATTGTTTGAAAATAATGGGTTTTGGGGGGATTTTCGTGTGGATTGATGTTGTTGTGTTTTGGGTTGGTTAAAAGCAATTTTTTGAGTGTTAAATGATGTGGAGATGCTGGTTCAATCATAAAATCCCGAAACTAGGTAAGTGGGTAATTTTAAAGGTTGAAAAACTAGAGTTTTTTGCTTAGTTTTGGGTTGAAACAACACCTTATGGTTTTGTAGCTTTGGAATGATGTTTTCAGAGTAAATATATGTGTTTCGGATTATTATATTGTTGGTTTTGGTTGGAGCTGATGTGGTGATATTTTCGGATAACTTCGGCTACGAATCGATGAGAGAATGTTGTTGAATATTGTGTTTGTGAATTTTAGTGGGCATGTATGTTGAAAATGGGTATTAATACTCTATTTTGGATTGTTAGAAGCAGTAGAAACAGATTTGGCTACTTCGGACGTGATACTCGGTGTTACGGAGGCTTGAAATCGGTGTTTCGGCTATCGTTCGGGTTGTGCTGGTGAGTGGTAATGTTTTAAAGCTTTGTGATGTTTCAAAGCGGTTTTCTTGGAGTTTGGGTTGATCTTGAGCGGCCGACCTAAACCCAAGTGTAAGTTTAGCTAATCTCGCCTTGTTTTGTTAAGTGTTGGTGAATGTGATTATATGTATTGTTGGGTGAGGTACTATTTTCTTTTACATCCTTTTGAGTGCTATTATATTGTTGTTGTTGAAACCTCACGTGATGGTTAATGGGAAGTGTGTTGTTGAACACGATGATGTGTAGTCCCACCGGAAGTTGACTAGTAGATGAGTACGGTGATGTGTAGTCCCACCGGAAATATGCTAATTGTTTATGAACGATGATGTGTAGTCCCACCGGGAATGGTTGTGCATGTGCACACCATGAACTCATTCCTATGTTGTGTTGGAAATGTGCCTTGAGATAAATTAAGGTTTTTGTTGGATTGAGACTTCAAGCGCGTGGACATGTTTATGCTTATACTTATGTTTTTGGTTTAGTATATTCCACTACAAATGGTTTTGTCTTCAAAATAAATATATATTTTGAAACTGCATTGTTGTTGTTGTAATTTTGAGCTATGCTCACTAAGCTTACGCTCTCCTTTCCAATGATGCAGATCGTTAGTGGCTTCGGGAGGCAAGTGGGGCAAAGGAAAAACCCTGGAGTTCATTTGATAGCTCAAGTACGGTTTTTATGGTTGTAATAATACTTAGGCAATGGGAATGCTAGACTTTTGTGTTGGAGAGTTGGTGTCTAAACTCTCGTGTGGTTGTTATTGTTGCTGACGTGTTTTAAATGTTGAGACCGTGTTATATGGAAGGTTGATATGTCTTATGTTAAAATGTTTCCTTTAGCCTTTTGGCCATGTACCCAATTTGTGTAAGTATGTATATTTGATGCTTGTATTAGGGTGGTTTGCCTCTAGATTCCTTTTAACGCATGATTGCTATGTTTTGATGATGTTTATGTGTTATGTAGATGATGTTTGATCTTTAATCATGTTGTGGTTATGTTTGAAGTTTGTTAGAGTTTTGGGGTAGTTTCGGTTATGTTTAGGAAGGTTCTAAAGTGTCTCGAATGTGAATTTTCTGCAAATCTGCAGGTAAGTATCGAAACTAGTTGAATAGGTTTCGAAACCTTTTAAAGATGGTTCTGAAACCAGCCTTAAGGTTTCGAAACTTGTTAAATTTTCTGGAAATCTACAGGAAAGTTTCGAAACCTTTGTTTGGTAAAGTTGAAAATTTGTTTGAAAAGTTATGTTTTGGTCTCTGATTGTTTAACATGCACTTGGGTGAGTTTGAATGATCTTTTAGAGCTGAAATTTAACATGAGAGCATGAAATCTGACCAATTGCATTTTGGTAACTTTAATTTCTTAAAAGTCCCTGTTTTTATCTATTTTTATGTTTTAGTCCCTAATCGCTAAAAGGGCCAATTGGACTTCTAATCGATGTCCGATTGAAGTGAGGTTTTAATCGTTGCTTGCATGAACATATAGGATAATAATGAAGCCTTTAGAAAGGATAAAAAGAAAAAAATACCTTGGATTTTTAATCGGTGGGAAATCCTCGGGTTTCTCTCCGGTTATCCCCGTGTAACTCTCCCGATTTGGTATTGCGACTAGACCGGGTCGAGGGGGTTAAAAATCTTTTGCCATGCAATATTACGTCAACATTGTGCTCACATAGTCGTCGGGTTACTCGTGCTCGCATAGCTTTCATGTTGAATGGACTATATCTGGATCACCATAGCCACATACATGTCCTAAATGTACTTGGATCACATTAGCCAAGGGTCATCTTTACCTGAGGTCACCAAGCCATCAGGATTACTCGAGCTCACATAGTTGTCGAGTTACCCATTCTCATATAGTCGTTAGGTTAAATACCATATATGGATCACCACAGTCACAGATATATCAACCGTTCTGACAAGTCGTCGTTTAACCGGTCAAAAATAAATAAATGTTTAACCTCTTTCAACAATAAATAAAATAAAGAAATTGAATAGATATAGGGAAAGAGGGTCAATCCGCAGGGAGATTAGCTGGAATTATTGACTTGAATTTGTCGGATTTGAATTCCCAAGAATATCTGTAAAATCAAAGAAATAAAAAGGGGGTGATATGATTTCGAGTGAAGTAATAAAATAAAATGCAATAATTAAAAGTAATAGAAAAAACCAAGTATGCGAAATAGCCTCGAACCAGCTCCTTCAATTCTTTCGATCACTGAAATAGATTTTTTTTTCGGGATCATGTCGGTTACAGTCTACGAGTCCCAACCCGTCGCAACTTGTTTCTCTCTCGAGTAACCAATCCTCCCAAGTCTATCTTCGAAAGATGGTTCTTAAATAAATCAACCACGTCTATGGCCGTTAAAATGTTTAGAATAAAAGCAGGAAAAACCCAAGTCTCTCCTTAGCGGACCGCCGCTAAGAGTGTTCACAGGAAGTCGAAATTTTCCACAGAGCGATTCTTCCTCCCAACTATGTTTTTAAACGATTCCAGATCAACTAGCTCTTTTTTATTTGAAAAACGGTTAAAAAACTTTAGTAAGGCCGATTGCCAAACTATCTAAGCAGAAAGATAAAAATGATTTCCCAAAAGAATTTAAGCAAGTTCAATTCTCACGAATCGAATTGACTTGGCTGGTTCATGGCTTAAAAGATTTAGCTAAACATGATATTGGTTATCATGCTTAACTTGGTTTTGGAAAAATAATTAAATAACATAAAAGAAACGAGACAAAGAAAATAAAAGAAAAGAACTTGGATTAAACTAAAAATGTTTACAAATATAAAAGACTCAAAAGCTGGAAGATGATCACTAAAATGATTGATGATCTAAGCCTTTACCAAGGGGTGATATTTATAGGCTTAGATTTACAAAGATAAGGTGATGAGATAATTTAAAATAATAAACAAAAGATAAAACAATTCAAATGTTTTGAAATTTAAATACAAGAAATCTAAACGGATAAGTTGATAAGATCTCTCAGAACGTTCCAGAAGCTTCTAGAAGTTGCCACGTCATTGCCACGTCACTGCCACGTCAGACGCGTCGTGCCCGATGTCATGCCCATGATGCCAGTCATGACAGAATTATATTAAACACTACAGAAATGCCCCATTTTCACTGTTATTTCCAGATTTGGATTTCTGCACAAAATATAACAAAAACAACATGTATTAAGCAGCAAGAAGTCCTAATAACTAGAAAAATAGCAAATGAAATATGTCACATTTAAGA
This sequence comes from Hibiscus tridactylites, assembly GCA_958450335.1. Classification (NCBI taxonomy): domain Eukaryota; kingdom Viridiplantae; phylum Streptophyta; class Magnoliopsida; order Malvales; family Malvaceae; genus Hibiscus; species Hibiscus tridactylites. Next base: position 74,883,528 of record OY288269.1, on the reverse strand, counting down.
ACTTATCAAATTCCCCCTCACTTGTCTCATACTTGTCCTCAAGTATGTCCGAAAAAAATATAAACCAAAGATTGCATTTCTCAAGCCATTACAAGCATCAAACATAATCATAAGAGTTCGAGCGCAAAAGGAGTATCATGAAAGAAACATAATCAAACCAAATGGATGCAAGAAAAGAACACTCCTTATCTCTTCCAATTACCTATCAAGCATTAATCAAATTCTAACCTAGTCTTAATCCTCACCAAGATACACTCAAGAGCACTCAAAGTGTTTAAAGGTAAATGTGAAGCAAAAACTCTCTAAGTCATGCATGAACAAAGGTTTCCATAGGCTTGTAACAAGTTCAATTCTCCACTACTAATTAGAATCGAGGTGCAAAAATCATTGGGTCTTTTATTCAAGGTGTAATGTGGGTTTAGAAAAGGGTAAAAAGATGGAAAGAAAATAAACAAAAGAAGATGATCAATGCAAGATATTTCAAACAATAAACAGTGAAGACAAATGAGGAGCTTAAAGATGGGCAAGCAAACACACATTTTTTTCTTTTCTTCTTTTCGAAACTGTTTTTCTTCTTTTTTTTCTTTTCAAAGCAATTGCTTCCTTTTATTATGTTTTTCCTTTTTTCTTTGTTTTTTCATTTTTTTCTGGAAAAATATGCCCTTATTTGAAAAGTATCTCCTTCATGTCTAATAAAGATTCTAGCATTTGATCAATTGAAATGGTTAAGTCAAAGGAATGGGATGTAAGGCTTACAAAGGCTCACTAGGCGATGAGAAAGGGTAAATTATAATGAAAGGGATGGAAGAGGTTAAAGCCTAATGCCTAAATCATTTTAAAGCACCTCGTTCTTAGTGTAGTCTCGAATCGTAAGCAAGCCACAAGTTCTAGATTCCTAAAATTCAAGATGACACTCTCAAGCAAAAGAAACGAGCATAATATGAAGAATGCATGCCCAAGGCTCAAATCTTACCAAAATTGGGCTAATTTGATTAAGCTATGCGAGAAATCTAATTAACACAATCAAGAGAAATTAAAAGAGATGTCAAACTGCAGATTACCCATATCCTTTGATAATCAAAATTATATAATTCAATCATTCCTAAGCACAAGAACAAGTAAAACATGTTGGACAACAAGTAATGGCAAGAAAAAAAATCATCTCAAGGTTTAATCAAAATCAAAACATATTATCAAACAAGCAGACAAGTGGTACTTTACCCTCCCCCTCACTTAAGTGAATTGCCCCAATTCAAATGAAAAACATAAAAATGTAAGGCAGAGAAAGAGTACTCCCCGTGGGTATTGATTGTAACGATGGTGATGGTGACCGTTGGGGAGGCGGACGGAGCTTGTCCAGCAGTGATGTTGGAGAGCTGCGAACGACGGACGATGGTTGGGGGTGAAGGCGGAGGTGCGGTGGAAGCCGTAGGAATGGGGGCTTGCCGTCGTCGACCATCGCGGCGTGGAGGAGGTGCGGGGACATGGTGAATTGCGGCTGAGTGAAACGGATGGGTGTGTTTTGTTAGGGTTTGGTGGTTTTGCGGGAAAGAAAGAAATGAAAGGGGGGAAAAGGGAAAAACGGACGGTATACTAAGGGGAAAAGGCTTGGGCTATCGTGCACCATTCATTGAGTGCGCTAAAATGCACCGCATTAATGAAACGGTACACTTCAGCTGAGGTTATGTTTGCCATTGTTGTTTGTGAAAAGAAATCCTGCAGATGAAAAAGAAAATTTATCAAGAAAAAAAATAAAGATAATGAAAAATGAAGCATAAATTAAATTATTTAAAAAGGAAGTAAAAATTAAAAAAATAAACCAATGGGTTGCCTCCCATTTAGCGCTTTGTTTAGCGTCGTTTAGCTTGACGACCTTTGCTAAATTTTTGGTTCTTCAAAAGAAAGGTCTTCAAATAAACGGTGATGTCCATCCCTTGTCGTTTTAACGCCTTCCTTCATCTTTTTATTTGTACGCAAAACAACAACTAAGCTTCTACCTCCTTCCTAATGCGACAACTTACTCAAGATGATGTTTGACAAAGTTTGGTTGTCGCCTAAAAATATATAATTAAATTGATCTAACTTCGGCTTGGGTTCCTGCAAAATTGAGGGAAAATTTTTAGATCGAGTTGGAATTAATCGAAACTCAGAAAGGGAAAAAAAGTTGAAATGATTTCGCCTATATTTTCATCGTCGAGATCCGCGAATTCCCTACAAAAGTCATAACACATATCAGTTTCGATCAAATCATCAGCTAACGGATCTATAATATCAACGAAATTTAAACTTGCGACCGAATCAGAGTACTTCATAGCTTTATACATATCAAATTTAACTACTTCCCCATCAAATTCCATAGTTAAGATGTCGTCGCGGACATCAATCTTTGTATGCGCGGTGTATAGGAAAGGTCGGCCAAGAAAGATTTCGGATCCGTTATTGTTGCGATCATTTTCCATGTCAATAATATAAAAATCAGCAGGGAAAATAAGATCTTTTACCTATACCAACACGTTTTCTAGTACTCCCTCGGGATAGATGACTGATCGATCGGCTAATTGAACCGTCACTCGCGTTTCTTTCAATGGTTCAACCGAAATTTTGTTGTAAACGCTTAACGGCATGACGTTGATAGATGCGCCTAAATCGCACATCGCTCTTTTAAACCCAACTTTCCCAATTTTACAGGGAATTGCAAACATACCTTGGTCCTTGTACTTTGGCGGCAATGGTCTTTGAAGAATAGCCAAAACATTCTCACCAAGGTTAACTCTTTCATTCCCAGAAAATCGCCTTCGGTTTGTGCATAGATCTTTCAAAAATTTTGTGTATTTAGGAACCTTCCGAATAACATCCAAAAGTGGAATGTTGATTTCCACTTTCTTGAATACATCCAAAATTTCCTTCTCTTCCTCATTTTTATCTCGTTTCGCCAATCTACTTGGAAAAGGAGGAACAGGTTCGTAAGTAGAAACAGAAATATTGGATTTAGAGTTACCTGCAGTGGGTGGAGACTTTTCGTTCTGGTCCTTCGAAGAGATGCCTTGCTCGTCGGATTTTTGCTTGGGCGGTTTAGGCGTTATCACAGTTCCACTACGCAGAGTGATTGCGCTAACATTTTCCCTTGGATTGGTTTCGGTTTGTGATGGTAACTTCCCATGGGATTCTAGACGGCTAACGGCTTGAGCTAGTTGGCTTATTTGTTTGTCGATTTGCTGGAGATGGGATTGTGTTTGGGTTTGGAATTTTTCCTGCGAAACTGCCAATCTCTCAACAATAGACTCAAGCGAGGATTTTTGGGGTGCTTGGTTTTGGTAGGGAGGTTGTTGCCTAGGTTGGTAATTCGGGTTTTGATTACCATAGCTCAAGTTTGGGTGATCTCTCCATCCGGGATTGAACGTATTGCTATGTGGGTTATAGGGTCTTTGGGGAGGTCCGGGAAAGTTGTGTATGGCGTTAACCTGGGAACCAGATGTATCCCGCAACAATGGGCATAAGTCGGTTGAGTGATCTGGCATAGTGTATATTCCGCATACCTTAGCAGCTCCTAACTCCCCTGAAACAAGATAATACACAATATTAGTTAAATTGTCTATCTTATTCTCTAATGAAATTGTGCTTACTGTTTGAACCTGTCGGCTGGGTTCACTTGTAGAACCAAATTGCTGCGAATTAGCAGCCATCGTGGAGATTAATGTTCTCGCTGCAGTAGGGGTCATGTTAACGAGCGCGCCGCCGCTTGCTGCGTCTACCATCTTTTTATCCATTGGTAACATTCCTTCATATATGTATTGAAGGAGTGTTTGCTCGGATAAGCCATGTTGCGGACAACTTGCACACAGCTTTTTGAATCTTTCCCAATATTCATATAGGGATTCATCGTGCATTTGTTGGATACCCAATATGTTTCGCCTAATTTATGTCGCTTTTGCCGCAGGGAAGTATCTGTCAAGAAAAACACGAGAGAGGTCAGACTATGTATTAATCGAATTCGGAGGTAAATAAAATAACCACTCTTTAGCCGTTCCAGCTAAGGAAAAAGGAAAAGCCCTTAGTTTTATTTGGTCCGCTGAGACCCCTTGTGGCTTCATGTTGCTGCACACCATATGAAATTCGGCAAGGTGCTTGTGTGGGCTTTCAGTAGGGAGGCCATTAAAGGTAGGGAGTAGGTGAATTAATCCTGTTTTGAGCAGGAAGGGAGTATCGCCCTGAGGAAAGGCGATGCAGAGTGGTTGCTGCACAGTAGTGGCTGCGTTCAGCTCTCGAATCGTTTGGTCCGCCATTGGTTTTGGTTCCTATGTAGGTTCTTCGATTGGTGTAGTTTCGGAGGTGGATTCTTTTTTGGGTCGTCGTGTGCTTTTTTGTTTCTTTCGTCGAAGTGTTTCGCCGTGAGTTCTGCGAGCGTTTGCTTCGATTTTCGGGTTGTATGGAGCTAAAGTACCCGGGTTTTTCTGGTCATAAAAAGAAACGTAATCAGTCAAAAAGTGCCGAAAGTAAATCTCCCCGGCAACGGCGCCAATTTTGACAAGTCGTCGTTTAACCGATCAAAAATAAATAAATGTTTAACCTCTTTCAACAATAAATAAAATAAAGAAATTGAATAGATATAGGGAAAGAGGGTCAATCCGCAGGGAGATTAGCTGGAATTATTGACTTGAATTTGTCAGATTTGAATTCCCAGGAATATCTGTAAAAACAAAGAAATAAAAAGGGGGTGATATGATTTCAAGTGAAGTAATAAAATAAAATGCAATAATTAAAACTAATAGAAAAAACCAAGTATGCGAAATAGCCTCGAACCAGCTCCTTTAATTCTTTCGATCACTGAAATAGATTTTTATTTCGGGGATCATGTCGGTTACAGTCTACGAGGCCCAACCCGTCGTAACTTGTTTCTCTCTCGAGTAACCAATCCTCCCAAGTCTATCTTCGAAAGATGGTTCTTAAATAAATCAACCACGTCTATCGCCGTTAAAATATTTAGAATAAAAGCAGGAAAAAACCGACTCAAAAATTGTCTAAAATAGAATCGCTTCTGATTTTATCTTTCCTTAGCGGACCGTCGCTAAGAGTGTTCACAGGAAGTCGAAATTTTCCACAGGCCGATCCTTCCTCCCAACTATTTTTTTAAACGATTCCAGATCAACGAGCTCTTTTTTATTTGAAAACGGTTAAAAACCTTTAGTAAGGCCGATTGTCAAACTATCTAAGTAGAAAGATAAAAATGATTTCCCAAAAGAATTTAAGCAAGTTCAATTCTCACGAATCGAATTGACTTGGCTGGTTCTTGGCTTAAAAGATTTAGCTAAACATGATATTGGTTATCATGCTTAACTTGGTTTTGGAAAAATAATTAAATAACATAAAAGAAACGAGACAAAGAAAATAAAAGAAAAGAACTTGGATTAAACTAAAAATGTTTACAAATATAAAAGACTCAAAAGTTGGAAGATGATCACTAAAATGATTGATGATCTAAGCCTTTACCAAGGGGTCGTATTTATAAGCTTGGATTTACAAAGATAAGGTGATGAGATAATTTAAAATAATAAACAAAAGATAAAATAATTCAAATGTTTTGAAATTTAAATGCAGGAAATCTAAACGGATAAGCTGATAAGATCTCTCAGAACGTTCCAAAAGCTTCTAGAAGTCGCCACGTCATTGCCATGTCACTGCCACGTCAGACGCGTCGTGCCCGATGTCGTGCCCATGATGCCAGTCATGACAGAATTATAATAAACACTGCAGAAATGCCCCATTTTCACTACTATTTCCAAATTTGGGTTTCTACACAAAATATAACAAAAACAGCATGTATTAAGCAGCAAGAAGTCCTAATAAGTAGAAAAATAGCAAATGAAATATGTCACATTTGAGAACTTATCACGCACTCAGATCACATAGTCGTGATTACATCGGATGTTACTCGATCACATAGCCCGAAGTACCTATCCCCTTATCCATACTCAGATCAACATGGCCACGAGTAGGTTCCTAACCCCAGCCCGATCACATAGCCCTTACGTCGGATGTACTCGCTCACATATCACATAGCCCTAAGTATAAATCATTACCAAGCCAAGATGTCAAGTAAATGCCCCCAAGTCATGACACTAACCAACGTGGTTCACCTCTCGATTTATCATTACCAAGCCTCTGATACATTATAGGAAGTACAAATCATTAGATTTCTCTAGAAAATCAAGCAAGCCTCTATCTCATTATGCTCACATATAGGGGTAAAATCTCAGTTACAAGGTTAATTACATCTCGTTACACTTTAAGAAGCATAATGGACCATAGTCTACAATTTTCCAGCCCATCTAGCTCAAAATGATATTTCTCGAGCAGAAAGTCTAGTGGGTACCGGTATTGACCATGCGTATCGATATGAAAAAGCACTACTAGAATTCTTGTAGGTTTATCGGTATCGGTACTAGATCGACCGTACCAATACTCGGGCCTTGGGTATTGGTACTTTCCCATGCATACCGATACCAAAACTCGCTACTGGAATTTTACAAGCATGTGTGTACTAATATTGACCAACTAGTACTGATACGGCCTTGAAGTGCATACATTTACAGGTAGTACATCATAATGGTACTCCTCTATCGGTTCATCATTGTTCTTCATTCGAATAAGGGGTACTTGTACTAGCTCCTCGCGTACCGGTATCGAACCCCAAAAATTACTTTCTAAGGCTCAGAAATTTCCTTAACTTGTCTCTAATCACATCCAAACCTCCCCAAAAGGGTTACTAAAGTTACCACGTTATTAATGGTTATATTAAGGTCTTCTAACAACATTTTTATAATAAAAAAACCTTACTTTGATCTCCCAAGACATGCTTCACCAACCCAACACCCATAAAAACTATAGCATCAAGCAAAGCATCAATTTATGATCTTCAAGAAATATAGGAGTCAAAGATGTGCTTACCTTTTAGCTAAAATCCTGAAATCAAGTGTCAACTTTGCTAACACTTGGCGATATAGTGGAAATGCAATGTAAATATGTAAGAAGTAATGCCAAGAATGAGTCTTTTGCGTGCAAGTATACACTGTTAACAAATAATATAGCAGTAAGCTGAGTATCGTATCCATAGGGATTGACCAAGAATTTAATTGTTCAATGGTTTACTCGTTAAAGGAATCAAGAATGTTTGGATTGATTTGAAGTTTTGTTTTAGAAAATAGCTAAGGGAATGCAATGAAAGTGAAAACAGTTTGGCAAAAAGAACTTTTAAATGGATGATGAGCGTTGGCAAAGGATGCCTGGATTTTACGATAGTTATGCCAGCTACTAATAATGTTATGCCTTGGATTTATTGTCGAGTATATTTCAAGAATGGCATTGCCTCTGTCGATGGCAATACCCCAAGTTAACCATGTTAAAATCCCTATATGTCTATAGTGAATTTTTTCATTAATTAACTCGATTAAGTTTCAATCTATACTCCTAAGGAGTAGATTCTCTTCCGAAGTAAGCTCATCTACTTGAACATATTCTGTCAAATCTTCTCTCCTTAGTATGGCAACTAATCGTTACCCCTCAAGTCTGTTAAGATATTAAGGCGTAATAAGCAAACAATGCCAACTATCGTATGGCAAAGAATTTAAAGAAATAAAGTGCTAGAAAGATAGAAAACAATGTCAAGGCATTAAATTATTAAAAACCAAACATAAACTGAGGGTTAACCGCAAACATCCCCAACCAACTATAAAAGGAAAACCCTCAGCTACAAACATCATCAAGCTTCCTCCTTGCTTCAAACTTGAAGAAGCTTCCCAAACATCTCCACTTGCTACAAAAACATGAAAACAATACAAGACATGAAATAATCGTTAAGGGAATGCTCAACTACAAATTTACACCCTTAAATTCAAAGGAAAACCCTTGAACCCCAAAAACCTATAAATGAAGAACTCACATTTTCCCACAATAATATATTTTTCTTAAAGCATGAGAGATGGAGATTAAGAATCCGAAATATTAAGTCTTGGAGGGAAGAAATGATGTATAAAGATAGGATTTTTAGCATTTGGTGGTCATGGTTTCCATGGAGAAGATGATAGGAAAAATGGAAGATGAAAAGATGAGAGAGAGATGAGTGATATCTAGGGATGGCAACGGGGCAGGGCGGGTTAGGTTTTTGGTCACCCCGACCCCAACTCGACTCATGGTAATCTCCACCCGACCCTGCCCTGCCCCGAGGAATATTATATTTTCACCTAACCCATACTCGCCCCGAGATTTGTACATTAAATTCGTCCCTAATTCGACCCGACCTGAATATTCAAGTTTTTTCTCTGATTTTTTTGTCAATCCCATATTTTTCTCACCAAACAAACAAAAATGAGAAAATATGAGAAAAACCTAGGATATATATATATATATATATATATATATATATATATATATATATATATATATATATATAGTATTAGAAAATACTCTAAACAAACAACATATTTTATCTCATTTTTATTGCTATTCAAAAGAAGTACCCTTTCTCATGAAAAATAGTTTTTAAAAAAATGCTAAAAAAATGGAAAAATAATCTGAAACATACACATAATATTTCTTTCCAATAATCAGTTTTGTTCAAGAGAAATTTAAAGAACGAAATAAAAAATATTCAAATTATGATGAATATCACAATTGTTAACAAAAAAGACATGCAATGGTAAAAATGATAAATGGAAAATAAAAACAAGAAAAAATGAGATGTGATGAGTGTAACACCCCAATTTTGGGCTTGGAAGTTTAGGGTCTGAGCCGGACCGGTCTGATTTTTGGTTCGAATATAAAAGGTGGTTTTTAGGGAAAGCCTAGTTTGGGATGCATTAAAAATATGGAAAAATATCTAAAAATCCTATTTTAATATATATAAGAGAGTGGTGAAATCAATTTTACAAAATAAGGTTTGGAGGTGTAACATTTCGAAATAGTGACCAAAATGTAATTTTTGAAAAGTTCAATGACGACTGTTTTGTAAGGATTGAAACTTTGAATCTTTAAGAAGCTAATTTACCCAAGGAAGGTTTTCTCCAGATTTTTTATTAATTTTAATGACTCATTTAATGTTTAATTAATTTAAAGAAAAGACGGAAATCACATTTTAGCTTTTCATAACTAACTTTTGCTAAAACTTTCTCATCTCATTTTCTCTCAAAATTCCCTCAGCCAAACACATTTTCACAGCAGCTTTTCTTTTGATTTTAACACTAAAAGATGAGATTTCAATCCTCAAATGATTCCTAATCATTTCTACATCAAATCCTCTTCATTTGCTTATTGAATTTTCAAGGATTTTGGCTCTAATCAAGGAGAAATCCACATTTAGAGGTAAGGATGTCCTTCTCCTCTAAATACTCAGTTCTTTACTAAAATTCTCAACTTCCCAATCCTTAAATTAAGTTTTATATAAAGTTTTAATGTTGTGATCTTGATTTTTGGCTTAAAACTCAAGATTTGGATTTAATCTTGAAGAAATTTGTGATGAATGTTTGGGCTCTGTTTTGAGGTGTCTTTTTAATGTATTTTGGATGAATAATGATGTGTAATTGAGGTTTAATCAATGCATTCCCGAATAGATTGATTTTCCTAAGTTTTTACTTGTGAAAATAGTGGTTTTCGGGGAGATCTTGATGTTCTGTTATAGCTGGAGGTATAAGGACGTGATTAGGTCCTTTTTGGATGTTAATTGATGTCTAAGAATGTTTAGAAGTGATGGATCTTGGCTGGGTAAATGTTGTGGAAGTGTTTGGATGTGATTTCGGTTGTGTTTGGTAGCCGAAATGTGAGTTTTGGTGAGAGCAACGAGTTTAGGTGCAATGGCTGAAGATTTTAATGCATGGTGATGCATTAATCCTCTACTTTGATGTGTTTAAAACATGGGAGACATCTTCGGATCCTTGTGTTGTTGATCCGAAGGCTTGATCGGCGTTTCGGCAAGATTGCGAAACAGAATTGGTGAGTGAAGTTTGGTTTTCAGCTTTGAAACCAATGTTTGAAGGGTTGGGAGCTTAGTTTAAGTCTAAGCAACTTAACTAAGCTCAAGAGTAAGTTTTCGGAGAAACTCTCTCTTTGATGAACCATGAGATGGTTGGATGCAATGTGTTTAATTTTCATATTTAAATTCTGTTTTGAAAGCATGTTTTAGCATGATTAATGCTGGTTTTGAAAGCCATGTGTTGAAGGATGCTCAAGGTAAGAGATCCTTGGTTTGACATTGATAAATGTGGTTTTGATGCATAGTGATGCATGATTGTTTAATGGATTTGATTAATGCTTAAAACAGTGGATTGATGATGGTAAATGATGTAAATTGGCAAGTGATGTGTTGGTTTAGAAGTACTTGAATCAGATATAGTTAGCTGGCTATAGGATTGGGTGCACCGTGAATAAAGTCGCCTTGGATGTTGAGGGGTTGTAATGGTACCGTAAACTCCATCCAAGTACACTAACGAGATGTCTAAGATCATAATGGTGGTTAAAATTCCATGTGAGGATCTTGTGTTGTGTGTCCCGTGTTCTCGTTAGTGATGTTATACAACAACCAATGGGTGATGTGGAGGGGTTGTGATTGTACCGTTAAAATCCATCACGGGTGTTGAGGGGTTGTGATTGTACCGGTAAACTCCACCTTGTGTGTTTGGTAGTGTGTATGAAGCGTATGGGACAACGCTTGTAATCCGCATATCCGATTGTGTGTTGTGTTGAAAAATGGTTATGGATTATCACTTGAAAGCCAATATGACATGTTGAAATTAATGAAGCATGAGATGCTTGTTGTGTATGCATTGTTGCATGAGAAATGATGTTTATGAATTTAAAGGCCTTTGAAAGGTGTTTTATAAATGCATTATTGTGTTGTTTCTTTAGAGCATACCTCACTAAGAATTTGTGCTTACGCTCTCTTTCTTGAACCAATAATACAGAGATTTGAAGTGCTTAAAGGGCAGCAAGGAGGCTAAGAATCCAAGGAGAAGGCTAAGCTCATGTATGGTGACTATTTTTACAACGTTATTAGTTTTTGGTATTTGGCAATGGGGACCTAAGTTGTGTTTTTGGGAGAGGTTTTGGACTCCCTAAGTTTGGCATGATGCCTTTGATGTTTAGAACTTGTAAATGGCCATTTGGTGTTTGCCTTGATGATTTGATGTTTGGTTGGTTTTGATTATTAGGTTGCATGCCTATGGATAGAGGTTTTTCCTAATTGATGTCATGATTGTGTTTTGATGATGCAAATATGTTCCTTAAATGTATGTTGACTTGTTGGCATGATTAGGGAGGGGGTCATAGGGATATGTTTGATTGGGTAAATGTATGTTAAACCAGAAAAATCTGCACTTTCTGGGTAGTCCGTATCAGAACGGGCACTACCGTTTCGAAACAGGGGCCTGTAATGGCATGTGTGTATCGAAACGGGTAGAGGTCGTTCCGAAACGCTTTTACTACTGCCATGCCCTATTTCGATACAGGTTTCGAAACGAACCCGCGTTTCGGAACGGTCAACCCCCGTTCCGAAACACTTGACCGTTGGACACTGATTTGAATGGTTTATGGTTTGCAAGTTTTACGTTTTAGTCCTGAATTTTGTTTGTGCAATTGCTTGAGTTCGGGATGTCCGTTTAAGGTGAAATTTGACAGAGAAGCATGTAATTTGATTAATTTGATATTGGTAACCTTGAAATTAGTTAAGTTCCTCACCTTTCCAGAATTTACATTTTGGTCCCTAAATTGGTATGTTGTACAATTAAGTCCCTATTTGTTTTCCGATTGCTGTGATTTTCAAGTTTGCTTTTCTCAAGAGTGCGCTTAGGGTTAATGATCATTTTAGACAAGATTAAAAAGGAAAAAAGGGTCGTTAGTCAAGGTTGACTTTCGGGTTGACTTTGGTTTTCCCCGTGTAATTTTCGTAGTTCGGGTCAATCGTCTAGGCCGGGCTAAGGGGGTTACATTTGGTGGTATCAGAGCCGAGTTCTCAAGTAAACGGGAATGGTTATGTGAGTGATGTATGTATGAATGTATGATGTGCCTTTTTGAATGAAGTATGATGTGTGAATTGTAAAGTATGTTACAATTGTGATGTATGCTGAGATGAAGCTTGTTAGAGGGACCCATTGCCATATCAAAACTAATGAAATGATTTGTTTTTATTTGAAAATGAGCTTGAGTACTTGGATTTCTTACCTTGCTGAGCTTGATTATGTTTATTGCATTTGTGTTATTGCATTGTTTAGTGAATGGGACCTCGTAGAGAGACGAGGATTAATACGCGAGCTATGGCTCAAAACGAGAATGAAGAGAATGCTGAGAATGTAGTGGATTTACCTCCTCCGCCCGGTGGTGGTGGTGCTGGAGGTGATGGAGCTGGTGTTGGTGTTGGTGCTGGGGTCGCTGGACCTGAAGCTGGGCAGGGGCAAGCTGCTCCTGACATGACAGTGTTGATACAGGCTATTGCTGGAGCCTTTCAGGCGGCGGTAGCTGGAGCTCATGGAACTGGGCATCAGGGTGATGCTAATGCGAGACTACCTTTGGAACGTTTGTGCAGTCTGGGAGGGACTGAGTTCAGGGGTTTGTCTGCGGAGGGTTCCGAGTCTTGGTTGGAAAGTACCAAGAGAATTTTGGGACAAATGAACTGCAATGATGTGCAGAAGCTAGGATGTGTGGTATCGTTGTTGCATGATGATGCGTATACCTGGTGGACGACCACTGTCTCCGGAATGGAGGAAGCTGATGTAACTTGGACGTTCTTTCTGAACGCGTTCAAGAGAAAGTATCTAGGTGTGCGATACCTGGATGAAAAGAAAAGAGAGTTCATGTCTCTTACCCAAGGGAGCATGACAGTGGCTGAGTGCGAGGTTCAGTTTGTCTGTCTCAGTCAGTACGCACCTGAGCTTATTCCTGATGAGCGGGAAAGGTGTGAACGTTTCCGGTATGGGTTGGTGACGGATGTAAAGACCTTTATGCTTGCCGATGAGTACACTGATTTCGATGTGCTGGTTAGTAGAGCGAAGGATATTGAGTTGAATCTGAGTTTGTCCTCTAGAAGTGTTGGTTCTAGCGCGGGCAAGAGAGCGGCTGAGTATAGTTCCGGTGGTGGACGGAACAAGAGAGGACGTGATAGGAGGTATCAATCTTCTGTTAGGCATGGTGGTGGGGGGAATGGTGCGCCTGTTCTGGGAGACAGGGCGAGAGCTTATCAGAACACATGTTGGGCGTGTGGATCGCGTGGTCATTTGAGGCGTGATTGTCCTCGGGCAGCGAGAGAGGTGCAGGCTCCTATTGCAGTGACTGGTAATTCGTGCTGGAATTGTGGTTCGGCAGACCACATGAGGAGGGAGTGTCCTTTGTTGGTCGGTGGTGGTCAGGGACGTGCACCTGGTGTTGTTGCACCACAGAGAGGTCGTGGGCGCGGCCGTGGTAACTTCCAGCGCAGGGATGAGGGTGGGAGGAATGTGGCTCATGTGATGGCTGTCCAACCGAAGGGTGGTGGCCAAGCTCGAGTGTATGCTAAGCGGGAGGGGAGGAATGACACGGATGTGATCGCAGGTACTTTCACTTTGCAATCCTTGTCATTACTTTCCTTGATTGATTCTGGATCTACACACTCATACATATTGCGTGAACATGCTCAATTGCTTGGTTTGCCTGTTGAGTATTTGGATGTTGGTATGCGTGTAACTAGTTCTTTTGGTGAGACTGTTGTGACATGAAAGCTTTATAGAAGATGTCCCTTGGTTGTGCAAAACCATGTTTTTCATGTTGATCTCATGGAATTGCCTTTCTATGGTTTTGATGTAATCCTTGGCATGGATTGGCTTGTTGAACATCGAGCTGTGGTGGATTTTGAGAACAAGCGAGTTTTGTTGAAGCTTGCGGGTGACTATGAGGTGGTGGTGGTTGGTGAGAATGTGAAGTTTCTTGCCAATGCGATGTCTACATTGGAAGCAAGCCGAATGCTGAGGCAAGGTTGTGAAGCCTACCTAGCCTTCATGATGAATCCTAGCTCTAAGGAGTTGCGAGTGCAAGATATTAGGATAGTGCGAGAGTTTCCTGGTGTGTTTCCGGAGGAGTTGCCTGGATTGCCTCCTAATCGTGAAGTGGAGTTTAGAATTGAGTTGTATGAAAACACAACTCCAGTGTCCATTACTCCTTATCGGATGGCACCTAAAGAGTTGAAAGAGTTGAAGACGCAACTTCAGGAGTTGCTTGATCGCGGTTTCATTCGGCCGAGTGTGTCACCTTGGGGTGCACCGGTCTTGTTTGTGAAGAAGAAGGATGGCACTATGAGAATGTGCATCGATTACCGTCAATTGAACAAGTTGACTATCAAGAATCGGTATCCATTGCCGAGGATTGATGATCTTTTTGATCAGTTTTGGGGAGCAGTTGTGTTCTCTAAGATTGACTTAAGGTCAGGGTATTACCAGTTGAAGGTGAAGGATGTGGATGTGCCAAAAACAGCCCTCAGAACGAGATATGGGCATTATGAGTTCCTTGGGATGTCGTTTGGTTTGACGAATGCTCCTGCAGCTTTTATGGACATGATGAATAAAGTGTTCCATGAATATTTGGATAAGTTTGTGTGGTGTTCATTGATGATATCCCCGTGTATTCTCGTACTGAGGAGGAGCATGAGGGCATTTGAGAATTGATTTGCAGGCTTTGTTGGAGAATCAGCTTTATGCTAAGCTGAGCAAGTGTGAGTTCTGGCTCAAGGAAGTTGTGTTCCTTGGTCATGTGGTTTATGCTGAGGGGATTCGTGTTGATCCTCAGAAGATTGAGGCAGTGATGAATTGGAAGCCTCCTAAGTCTGTTCATGAGGTCCGTAGTTTTCTTGGTTTGGCGGGATACTATCAGAGGTTCGTGGATGGATTTTCGAAGATTGCTGCACCTTTGACGAAGTTGTTGTAGAAGGATGTCAAGCATGTGGACGGAAGCGAGACAGCAGGCTTTTGAGAAGCTTAAGGTAGCTTTGACGCAAGCTACTATCTTGGTTCAACCTGAATTAGGGAAAGAGTTTGTGGTGTATAGTGACGTGTCCTACATTGGTTTGGGGTGTGTGTTATGCAAGAGGGTAAGGTGGTGGCTTATGCATCGCGCCAGTTGAAGGTGCATGAGCGCAATTATCCTACGCATGACATTGAGTTAGCTGTGATGGTTTTTGCTTTGAAAATTTAGAGACATTACCTGTATGGTGAGAAGTGTACGGTGTACACGGATCACAAAAGTTTGAAGTATCTGATGTCTCAGAAGGAGTTGAATCTTAGGCAACGACGTTGGGTGGAGTTGCTTAAAGATTATGATCTGACGATCGAGTACCATCCGGGTAAAGCCAATGTTGTAGCGGATGCCTTGAGTAGGAAGGTAGCAGTGGAGTTGAGAGCTATGTTTGCCAGCCTGAGCATTTCGCGAGATGGCGGTCTCGTGGCTGAATTTCAAGTGAAACCATCCTTGGTTCAGTTGATAAAGGATAAGCAGCTGTTGGATGATTCCTTGGTGCCACATTTTTAGGATATTGTTGAGGATAGGCCGTCAGATTTCTACTTTAATGATGATGGAGTTTTATGTTTTGGGAGTCGGATAGTAGTGCCCAATGATGTTGAATTGAGGCGTGCTATTCTGACTGAAGCTCATAGTAGTCCTTTTGCTATGCACCCTTGTAGTACTAAGATGTATCGTGATCTTAGAGATGAGTACTATTGGGTGGGTTTAAAGAAGAATGTTGCTGAGTGTGTGAGCAAGTGCATGGTTTGTCAGCGAGTTAAGGCTAAGCATCAGTTTCCTTCCAGGTTGTTGCAGCCGTTGAGGATTCCTGAGTGGAAGTGGGAAAGGATTACCATGGACTTTGTGTCTGGGGTGCCTTTGTCTCCATCAAAGAAGAATTTGGTGTGGGTGATTGTGGATTGCCTTATGAAGTGTGCGCATTTCTTACCTGTGCATACTACGTACACCTTGGACAAGCTTGCGGAGCTGTACATTGCTGAGATTGTGCACCTGCATGGTGTGTCAAAGTCTATAGTGTCGGATCGAGATCCGAGGTTTACATCGCGTTTTTGGGAGTGTTTACATCAGGCTTTGGGTACACGGCTGAATTTCAGTACTTCTTATCATCCACAGTCGGATGGACAGTCTGAGCGTGTTATCCAAGTGTTGGAGGATATGTTGAGGTGTTGTGTGATTGAGTTTTAGGGCTCTTGGGAGAAGCATTTGCCTTTGGTGGAGTTTGCTTATAATAATAGCTATCACGCAAGTATTCAAATGGCACCTTATGAAGCTTTGTACAGGAGGAAGTGCAGAACTCCTCTTTGTTGGGCTGAAACAGGTCAGAAGTTGGTTTCGATGCCAGCTTTGTTGAAAGGTACTACCGAGAAGGTGAAGCTCATTTGTGAGCGATTGAAGGCAGCTTCTGATCGACAAAAGTCTTACGCGGATTTGAAGCGTAAGGAGATTGAGTATGCAGTAGGTGACCGTGTGTTTTTGAAAGTTTCGCCTTGGAAAAAGGTGATGAGGTTTGGCCGAAAGGGTAAGTTGAGCCCTAGGTACATTGGACCATACGAGGTGATTGAGCGTGTGGGTCCTGTTGCGTACAAGTTGAGATTGCCACGAGAGTTGGAAAAGATTCATGATGTGTTTCATGTTTCTATGCTTCGGATGTATAGATCAGATCCTTCGCATGTTATGCCTGTGGAGGAAGTGGAGTTGAATCCGGACTTGACTTATGATGAGGAACCGGTGGAGATTCTGGATTCAGATAGTAAATTTCTTCGAGGCAAGACCATTGATTTGGTAAAGGTGTTGTGGAAGCATCGTGGTGCTGAGGAAGCCACGTGGGAACGAAAGGATGACATGGAGAAGCAGTTTCCATACCTTTTTCCTCCAGGTAAATTTCAAGGACGAAATTTCTTAAGGGGGGAGAGTTGTAACACCCCAATTTTAGGCTTGGAAGTTTAGGGTCTAAGCCGGACCGATCTGATTTTCTATTCGAATATAAAAGGTGGTTTTTAGGGAAAGCCTAGTTCGGGATGCATTAAAAATATGGAAAAATATCTAAAAATCCTCTTTTAATATATATAAGAGAGTGGTGAAATCAATTTTACAAAATAAGGTTTGGAAGTGTAACATTTCGAAATAGTGACCAAAATGTAATTTTTGAAAAGTTCAGTGGTGATTGTTTTGTAAGGATTGAAACTTTGAATCTTTAAGGAGCTAATTTACCCAAGGAAGGTTTTCTCCAGATTGTTTCTTAATTTTAATGACTCATTTAATGTTTAATTAATTTAAAGAAAAGAGGGAAATCACATTTTAGCTTTTCATAACTAACTTTTGCTAAAACTTTCTCATCTCATTTTCTCTCAAAATTCCCTCAGCCAAACACATTTCCACATCAGCTTTTCTTTTGATTTTCACACTAAAAGATGAGATTTCAATCCTCAAATGATTCCTAATCATTTCTACATCAAATCCTCTTCTTTTGCTTATTGAATTTTCAAGGATTTTGGCTCTAATCAAGGAGAAATCCACATTTAGAGGTAAGGATGTCCTTCTCCTCTAAATAATCAGTTATTTACTGAAATTCCCAAGTTCTCAATCCTTAAATTAAGTTTTATATAAAGTTTTAATGTTGTGATCTTGAATTTTGGCTTAAAACTCAAGATTTGGATTTAATCTTGAAGAAATTCGTGATGAATGTCTGGGCTCTGTTTTGAGGTGTCTTTTTAATGTATTTTGGATGAATAATGATGTGTAATTGAGGTTTAATCAATGCATTCCCGAATAGGTTGATTTTCCTAAGTTTTTACTTGTGAAAATGGTGGTTTTTGGGGAGATATTGGTGTTTTGTTATAGCTGGAGGTATAAGGACGTGATTAGGTTCTTTTTGGATGTTAATTGATGTCTAAGAATGTTTAGAAGTGACGGATCTTGACTGGGTAATGTTGTGGAAGTGTTTGGATGTGATTTTGGTTGTGTTTGGTAGCTGAAATGTGAGTTTTGGTGAGAGAAGCGAGTTTAGGTGTAATGGCTGAAGATTTTAATGCATGATGATGCATTAATCCTCTACTTTGATGTGTTTAAAACAGGAGAGACATCTTCGGATCCTTGTGGTGTTGATCCGGAGGCTTGATCGGCGTTTCGGCAAGATTGCGAAACGGAATTGGTGAGTGAAGTTTGGTTTTCAGCTTTGAAACCAATGTTTGAAGGGTTGGGAGCTTAGTTTAAGTCTAAGCAACTTAACTAAGCTCAAGAGTAAGTTTTCAGAGAAACTCTCTCTTTGATGAACCATGAGATGGTTGGATGCAATGTGTTTAATTTGCATATTTAAATTATGTTTTGAAAGCATGTTTTAGCATGATTAATGCTGGTTTTGAAAGCCATGTGTTGAAGGATGCTCAAGGTAAGAGATCCTTGGTTTGACATTGATAAATGTGGTTTTGATGCATAGTGATGCATGATTGTTTAATGACTTTGATTAATGCTTAAAACAGTGGATTGATGATGGTAAATGATGTATATTGGCAAGTGATGTGTTGGTGTAAAAGTACTTGAATCGGATATAGTTAGCCGGCTATAGGATTGGGTGCACCGTGAATAAAGTCGCCTTGGATGTTGAGATGATGTAATGGTACCGTAAACTCCATCCAAGTACACTAACGAGATGTCTAAGATCATAATGGTGGTTAAAATGCCATGTGAGGATCTTGTGTTGTGTGTCTCGTGTTCTCGTTAGTGATGTTATACAACTACCAATGAGTGATGTGGAGGGGTTGTGATTGTACCGTTAAACTCCATCACGGGTGTTGAGGGGTTGTGATTGTACCGGTAAACTCCACCTTGTGTGTTTGGTAGTGTGTATGAAGCGTATGGGACAACGCTTGTAATCCGCGTATCCGATTGTGTGTTGTGTTGAAAAATGGTTATGGATTATCACTTGAAAGCCAATATGACATGTTGAAATTAATAAAGCATGAGATGCTTGTTGTGTATGCATTGTTGCATGAGAAATGATGTTTATGAATTTAAAGGCCTTTGAAAGGTGTTTTATAAATGCATTATTGTGTTGTTTCTTTAAAGCATACCTCACTAAGCATTTGTGCTTACGCTCTCTTTCTTGAACTAATAATGCAGAGAATTGAAGTGCTTAAAGGGCAGCAAGGAGGCTAAGAATCCAAGGAGAAGGCTAAGCTCATGTATGGTGACTATTTTTACAACGTTATTAGATTTTGGTATTTGGCAATAGGGACCTAAATTGTGTTTTGGGGAGAGGTTTTGGACTCCCTAAGTTTGGCATGATGCCTTTGATGTTTAGAACTTGTAAATGGCCATTTGGTTGTTTGCCTTGATGATTTAATGTTTGGTTGGTTTTGATTATTAGGTTGCATGCCTATGGATAGAGGTTTTTCCTAATTGATGCCATGATTGTGTTTTGATGATGCAAATATGTTCCTTAAATGTATGTTGACTTGTTGGCATGATTAGGGAGGGGGTCATAGGGATATGTTTGATTGGGTAAATGTATGTTAAACCAGAAAAATCTGCACTTTCTGGGCAGTCCGTATCGGAACGGACACTACCATTTTGAAACATAGGCCTGTAATGGCCTGTGTGTATCGAAACGAGTAAAGGTCGTTCCGAAACGCTTTTGCTACTGCCAAGCCCTGTTTCGATACAGGTTTCGAAACGAACCCGCATTTCGGAACGGTCAACCCCCGTTCCGAAACACTTGACCGTTGGGCACTGATTTGAATGGTTTATGGTTTGCAAGTTTTACGTTTTAGTCCTGAATTTTATTTGTCCAACTGCTTGAGTTCGGGATGTTCGTTTAAGGTGAAATTTGACAGAGAAGCATGTAATATGATTAATTTTATATTGGTAACTTTGAAATTAGTTAAGTCCCTCACCTTTCCAGAATTTACATTTTGGTCCCTAAATTGGTATGTTGTGCAATTGAGTCTCTAGTTGTTTTCCGATTGTTGTGATTTTCAAGTTTGCTTTTCTCAAGAGTGCGCTTAGGGTTAATGAGCATTTTAGACAAGATTAAAAAGAAGAAAAAAGGGTCGTTAATCAAGGTTGACTTTTGGGTTGACTTTGGTTTTCCCCGTATAATCTTCGTAGTTCGGGTCAACCGTCTAGGCCAGGCTAAGAGGGTTACAATGAGAGGAGAGGATAAATGAAGAATAAATGGGAGGAGATGATGAAGGATGAAACAAAAATGATAAAGGGAAGGATGAAGGAGGTGGCCGGGGATGAGGAAAAATAAAATGAGAGTAATGGACGCTGCGACAGAAGAAGGGAAAAATGAAGGGTTTGATAAACTTAACCTAAAATGTGTGTGTGTGTATATATATATATATATATATATATATATATATATATATATATATATATATATATGTATATATGGTAATTTTGTAAATATAATGAATAATTTGAAATATATCGGGTCGGGTCAAAGGATTTTCACTCTAAACCTGAATCGACCCTGACTATACCCTCCTTAAAACTCATCCCGACTCGCCCTGAACCCAAATTTCAAAATAAAAAACTTGTTTCTATCGGCTCATGTCGGGTCGAAACCCATCGAGTCCGGAGAAAATTGTCATCTCTAGTGATATCATGTCTTGCAAGAATGTCTCACCCAACACCACCTGAAGACAAGAAATTAAAGGGAGATCAACCTTTCTTTTGAAATTTGGTATAATTACATCATAAAGCTTCCATTTTTCTTCTCTTTTACAAAGCGGTCATTATGCAAGCCCATATGAGACAATTCTCATCCACTAAGGCCTAAACTTGGCCAAATGGGTTCAATTACTCCAACCAACAAGAAGGTCCATAACTTGGGTCAACGCCCCTCTATTAACTCGAAAATTCAGATTGTTACAGTCACCTTCTTTTCTTGAATAAAACCGAAACAACCAAAAAATCTTCTTAAAGGTTACTCAAATGAAGCTAAAAATATTGTAATTTATAGGTCAAATTATAGTTTGTCACTTTACTCCTTTTCAACTTGAGTCTATTATCAATGTTATTTCTTAGTACAAATCACTCGCATCATAAAAAAACTATACTTACCAACTAAGTTTATGTACAATGTTGATGGTTTTAGATTGAGACATGATATTCATAATAATAGGATATCCATACTAAATCCGTACTTGACTCAAATTTCATAAGTTCAACTCGAAAAAATTTCAAATAAAATTTGAATGATAAAATAAAACTTGTTAACTCGGCTAAATCAAAATTTTAATTTAAGTCAATCAAATAACTTAACTGTAACACCTCGATCTCGATCCAGATTCGAAGTACTACATTCGGGTCACCCAAAAACTGACCCATCGAAATTCCAATTTAAAACCATAAGTTTGGCCATCATTTTAAAACAACCATAAATCTATATAATTTAATAAGCGTTATAAATAAGTTTACAAAACAGGAGCTCCAAGTTAAAACACCAGAAATCAAAATAACATTTCAATAGAGTTTATAAACTCAATAACTTGTAAGGTTCTATGAATACATAAGCCCAAAAATAAATACTAAGCATTGTACTCTAAAGCAAGGCGGTGTTGGGAAATTCCTTCTTGATGTGCTCCTCGACCAGGAACAACCTACTAACTTGTGAACGGAAACAACGATTCTGAACGTTGAGCTCACGAAGCTCGGTGGTACATTTCTACTCTACCACAATTCGTGATTATCATAAAATAAGCATGCAAGATAAATACAGTTTATAGAGCATAGATAAGGCTTTACTATCTATGAGTTATCATCTAGCCTACACTAGCTAGAGATTCGTAGAGTACCTATCTTAAGGCATCAACAAGTCTACATGAAGTCTTACAAGTTTTACCATTCTTTACCATACTCGAGGTCACATAGACTATCGAGTTACTTGAGCTCACTCAGCCCATCGAGTTAATTCATACCATACCCCGATCACTCAGTCTATCGAGTTAATTCATATCGTACCCTGATCACTCAACCATCAAATACATAAGCTATCATCTATAGCATCCACACAACATACATAAATACATCCATACATCGTCTACATAATGGCCAACTAAGCCCTACTTTACTCGTGCTCACGCAGTCGTCAGGTTACCCATGCTCACACATCTGTCGAGTTAAAAGGACCGTATCCGGATCACCACAACCACGAATATATCCTAGACATACTTAAATCACATTAGCAACAATTAGTCTTTACCTGAGGTCACTCAGCCTATCAAATTATTCGAGCTCACTCAGCCTATCGAGTTCATTACCGTATCTGGATCACCATAGCCACATATAGCTTTCTAATCGCACCCAGATCACTCAGCCTGTGGGTACGTCGGATGTACTTGTTCACTCAACTCGAAGTATGCATTCCCTTATATAAGTACCATAGAACTGACTCTAAGACATCCAGATTCCTTTTTCTCATTCATAAAACAATACATGCTCCCCGAGCATTCATACACCTCACCAAGAGGTAAGTGGCACCAAGCCAAGCCATCAAAAAAATGCCCCAAGGCATAACACTAACTATCATGGTTATCTCGATTCATCACATACCAAGTTATTACATGATATACTCATCTAAGAGGGTTAAATCTCGGTTTCGCGGTTGTACAATTCCTTTTACCACATTAGAATACCCTTGAACAATAGTCCTCGAATTTTCAACCCCTCGAACTCAATTTCAACATTTACAAACAGATTCATCAAACAAATGCACCAAGGCATAACACTAACTATCATGGTTATCTCGATTCATCACATACCAAGTTATTACATGATATACTCATCTAAGAGGGTTAAATCTCGGTTTCGCAATTGTATAATTCATTTTACCACATTAGAATACCCTTGAACCGTAGTCCTCGAATTTTCAACCCCTCGAACTCAATTTCAACATTTACAGACAGATTGCCCAGTGGGTATCGATACCATTTTTCACTACTGGAATTTTAATGGAATAGGGGGTATCGATACCGGCTTCCCGAGTACCGATATGAAGCCCAAAAATGGCTTCCAAGGCTCGGGAAATTACTTCCCAAGCTCCCGAATGAAACCTTAACACCCCCCAACTCGATCCTACATCTTATAGGAGTTAATTAGGGTGGTTTGCTACTATTTTTACACCTTATTATTGATTAATCCAGATTCCACCATTGAAAGAGTTTTAAGCTACCAAAATACCCAACTAGTAATCTTAAACCATAACACCAAGTAAAACAACCATTTTATGATCTTCAAGAAGAGTAGGAGTCAGAGATGTACTGGCCTTTAAGCAACTAACCCGAATTTGCTTCACACACTCACAAACCTCACCTTCTTCTCTTTGACTCCAACTTGAATAAGCCCCAAAACACCGCCTTTTTACCTCACAACAAGGAAACGAATCAAGATTTCAATAAACCTTTTAGGGAAAGGCCTGGCTATGAATTTACACCTTTAAATGCAAAGGAAAAGACCACAAAGCTTTAAACTTCCAAAACCCATAAATACAACTCTTACCTTTCCATCACAAAATTATGTTTTTCATGAAGCTCAACAAGAGGGATTAACATATCTCAATCTTGAAACCCGAAATAAAAAATAATTGATAAAGTTTGGACCTTTAAAGCTAGAAACAAGCTTGAAAGAAGAGAGAAATAAGAGTGTATGGGAGAAGGTAAAAGATGAAGAAGATTATATCATCTTGTCCCCATCCCTTCTTATTCACGTGATATACCAAGGGAAATGTTGGTATTCAGCCAACATTTTGAATAAAGGTACAATCACATCATAAAACCCTCAAGTTTCATCTTTTTAAGGTCTTTTTCCAAACCCATAAAGCTCAATATTCATCCAAATAAACCTAAACTTAGCCCAATAAATCCAATTATATAAGTCAACATGAAAGTCTATGACTCGAGTCAACGCTCAACGTTGACTCGAAAATTCGGATTGTTATTTAACTCAAAATTTATAATGATGAGAATTGATAGTAGATAAATTCCTCAAATCAGCAAGTATTCTTATCTACTAAGGCTGGAGTAAACTTCCATCAATCCAAAACTCTCCAAGATATAAACTAATTTCGTTTTTATAATATTAGTCTTAGTCTTATATTTGCAGTCAAACCACGAACTATAATTTGAATATCAAAAATCATAATTCATAACAAGCCAATAAATTGTCAATCTCAAACAAATACATCAGTTATCACACAAACATATTTGATTAGAGTTTTAATAACAGTTTGTATGAACCAACTTGTATCAGTGGTTAAGAGAACGATTGTTATTTTTAGAGCTCACGAGTTCGAGCATCAACAGCTGCATCAAGGTGATTGAGCATACATTGTCAAATGGTTGAGAGTTATTCAGAATAAATACTACTTGTAATCAACTTAACCTGTAATTTCTTTTAAAATTACTAAAGTGCACAAATTAGTCCCTAAAACATAAAATATAATTAGATAATGAAATTGTTAAAACCTAACCAAACAATTTGAAAAAGCACGACATTAAAACCTAAGTTGCACAGATACGGGGACAAAAACGGCAATTTTTAAAATTAGAGGGTACGGGTACGGCGAGGGTACGACAAATATAAAATAAAATTTAATATATATAATAAAAATATTAAATTTTATAATACAATATGGACTAAAATTATAATTGTAGTTATTTAAATTTACTTCTAATAATTTTAAATTTCTTTTTAACACTTGGATTAAGAGATTACTAAAATTAAATGACTAAATTGAACGAAAATTTAACTTTACATTTTAAATAAAGAGAAAATGAATGACTAAAATAATAAAATTAAAAGATGACATGGCTGAAATATATATTTATCCATTCTTATTTAAAGCTTGAGTGATTAAACATTAAAACAGGTTACAAATACAATACACAACTAATATCCCACATCTTTAAGATACATAAAGCAAGGAGAGAAAGCAGCCTATAAATAGGCATTTATCAAATAAAGCAAGGAAGCAATTTAGTCTTGGCGTTTTGGCTGAGATTAAGTGTTAAGTTTATAGTTTTTATGTGGAATGTTTAATTATCTTTGAGCATTTTAAGTTCGAATAAGTTTAATGGTTTTTAAAATCTTTCACAAAAAAGATGAGAGTTTTATTTTCTATTTTTTTAAGTAAATATATTCGGATACGTCCCTAGTACGTCCCCAGCCGTCCTTGCCTACCTTAGGGCCGTCCTTGTGCTTCATAGATTAAAACTAACCTTGAAAAGAAAAAAAATATATGTTAAAAAAAAAGCGTGTTACAAGAATAAAAATAATATGAGTAACAGCCGTTTGACCGAAGACGGCACCACTCTCGAAGAGTGAATTCATTCCCCTTGCAAATTCAAAAGTTGAACAAAGCTTATGAGATAAAAAAAAAAAAACAAATACATATCACTGAGGTCAGTATGTTTAAAGCATGCCCTATGCATTAATAAGACTTGCATAAATCACATTTACATCCCTAATCTACACACCGGTGTCAAGCAGAAGCAATTCTGATGTTCGTGCTCGTCTCGTGGCACGACACCTATGCTTAAAACTGCCGAGAGAGAAAAAAAAAAGAGCCCTACTCATATACCCGGACACCAAACCAGTTTCATGAGTTCTTCCGCCTCGAACTTGCCTTAAGACTATCTATTCTGATTCTAACCTCTGCGGGCAACTCACTAGAATTCCGGGTCTCCGAGCTTTCCGAAAGTCTGCTTTGTGCTACATCACGTTCCAAGCTTTCTGACCTTCGTCTTTGTATTTGTATTCTATCATGTTCCATAGGTCGAAATCGAATCTGAAATGCTCTATAGGAAAGCAGAGGTAGTAGCGCGGAGATAACAACAAGAAGGGTGGTGAGCCAATACAGAATGCTCGGAGCACAAGCTTCAACAAGAACCTTGTATGCCGTTGTAGATAATGTCGGCGGGATTGAACCATAAACCACCAGGAATATATACCAAAGGGCAATGCTTCCCCATATGAACAGATGCTGGATCCATGTGAAGTAATTGATTGAAAGTGCCATTTGGCAATTTACGGTCCAAACTACACATGTATACATTGTCACCCCAAGAATCGAATAATCAGCAACTTGACCGTCTTTGCGGAATGCACCAACTATCGAGTTGGTTGTTAAGAAGTATATGATTATTGAACTAAGAAGTCCATTAAACATCCAGCCAAGAATAAGGACCCAGTTGAAGAGGAGATTCCGCACACCCTCCTGGTATAATAAAGGATGCTGCAAAAAGTGATCGACATTCTTAGTTCAGATGCACAACAGGTAGTAGTTCCGGATATGGATAAACAAATTTCTTCAGAGTGATATTGTATCTATGACATAAATATACGGAACTGTTCACCTTGAGGCAAAGTCTGGCAGAAACATCTTGATCAAAAACACCAAGCGCGATTACAGGAAGTGAAGTGAAGAAGACATTGTAGCTTGACATGTACCAGTCATTGTAGGCAGGTTGTCCAGAGAAAGAAGTGTAGGCCTCGAACCAAAACAGAGTAAATCCGAAAGTGATGTTCTTGTAGAAAAAGTAGCAGACCTGCAATTACAGGAAAGAGAACTTAGATTTCAGCGCAGATATTCATTTTTGTCAAAAATTTGCCTAATCTGTTCCCGGAAATGGAAGAAAACACCAAATAACTTGTGCTCCAATAAGTATAACACCAATTTGAAGACAAGAATCTTAGGTAAAAGGTAATAGACTGCGACATAGACTAACATTCTCAAGTTATCAAAATAATAGGATTATCAGAGTTTAGCTTTGCAACAATGGGAAAACTGAAGAAAACATTCTTACCATCATCGATATTCGCCTGTAACACCAATGGCCATGCACCAGTAGTAAACGTTCCAAAAAACGAAATTGAGCTATTGCAAAATCACTTGCCATAACAGCCTGGAATTATGATAGTAATTAAAAGTTAGAAACCAGACACAGATAGAGAGTTCGAACACAAGTAATGGTTTAAACAAAAATATGAGAAGGTCTTGGAAGTCAGAATAAGCAGAAATCTGATTCTCAAAATAACAAACGATATTAATCAAAGTTGATAGCTGCTAAAAAATCCTGATCAATCAGCAAAAGCTTGTCACCAACATTTTAAAAATTCATGAAGTTCCAGTTCATTCTTCACCTCAAGGAGGAAAATTCATAGGAAAGCCGCGAATTCTATCAGATCAAATATTCCTATAAAGTGAATGATCAAGCATCACAAAATGGGACAGAAAATCGGGTTATCGAAGTGGAAGCAAACAAGAGCCAACGTGATGCTGATAAGAAGACCGGTGAAAAAAAATCACTTCATTCATAGATATATACGAACCAAACAGCAGCAAACCACTTCTTAAGAAAGGACATTATTTTATGATTGGGCTTCCCTAATCCCAAAAAAATACAAAACCAGAAAATGTACAAATTTTAAGCTCAAGTGTGTCAGATAGAGTTGAGTATCCAACACAGGTATTTTTAATTTTTCCTATGTATTTGGCAGATTGTTGGAGGTACATATCCTATATGTGCTGGACACTAGTATTGGACAAGGATACTTCAAAAAAATAAATAGTAGGAGCAATGTAGGAGAAGAATACTAGAACAAAGAAACATGCTTTTACCTGCATCCCTTCGACTCCACTGATGCCTACTCCAATATCAGCCTCTTGAAGCATGCCAACATCGTTTGCTCCATCACCAATTGCTAATGTCGTTCTACCCGTAACAGATTTCACCAGTCTTGTAATCTGCATATATACTAGAATTCTATCAAATTATTTTCATGCCAATTACTACAAATTCCGCTAATCTTTACGAAAATCCCATAGCATACTTATTCTGTACACATGATACTTACAACAGCCTTTTGTTTCGGCGAAGATCGGCAGCATATAACAGTAGCACAACATATCGCAAGATCCATAAATTCGTTCACCAAAGTCTTGTCCATAGCAAAAGTCAAGGACTTGCCATCAATTATCAAACCAAACTCTATTGAACTTTCTTTACCCACTTGAGATTTTCCGTCGCGTATTTGCTTCTTTACACAATCAAGAGAAGCCTAATAATAATAATAATAACAGATTCAGATTTTTTTCCCAATACGGATTGCATTAACATCACTTTGGAACAATGTAGTCTATACCTCGGCAATGACCTCCTTATCCCCTTGTTTTACCAAGGCTTCAATTTCCGGCAACTCTAGCGTGATCACAATCTGTTTCATTCCATGTCTAAGTAGACTGCATGCATACCTGTGGAAATGTAGTACTTATAGCATTTGCATTCATTAAACTATAGACAACAAGTTCGATTCAACTGTTACCATACCCAATATTAATAGCAGTTCCCCTTTTGTCTCCTGTCAAGACCCATATTCCGATTCCAGCACGTGCAAGCTTGTCAATACAGTCTGGGACCTACTTACCGGAGAAACATAGCAGTTTATACAAACCATAAGTAATTTAGAATAAACAAGGAGACCAATTTATGTACACAATTTGGCACTCACATTCTTTGTTAAGATATTGCGCATGTTTCAATATAAATTAAAAAGATGATATATTAAAAGCAAGTGCCGAAATAGGTCAGTGATTTCGGAAGTTTCACTAGAAATTATAAAAATAATAGTTGCAACGAATCCTAAACTAGTTTAACTGACCCCCTGTTGTAATTTGTCTTCAACTGCTGTGGCACCGAGAAGAATTAAGTCCCTTTCAATCCGATCAGCCAACTCATCCACCAAAACATCTCGATCAGCAGTTACAGAAGTTTTGGCCTTCAAAAATTCTTGTTCCCATGTTTTATACTCATCATCATCAAGCTCACGATATGCAACTGCCATGGTTCGTAATCCTGCCTCAGAATATCTTTCAATATGCTCTTTGGTCGTTTCCTCAAATTCCCGACCTTGTTTCGAAAGCCTTTCAAATATTACACTGAATACATAGAGATAAACAAAAACAATACATTACCTGACCTATTTCACAACTTGATAAAATGTTACCACAATATATCAGCATGAGGAAGTGTGGGTTCCGAGTTCTGACCTGTCTGCACCCTTGGCAAGAAGCAACAACTGGTTCTCTGGGTTCCTTACAATGACGGACATCCTTTTCCGAGCACTACTGAACTCCAACACATGAAGAAGGTTGTATACTCTGTAAAATAGAAACTTATTCATTCACATGCAAAGTAGACTTAAGTTTACATAACGAATAATTTGTCCTTTAAACACTACCCTATTTTTTGCCCTCACGGAAACTGTGAGAGTGATGATGCATGAATCAGAAAATGTAGATAGGTTTTTTTTCGAGATAAGATTGATAATATGCATAAAATGATTAAGGGCATGGTGTGAAAGATTACAAAAAGGTTACCTGTCAATTGTTATGCCACTCTCGGGATCTAATTCATGCAATTGTATGCTTGTTTGATTCCTTACGAAAAACTGAAAACCAATCTCTCGAGCAGCAATGACAAATGCTGCTTCATCTGGTGACTCAGCTTCGTAAATAATCTCACCAGAATCCATTACTTCAGGAACTGCAGTATGGCAAGTTGCTAGGACCCGAAAGAACTTCTGTATGACATCCTTTCGTTCTTCATGCACCCAATGCCCATTCATAATGCGTTCATCTCTGAAGTTGAAACCCTTGACAGATTTTTTTGATGCAAATTCATCTATAGGTGTCAGTTCAGTCAATTGTTCACCTCTTTTCCTTGCCAGTGCAATTTCGACCTCCGTCATGCCACGGCCATAGGCAGTGCCAGCTATCGAGCATTTCACAAACTCCATCGAGTTGCATGTCAAAGTTCCAGTTTTGTCGGAGAGTATAGTATGGACCTGACCAAGCTCCTCATTCAAATTAGATGTCCGTGCATGTGCCGGCCTATCTGTTTCCTCATCATACATAGCCTGGTCTTGGTTAATGAAAACGCTTTGTAAAACCTTGCAAATCTCAATCGAAACGTACAATGATATTGGTATCAAATATCCATACAACATAAGGCCGGTCAAGCAATGAAAAAATGCAGCCAGTGCTGGTCTTCTGGGGTCAAAGAATACAGTCGTATTATCTGGTCGGAGATACCACCTTCTATAATTTCCACCACTAATATCTTTCCCAGTTTCGATTCCGAAAAAGAAAGACCCTATGAATGATATAGAAATCAGAGCACTGAAAAGGACATAAATTATCTTATCCATCCTCCTCTCAATCTTAGTCCTCTTGGAAGGAGGATCCGTTGCATTCTGCATTACTTTCGTGTCATGCCCGGTGAAAATAACCACACCAAAGATATATTCTGTATTCTTCAGTTTAGAGCCTCTCAAAAGTATCTGCTGAGGGGAAAGTGAGTATTGTTGACAATCATAGTACAATGTTCCGACAAAAGAATAAAGATGTTCATTTGGATCCTCGCACTTGATCACAGCTCTAAAGTCCTTAAAGCTCCCTGCATCACGCCAGGGGGATGTTACCTCAAGGGCATGCTTCAACTTTAGATTAGTCTCTCCATCAAGGTTCATTGTCTCGACATAGCAAACACCATCTTCGTAGTTTGAAGAAAGTAGGAGTATATCAGCAGGAAAATATTCATCCTTGCACACTTTAACAAGCTCACCAACACGGAGATCCTTCCATTTGTTTTGTTTGAACGAACAAGAAGTTTTATCATAAACTTCAACCTTTCGATTGTTTGCTTCTACATCCTGAAAACCATGGAAAAGCTACTTTAGATGTCTTACATAAATTCAAAGGAAACTTACTGGAAGGAAGAGCACCCTACTGAAGCAAGAAAAGTAACAAATATCACAACCAAATAACGAACAAAGGGCCGATAAAACACTGAGAAATACATTTCAGTATATAAACAACAAGAAAATAAAAAATTGCAACTAGATTAAATTCCAACATTGTAGCTAAATAAGTTTCAGTTCAAGCCAAATATCATATAGGAAAATTAAAGCTGAATCAACCCTATATAAAAAGTGTTTTTACCTCGTCATTCTTTTCTACAGGCAATAAATATGTTTTTCTACAATAAATATGAAGGCAAAAATGAAACTATAACTGGTATCCTCACTACGACACTCTTCAGTATACTTACTGAAAACATAAATTGCAGACGCATTAAGATCTAATGGTTTAATTAGATATTATAATGTGAAAATACATTACTACATGTTTCCAATATGATAAGTGAGGAATTAGAGCTAACATCCAAATGGTGTTACCCCACTTTCCAAGTTGTTTCCATACGTGCCTAAATACTACCAGCAGTGGTCTTGGAAAATATAAAGACTTATCAATTGATAAATAAATTTTTCAAAGAAAAAAACCAACTTCTTGTGCTGCTTCATACCAAAATTCCTTTTCTCTATCATTCTATGGATGACAATAAGAAGAAGCAATGTGTTGTTCCGAGGACCCTCAAATGCATATTCAAATATGGGTATGTAGATATGACCCTCCAAAGACCCTTAAAATGCACAGAAAAACATCAAAATAATTGAACATACCTATGTCGGACACATCTATCTAACACTCACACCCCGAGTCCACGAATGATTTATTGTTATGATCGACAAAGCATAGAGAAGCTCCAATGACAGGGTAGGATAAATTAATTAGTATTTCCAAGTTCGAGAATTAGGACCATATGATGTGGAACTTTTGTCTTGAAATGCCTTACATATCAATTCATTGCAGGAACTGAATGAAAGGAGTTAATTCAATTATGTTGCATCTATTTCGAAATCAAATTGATAACAAAGAACACAACAGGAAGCATCTTCCCACTATCATATGCGGAGAAAACAAATTAGAAAATTAGCATGAAACAAACAGCAGGATTGTTAACAATAGTCACAGTCATTTCCAGGAACAACATAATACCGGGACATTAAACAATGTGAAATTTCTCGACTTATTTTAGGATATGATTTGTCCGGTTTGGTAAACACATGTTTTAGCTCGAACTTTATTGTTTTTTAGTTCACCATATACGATTTGAACCTAAAGCATTCAATAGGGAGCAAAACAAACAGTAATAGCAAAGCACTGAAAGGAGAATAAGAAATTGAAGCATCACCTGGAGTCTTCGCCTCCAATCTTCGACACCCTCTTTGGCCATCGTAGCTCCAATCACCACGACGAGGGGCAGAATGATGCTTGGTGCTGAATATGGTGCCAACGGACTGAACGAAACACAAGCTACAACAAGAAAGTATATATTTGCAACCCTCCTAAACTGCTCAAACAAAGACTTTGGGATGAAATTGATTGCTGTATACTTGGTAGTGGATACATAATTCCCCCTGTACTTGAGTCGAATTTGCTCTTGACTATCAGGTTCATTGCAATACACCACTCTTGAGTACCCTTTTTGCCCGATTTGCGCATGTTCGTCTACAGAATTTGACCGACAACACGCGAATGAGCAAAGTTTGCTTAACTGAATACTTCTTTTCCTTCTTCTGGCCATTGCCAAAGCTTATATCCAGTAAGGGTTTTCTCTCTTCTGGCAAATAATCACTGAAAGAAAACTCAGATTTCCCTAACAATTATCAACCACATTAATCTTCCAAATCAACCACTAGTTCACAACAAACAAACAAACAAAATCTTCCAATTCCCCTTTATAACACAGTATGAACAGTAATACCCTTCCAATCCAATCAAATTCACCAAAAACATAAACAAAAACAAACCCGGTGACTAGAAATTCTTATCTTTGCATCCACATGAGCTTTGAATGCCTTTGATTTCTGAGCTAAAATCCCAACACAGAAAGCGCATGAGCCAGCTCAGAAAACTCAAAACTTTTTCATTTTAAAAAAGCATGACAAATACATGAAAGAAACCTCATATTTGTCACCTTAAACTTCAACGAATTAAACTTTCTTGACAAAAAAAATGTCCTTACTACAACCAGCAAGTTTTGTATCAAAAGAAAATTCCTTACTTTCAGATGAAGTTCCAGAGATCTCTTCCTTGTTGTCTGAAAGTTTCAAACTTTACAAGGAGTGTGAGAAAGGCAACATAAAATTAAAATTAAAAATAAAAAAAGAAAAGAAAAGAGAGGTGCTTTGCATTAGTCTTTGGAAAGAGAGAGTCGTTAGCTTTGCCGATGTTATAAGCAAGAACTAACCATGAAAAAACTTCACATAGATGGTACAGCGCTGGATAATTGCCTAAAGTAGAAAGTGCCAGAAAAAAGGGTAGATTACAATTAAGCCATCTTTACTTCAACATTTTGCAATAACATCCCAAGTTTTTTTTTTTGATCAACAAATAACATCCCAAGTTGCTTTCCTTTTTCTTTAAGCTTCTAATCTTGTATAGGAGTATATCATATATGTATATTCGGGCCGGGTCGCGATCTTTTTCCTGGTATAAAACCATTTTTATCTACCCAGTAGGTTTTAATTACTATTCATTAAACATTAATAATAACCTTTTTTTGTCCCCAACTTTATCAAAATAATTATTTTAGCCCTTGAGTTTTTATTGTATTTATTTGACCTTCTAACTATTATCTTTTATCAAATTGATCCAAATATTACGGAACATTAATAGTGTCGTTAAGCTGACATCAAATGTTTTTTTTACTTTTTGTCATGTCATCAAAAAAATTTAAAAAAAAAATATTTTATTCTTATTAAAAAACTGACATCAATTATTTTTTATAGTTCTTAATATTTTATGTTTTTTGATAACGTGATAGAAATAACAAGTCGGCATCTCAATAACCATAAAATAATTGACATTAACCTATGGTATAGTATTGTTTTGTCATATTTGTGTTAGTTTAATAGAAATAAAAGTTCAATTGTAAAGAAAATCAATAAAAATTAAAATGATTAGACCAATAAAGTTAGAGGGTAAAATTATCCTGACATTTTAAATATTTATAATTTTTTCCTAATGTTCTTTATCTTTGTACATTTTATGTATATAAAAAAGATGAAGAAAAAAAAGGAGAGGGGTTTATCATTTATGTAACTGCAAACTCCCATAGCGAAGTAAACTGAGATCAGATCTTATGCGAAGACGTGGCAAAATCATATCCTTACACGTAGATGATTGTTTTAGGATATGAAGAGTCAGAAAAGGGGTGATGAAATTGCTGAATGGATGAACTTTTTGTACCCTCTCTGTGCTTTGACTGAGTGGACTCGGTTTTGAATTTTCTGGGAGTGAAAAGTTAATGTTGGCGTAGAATGGTTAACATATGAGACAATGGTGTTTTCCCAATGGATGTTGTTTTCTTCTTTTTCGGTATAAATACAACACTTAATATAAAATATAATTTAAATTATAATTACAATTATAACCCTAAAATATGATACGTATATAAAAATTATATTTGGGATTATAAATAAATTTGCCACGGCTTTGTTTTTTGTTTCTTAAAAAAAATAACGGTAATTTTAATTGATTGTATAGTTGTCGTTAATCCTTCCATTTCACACTTTGTTTTTATTTAACACAGTTTTTTTTCACGTCCGTCTATTAAACATGACAATCTGATTAACATTATCCTATGATTCAACCACCAACGAGTTTTATTTTGCATATCTATTTTATAAATTTATGCTTTGTTTTATCAATCTTAAATTTAAGGGTTTTTTTTTGTTTCGTATAAGTTTTTGTCTTACTTTTGTAAATGTTTCTTTAAAGTTGTTTTTGTTGTCGTCCCTCTAATTTATGGATGTTTTATTCTTTTTTAACATATCTATTTTCGTTGGATTCAATAGATGTTAATATCTCAAACAGTTTATTTTAATTAGAACTTATTCCTTGATTTAGTTGTTATTAATGATGTTAGTCACTTAGATAATGTTGATTTTTTCCAAGAACTTAAGTTTCAATATATTCAGTAAACTTTCTAGTTTAGAAATAGCAGTCTTTTCGATTGCCATGTAGTGGTTTTTATAGTGAATGGAATTTTAAATTTAAAAGAAAAAATAGATTAGTTTTTATATAAATGTTAAATTAATCAATATAGTAATATTATTTTTATAGCTTTAGACATCACATTATGATATTTGAAAAATAAAAAAAATTAATGGGTGCATAAATGGGACAAAAGTCTTCTGTCCCTTTTTATACCCAAACACTAAAAAATAAATTTTAAATCTTAAACCTTAAACTCTAAAAAACATCCTACCATTAATTCCCTAAACTATAACCCTGAATCATAACCTTAAACTTAAGCATAATTCTTTAGTGTAGGGCATAAAAATGGGCACCGAAAAAGAGCAGAAAATTTCTATTCGCATAAATGTATTAAAGTTTATATACACATATTATTAAATTATCAAAAAATGATAACTCATTAAGTTGTTCCAATGAAAAAAGATGATGTTGTTTCTCTTAGGTGATTCGGGTTCGAACAACGTAGTATATACGATGTGTGTGCATTTCTAAAAGACTAGTCAACCAATAAGTAGGATATAGGTGGTTATAAAAAAAACACACTTGAATATTAAAAAATCAAAAAAAAAATTTTATTGGACATACTCTTAAAATTCAATTTTTTTCAATACCTGTTATTAAGGGGTCAATTTTTTCATTACTTTTTATTATGTACATACTCTTAAAATTTAATTTTTTCAATACTTATTTTTTTTATCCAAATGATGTATGATTTTATTAATGAAGAGAATCATACAAATCATTCAGGTGCCTTATTAAAAACCTTTCTAACCTAAGAGGAAGGAAAAAAGTACACCCTATGAAGAATACAAGACACAAACTTGAAACCAAGAGCCAACACACCCCAGAAATGAATCACCAGAGTAACGCCTAGGTAACCATCGAATC
Organism: Hibiscus tridactylites; assembly: GCA_958450335.1. NCBI lineage: Eukaryota > Viridiplantae > Streptophyta > Magnoliopsida > Malvales > Malvaceae > Hibiscus > Hibiscus tridactylites. The sequence continues at coordinate 74,847,671 of OY288269.1, read as the reverse complement.
AACTCTACTATCCAAACATGTGTGCACCAGAACCTGCAATAAACCAATGGCCAGTAAACACCCTCGTTCACCCACACCTTGCCTATGCCTCAAACCAAGTTGCGCGATCAACGCCCCCTTTAGCCAATATATTCACCAGACCATTTGCTTCATGAAATACATTTGTGAAACATAACATGGCAATTTAACACACGCAATATCAATTGCATGAAAGCACCTCCATAATCGCTAAGGACGCATATCCATATGTAAAATTCAAGAGACCGCAATCGTCGATTCGTACTCAATGATAATAGTGTTCCCCTCCCCTCACCGCGATCCCACCAAAATCTCTAAGGCATGTTTAATGGAATATAATTTCGCTTCATTCGATTCCATTACCCCCAAAGGGCCCGAAAACACCGACAAGATACAACTGGATGAATCTCAAAGCACACACCCACAACCTGCCAATCTCGGCTTGCCCCGCGCCGAGCCATCGATATTGAATTTCAACATTCCAACCGAAGGGGGATACCAACAAATATTCATCTGAGTCCCAGATCTACTCTCATTATGATAACACCAACGCGGACAATCCCACCACATGGTTTCAACAATTGAATCTAAGCCTCTTAACGCTTTAACCTAATACCAAGTACGCATTCTGATCAAGAAAAATAAATCTTCCATCTGAATCCGAGAATTATTAAACAACTAATCATTCCTTGCCAAACAAGCGGATCACATCACTGATGCGCACCCAGCTCGCCACCAGTCTTGAACCACTCCCATGAAGAAACAAATCCATTGAATTAAAAAATCAGCAAGATTACTCGTCAACACCACCTCAATTCCCCACCAATCAAAAAACCAATACCATACTTGCCGAATCACCTCACACGAGAAAAAAATGTGATCACATCCATCCTTACCGACACCACACCAACGACATGAATCATCCAAATTCGATATCACCACCCCTCGTTCCAATAACATGCTAATTGTCGACACCCGTTGCAAGGACAAGAACCATAGAAAACCTTGCACTTTGGGTGGCACCCCCAAATCCCAAATACTAAATGCATCTAAACCATCATCCGAAAAACTAAATGAATTCATCAACTATGTCAACGCACTTATCGAAAAATTACCCCTCGTATCTGGACGTTATACGAAACGATAAGCCATCAATAGAGCTAGCTCACATCGACTTACCAAGGTTGTCAACTCCTCTAATTGTTGTAGCTCAAATTGCCGCAGCTCTCGACCAAAAAACAGCCCCCACTAGTTGTGTACAAAAACCTCATCCCTCGCATACTCTGACACTATAGCTAGCTCTGACACCGCCACTCGAAACAACATAGGGAACAAGATTCGTAAAGGTTCCTCCGAGCACCAAATATTGTGCCAAAACAACACTTTTATACTTAACCTGACCACCCACAAAAAACAATATATCCCCATAAACCTTTGCACACAATCATCATCTTCTACCTCAACAATTTGACGCCACATGACTAACATCTTCATTTTGCCGGTCAAATTGAAGCGCTACTGTAACATATGTGTTCTATATTTAACCTCAACTAGAGAGCGCCAAAAAGAATTTATATCTGTGGCAAAACGCCACGCCCATTTTGCCAATAACGCCACATTCTGATTTCACATTTTAACAACTCCTAGATCGCCAAGGTATTTTGGTCGACAAACTCTACTTCACCCAACCCTACTCATTTTCCGCTTCCCATCACACTCACCCCATAAGAACGACCTGCGGATACTATTGATTTTGCGAATTACACCTTTTGGAATGGAGAAAACAGCCATATAATATGTCGGAAGAGTCGACAACACTGAATTTACTAACATGATCTGAGATGTGAAGGACAACGAACCTCGTTTCCATCCTGCTAACTTGATCCAAAATTTTTGAATTAAAGGCTCCCGCATAGCCAACGGTCGCAAATTTACACCAATCGGCATTCCTAAGTAGTTAAACGGCAAACTCACATATTCACAACCTAGTTCGCTAGCTATGTCTTTCGCAACCAAGTCATCAACCTCAACAACAATTAATAATGGTTTGGAAAAATTAATATGTAACCATGTAGCATGTTGAAAACAATTCAAAATCCTCTTCAAATTTCTCGCCATCTCCACTTTTCTGGGTAAGAAAATAATTGTATCATCAGCAAATTGCAAATGAGACAATTTAAAATTTGATGCCACTTTTACCCCCTCAATCAATCCCAAACACTTCGCGTTCAACATAAATTGGTGCAGCGCTTCAACAACAACAACGAACAACAAAGGTGATAGTGGATCGCCTTGTCGAAGCCCCTTTCTCATGCCAAATTCTCTCGTCGCACTTTCATTAGCCAGAATTGCCAACTTTGTCGAGCTCACGCATTCCTTCATCCATGAAACCCAACGATCTTCATAGCCTATTCTCAATAAAATAGACAACAAACACTCCCACTACACACAATCATATGTTTTGGCAAAGTCGAGCTTCACCAAAACCTCCCTTCGCCATAATGCTTTTGTTGCAACGAATGCACAATCTCGTTGACTAGAAGAATGCCATCAACGATCTATCAACCCTGAATAAAATCTGACTAGGTGTCACCTATCAAATCTCCTATTACTCTCTGAAATAGACTTGTTAAGACCTTCGCTAAGATTTTGTATAGAGAATTAATCAAACAAATAGGCCTGAAATCCCCAATTCCAATCGGATTCTCCCTCTTCTACAGCAAGACTATATAAGCTGAATTTACACCATGTTGTAATTTTCCCGTCATATAAAACTCATCTAACACATGCATCAAATCATTCTTTAGAAACTCTCACCCCTTCTTGTATGTAACCCCCTCGACCCGGCCTAGCCGCCAGACCGCATCGAGTGGGTTACACGGGGAAAATCGAAGCGAAACCCGTTAAGGCTCCACTCCGATTAGCAACCCTAGAAAATTTCTTTTAAAGTTATCTTGTCTAGATATTTCATCATATCCTATGTGAGAGGACACACAGCGGAAAAACACACATGGATACAAAACGCGCAAAACAGACAATTTAAACAACCCTTTTTAACTTTTACAACAGGCCATATCGATACGCTAGAAGATCGTATCGATACGCCAAGACTTGGTCAACTCCCCAAAGTCAACCTAGGGAGACCGTATCGATACGCTGGAAGACCGTATCGATACGCTCTCAACGGTCAACTACCCAAGGTCAAACTACAAGACCGTATCGATACCCTCAGGACCTGTACCGATACGCCAAAATCTCGTCAATTTCTCAGATTTTCAGATAGCTTTTGGCGTATCGATACACCCTCGCGTACCGGTACGCATAACTTAAAACAAGGTCCAAAGTAGAGGACCGTATCGATACAGCCCTTGAGCGTATCGATACGCCTTGTTCTGCAAACCTTATTTTGGCTGCTAAAAGCACAAGAACTCAACTCTAGAGGCGATTTACGACTAGTCAAGCAACATACAAACTCAAACACAACACAAGACATCCATGGATAAACATACGAAGCAACATTCATCACGATAAGATCCTTAGATGAGACATGCATACAAGGCATTCACCCACATAGCCAAAAGTTAAACTAAAACATACTTCAACATGGTATAAGGCAATACAAGCCCAAAACGTCTAAACAAACTTGTCTAAGCAAAAGAACATGCCATCAACATCACAAAACACAAAGGTCATATCCCATTGCTTAAATACTAATTATCAAAGTCTAAATCATACTTGAGCAAACCAAAACTCCGTTGGAGTCTCCCTTGTTCCCCGAGCTGCTCCGAAGGTCTAAAGGCCTGCATCGTTGGAAAAGAGAGTGTAAGCATTTAAGCTTAGTGAGCGGTGCTAAAAAAGGTAGCTACAACAATGCAGTTTTAAAAAGGAAGTTTGCTTGAAACCAAAACCATTTTCAAATCATTTCCACATGCTTGCATACACAATGTCATGATTTTACCTTCACGTGCATTTACCGAATGCAACCACAAGCCATAGGCTTACCATATGCTCATTCTCATAACACAAGCAAAGTAAACAACAATGCATAAACATAAGCATAAATAGATAGAATCATCAACATGCTTAACATGAGAAATAAAGCATTCAAGGGTATATTGACATTTAACGTTTTACTCGGATATGCGGATAACTTTCTCAAACCCACTAGACACTTCCGGCAGAATCTCAAATCACCGTACTCACTCGTCTAGTAAAAACATAATTTCCGGTAGAATCTCATATCACCGTACTCCTTCTTAGTGGAATCTAACATCACTAAGGCCACGCGTGAATTTTACCTCGAGTGCACTTTAATCCTATTGATCGATCAATTATATCTGGTAACAATCAACACATGTCAATATACTCAAACACAACCACAAGCATTACCGATGCTTGGACCACTTACCAAGTCCAACTTCCATGCAAGGCATGTGCTCACAATGCAAGTATAAACACAAGTCTCACATCTCAACATGCATAACAAATAGAATTCAACACATAACAACATAGCTTTTTCATATCACATTCAAGAAATCGTAAAACACAATTTAATTGCATAAACCTTTAAAACTTACTCTTGAGCTTATATTGGCCTTTCAAGCTCAATCCAAACTCTCAAAGCACTCTCTTAACCGTGTTAAGGCTTTTAAAATCTATCCACTCACCGTTGAAACCCAACACAAGCCGAAAATGTCGATCAAGCCTCCAAGTTCCCCGGAATTGAGTTCAAAGCTTCTCCAACGTTTTCCCTTGCTTCTAATCAACCAAAAAAGTGCATTACACATCAAAACATCAACAAAATCACCGCCACAAATCAGATTACAACCCAAGACAAATTTTGCTACATTTCCAAACCAAGAACTAACTAAAACTCTTCATTTTCGGACTTGAACACAACCCATCAGTTACTAATCAATTTCATCATCCAAATGATCACTAAACATGTCCAAAACAGCCCCCAAGTGTAACCATACCATCAACCCAAATTTCCCCTCACATAACTACCTCAAAACTCAAGATTTTCACTTCTAAACTCACCCACTAATACCCATTTCGGGATTTCATTAAAACTTCACCGTTTTAACATATGTTAAGCTTAAAAGCAAGGTTATAACATATATGAACTTTACATATTAAGAACTCAACGAAAAACTAACAAAGTTCCCATCTTTACTTTAAAACTTGAACACTTGAAACAACTCAAAAATGAGTTTTATTGAAATCTAAGACTATGAAAACGCTGGGGATGGAGAGGAGAAGTCAAAAACGTTATTACCTTGATAAAATCTCTTGAAATCGTTGAGGAAGATGATGGAACAGTAAAAATGGGTTTTGGGAGGTTTTAGAACGTGAAAACTACTTTGAGAAGGAGATGACTTTCAAAAATCCCTCTTTTCCTTTTTCTTTTAGTGAAAATTCCCTTTTTACCCATTCAACCTTTTTAAAACCCCTTTTTGGTGTATTAAAAATAGTTTATCTCCAATTTAATTTAACACATCCCGGTTTAACTAACCTGATATCTCCTGGCCCTAAACTCGGGGTGTTACATTGTAAAATTCTAAAGTGTAACAATATGGTCTTGAAGCTTTCGAACTCTGACAACCCCAAACTGCCTTCTTAACTTCATTTTCATCAAAACCTATTGTCAATAGCTTCACTTATGGCATTGATAAACAATTAAAATTCACAACAACATCGAAGGAACTATTAACACGTGGTTTCGCAAAATGTTTGCGAAATTCTTTAAACAAGAATATTTTAACACGTTCCGGATCCTCTACCCAAACCCCATTAATATGTAGACCTCTTAGCTGATTTTTAATCCCTTGAAATCACCGCTACATGATGGAAATAACGTGTGTTTCGATCCCCCACTTTTAGCCAGTACACTCGCGACTTTTGACGCCAAATTGATTCATGTAATCTATACAACTTCCACAAACGCAATGACAACACTCTCTTCTCCTCCAAAAAGATCCTTTGGTCACCTCTCTTCTCTATCCACCTATCGATTTCATCTAGTAACATAGTTGTTGCCTCAATTTGATCGTCAATGCTGCCAAAATCTTTTCTATTCAATTCCTTCATAAACAACCGCATACAACATAACTTCTTGGAAAAACTCAAATCATCCGCCAAACGCTACAATTGCGTCTCCATTACTTTCACATATTTTTTCATTTCCATCCAACAATTAATAAACCAAAACGGACGCGGACCCAGTCCCTATTCTCGCTCGACAATCTCAAAGTCGTATGATCTGAAAGCCCTCGAAGTAAATTAACTTGTAATAAATTTGGGAAGTGCAACACCCATTCACTCGACAGCATAAACTTGTCCAGCCGACTGCATTTGTTACATAGGCCAAACCAAGTGAAATTTTTGCCTTGCATCGGCAGATCCAACAACCAATTCATTCAATAAAATTATTAAATTCCTTTATGCCTCTTGTATCCCCTGTGCAACCTTGTCTCTCTTCAATATGGCGGGCTGCATAAAAGTCCCCCCCAAACAAAATGGTTTCTCAGACTGAGTTATGTACAATGACAACATCTCCCATACTTGAGCTTGTTCCTCTATGCCACAAGGAGCATATATGGCTCCCATCCCACATTTCCAATCTTCTGCTGCACAATTTCCTTGTATTAACACTGAATTGGCACTTACAAATGAATCCTCTAGCAAAAATCTATCCCTCTCCCATATAACAATCACCCATCCCGATATACCATGTGAAGGTGCAAAAATGAAACTAAAATTATTTGAATGTCAAACCTTTCGAATCACGAATTCTTACACCGTCTCCAATTTGGATTCTTGTATAAAAACCATATCGTACCAGTGTTGTCTCAATAAGCCTCTAACCGCTTTCTTCTTCGACACCGAGCCCAACCCCCGAACGTTTCAAGACATCACTCTCATCGTCGCAATTATTCGCTGTCTCTAACCGCAATAAGATCAATGATATCTTTTTACAAGATTTTGTTCGTTGGCAATGGTTTTTTCCCTATCAATTTACCCAGTTGAATCGTTTCTACTGCCTCATGCAGTGTTAATTTTTTGTGATTCCCTGCAACCTTTGCCTTAGTCGATACTTTTCCTATTTCGGACGCTATATTCTGATTTTTACGCGGTCTACCTTTTTTTTCCTTGAACCCTCTATTGATTCCTGATCGATAATCACTTTACTGATCAAGGGTAACCTTGTAAGTAGACTCCTTTTGCTTGACAACTTCCTCAACTATAGTCTCCCAATTTGTTATAACTTCTAATTCATGTCCACCTCTGAGAGGTGCCTCAGTGTTTTCGAAGGTAGATTTGAGATCAAGATACTATTAGTTGAAGGTGAAATAGTGTGATGTTCCGAAGACAACCTTTAGGACTAGATACGATCATTATGAGTTCCTTGTGATGCCATTTGGACTCACGAATTCACCAGCAGCTTTCATGGATATGATGAACAGAGTTTTCAGAGACTATCTAGACCGGTTTGTAGTTGTTTTTATAGATGACATCCTTGTGTACTCAAGATCAGAAGAAGAACATGATGAGCACTTGATACTTGTTTTGCAGAGATTGATGAGTAATCAGTTGTATGCTAAGCTTAGTAAATGTGAGTTCTGGATTCGAGAAGTTGTGTTTCTTGGCCACGTTGTGTCAGCTGAAGGAATCCGTGTTGATCCGACGAAGATTGAAGCCATTGTTGAGTGGAAACAACCTAAGTCAGTGACAGAGATTCGAATTTTCCTAGGATTAACTGGTTACTATAGGAGGTTCGTTGATGATTTCTCTAGAGTAGTTGCTCCGTTGACTAAATTGTTACAGAAAGGAGTGAAGTTCGAGTGGTCAGATGCAAGACAGAGTGCTTTTGAGAAGTTGAAAGAAGCTTTGACGAATGCTCCAATGTTAGTACAATCAGTTTCAGGGAAGGAGTTCGTGATCCATAGCGATGCTTCCTACGTAGGTTTAGGTTGTGTTCTAATGCAAGAAAGAAGAGTTGTTGCTTATGCTTCGAGACAGTTGAAGGTGCACGAGAAAAACTACCCTACGCACGACATTGATTTAGCAGCCTTTGTGTTTGTATTGAAGATTTGGCGTCACTACTTGTATAGTGAGAAGTGCACGGTTTACACTGATCATGAGAGGTTGAAGTATTTGATGACTCAGAGAGAGTTGAACTTGAGGCACAGAAGATGGCTTGAGCTGTTGAAAGATTATGATTCGACTATTGAGTACCATCCGGGTAAGGCAAATGTAGTAGCCGATGCGTTGAGCAGAAAAGTTGCAGTTGAATTACGAGTTATGTTTGCTAGACTGAGTGTATTAGAGGATGGTGGTTTGATTACCGAGTTGCAAGTGAAGCCTTCGTTAATTCAGATGATCAGAGAGAAACAGTTGCAAGATGTGTCTTTAGTTTCTCATGTTCAGGACATTGCAGAAGGTAGAATGACAGAGTATAGTTTCAGTGATGAGAATGTGTTGTGTTTCAGAGACAGAGTTGTAGTACCTGAAGATGTTGAGTTGAGACGTACGATTCTGAGCGAAGCACATTCGAGTCCTTTTTCGATGCATTCGTGCGGTACTAAGATGTACCGAGATTTGAAGAATGATTATTTATGGGTTGGTTTGAAGAAGAATGTAGCCGAGTGTGTGAGCCGTTGCATGGTTTGTCAGAAAGTGAAGACAGAACATCAGGTTCCTTCACGCTTGTTACAGCCTTTGAATATTCCGGAATGGAAATGAGAGAGAATTACTATGGACTTTATGTCGGGGTTGCCGTTGTCTCCTTCGAAGAAGAATTCTGTTTGGGTGATAGTTGATAGATTCACTAAGTGTGCTCATTTCTTAGCAGTGAACACCACAGATTCTTTAGACAAGTTGGCAAGTTTGTATATCCGCGAGATTGTGAGGTTGCATGGAGTTCCGAAGTCTATTGTATCAGACAGAGATCCGAGATTCACAGCGAGGTTCTGGAGTTGTTTGCATAGTGCCCTAGGTAGCCAATTGCATTTCAGTACTTCGTATCATCCGCAGTCAGATGGACAGTCAGAGCGAGTGATACATGTTTTAGAGGATATGCTCCGTTGTTGTGTGATTGACTTCCAGGGTTCTTGGGAGAAGCATTTACCCTTAGTTGAGTTTGTTTACAACAACAATTACCAGGCTAGTATACAGATGGCTCCTTATGAGGCATTGTATGGTAGGCGATGTAGGACTCCGATCTGTTGGGCTGAAATGGGTCAGAAATTGTTACCTATGCCGGATTTTCTTAAGGGGACTACCGACAAAGTGAAGTTGATTTGTGACCGTTTGAAAGCAGCTTCCGATCGCCAGAAATCTTACGCAGATTTGAAGAGAAAAGAGGTTGAGTATTTAGTGGGTGAGAAAGTGTTTCTGAAAGTATCTCCGTGGAAGAAGGTAATGCGATTTGGACGGAAAGGCAAGTTGAGTCCGAGGTTTATTGGTCCGTATGAGATAGTTGAGCGGATTGGGCCAGTAGCTTACCGTTTGAGATTGCCTTCAGAGTTAGAGAAGATCCATGATGTCTTTCATGTGTCGATGCTTAGGAGATATAGATCAAATCCGTCTCATGTTATACCCGTTGAGGAGATAGAACTGAATCCGGATTTGTCGTACAATGAAGAACTGGTTGAGATACTTGCTTCTGATAGCAAGGTGTTGCGTGGAAAGACCATAGAGTTGGTCAAGGTGTTGTGGAGACATAGAGGTGTGAAAGAGGCCATGTGGGAGAGGAAAGCTGATATGCTTGAGTAGTTTCCGTACTTGTTTCCGTCAGGTAATTTCAGGGATGAAATTCCTTAAGTGGGGGAGACTTGTAACACCCGGGTTTGGGGGTCGGGTGAAAATAATATTAAAATAATGTTTCAGGTTTTCCCTTTTCGTTTTAAAAATTCATTTAATATGTTGGATCCAATTTTGGGAATTTTAATTTGAAACCAAAAATTTCATGGATTTTGGAATAGGAGAAGATGGCCATTTTTCATTAATGACAATCTTGTAAATATTGGTTCTTGGAAAATAAAAACTCATTTTATTTTAAAACACCCATTTAACTCATCTTATTCCCCCATTCTCTTCCATTTTCACAACAAATACCCTCCCCTCCTCAAGGTTACTATTCCATCACCATGCTCTCTCATCTTTGGTGATTTTTGAAAGGTAAACACATATTTGACTTGTCCTCACTTTCCCCTACATGTTTGTACCCTTAGATTTCATTAAAACCCATGGTGTTGCATTTTGGTGTTTTGAAGTTTTGGATTAAAAATGTCATCTTTGTTAGCTTTAACTCATGTTTTTGTTTTGTTGATGTTATATAAGTTATTTTCTATCTAAAAGGTCCAACATATGTAATTTTTACAAGGTTTTATAATGATTCCCGAAATTGTGTTTTAGAGAGGTTTTAGAGGGGTTTTAGGTTGATTTTTGGGGCTGTTTTGGGTGAAGTCTTGTTGCCTGATGGTTGGTTGATGTTTAAGGGTTGTTTTGGAAGCTTGTGGGAGTGTTATAAGTGATGGAATCAATGGTTTTAGGCTGTGCTTATGGGCTGTTCGAAAATGTCATTTTTGGGGTTGTCTTTAGCTTGAAATCATGTCATTTGTGCTTGGTTTGTGTTCCGGGTTTGCTACAGTGTTTGTGGACTGAAATATGGTTGTTTTGATTGTGTTGAATTGTTTAGAAGCAACAAATTGTGTTGGTGAAGCCTCGGGAACGAATCCGAAACTGTTTGGAGCTTGATCGGCTAGAGTTGTTGAGCTTGGATTAGTCGGTGAGTAGTCCTATGTTTTAACTTGGTTTTCAAATGTTGGTTCAAGCATGTGGACCTAGGTTGGGCTTGGTAAACCCACCTAGAGTTGGAATTAGAGTGGTAGTCTAATCTCAAGCTTCAGTTAGGGACTTTGGTTGAACTTTAAATGTTGAGTATGCCTCATGTTTTAATTGTGATTAATGTGGTTATGTATATTGTGTTATACATGTATGTTGAGGCATGATATTTGATGCATTGTTATATGCATGTGGTTATGGAATGTGGTTTGTGCATGATGGTAAATCATGGTGAGTACGTACTAAGCACGAAAATTGGTAAGAAGTTGTGTTGTGAAATATTGTGAAATGTGTTAGTGTTGGCACTAGTATGTTTGGGTACAATGATCGATCATTAGGATGTTTAGTGTGCACACGAGAGTCAAAATGCACGCGTGGTCTTGGTGATGGTAGTCATCAAGATGAAGTACATGTTCGCCCGGAAATCCTCATATATATGTTAGTCGGTGATGAGTGGAATCCCATCGACGGGGCGTGAGGATGAGTGGAATCCCCTCCGCGTGAAACGGTGATGAGTGTAATCCTATCGTAAGGTAATGGTTATGTTTTTGGATGTGAGTTCCAACGGTTATCCGCGTATTCGGGTCATAGCTAGGTGCCAATACGGATTGTGGAATGTGTTTGCTAATACATTGATGTATGTGTTTCCATATGTTGTGTTTATGGATTTGTTGAGCATGGCATGATAATGATATTGTTTTCATGCACCATTCATATTTGACTCATGTGGTTCGAAGGTAAGAACTCATGCATCCTACCTTGGTTGTGTGCTCGTGCTTGGACCCTGCATCGTTGAGGTTTGTTTTATGAGCTTACCCTCACTAAGCTTTATGCTTATGCTCTCTTTTGTTCGACAATGCAGATACGTAGTTCGTGGGTTGCTTGTGCAAGGAGAAGGCCTCCAAGTGTGCTAGTTGCGCTTTTGATCATCAAGTAGGAATTTCTAAGTTATGGATGTAATAGACAAGCAGTGGGATTTGAGCTTTTGGATTTATGTTGTTGTTATGTGTTAGGAGCATGTTTAGACTCCTACGTTTTGTGGATGCTTTGCTTAAGGCTTGCTTGTGCCTAGTATGTTGGCCTTGTGCCCTTTCATGAATGCTCTTATGTATGTTCTTGTCTAAGGCATGAAATCTTAAATGCCATATATGCTTCTTATGGTGATTTGATGATTCCTTTTAATGTATGGTTTTTATATGTATGTTATGTGTTAAGCACGCTTGTTGTAGGGTGTCTTACCTTTAGAGTTAATGCATGTTTGGTTGGAGGTCTTAGTTGGTGTTTTGAGGCAGCCTTGTGCCTTAAACCAGCTAAAACCTGTCTGTTCGCAGCAGGCGTATCGAAACGGTTGGGCCCGTTTTGATACTACCCTCTTCTTTCAGGCCAATCGTTTCGATACGCGGGAGGGGCGTTTCGATACCATTTTGCTACTGGAAATCTGAGATTTTGACGAGAAATTGAGGGTATCGAAACAGACCTAGGTGTTTCGAAACGGTCTTCGTAGCGTTGACCACGAGAAGTTGACTACTGAAGGTGTATCGATACGGCCAACCAACGTATCGATACGGTCTCCTCGAGTTGACTTTGGCCAGTTGACCTAGTCAAGGCGTATCGATACCCTCTTGGGGCGTATCGATACAACCTGCTTTAAGTTAAAATGATATGTTTTTTATTTGCTGTTTGGTTGTTCGCCTCGCTTGTAGCTTCCGCTGTCGTTGTTTCACATAGGACACAATAATGCATCTAGACAAGATAATAATATATGAAAAAGTTTCCTCGGGTTGTTAACCGAAGTGGAGCCTTAACGGGTTTCGCCTCGGTTATCCCCGTGTAGCCCGCTTGGACCGGTCAAGCGTCCGGACCGGGACGAGGGGGTTACATACATGGTCACCAAAAAACCTTATTCAATAAGATCTCCTACTTAAAATAGATTTCTACTCATATAAGTACTTCTACCCGGTACAATTACAAAGATACCCCGTACCATACCGTGAGGGCTTCGCCCCTGCACCTCCAACCCACTTAATTCGAGCCCATCGAAAACTCGAGTACTCCTTTGATGGACAGATGCTGGAGCGGAGCGGGAGTGAGCGTGCGAACTCCCGCTCCAACATCTGTCCTTTTACAGTATATGAGTCATACTTAACAAATCTCCACCTTGGCGAATAGCATTCCCCTTAAGAGATAAATCTAGAGTCTCCCACACATCAAAGTAGGTTGGGCTACCATGCTTCTCTAGCATTTGCAAACATTCAACAAGTCCAAACAATGCTTGAACTTGTCTGTGGTAACAAGCTTGGTCAACATATCAGTTGGATTGTCTGTAGTATGCACCTTTTGTAACAATATCTCACCAAATGCAATCAACTCTCTAATCTTGTGAAACCTCACATCAATATGTTTAGTTCTAGCATGATACACCTGACTCTTAGCCAAATGAATAACACTTTGGCTATCACAATGCAACTGAACTCTACATTGCCGAATACCCAATTCCTTCACTAGCCCGATAAGCCATAAGGCTTCTTTTGCAGCTTCAGCTACTTCCATGTACTCAGCTTCAGTTGTTGGTAATGCCACAACAAACTGAACAGTTGACGTCCAACATATAGGCCCTCCACCAAGGGTGAAAACATACCCAATTGTAGACCTTATATCATCCAAATCACTTGCATAGTCTGAATCCCCATATCCAACAATTAAAGGATCATGTCGCTGACTGTCGAAAACAATTTCATGTCCCACAATACCCTTTAAATACCTGAAATCCACTTGACTGCTTCCCAATGTGATATTCCTGGTTTAGACATGTATTTACAGACTTGACCAACAACATGAGCTAAATCAGGACGAGTACATACCATCGCATACATCAGGTAGCTGACAACACTGGTATAAGGGACCTTTCCCATCTCTTCAATTTCCTTGTTTGTCTTCGGGCACTGTTCTATAGAAAGCTTAAAGTGATTCACCAATGGAGTGATCACGGGCTTTGCTTTGCTCATCTGAAACATGTCTAGCACTTTCTCAACATAGCCTTGCTGAGATAACAACAATTTCCTTGAGCCTCTATCTCTGTGAATCTCCATTCCAAGAATTTTCTTTGCAGCTCCTAAGTATTTCATATCAAATTCCCGACTTAATAAAGCTTTCAAATAGACAACATCATGCATATACTTTGCAGACAACAACATATCATCAACATACAATAGCATAAAAAATAAAAAAACCATCATCAAGGCTTTTAACATAGACACAACAATCATACTCACATCATTTGTAGCCAATCTGAATCATTTAGGAGTCGAATCGCTTGTACCATTGTTGTGGAGACTACTTCAACCCATACAAGGATTTCTTTAACCCGCAAACTAGATGTTAATCTCCGGATTGAATGAACCCTTCTGGCTGTTACATATAAACCTGCTCATCTAGATCACCATGCAAAAAAGCAGTTTTAACATCCATCTGCTCTAAATGCAAATCCGAACTAGCTACAAGATCAAGAACTGCTCTGATTGAAGTATGTCTAACCACGAGAGAAAAGATTTCATCATAATCAACTCCTTTTTGCTGTGAAAAACCCTCTTCTACCAATCGAGCCTTGAACTTTTCCCCCTCTTTTTCTAATATTGTTGGTTTCCTTTTATACACTCATTTGCAACCAATAGCCTTCTTTCTCTCAAGAAGCCTAGCTAGCTCCCACGTATGATTTTTCTGCAAAGATTTCATCTTCTCAACCATTGCAGCCATCCATTTGCTTTTCTCCGGACTAGAGATAGCCCCTTGAAAAGTATATGGATCTTCACTACTAATGTGAAATGCAAAAGACACCATATCTTCAAAACTCAATATTCATGGAGCCTTTACATTAGTGTGTCTCTCTCTATCTCTGGCTAAATTATAATTCTGCAATAGAACTGTATTAGAGTCACCAGAAGTTGAATTCGAACTTTCACCTTTCTCAGTTGTTACTTCTTTCTCAACTGCTCTTAAATATTGTTCGAAATCCACCAGCACCTTGTCTCAGCTCTCCTGCAACATGAATTGCTCGTCAAAAATTGCATCTCTACTAATCATTGCTTTCCTTGAAATTGGATCCCAAAACTTGCATCCTTTGGTTTTGCATCAAGTTTTGATCTCTCACCACCAGGTACATGCACATAAGCAGGACAACCAAAAATCTGTAAGTGTGAAAAATCAACTACATTGCATGTCCATACCTCTTCTGCAACTTTTCCACCCAAAGTTGCCCGTGGTGACCTGTTGATGAGATAACATGCCATACTCACAGCCTCTGCCCAGAAGTTTTTAGGAAGCCCTGCATTCAGTCTCAAGCACCGATCCCGCTCAGCTAATGACCTGTTCATCCTTTCAGCAACACCATTTTGTTGTGGCGTCTTTCGCATTAAAAATGTCTCTAAATCCTATGCTCCTCACAGAACTTCAGAAACTGTGAATCTGTGTACTCTGTGCCATTATCAGACCTTAAATACTTGATCTTTCTACCCGTTTGGTTCTCCACCTTAGCTTTCCACACCTTGAATTTTGAAAAGACTTCAGATTTCTATTTCAAGAAATTCACCCAAGCTTTCTTAGAAAAATCGTCAATAAAAGTAACATAATACACAGATCCACCTAATGATGATTCTCTGGTAGGCCCCATACATCAGAATGCACATAATCAAGAATCCCTTCAGTTTTGTGCTTTCCAGTCATGAAACTGACTTTAGTTTGTTTACCAAGAACATAAAATTCACAAAAATCGAGCTTGCAACTTTTGAAAACATGCAACAAATTTATTTTATGCAATTCAATCATTCCACGTTCACTAAGATGACCAAGACACATGAGCTCTACCTACAACTGTACTCCTTAACAATTTATAGATATTCCCTGCAGTTATCTTTCCTTTCATCACAGTCAATGCACCTTTAACAATCTTAATGGTTTCTCTATCCTCATCAGCTTTAGGAATTAAACCATTCCTATGCAAAGTGCCCAAAGAAATTAGATTTTTTTTTTCAAATATGGTATATGCCTAACATCACATAATGTTCTAACAGTACCATCATACATCTTAATTCTGACTTCACCAATACCGACAATATTGCAACTTCTATCATCACCTAAATAGACAGAACCAGAATTAACAGACATATAGGTAGAGAACCATTCCTTGTTAGACGTTATATGATAAGAGCATCCTGAATCAAGAATCCAAGCATCCGTGAACTGAGTTGTTGAAATATACAACATATCACCATCACTGCAATCCGAATTCTTATTATGTACCACATTCACAGTTTTGGATGATGCATCATGTTTATCATCTGACTCTTTTTTCCACTTTGGATTGTCTGGCTTCATATGTCCTGGCTCCTTGCACTTGTAGCAACGAAACATCTTCTTGCCTCTAGACTTTGATCTAGAATTTCGTCTTCCAGAACCCTCCTTCTCTGACTTCCTTCCACGGTCGTGATTACCCTTAACATATAAACCATTAGCGTGAGAGCTTTCGCCTGTATTTTGCCTTCGCTGGTTGTGGGCCAACAAGGTTGCAGTAATCTCTTCAACTTTGATTGTTTCTTTCCCAGATGTAAGAGTAGTCACCATGTGTTCATAAGAAGAAGGTAACGAACACAACATAATCATTGCTTTGTCTTCATCTTCAATCTTCACATCAAGTTGAGTTAAATCGATGATTATTTGATTGAAGATATTCACGAGCTGCACCAAATCCTGACCTTCTTGCATCTTCAGCCCATACAACCTCTGCTTTAGATACAATTTATTTGTCAGACTTGGACATAAATTGACTTTCCAACTTGCTCTATATCTCTCCTGGAGACGTCAGATCCATAACGTGATACATAATCTCATCTTCCAAACATAATCGTATGGTTCCAGTCGCTCGTTGTTGCAGTTCTTCCCAATCGTCATCCTCTATCGACGTTGGTTTTGTAGATCGTAAAGCCTTTAAAATCTCTTGTTGTGCTAACAGATCATTTACCCTCGTCTGCCACAATCCGAAGTTACCTTCACCATTAAACTTGACCACTTTGAATTTCGCATTGGACATATCCATCGCAACCAGGCTCTTGATACCAGTTGTTGTGCACACGACAAACGAAAAAGAAAATCAAACAAGCAAGAACACAAGAGATTTAACGAGGTTCAGTAGTGTGCTTATGTCCTTGGAGAGCAAAGAGCAGTTGTTTTCTTTTATTCAATCGATGATCCTTAGGTTACAAATAACACATCTATTTATAGACCTGAATACATGGTCACCAAGAAACCTTATTCAATAAGATCTCCTACTTAAAATAGATTTATACTCATATAAGTAACCATACCCGATACAATTACAAAGATACCCCATACTGTACCGCGGGGCCTTCGCCCTCACACCCCCAACCTACTTAATCCGAGCCCAGCAAATACTCGAGTACTCCTTTGATGGACAGAAGCCTCTCGCTTTAGCATCTGTCCTTTTACAGTATATGAGCCATAATTAACAGTTTACAAAAGCATACAAACTCAATTGTGAAAGTTTGAAGAGCATTCTTCATGTCTTCCAAGATGTTACAGGGGAAACAATCAACCTAGGTAAATTTTCGATTTTCTTTTCTTCAAATTCTGAGCCAAATTTCAAAACATCTCATGAATGTTCTGAGTTTTTGCATGATGGAAGAAGGAAGTAAATATATGGGCCTTTTGTCGATATGAGAAAAAGCCAAGAAAAAGGCAAATTCCTTCTTACATCTACTTCAGGGATGGTAAATCAAATTCCTTTCACAAGTGAGTAAAGAAGTTTTAACCAAGGTTGTTACTACTGCAATATCATCCTATGTTATGCAATGTTTTCTTCTTACATCTGCTTTTTTTTATGAGCTCAACTCTATTATTGAATTTTTTTGTGAAATCATTTTGAGAAAAGCGTCAAAGAGATTCATTGGCTTAGTTGAAAAAAGCTTTGTAATTCAAAGAACACTAGAAGACTAAGATTCAGAGATTTGAGAACCTTCAAAAAAGCATCGATTGCTAAATAAGCTTAAACAATAGTCAAATTTTTAGATTCTATGAGGGCTCATATTATGAGAGACATTTATTTTCTAAGTGACAATATTTTATCACCCTCGAAATATCATAACCCATCGTGGGTGTGGCTCTGTATTTGAGACGAGTAGGATACAATTAAAAAAATGAGCTTTATGGGGGGTTTAAAATGAAAAAAGATATCTCTATATGGGACGACCAATGAATTCCAAAAAGTCCTTCATTTTCCATTGCTTTGACAAGACTTGTTTATTGACAGAATTCCCTCGTATCACATCTCATTAGTGTAGAGGATCGACAATGGAGGATTGATAAGCTACGTGATCTCTTCTCATTATATGAGATCAAACTATATTGTTTCCACTCTTATTGATAGCCCGGGTATAAAAGGTAAACTAATTTAGCTCATGAATAAGAATGATGATTATTCTGTTATGTAGAAAATATAGAAAGATGGAGAAAACGAGAGAGGACGAGAGAACGTAGAAAAGGGTTCTTGATTTTATTGAGTAAACCAATGATAATAATCTGAGCATTAACTACAAACCTTATATAGAAAATAGGGTAAAGTACACAGACGGTCACTAAACTATACCCGAAAAAACAAAATGGTAACCAACCTTTCAAAAATCACAAAATGGCAATTAAACTTTATGTTTTATAACAAAACGGTAACTAGACGTTAAATTCCGTTAAGTTTCTGTTAAAACTTTGGTATAATAACATATTTAGTCCTTCAACTTTATACAGTCAATTAATTTAGTCCTAATTTGAAACAATTCACTAAATTTAGCTCTTTTTATTTAAGCATTCTTTCAAATTGGTCATTAAAGCAAAATTTCAAAGTATGGTACATGATAAATAATTACAATTAAATTCTTATAGGAACTTGAAAACTCGACTCGACTTGGCTCAAATCGAAAAAATTCAAATAAAGTTTGAGTTGTAAAATATGACGCGTCAATTCGAATAACTCAAAATTTTTTGACTCGACTCGATCAAACGCCCACCTCTATCTTAAGATATGACGTGTCAAGTTGAATAACTCGAAATATTCTTATATTTTAAATCATTTTTTCTTTTAATCGAATATTTTTTAAAATATAATATTTAATATTTTCATATTTAAATCACATCGAATATTTAATAACTACTTTAAATATTTGATTTAATTTAAAAATATTCGATTGAAAAGAAAAAATTGATTTAAAATATTCGAATATTTAATTAAATTTTTATAGGAACTCGAAAACTCGACTCGACTTGATTCGATTCGAACAAAAAAATTTCAAATAAAGTTTGAGTTGTAAAATATGATGCTTCAACTCGAATAACTCAAAAATTTTGTACTCAACTCGATCGAACACTCACCTATATCTTAAGATATGACGCGTCAACTCGAATATTCGAATATTTTAAATCATTTTTTTCTTTTAAATCACATTGAATATTTAATAAATACTTTAAATATTTGATTTAATTTAAAAATATTCGATTTAAAAGAAAAAATTAATTTAAAATATTTGAATATTTAAAGTAGTTATTAAATATTGGAATATTTAAAAGAAAAATATTTAATGTAGTTATTAAATATTCGAATATTTTAAATCTATTGTTTTTCAAATCGAATATTTAAAGAAGTTATTAAATATTCGATGTGATTTAAATATGAAAATATTAAATATTCTATTTTAAAAAATATTCAATTTAAAAGAAAAAATGATTTAAAATATTCGAATATTTCGAGTTATTCGAGTTGATGCGTCATATCTTAAGATATAAGTGAGCGTTCGATCGAGTTGAGTCAAAAAAATTTCGAGTTATTCGAGTTGACGCATCATATTTTACAACTCAAACCTTATTTGAAATTTTTTCGATTCGAATCGAGTCAAGTCGAGTTTTCGAGTTCCTATAAAAATTTAATTAATTATTCGAATATTTTAAATCAATTTTTTTCTTTTAAATTGAATGTTTTTAAATTAAATTGAATATTTAAAGTAGTTATTAAATATTCAATGTGATTTAAATATGAAACATTAAATGCTCTATTTTAAAAATATTCGATTTAAAAGAAAAAAATAATTTAAAATATTCGAATATTTCGAGTTATTCGAGTTAACACGTCATATCTTAAGATAGAGGTGAGCGTTCGATCGAGTCGAGTCAAAAAATTTTGAGTTATTCAAGTTGACACGTCATATTTTACAACTCAAACTTTATTTGAAATTTTTTCGATTCGAGTCGAGTTTCCGAGTTCCTATAAAATTTAATTGTAATTATTTATCATGTTACCATACTTTGAAATTTTGCTTTAAGGGCCAAATTGAAAGAATGCATAAATAACGATGGCTAAATTTAGTAAATTATTTCGAATTAGGACTAAATTTATTAATTGTATAAATATGAAGGACTAAATGTGTTACTATACCAAAGTTTTAACAGAAACTTAACGGAATTTAACGTCTAGTTACCGTTTTGTTATAAAACATAAAATTTAATTGCCATTTTGTGATTTTTGAAAGGTTGGTTACCATTTTGTTTTTTCGGGTATAGTTTAGTGACCGTCTGTGTACTTTACTATTACGAAAACCCTAACCATCTATAACAGAAAATACTAGCCTAACTGACAGAGCTGTTATATCTAGGGGTGGACAAAAATACCCGACCCAAAAACCCGATGACCCAAACCTAAAATGTCGGGTAATTCCCGAAAAATTACCCGACCGGGTTGGGTACCCGACCAGACAAATTTCCCGGGACACAGGCCGGAAGTTTTCCCTTATTGGGTACCCGACCCGACCCAATAAAATTTAATATATATATTTTTATATTTCAAATTATATTTTTATTTTATGTTTCATAATATTTTCACTCTAAAATTAAGTTTAAATCCCTACATTTTTCTATGTTTGTATTATATTCTTTTAAGTTTTAAGTTTAATTTTTTTAAAAATATTTTTGTGTTTAACAAGTGATTTTTTTATTTTAGAATTAAAAAAAAATTGGAACTGGGTACCCGAATTTTACAGGTACTCGAATATAATGGGCCAAGACACGGGTCGCTTAATGAGGTACCCGAATGAACCTGGTACCCGGTTTTCCGGGTACCCGACAATGCCCACCCCTAGTTATATCTAATACACTTCCTACTTCCTTTTTTCTTTTGAACAAAGAAACAAAAAAGAATCGATGCAAATGCAAACAACAATCAACACAACTCTTCTTCATCTTCATCTTCACCTTTAGGGATTTCTTCAAGGCTTGTAGAATCACAATGTCTTGTATGAAAAGATTCCTTTAAATCATCTGATGTGTATACTCCTAGCTTTTCTCGTAAGAGAAGAAAAATATAGTAGACAAGAGTTGTAACCCCCTCGTCCCGGTCCGGGCGACTAACCGGTTCGAGCGGGCTACACGGGGATAACCGAGGCGAAAACCGTTAAGGCTTCACTTCGGTTAACAACCCGAGAAAACTTTTCATTTATTATTATCTTGTCTAGATGCATTAATATGTCCTATGTGAAAAGGAAACAACGAAAGAAAACAAGAGAGGCAAACAACCGAAAAGCATATAAAAATAGCCCATTTTGACTTAAACTGCAGGCCGTATCGGAATGCCCAGAGGATGTTTCGATACGCCTTGACTAGGTCAACTGGCCAAAGTCAAGCCGAGAAGACCGTATCGAAACGGTTGTTGACAGTATCGATACGCCCTCATCGGTCAACATCTCGTGGTCAACGCTACGAAGCACGTTCCGAAACGCCTAGGACCGTTTCGATACTCTGAATTTCTCGTCAAAATCTCAGATTTCCAGTAGCAAAAACTTATCGAAACGCCCCATTTGCGTACCGAAACGCATGGCCTGAAACAAGGGAACCATATCGAAACGGGACCAACCGTTTTGATACATCTGCTGCAAACAGACAGGTTTTAGCTGGTTTATGGCACAAGGCTGCCTCAAACACCAACTAAAACCTCCCACAACCAAACGTACAACAACTCTAGATGCAAGGCACCCTATACAAACATGCTTAGCACACAACAAACATGTGAAAGCCATACATTGATAGAAAGCATCAATTCAACAAAGGTTCATACATATCATTTAAGGAATTCACGCCTTAGACAAAAACATACACTTAAGCATTCAAGATAGGGGCACAAGGCCAACATACAAGGCATAAGCAAGCCTTAAACATATCATCCACATAACAATGAGTCTAACATGCTCCTAAAACAAAATAACCACATAAGTCCCCATTGCTTGACTATTACATCATTAACTTAAAATTCATACTTGAGGTTAGCTAAAGCTCAACTAGCGCACTTGGAGGCCCACTTCTTGCACTAGCAACCCACGAACCTACGAATCTGCATTGTCGAACAAAAGAAAGCGTAAACATAAAGCTTAGTGAGGGTAAGCTCATAAAACAAACCTCGACAATGCAGGGTCTAAGAACGAGCACACAACCAAGGTAGAATGCATGATCTTACCTTCGATCCACATGAGTCAAGATAAATAATGATGCATGAACACAATTATCAACATCATGCCATGCTCAACAACTCATAAGCTCAACATATGGAAATACATATATCCAACATAATAACAACACATTCCACAATCCGTATTGGCACCTAGCTGACCCGAATACGTGGATAACCGTTGGAACTCACATCCAACAATTCAACCTTTACCTTACGGTGGGATTACACTAATAACCGTTTCACGTGGAGGGGATTCCACTCATCCTCACGCCCCGTCGATGGGATTCCACTCATCGCCGACTAACATATATATAAGAAGATTTCCAGGCGAACCCGTACTCTATCTTGATGACTACCATCACCAAGACCACGCGCGCATTTAGACTCTCGTGTGCACATTAAACATCCTAATGATCTATCATTGTACCCAAGCATACTAGTGCCAATACTAACACAATTCATAACCTTTCACAACGCCATTTCATATCAACTTCCGTGCTTAGCACGTACTCACCATGACTTACTGTCATGCACAAACCACATGCATATAACAATGCATCAATACCATGCCTCAAAACACATGTATAACACAATATACATAACCACCATAATCACAATTAAACATGAGGCATACACAACATTTAAAGTTCAACCAAAGTCTCTCACTAAAGCTTGGGATTAGACAACAAATCTAATCCCAACTCTAGGTGGGTCTACCAAGCCCAACCTAGTCCACATGCTTGAACCGACCTTTGAAAAATCAATTTGAAAACATTAACCACTCACCGACTATTCCAATCTCAACCACAAAAGCCGATCAAACTCCCAACGATTCCGGATTCGTTCCCGAGGCTTCACCAACACAAGTCCTTGCTTCTAAACATCCCAACACAATAAAAACAACTATAAATCAGTCCACAAATCAATGTAGCAGCCCAGAACACAAACCAAACATAAAACACACTATTTCAAGCTAAAGACAACCCCAAAATCCTCATTCTCGAGCAGCCCTAAAGCACAGTCCAAAACCATTGATTCCGACACTTTTAACACTCCTAAAATCTTCCAAAACAACCCTTAAACATAGTCTAACCATCAGCCAACAAATTTCAACACAAAGCAGCCCCCAAACTCAACCTAAAACCCGTTTAAAACCTCCCTAAAACCCAATTTCGAGAATCTTTGTAATACCTTGTAAAAATCAAGCATGTTGGACCTTTTAGATTGTAAACATCTTATCTAACATCAACAAACCGAAAACTCAATTTAAATCTAACAAAGTTCACATCTTTAATCCAAACTTTCAAAACACTAAAATGGGAAATCATGGGTTTTAATAAAAAATAAAACTATAGACTTATAGAGAATGATGAGGACAAGTCGAAAGTGGGTTTACCTTTGAAAAATCTCCAACAATAAGCAAGAAGGAAGATGGAACAGTGAACACTATGTTGAAGGTGTTTTTGTCGTGAAAATGAAAGTGAAGGGGGGAAGAAGATGAGTTAAAGTGTGTATTTTTAATGTTTGTTTAAAATTAAAAGACCAAAGACCAAAATACCCTTAATGAAATAAGGCATTTACAAATAGGAGATATCCATGGCTATTTGGGCTTGTTTGTAATAGGTCCAACATAATTTATTTGTTTTGAAAGCCCGAGGCCCAAAATATTATTTTATTATTTTTTTAATTCACCCCACCCCCAAACCCGGGTGTTACAACTCTCCCCCACTTAATGAATTTCATCCTAGAAATTACCTGACGGAAACAAGTACAGAAACTACTCAAACATATCAGCTTTCCTCTCCCACGTGGCCTCTTCCACACTTCTATGTCTCCACAACACCTTGACCAACTCTATGGTCTTACCACGCAACACCTTGCTATCAGAAGCAAGTATCTCAACCGGTTCTTCGTTGTAAGACAAATTCGGATTCAGTTCTATCTCCTCAACGGGCATAACATGAGACGGATCTGATCTATATCTCCTAAGCAACGACACATGAAAGAGATCATGGATCTTCTCTAACTCTGAAGGCAATCTCAAACGGTAAGCTACTGGCCCAATCCGCTCAACTATCTCATACGGACCAATAAACCTCGTACTCAACTTGCCTTTCCGGCCAAACCGCATTACCTTCTTCTACGGAGATACTTTCAGAAACACTTTCTCACCCACTGAGAACTCAATCTCTTTTCTCTTCAAATCTACGTAAGATTTCTGACGATCGGAAGCTGCTCTCAAACGGTCACAAATCAACTTCACTTTTTCAGTAGTTCCCTTAAGCAAATCCAGCATAGGTAACAATTTATGACCTATTTCAGCCCAACATATCGGAGTCCTACATCGCCTACCATATAATGCCTCATAAGGAGCCATCTGTATACTAGCCTGGTAAATGTTGTTGTAAGCAAACTCAACTAAGGGTAAGTTCTTCTCCCAAGAACCCTGGAAGTCAATCACACAACAACGAAGCATATCCTCTAAAATCTGTATCACTCGCTCTAACTGACCATCTGACTGCGGATGGTATGAAGTATTGAAATGAAAACGGCTACCTAGGATACTATGCAAACAACTCCAGAACCTCGCTGTGAATCTCGTATCTCTGTCTGATACAATAGACTTCAGAACTCCATGAAGTCTCACAATCTCGCGAATGTACAAATTCGCCAACTTGTCTAAAGAATCTGTACTGTTCACTACTAAGAAGTGAGCGCACTTAGTGAATCTATCAACAATCACCCAAACAGAATTCTTCTTCGAAGGAGACAACGGTAACCCTGACACAAAGTTCACAGTGATTCTCTCGCATTTCCATTTCGGAATCTTCAAAGGCTGTAACAAACCTGAAGGAACCTGATGTTCTGCCTTCACTCTCTGACAAACCATACAACGGCTCACATACTCGGCTACATCCTTCTCCAAACCAACCCAGAAATAGTCATTCTTCAAATCACGGTACATCTTAGTACTACCCGGATGCATAGAAAAGGGACTCAAGTGCTTCGCTCAGAATCATACGTCTCAACTCAACATCTTCAGGTACTACAACTCTGTCTATGAAACACAATACATTCTTATCACTGAAACTATGCTCGGTCGGTCTACCTTCGGCTATGTCCTGAACATGCGGAACTAACGATACATCTTGCAATTGTTTCTCTCTGATCATCTGAATCAACGAAGGCTTCACTTGCAACTCGGTAATCAAACCACCATCATCAGACACAATCAGTCTAGCAAACATAGCTCGTAACTTTACTGCAACTTTTCTGCTCAATGCATCGGCTACTACATTTGCCTTGCCCGGATGGTACTCGATAGTCAAATCATACTCTTTCAACAGCTCAAGTCATCTTCGTTGTCTCAAGTTCAACTCTCTCTGAGTCATCAAATACTTCAAACTCTTATGATCAGTGTAAACCGTGCACTTCTCACCATACTAGTATTGACGCGAAATCTTCAATGCAAACACAACTACTGCTAACTCAATATCATGCGTAGGGTAGTTCTTATCGTGCACCTTCAACTGTCTCGAAGCGTAGGCAAGAACTCTTCTTTCTTGCATCAGATCACAAACTCTTTCCCTGATACTAGTTGTACTAACACTGGAGCATTCGTCAAAGCTTCTTTGAATTTCTCAAAAGCCTTCTGCCTCGCATCTGACCACTCGAACTTCACTCTTTTTTGCAACAATTTAGTCAACGGAGCATCTACTCTAGAGAAACCATCAACGTACCTCCTATAGTAACCGGCTAGTGCATTCGTGAGCCCAAACGGCATCACAAGGAACTCATAATGACCATATCTAGTCCTAAAGGCTGTCTTCGGAACATTACACTATTTCACCTTCAACTGATAGTACCCTGATCTCAAATCTATCTTCGAAAACACCGAGGCACCCCTCATCTGATCAAACAAATCATCTATATGAGGCAATGAATACTTGTTCTTCACTGTCAACTGGTTCAACTGCCTGTAGTCGATACACATTCTCATACTGCCGTCCTTTTTCTTCACAAACAACACGGGAGCACCCTAAGGCGAACTATTAGGCCTAATAAAACCACGGTCTAACAACTTCTGAAGCTGACTCTCCAACTCTTTCAACTCTTTCGGAGCCATACGGTACGGAGCAATAGAAACTGGAGTAGACTCTGAAACAGTCTCAATCACAAACTCTACATCTCTGTTAGGAGGCAAACCCGGTAACTCCTTTGGAAACACATCCGGATAATCACAAACTATTATGATGTCTTTCGATCAAACCTCGTTCATATTCGGATTCATCACATATGCTAAATAAGCCCCACAATCGGAATCCATCAACCTATGAGCCTCTAAAGCTGACACAACATTCGACAAGAACTTAACGTTCTCGCCTACTACCACTACCTCGTAGTCATCGGAAAGCTTCAACGAAATTCTCTTTGTCTCAAAATCTACACTAGCTCTGTGCTCAACCAACCAATCCATACCCAAAATAATATCAAAACCATAGAACCGAAGTTCCATCATATCAACAGGAAACAGATGACCCTGAATCTTCAGTAGACACCTCCTATACATCCGTCTAACTACAACTATCTCACTGAAAGAACTAGTCACATGCATACCTACATCTAATATCTCAACATGTATGTCTAACTTCTTTGCATGCTCACTTAAAATGTAAGAATGCGTAGAACCTGAATCAACTAAGGAAAGCAAAGACATAGACTGTAACTCAAAATTACCTGCTATCACATATGTGTCATTCCCTGCCTCTCTGTGTGCGTAGACTCTAGCTGGTCCACCAGCCTCTGGTTGTACCGCCACAACATGAGCAAGATTCCTGGGTGCCTCTATCCTAGGTGCATCAGCCCTCGGCTGGAAGTAACCACGACCGCGCCCACGGCCTCTCTAATAGACAATCGCTCTCACAGGAGCATGAGCCTGAACCGGTGCCTGTGCCGCCGGATGCAGACACTCTCTCCTGAAGTGGTCTCTCGATCCACAGTTCCAGCAAGCTTGAAAATTACCCTAACACTCTCCTGAATGTTGTCTCCCACAACGAGTGCACTCGGGCAAACGCCCTCAAGCTCTATGGCCACTGATAGCCTCTACCATGGTGGCCACCGCCACGCCTATGGTCAAACTGATGTCCATCGCCCGATACCTCTTGGCATCACTATGATCAAAGTTGTTGTGCCTCTTCCCTGAACTGGATCCTCCCGAACGCTTGGTCAGCCTCAAGCTATGCTCGATGTCCTTGGCCCTAGCGACCAAGACATTTAAATCAGAATAATCTGAAGCTAAGGTGTACCTCTTGACTTCCTCATGAAGTCCATATCTGAACTGATTACAACGGTCCCTCTCAGTAGGAACCAACTCTGGAGCATACTGACTCAGACGGACAAAGCGAATCTCATAATTTGTCACTGATGCATCTCCTTGAACAAGAGCCATGAACTCCCGCTTCTTCTCATCTAGATATCTCGGCCCCAAATACCTCTTTCTGAACGCAGTCTCAAAGAAGTTCCAACTGATCTCGGCCTCAGGCACGCCGGTAGTAATGGTGACCCACCAGGTGTAGGCATCACCCTGAAGTAACGAAACTACACAGCCCAACTTACGAGTACCAACACATCCCATCTGAGCTAGAATACAGACCGTCTTCTCCAACCACAACTCTAACCTCTCAGGCGTGGATCCCCTGAACTCCTATGCTCCTAGGCTACGGAGCCTCTCTAACGATAAGCTAGCATCATCACCTCTCGGCTGAGCTGCAGCCTGAGCTCCGGCAACTACAGCCTGAAACGCTCCCGCTATAGCTTGAACTAGCGAAGCCATATCTATTCTCGCAGGACCTTGGCCACCCTGACCAACTTGAGGTCCTGCTCCCTCAACTCCAGCCTCGCCTCCCACTTCATGCTGAAGAGGTGGTGGTGGTGAAGGAGCTCCGACTCCAATAGCAGGCTCTCCCACAGGAGCCTCTACTCCAGCTACCGGCTCATTAATAGGAGCCGCAACACGAGGTTCCTGACGAACCAACCTCGGTCTACCTCTAGGCCTTGACATAAGCGCTCACATATAACAACTACAACAACAACAATACACAAAACTTGGGTTAGCAAGGGCAAGGGTCCAAGTGGCTCAAGTATGTTCCCTCACTTAAAAATCCTTTTTCCGATGTAATAGAAGCAATGAGACTCTACTCAACATGCTTCAAACAACATACATACATGATCAAACAAGCATAAATCAATCATACTTGATAAACAGGCAACATACTTTCATGGCAAGCAAACACCGTGCAGTTGCAATACAAGAATTTAACTTACCTCACTTACCTGGCCGAGGTCTCGGAAACCTCAGGCTCTGATACCAACAAGTGTAACCCCCTTCTCTCGGTTCGGGCGACTGACCGGTCCGAGCGGGCTACATGGGGATAACCGAGGCGAAACCCGTTAAGGCTTCACTTCGATTAACAACCCGAGAAAACTTTTCATTTATTATTATCTTGTCTAGATGCATTAATATGTCCTATGTGAAAAGGCAACATCGGAAGAAAACAAGCGAGGAAAACAACCGAAAAGTAGATAAAAAACAGCTCATTTTAACTTAAACTGCAGGCCGTATCGGAACGCCCAGAGGGTGTTTCGATACGCCTTGACTAGGTCAACTGGCCAAAGTCAAGTCGAGGAGACTATATCGAAACGGTTGTTGACCGTATCGATACGCCCTCATCGATCAACATCTCGTGGTCAACGCTACGAAACCCGTTCCGAAATGCCTAGGACCGTTTCGATACTCTAAATTTCTCGTCAAAATCTCAGATTTCTAGTAGCAAAAACGTATCAAAACGCCCCATTTGCATACTGAAACGCCTAGCCTGAAACAAAGGAACCATATCGAAACGGGACCAACCGTTTCGATACACCTGCTACGAACAGACAGGTTTTAGCTGGTTTATGGCACAAGGCTGCCTCAAACACCAACTAAAACCTCCCACAACCAAACGTACAACAACTCTAGATGCAAGGCACCCTATACAAACATGCTTAGCACACAAGAAACATGTAAAAGCCATACATTGATAGGAAGCATCAATTCAACAAAGGTTCATACATAACATTTAAGGAATTCACGCCTTAGACAAAAACATACACTTAAGCATTCAAGATAGGGGCACAAGGCAAACATACAAGGCATAAGCAAGCCTTAAACATATCATCCGCATAACAAGGAGTCTAACATGCTCCTAAAACAAAATAACCACATAAGTCCCCATTGCTTGACTATTACATCATTAACTTAAAATTCATACTTGAGGTTAGCAAAAGCTCAACTAGCGCACTTGGAGGCCCACTTCTTGCACTAGGAACCCACGAACCTATGAATCTGCAATATTGAACAAAAGAGAGCGTAAGCATAAAGCTTAGTGAGGGTAAGCTCATAAAACAAACCCCGACAATGAAGGGTCCAAGTACGAGCACACAACCAAGGTAGAATGCATGATCTTACCTTCGATCCACATGAGTCAAGATAAATAATGATGCATGAACACAATTATCAACATCATGCAATGCTCAACAACTCATAAGCTCAACACATGGAAATACATATATCCAACATAATAACAACACATTCCACAATCCGTATTAGCACCTAGCTATGACCCAAATACGCGGATAACCGTTGGAACTCACATCCAACAACACAACATTTACCTTACGGTAGGATTACACTCATCACCGTTTCACGCGGAGGGGATTCCACTCATCCTCACGCCCCGTCGATGGGATTTCACTCATCACCGACTAACATATATAAAAGAAGATTTATGGGCGAACCCGTACTCCATCTTGATGACTACCATCACCAAGACCACGCGCGCATTTAGACTCTCGTGTGCACACTAAACATCCTAATGATCGATCATTGTACCCAAGCATATTAGTGTCAATACTAACACAATTCATAATCTTTCACAACGTCATCTCATATCAACTTCCGTGCTTAGCACGTACTCACCATGACTTACCGTCATGCACAAACCACATGCATATAACAATGCATCAATACCATGCCTCAACACACATGTATAACACAATATACATAACCACCATAATCACAATTAAACATGAGGCATACACAACATTTAAAGTTCAACCAAAGTCTCTCACTATAGCTTGGGATTAGACTACCAATCTAATCCCAACTCTAGGTGGGTCTACCAAGCCCAACCTAGTCCACATGCTTGAACCAACCTTTGAAAAATCAATTTGAAAACATTAACCACTCACTGACTATTCCAAGCTCAACAACACAAGCCGATCAAACTTCCAACGATTCCGAATTCGTTCCCGAGGCTTCACCAACACAAGTCCTTGCTTCTAAACATCCCAACACAATCCAAACAACTATAAATCAGTCCACAAATCAATGTAGCAGCCCGGAACACAAACCAAACACAAAACACACGATTTCAAGCTAAAGACAACCCCAAAATTCTCATTCCCGAGCAGCCCTAAAGCAAAGTCCAAAAACATTGATTCCAACACTTTTAACACTCCCAAAAGCTTCCAAAACAACCCTTAAACATAGTCTAACCATCAGCCAACAAATTTCCACACAAAACAGCCCCCAAACTCAACCTAAAACCCTTTTAAAACCTCCCTAAAACCCAATTTCGAGAATCTTTGTATACCTTGTAAAAATCAAGTATGTTGGACCTTTTAGATTGTAAACATCTTATCTAACATCAACAAACCGAAAACTCAAGTTAAAGATAATAAAGTTCACATTTTTAATCCAAACTTTCAAAACTCTAAAATGGGAAATCATGGGTTTTAATGAAAAATAAAACTATAGACTTATAGAGAATGATGAGGACAAGTCGAAAGTGGGTTTACCTTTGAAAAATCTCCAACAATAAGCAAGAAGGAAGATGAAATAGTGAACACTATGTTGAAGGTGTTTTTGTCGTGAAAATGAAAGTGAGGGGGGGAGGAAGATGAGTTAAAGTGGGTATTTTTAATGTTTGTTTAAAATTAAAAGTCCAAAGACAAAAATACCCTTAATGAAATAAGGCATTTACAAATAGGAGATATCCATGGCTATTTGGGCTTGTTTGTAATAGGTCCAACATAATTTATTTGTTTTGAAAGCCCGAGGCCCAAAATATTATTTTATTATTTTTTTAATTAACCGACCCCCAAACCCGGGTGTTACAAGGGTATTGTAAATATGTCAGCAATTTGATCAATAACTGGTACATAGTTCACCATCACTACACCTTCTGCTATTTTTTCCCTTACAAAACTTAAATCAAGCTCCAAATGCTTCATTTTTGCATGCTGGACATGATTTGATGCATGTGCTATGGCACTTGTGTTATCGCACCAAATAACAGGTGTTGCACCAGCATGAACTCCAATCTCAACTAACAGTAATTTGATCCACATTATACCAGTCATAGCATTGGCTAGGCTCTTATATTCAGCCTCAGCTGAAGATCGAGAGACCACAATTTGCTTCTTTGAACTCCACGCTATAGGGTTGTTGCCAAGAAACACACAATATCCAGACGTAGAACGTTTATTATCTACATTAGCTCCCAGTCAGAATCTGAGTATCCCACAAGGTTACATGAAGTGGAGGCTTGAAACAACAAACCATGATTGATCGTGCCTTTCAAGTGCCTTAATATACGTTTCACGGATTTCCAGTGAGTATCTAGAGGAGAATGCATAAACTAACTAACCTTGTTTACAGAAAAATGAATATCAGACCTTGTATTTCAGATATGTTGAAGCATGCCTACCACTTGTCTATATATGGTGTCATTAGAATGTGGATCACCATCATGAGCTAACAAGCAAAGTGTTGAAACCATTGGTGTAGGAGCTGGAGCAACATTGTACATGTCAGCCTATTGTAATACCTCTAAAATATGTTTATGTTGATTTAGAATGATTCCTTTGTTGGTTCTCTGAACATTCATACCAAGAAAAAAATCAGCTGGCCAAGATCCTTTAACGAGAACACAATATTGATTCTCTTAATGACATTGTCTACTTCAACAGCATCTGATCCAGTCACTACAACATCATAAACATATACCATGATATAGACTTTGTGACCATTAAAATCTCGAAAGTAGAGAGACATGTCTGCCTTTGAAGCTGAAAAATGTAAATCTTCTCGAAGACATGTTCTGAATTTGTCAAACCATGCACGAGGGGCCTGTTTGAGTCCATACAAGGACTTTCTTAGTCGACAAACAAGCTTTTCACCATTAGCTCCTTGTTGTTCAAACCCTAGCGGTTGCAACATGTATACTTATTATGTCAAATCACCATTTAAAAATGCATTATCTATATCAAATTGTCTTAGAGTCCAGTTATTTGCAAGAGCTAAACTAAGTATCACTTTCACTGTTACAGGTTTCACAACTGGACTGAATGTCTCTTGATAGTCGAATCCAGCCTTTTGCGAATAACCCTTTGCAACCAATCGTGCTTTATACCTCTATCTACTACCATCTAAATTTCTCTTAATCTTAAAGAGCCATCTGCAGCCAATTGGAACTTGATCACTTGACAGAGGAACCAAATCCCAGGTTCTTTTCTGAACTAAAGCATTGACTTCTTTGTCAATTGCTTGCTTCCATTCTATTGACAACATGGCTTGCTGAATATCACTAGGTATATAACACCCTAACTCAGGTGAAAACACCTTTGGTTTAAAGATTCTTGCTTTAGACGTAGTAACCATGACATGGGACTGTGTGACAGATTTTAAAGTAACCCTTGGTATATTTGAAGAAATAGGCATAGTTGAATCATCAACACTTGGCAAAACATTCGAACCAGTAACATCTGGTGAATTTGTAGCACTTGAATTTTCTGCCTCTACTGAAACTTGCACACATGTAGGAGAATTATCATTAGAATCTTCTGTGGAATTTGTTGAAGATGTTGCATTATTCAAATTTATCTCATCTAAATTTGGTGAAGTCTCTCTATGACTCATTAAGGATTCTACAAATTTGATGTGTCCCTGTCAAACTTTCAGAATTTCCTCCTTCACTTAACGAACCAGAGGGACCTGCTGAACATGAAGGAAGTCTTATAGACACACGCTCCTGATTCTTTGGTGTTATAATTTTGACAGCCACTGACTTCTCTGGAACTGACTCTTGAATAGAGTGTTGTTGTTCAGAAAAAGGAAACACATCCTCCTTGAACTGAACGTGTCTGGAGACATAGACTCGTCCATCAAGACTGAGACACTTGTAACCATGTTGCTGTGAGCAGTATCCAAGAAACGTACATGTCTTTGATCTGAACTGTAATTTATGTTGATTATATGGCCTTAGGAGTGAAAACACTCACAACCAAATACTTCAAGAAAAGAATAGTTTGGCTTGGCTTTGAACAACTTCTCATAAGGTGTAAGTCCTTGTAACACATTGGAAGGTAACCTATTTATAAGAAAGGTTGCAGAATAGAAAACATCAGTCCAATATTTAAGAGGAAGGGAGGCTTGAGCTAAAAGAGTCAACCCAAGCTCAACAATATGTCTATGCTTGCGTTCAACAATAAAAATTTGTTCAGAAGTATAGGGGCAAGTATTTCTAAATTCAATGGCTGATCATGGACAGTGACAGAACTTTGAAAGGGTAGTTTGTGACTTTTACCAATCTTGCAAGCAGAACAAAGAGAAGCAATTTTATTATTCATGTTGCTAGAAATGTTACAATCTTTAAGCACTTTGGCAAGGGTATGATAAGAAGGATGACCAAGCCTTCTGTGCCATAGCTCAACATTATCAACTAAAATAGAAAAAATAATTGTCATTAGCAAGACAAGAATCAGAAAAAGAATTTGATGAATTGCTCAAAGAATTGTTCGAGGTATCAACACAAACAACCAAATTTGGAGCAATGGAAGACTGTTGAACCTCGCGAAGTCCACTGGATTAAAGCTTGTACAAGCCATTACTTTCATGCCCTTTAAGAATTACTTGTTGAGTTGCTAAGTCCTTCACAACACAAAACTCAGGATAAAATTCAATTGATACACTATTATCATTAGTAAAACGAGAAACAGATAATAATTATTTTAATAGAAGGTATATGAAACAATTGGTTAAGGACAAGAGGTCTCAAATTTGTAAGCAAGGATGCTTGACCAATATTAGAAATAAAGACATTGGCACCATTAGCCACATAAATTTTACTTGACCCTTGATACTCAGTTGAATTAGTCAGATTGGTTGCATCTGAAAAAATATGTACATTGACACCTGAATTAGGAAACCAGGCTGCCTCTCCCAATTGGTTGTTTGAAAAATCTCCAACCACATTAACAGAACCATTTTTAAACGATTCTTGAAGATCAACTGAAGAATCAACAAAATCAGTGAAATTAACAGGGTAATTGTTGTTGACATCTGTTGCAACTCCAGTTCCTGCAAAAGAATGATTAAATCGATAATAGCATCTACCAGCCAAGTGGCCAATTTTCCCACAAATCTGACATTGCACACATGACCGTCCTCCAAAACGACCACCACGTCCTCTAAAATTTTGTTGAAAATTTTGTCTTCTAGGCTGAACAATTAACCTAACTCCATGATGGACAATTGGCTTAACTCCCTGATGCGAAACACCATTTACATATTGAGTTGACAGTGGTATACCTGTAACCCTCTTAACCCGGCCTAGACGGTCGACCCAAATTAAGAAGATCACACGGGGAAAACCAAAGTCAACCCGAAAGTCAACCTTGATTAACGACCCTTTTTTTTCTTTTTAAACTTGTCTAGATGTGCATTAACCCTAGATATGATCATACAAACAACATACTCAAAGATCATAACCATCAAAGAACATACAGGGACTCAATTGAACAATTTACAACTTTAGGGACCAAATTGTAAATTCTGGTAACTTTAAGAACTTAACCAAATTTTAAGTTACCAAGTTGTAATTAGAATGGTTTTATGCTTCTCTGCCAAGTTTCAGCTCAAACGGACATTCCAAACTCATACAATTGCATAAATAAGATTCGGGACCAAAATGCAAACATTTTAAAACATATAACCGCCCATGTCAGCCCCCAACGGTCAGGTGTTCCGAAACAGGGAGAACCTGTTTCGAAACGCGGGACCGTTCCGCAACGTGTTCCGAAACGAGGGCTGGCAAAGGCCTTTCCGTTTCGGAACGGTACCTTCCGTTTCGAACGCCTGGGCCATTACATGGCCCCCGTTCCGAAACGGTAGCTCCCGTTCCGATACGGCCTGCACAGATTACAGAAATTTGGCTGCTTAAACACACATTGACCTACCAAACATGCTCCAAATGCAACCAAACTTTACCAGCAAGTCATTCAACATACAATGAACGTAATTGCATCAACCAAACATCGATATGGCATCAATTATAAAAAGCCCCAATTCTATAGGCATGCTACCTACTTAGCAAACCATTCAAGCATCAATTTGATAAAACCAACACATAAAGACCAATTACAAGTACCAACATTAACAGCATCATGAATCCAACTTAGGGAGTCCAAACATCTCCCAAAACAACAACAACATAGGTCCCCCATTGCCAAATTACTAAAAGCTAATAGTGTTCAAGAAACCTTCACCATACATGAGCTTTGTTCACCACTTGGGTTCTTCACCACCTTGCTGCCCTCAAATGCACTTTAATGCTCTGCATTATTGGTTTATGAAAAGAGAGAGCGTAAGCAAAAGCTTAGTGAGGAATGCTCGTTAAAACCACACAATAATGCATTTTCAAAACACTTATAAACCATGATTCAAAACATCATTTGTACATGCTCATAAGCAACTAAAACAAGCAATACATGCTTCCATTTCATTTCATGTCATATTGGCAACAAGTGATACATTTCACATAAGATCCACACATGGACTTTTAAACACCATTGTGATCTTAACCCCATGGACCTTTAAACACCATGGCCCATGGACTTTTAAAAACCATGGCAAGGACCACACAAGGACTTTTAAACACCTTTGTGTCCTTAACAAGAATCATCCAAGGACTTTTAAACACCTTGGAGTTCTTAAGTAACAAGGCTTACACAAGGAATTTTAACCACCTTGAGCCTTACCAAGAACCAACCACGGACTTTTAAACACCATGTTGTTCTTAAAATTCACAAGATCCACACAAGGACTTTTAACCACCTTTGTGATCTTAACCAAGAACCATCCAAGGACTTTTAACCACCTTGATGTTCTTAAATACACAAGGCTCACACAAGGACTTTTAACCACCTTTGTGACCTTAACCATCACTTGCCAAAATGTATCATTATCATCAATAATCCACTGTTTTAAAGCAATTAACCAAGCCATAAACATCATGCATTTTTAAGCATCAAACCACATTAAACAATGTTCAAAAACAAGGAACTCTTACCTTGAGTTTCCTTCAACACATGGCTTTTAATCTCAGCAAGTAAACATGCTGGATATGCTTTCAAAACAGATTTAAAAACATGCAAACAAACACAATGCATACAACCAATCCATGGTTCATCAATCAAGAGAGTTTTGCCGAAAACTTACTCTTGAGTTTAGTTAAGTTGCTTAGACTTAAACTAAACTCCCAAACCTTCAAAACATTGGTTTCAAAGCCGAAAACCAAAATCCACTCACCGATTCCGTTTCGCCTCTTACCGAAACACAAATCAAGCTTCCGGATCACCACCACTTGGATCCAAAGATGACTCCCCTGTTTTAAACACATCAAAGCAGAGGATTAATGCATCATCATGCATTAATAGCTTCAATGAAAGCATCTAAACTCGCTGCTCTCATCCACACTCCATTTTCGGCTACCAAACACAACCGAAAATGCATCCCAACAACCCCACAACAATGCCCAGCCAAGATCCATCAAATCTAAACATTCTTAATCATCATTTAACATCCAAAAAGGACCTAACATCATCCTTATACCTCCAGCTATAACAGATCCACAAGATCACACCAAAAACAACAAAAAACACAAGCTAAACTTAGGAAATTCAACCTATCCGGGATTTCATTAATTAAACCTCAATTCCTTATCAAATTAACATTCATTTAACATCAAAAACACACCTCAAATCACTGCTTTAACAGATCATACGAAATTTTCATCAAAAATCACCAAATCTTGCATTTAAAAGCCAAGATCAATAATACAACCTTAAAACCATTTATAAAACACAATTTAAGGATTGAGAACTTAGGAATTTCAGTAAAGAACTGAGAGTTTAGAGGAGAAGGACGTTCTTACCTCCAAACTTGAGTTTTCTCCCTTTTTGGAACCAAAATCTTGAAAATCCACTTAGCAAATGGTGAGGTTTTGATGATGAAATGATTAGAAATCAAAAGGAAATTGAAAAGAGATATTTAGGTGACAAAATCAGAGGAAAAAGCTCTGGAGAAATGATGTTTGGCTTGAGAGAAAAGATGAGGGAATGAAAATGGAAAATGGAAAAGTTAGTTGGAAAATAGGAAAATATCTTCCCTCTCTTTTCTTTTATTTAAAAACCACTAATTAAATCATTTAATATCTTAGAAAAATCTGGAGAAACTCCCTTTGGGTAAATAGCTCCTTAAAGATTCAAAGTTTCAATCCTTTTTAAAACAGACACGCAGTTTTCAAAAATTACATTTTGGTCACTAGCCAAAATGTCACCCTTCCAAACCTCATTTTGTAAAATTGATTTCACAGTTCACTTATATATATTAAAAAAGGATTTTAGGACATTTTTCCATATTTTTAATGCAACCCGAACTAGGCTTTCCTAATTT
This sequence comes from Hibiscus tridactylites, assembly GCA_958450335.1. Lineage (NCBI taxonomy): Eukaryota > Viridiplantae > Streptophyta > Magnoliopsida > Malvales > Malvaceae > Hibiscus > Hibiscus tridactylites. Next base: position 74,809,422 of record OY288269.1, on the reverse strand, counting down.
CACCTTTTTATATTCGAACAGCACTTTGACCGAACCGGTCAAAGCCCAAAACTTCTAAGCCCAAAACCGGGGCGTTACAACTCTCCCCCCTTAAGAAATTTCGTCCTCGAAATTTACCTAAAGGAAAGAGGTAAGGAAACTACTTAAGCATGTCATCCTTCCGTTCCCACGTGGCTTCCTCAACACCACGGTGCTTCCACAACACCTTCACCAATTCAATGGTCTTGCCACGAAGAACCTTGCTATCCGAATCCAGAACCTTCGCCGGTTCTTCATCATAGGTCAAATCCGAATTCAATTCCACTTCTTCCACAGGCATCACATGCGAAGGATCAGATCTGTACTTCCGGAGCATAGAAACATGAAACACATCATGAATCTTCTCCAACTCTTGAGGTAACCTAAACTTGTACGCAACAGGACCCACACGCTCGATCACCTCGTATGGTCCAATGTACCTAGGGCTCAACTTACCCTTCCGGCCAAACCTCATCACCTTTTTCCAAGGCGAAACCTTTAGAAACACACGATCACCTACCGCAAACTCAATCTCCTTACGCTTCAAATCCGCGTAAGACTTTTGCCGATCAGAGGCTGCCTTCAAACGCTCACCAATGAGCTTCACCTTCTCGATGGTTCCTTTCAACAAAGCCGGCATCGAAACCAACTTCTGACCCGTTTCAGCCCAACAAAGAGGAGTCCTACACTGCCTCCCATACAAAGCCTCATAAGGTGCCATTTGAATACTTGCTTGATAACTATTGTTATAGGCAAACTCCACCAAAGACAGATGTTTCTCCCAAGAACCTTGGAACTCAATCACGCAGCACCTCAACATATCCTCCAAAATCTGGATAACACGCTCGGACTGACCATCCGACTGAGGATGATAAGTTGTACTGAAATTCAACCGTGTACCCAAAGCTTGATGCAAACACTGCCAGAACCGCGATGTAAACCTTGGATCCCTATCCGACACGATCGACTTAGGCACACCATGCAGCCGCACAATCTCCGCAATGTACAGCTCCGCAAGCTTATCCAAAGAAAACGTAGTATGCACAGGCAAGAAATGCGCACACTTCGTCAGGCGATCCACAATCACCCACACTGAATTCTTCTTCGATGGCGAAAAAGGTAAACCAAATACAAAATCCATGGTAACCCTTTCCCACTTCCATTCAGGGATTCTCAACGGTTGCAACAACCCTGAAGGAACCTGATGCTCAGCCTTAACTCGCTGACACACCATACACTTGCTCACAAACTCAGCAACATCCTTCTTCAAACCCACCCAATAGTACTCATCACGAAGATCACGATACATCTTAGTACTACCAGGGTGCATAGCAAAAGGACTACTATGACCTTCAGTCAGAATAGCACGCCTCAATTCAGCATCATTGGGCACTACTATCCGACTCCCAAAACACAACACTCCATCATCATTAAAGCAGAAATCCGAAGGCCTACCCTCCGCGATATCCTGAACATGAGACACCAAGGAATCATCCAGCAACTGCTTTTCCTTAATCAACTGAACCAGAGATGGTTTCACCTGCAACTCAGCCACAAGACCACCATCACGCGAAATACTCAAACTGGCAAACATGGCCCTCAGCTCAACAGCTACCTTCCTACTCAAGGCATCCGCTACCACATTAGCCTTTCCAGGGTGATACTCAGTCGTCAAATCATAATCCTTGAGCAACTCCACCCAACGCCGCTGTCTAAGATTCAACTCCTTCTGAGACATCAGATACCTCAAACTCTTGTGATCCATGTACACAGTACACTTCTCACCATACAGGTAATGTCTCCAGATCTTTAAAGCAAAAACCACCGCAGCCAACTCAATATCATGCGTAGGATAATTGCGCTCATGCACCTTCAACTGCCGCGATGCATAAGCCACCACCTTACCCTCTTGCATCAACACACATCCTAAACCAACATAGGACGCATCACTATACACCACAAACTCTTTCCCTGATTCAGGTTGAACCAAGATAGGAGCTTGCGTCAAAGCCGCCTTAAGCTTCTCAAAAGCCTGCTGTCTCGCTTCCGTCCACTCATACTTAACATCCTTCTGCAACAACTTCGTCAAAGGTGCAGCAATCTTTGAAAACCCATCCACAAACCTCCGATAGTATCCCGCCAAACCAAGGAAACTACGAACCTCATGAACAGAATTAGGAACCTTCCAGTTCATCACCGCCTCAATCTTCTGAGGATCAACACGAATCCCCTCGGCAGAAACCACATGCCCAAGAAACACCACCTCCTTAAGCCAGAATTCACACTTGCTCAGCTTGGCATAAAGCTGATTCTCCAACAAGGTTTGCAAAACAATCCTCAAATGCTCTTCATGCTCCTCCTCAGTACGCGAGTACAAGAGGATATCATCAATGAACACCACAACAAACTTGTCCAGGTATTCATGAAACACACGATTCATCATGTCCATGAAAGCAGCAGGAGCATTTGTCAAACCAAACGGCATCACAAGGAACTCATAATGCCCATACCTTGTCCTGAAAGCTGTCTTAAGCACATCCACATCCTTCACCTTCAACTGGTAATACCCTGACCTCAAGTCAATCTTAGAAAACACAGCTGCTCCCCGAAATTGATCAAAGAGATCATCAATCCTCGGCAAAGGATACCGATTCTTGATAGTCAACTTGTTCAGCTGACGGTAATCAATGCACATCCTCATAGTGCCATCCTTTTTCTTCACAAACAAGACCGGTGCACCCCAAGGTGACACACTCGGCCGAATGAACCCACGATCAAGCAATTCTTGCAATTGCGTCTTCAGCTCCTTCAGCTCCTTAGGTGTCATTCTATAAGGGGTAATGGACACAGGAGTTGTATTCTCATACAGCTCAATTCCAAACTCCACCTCACGACTAGGAGGTAACCCAGGCAACTCCTCAGGAAACACACCAGGAAACTCCTTCACAACTCTGATATCTTGCACCCGCAAATCCTTAGAGCTAGGATTCATCACAAAAGCTAGGTAAGCTTCACATCCTTGCCTCAGCATCCTGCTCGCCTCCAAGGTAGACACCACATTGGCAAGAAACTTCACATTCTCACCAACCACAACAACTTCATAATCATCCGCAAGCTTCAACGAAACTCGCTTATTTTCACAATCCACAACAGCACGATGCTCAGCAAGCCAATCCATACCAAGGATTACATCAAAACCATAGAAAGGCAGCTCCATAAGGTCAACATGAAAAACATGATCTTGAACAACCAAAGGACATCTTCTATAAAGCTTTCGAGTCACAACAGTCTCACCAAAAGAACTAGTGACACGAACACCAACATCCAAAGACTCAACAGGCAAACCAAGCAATTCAGCATGCTCACGCAATATGTATGAGTGCGTAGATCCAGAATCAATCAAGGAAAGTAATGACAAGGATTGCAAAGTAAAGGTACCTGCGATCACATCCGCGTCATTCCTTCCCTCTCGCTGAGCATACACCCTAGCTTGGCCACCACCCTCAAGCTGAATAGCCACAACATGGGCCACTCCTCGACCACCTTCCTCTCTGCGCTGGAAATTACCACGGCCGCGCCCACGACCTCTCTGTGGTACAGCAACAACAGGAGCACGCACTTGGCCACCAGCCAACATAGGACACTCTCGCCTCATGTGATCCGTAGATCCACAATTCCAGCACCCATTACCAGCTGCTGCAACAGGAGCTTGCACCTCCTTCACAGCTCGAGGACAATCACGCTTCATATGACCATGTGAACCACATGTCCAACATGCACTCGGATCAGCTCTAGCATTGCCTCCCCGAGCAGGCGCACCACCACCTCGCTTAACTGAGGACTGATACTTCTGATCACGTCCCCTCTTGTTCCGTCCACCACCAGAACTATATTCAGCAGCTCGCTTTCCAGCACTAGACCCAACACTTTTAGCAGATAAACTCAAGTTCATCTCAATATCCTTTGCTCGGCCCACCAGCACATCAAAATCATCATACTCGGTAGCCAGCACATACATCTTTACATCCGTCACTAAACCATAACGGAACCTTTCACACCTTTCTCGCTCATCCGGAACAAGCTCAGGTGCATATTGACTGAGTCGAACAAACTGCACTTCATACTCAGCTACAGACATGCTCCCTTGGGTAAGAGACATGAACTCCCTCTTCTTTTCATCTAGGTACCTCACACCCAGATACCTTCTTTTGAACGCATTCTGAAAGAATGTCCATGTCACATCAGCTTCCGCCATCCCAGCGATAGAGGTAGTCCACCATGTGTAAGCATCATCCTGTAGCAAGGATACTACACAACCCAGCTTTTGCACATCAGTGCAACCCATCTGACCCAAGATCCTCTTGGTACTCTCTATCCAGGATTCAGAACCTTCAGCAGACATACCCCTGAACTCAGTCCCGCCTAGACTGCGTAAGCGTTCCAAGGGTAGTCTAACTCCAACATCTTCCTGATGCCCAGCTCCTTGAGCTCCAGCTACTGCCGCTCGAAAAGCACCAGCAATAGCTTGCACTAACATCGTCATGTTAGGAATAGCTTGCCCCTGACCAGCTTCGGGTCCAGCGACCCCAGCACCAGCTGCAGCTTCAGCTCCTTCACCCCCAGCACCACCACCACCAGGTGGAGGAGGTAACACCGCACTTCCTGCATTCTTCTCATTCTCATTCTCATTCTGAGCCGTAGCTCGCACATTACTCCTTAACTCTCTACGAGGTGCCATACTCTAACAATGCAATCACAATGCAAATAAACAAAGTCAGGCCCAGCAAGGTAAACAATCCAAGTACTCAAGCTCATTTTCACTTAAAAACAACATCATTTCATTAGCTTTGATTTGGCAATGGGTACCCACAACATGCTTCATCACAGCATACAACCCAATATCAACATATTCACAAACCACTCAACATGCCTTTACTCAACAAGCATACAAAGCACACATACTTCAATCATGCACACAATCATTCCCAATTACTCGAGAACTCAGCTCTGATACCACCAAATGTAACCCCCTTAACCCGGCCTAGACGGTCGACCCAAATTAAGAAGATCACACGGGGAAAACCAAAGTCAACCCGAAAGTCAACCTTGATTAATGACCCTTTTTTCTTTTTAAACTTGTCTAGATGTGCATTAACCCTAGATATGATCATACAAACAGCATACTCAAAGATCATAACCATCAGAGAACATACAGGGACTCAATTGAACAATTTACAACTTTAGGGACCAAATTGTAAATTCTGGTAACTTTAAGGACTTAACCAAATTTTAAGTTACCAAGTTGTAATTAGACAGGTTTCATGCTTCTCTACCAAGTTTCAGCTCAAACGGACATTCCAAACTCATACAATTGCATAAATAAGATTCGGGACCAAAATGCAAACATTTTAAAACATATAACCGCCCACGTCAGCCCCCAACGGTCAGGTGTTCCGAAACAGGGAGAACCTGTTTCGAAACGCGAGACTGTTCCGCAACGTGTTCCGAAACGAGGGCTGGCAGAGGCCTTTCCGTTTCGGAACGGTACCTTCCGTTTCGAACGCCTGGGCCATTACAGGGCCCCCGTTCCGAAACGGTAGCTCCCGTTCCGATACGGCCTGCACAGATTACAGAAATTTGGCTGCTTAAACACACAATTGACCTACCAAACATGTTCCAAATGCAACCAAACTTTACCAGCAAGTCATTCAACATACAATGAACGTAATTGCATCAACCAAACATCGATATGGCATCAATTATAAAAAGCCCCAATTCTATAGGCATGCTACCTACTTAGCAAACCATTCAAGCATCAATTTGATAAAACCAACACATAAAGACCAATTAAAAGTACCAACATTAACAGCATCATGAATCCAACTTAGGGAGTCCAAACATCTCCCAAAACAACAACAACATAGGTCCCCCATTGCCAAATTACTAAAAGCTAATAGTGTTCAAGAAACCTTCACCATACATGAGCTTTGTTCACCACTTGGGTTCTTCACCACCTTGCTGCCCTCAAATGCACTTTAATGCTCTGCATTATTGGTTTAAGAAAAGAGAGAGCGTAAGCAAAAGCTTAGTGAGGAATGCTCGTTAAAACCACACAATAATGCATTTTCAAAACACTTATAAACCATGATTCAAAACATCATTTGTACATGCTCATAAGCAACTAAAACAAGCAATACATGCTTCCATTTCATTTCATGTCATATTGGCAACAAGTGATACATTTCACATAAGATCCACACATGGACTTTTAAACACCATTGTGATCTTAACCCCATGGACCTTTAAACACCATGGCCCATGGACTTTTAAACACCATGGCAAGGACCACACAAGGACTTTTAAACACCTTTGTGTCCTTAACAAGAATCATCCAAGGACTTTTAAACACCTTGGAGTTCTTAAGTAACAAGGCTTACACAAGGAATTTTAACCACCTTGAGCCTTACCAAGAACCAACCATGGACTTTTAAACGCCATGTTGTTCTTAAAATTCACAAGATCCACACAAGGACTTTTAACCACCTTTGTGATCTTAACCAAGAACCATCCAAGGACTTTTAACCACCTTGATGTTCTTAAATACACAAGGCTCACACAAGGACTTTTAACCACCTTTGTGACCTTAACCATCACTTGCCAAAATGTATCATTATCATCAATAGTCCACTGTTTTAAAGCAATTAACCAAGCCATAAACATCATGCATTTTAAGCATCAAACCACATTAAACAATGTTCAAAAACTAGGAACTCTTACCTTGAGTTTCCTTCAACACATGGCTTTTAATCTCAGCAAGTAAACATGCTGGATATGCTTTCAAAACAGATTTAAAAACATGCAAACAAACACAATGCATACAACCAATCCATGGTTCATCAATCAAGAGAGTTTTGCCGAAAACTTACTCTTGAGTTTAGTTAAGTTGCTTAGACTTAAACTAAACTCCCAAACCTTCAAAACATTGGTTTCAAAGCCGAAAACCAAAATCCACTCACCGATTCCGTTTCGCCTCTTGCCGAAACACAAATCAAGCTTCCGGATCACCACCACTTGGATCCAAAGATGACTCCCCTGTTTTAAACACATCAAAGCAGAGGATTAATGCATCATCATGCATTAATAGCTTCAATGAAAGCATCTAAACTCACTGCTCTCATCCACACTCCATTTTCGGCTACCAAACACAACCGAAAATGCATCCAAACAACCCCACAACAATGCCCAGCCAAGATCCATCAAATCTAAACATTCTTAATCATCATTTAACATCCAAAAAGGACCTAACATCATCCTTATACCTCCAGCAATAACAGATCCACAAGATCACACCAAAAACAACCAAAAACACAAGTTAAACTTAGGAAATTCAACCTATCCGGGATTGTATTAATTAAACCTCAATTCCTTATCAAATTAACATTCATTTAACATCAAAAACACACCTCAAATCACTGCTTTAACAGATCATACGAAATTTTCATCAAAAATCACCAAATCTTGCATTTAAAAGCCAAGATCAATAATACAACCTTAAAACCATTTATAAAACACAATTTAAGGATTGAGAACTTAGGAATTTCAGTAAAGAACTGAGAGTTTAGAGGAGAAGGACGTTCTTACCTCCAAACTTGAGTTTTCTCCCTTTTTGGAACCAAAATCTTGAAAATCCACTTAGCAAATGGTGAGGTTTTGATGATGAAATGATTAGAAATCAAAAGGAAATTGAAAAGAGATATTTAGGTGAAAAATCAGAGGAAAAAGCTCTGGAGAAATGATGTTTGGCTTGAGAGAAAAGATGAGGGAATGAAAATGGAAAATGGAAAAGTTAGTTGGAAAATAGGAAAATATCTTCCCTCTCTTTTCTTTTATTTAAAAACCACTAATTAAATCATTTAATATCTTAGAAAAATCTGGAGAAACTCCCTTTGGGTAAATAGCTCCTTAAAGATTCAAAGTTTCAATCCTTTTTAAAACAGACACGCAGTTTTCAAAAATTACATTTTGGTCACTAGCCAAAATGTCACCCTTCCAAACCTCATTTTGTAAAATTGATTTCACAGTTCACTTATATATATTAAAAAAGGATTTTAGGACATTTTTCCATATTTTTAATGCAACCCGAACTAGGCTTTCCTAATTTCACCTTTTTATATTCGAACAGCACTTTGACCGAACCGGTCAAAGCCTAAAACTTCTAAGCCCAAAACCGGGGCGTTACAATACCTATTACAACTCCCTATCCTGAATGATATACTTGATTAACGAATCCATAAGGATTTGTATTATCAAAGAAAGATGGAGAATACCCTTGAATGGGAAAACTTCCTAAAAAAGAACCTGAAGAATCTCCATGAAGAACATTGGAAAAAAGAACCTTGTACCATATTCACATAAAGATTTTGTGTAACTAAACCTTGTTGTCATGCTTCAGTGTCAAGAAGGATACTACAGACACCGTCAACCTTATAAGGTCATTGACTGGATGTAATCACAGCCACATTAGGTTCATATTCGGGTGGAAGACCAGACAAGATCGCTGAAATATGCATGGTTTCAATAAGAGGATTACCCGTTGCAGCCAAGCTATCGCAAATTGAATGAATTTGCCCCAAGTATTCTTTCATACTTTGATCCCTTTTCCTCAGGCTTCTTAACAAACAATGCAAGTGCATAAGCTTGGTAGTGAAAGAATTCGAAAAAGCTTGTTGCACCTTTTTCGTTAACAACAACTTGTGTAGGAATTGAAATTGTGCCATCAATATGACTCACTAACCTAAGACTTTCGATTGCAAAAAGAATTTGTTGCTTCCAAATCAAGAAATTGGACTTGTCTAATCGAATCGTAATCGTTTTGTTAGTAAAAGGTTTTGAAGAACTCATGTTGGAGGAAGAAACCTCTGATACCATGTAGGAAATATAGAAAGATGGAGAAAACGAGAGAGAATGCAGAAAAGGGTTCTTGATTTTATTGAGTAAACCAATGATAATAATCTGAGCATTAACTACAACCTTATATAGAAAGTATAACGAAAACCCTAACCGTCTATAACAGAAAATACTAGCCTAACTGACAGAGCTGTTATATCTAATATGTTAAATATGGGTACTACTTTCTTGCTACTTCTTGTAGGCAAGTTTTTCTTCCAAGTCCCAATGATGATTCGAAAAATAACCCTCTTTTCTAGAAGGCAATTTGAAACCTTGACACTTCACCTAAAATCAAGAATTTCATTTTGAAGGCTTGTCATAATGCTCTCGCTTCCAAAAGCAATATCAAGTCTAGATTCAAATATGCTTCTTTGGATTGTGTGTGAGTTGGGGGGACGATCAGGAGAGCATTGAACATATCAGTTTTTAGTCCTTTTGCTCAAGCAGTATGAAGAGCCTCGGGTTTTAACTATTCCCAATATCTGACCGGTTTCCTAGGGTTCTATCGATGGTGGTTCAAGATGGTTAAATTGCCTCATCTTGAAAATCTTCATGATGGTTAGGATCTTATTGTCTTTTTATGTTGGTCGATATAGAAAGCAAAAAAACAACTTTTTTCAGGTTGCAATGAATCTCATGTAGAGGTATAGCTTTTAGTTGAGGTATCCTTTGGTGAATTCAAGCAAGCTAAGAAGAAAAAGGTTAGAGCTCAGGAAAGGGTGTCGTACTCGTTTTTCAATGGACTCCACCTCCTTTCGAGTTTATAAAGGTTAATTGTGATGCATCTTATGACAACAAGTTAGGAGAGGCATCTGTCGCTGTAATTATTCGCGACAATGGGGACCATATAGTGGGAGGTGGTGTCAAAAAGTTCTAAGCATCATCTGCTTCCATGGCCGAAGCCAACGTTGTTCGTCTTGGCACCATGACTACCCTCAACAATGGGTTCTATTTGGTAAATATGGAATCTGACAATGCCAATTTGGTTTTGCATTTGAATTTCATGTTTCATTTTGCTTGGGAATCAACAGCTATCAAACTTGATATTTTTGGGATTTTCTCTCCTCTCCCTACTGTATCTTTTTTCCTTTGTTAAACATGTTTATACAAAACAACTAATTGAGTGACTAGGGTCGTTCGGTCTAATCCTTGTCCCACGAGCTAAAATGATGTTATCCCTCAAGGTCTGAGGAGCCCTTTTATAATTTTTCAAGGTTGAGTGAAGTTATGTTTATGTTGAAAAAAATTCATTAACTAAATCTATAACTTTTTTATAACAAGCATCAGTGAAATTTTTTGGCTCATTCTTTTAGTAGCAAGTATTTACCCTACCTCAGGTCCAGCAACATTGTCTAGGTTCCCTTTAATTTCTCGTGAAAGAGTGGTCCCCAACTCTGATGAAGAGCTCAAGTTCCCTCCTTCTCCCTTCTCTGTTTGCAAAACACGGTGGTTTGTTGCTTGAATGTCAGTCTCGGAGGTGTAGAGCTCCCCCTCGAGAGGCTTCATCAGTTTCTAGTCGTGGGTTCGGTCTGAAAGCGGTAGAAAGGTGGGTGAGAAACACTTTAGGGTAGGTTTGTTTGGTCCGTTTGGATTGTATGATTGTCTCATACAAAAGTTTCGGCATATCGATTTGACGCTTGAGTTTCTGGCTTGGCAGCATCGACGGGAAAATGATTCCCAACGCCCTCCACGATGAAGTCTCTAGCCCCAACGTTCGAAAGATCGTTAAGAAAATAATAAGGGTGCACCGTGACTTATACTTCCGATGAAGTTTCTTACAAGGGTTTGCTCATTGCTTGATTGAGAATGATGAAGTTTTCTTTTGCACTCTATTCTCACCTATGTTTGCTTCGGGTTCTAAAAGGCTCGCATTGATCTCCGTCCCCTATGCAGTTAAGGTTTTCGTGGTGATCTCCTGGTGGTCTCCGACTACTGCGCCACTTGTCGTGGAAGCCACCGCCGATGCTAAAGTTCTGTTTGCTTCAGGGTGGTTCACGGGGGATTGTAAGGCTATAGGGGTAAACCCATCTTTGGTCTATCTGTCCTTTTTTTGCTGGCAGGAAATTCACACTTCTCAATCTCTACTTCCCAAAGATATTTTGGGAACCAAGTTTTACCACTTAAATGTTGTTTTCTCTAGAATTGTGGGGATCTTGTTCCTTAAATTAGGGGATCCAGTTGACCTATCCTTAACCAATTCGAGGATCGAAATGGGGTTTCCATTTATCGAGGAAACTTCTTATTGTTCGATTTTGCATGTCTTTGGGGAATCGGTCAAGATTAGACGAGGTTTTTTTATTATGAAGAGCATGGGAGATATTATCTTTGTTCATGGTACGGTGGGAAACCAAATATTAGAAGATATCCCTGACTAGTGGTATCTGCAATGTCTATGATCCCCCTCTTTCCTTCTATGTTCGAATGGTGGAAGGATTGAAACATAAAAATGGATTGTGTTCCTTCCCCAATGATCATTTACGGGATTTATTCCCTTAGTGATTCCTGGTTCTACGCTGGTCTCTCCTCTACTGGTTTTTGTGTTTTTTTAAGATCCTTTTCATGGTCGAGGTACGTTGAAGCCTCTGGAGGAACTATCATTTGTCAACCCAAGCATGAAAGTACTTCAGCATCGCTCAGGATGACAAGAGCTTCACCTAACCCGGGTAAGAGAGCATGCCTCTGGATGGAGCTCTCGCTTGAGTGTAGTTGGAGTCAAGGTTTTCATCGCCTCGGTTTGGTGTTTGTTCTGTTCCTGGGTTGCTGTCGGGTTTGCTACGTTCATGTTTTTATGATCTGTTTTGTTATGCCTTTTCGTGTGCTTTCATGTTCAAGGCTTGATGTGCCTTTGTGTTTTGTTTGTTTTTCCATGATGTTTCTCGCTTTATGTCTGCAAGCTTTGTGCATGGGGTTGGGCCCATGGGTGTCTCATCGTTCTTGTTACGTATAATGAAGTTACATACCTAAAATTATTAAAATAGCATCCCAAAGTCTATATTTTTAAACTAGTATAGTAAACTCGCCGTAGAAGCACAAAGAGTTCAAAAAATTAATTTTTTTTCGTGTTTTAACTTAATTAATTAGTTAAAGATAATTAGCATATCTTAATTGGAACTCGCCGTGCATGCATGGTAAGTTTCAATTAATTTTTTTAAAATTAAACTTTTTTACTAAAGGACAAAATGAAAAAAAATAAACTATTACAAACCAACTTCGCATCCCAATGTATTGAAGAATGAAAATAAATAAAAAAACAAGCTATTAGGAACCAACTTTGATTCTTAGCTCTATGATTTGCTAAAAAGGATGTTGACATTAGCTATATATAGGTCTAACCAGAGTGTAAGCCTTTGTTTCTTATCAATTGCTACTATATTTTAGCTTCAAGAATCCTACATTGATAAGAAAACAAAGGCTTGCACTCTAGCTAAGCCTATATATAAGCTAATGCCATTATCTCTTTTTGCAATTTATGGAGCTAAATATCAAAGTTGGTTCTTTTTCGTTCTTCAATATATTGAAGATGCAAAGTGAGTTCCAAATAATTATTATTCGCCTTTTCACTATCCGCAATGACGGTATGATAAATTAAATTAGGGTGTAAAAATTTAAAAAGAAAATAATTTTTTTGAAAAAAAAATTAAATGAAGTGTCAAAAGTTTTTTAAAAAATACGTGGCTCTGTCAGATGACTATTCGGATTTTGTGAGGTTCTAAGAATAATATTTAAATATATTTTATAATATTTTGTTTAATATTTTGGTAGGATAAAGATAAAAATATTTGATTAAAATAAAAATAATTAGATTTTTTTGGTAAAATAGGATAGTTATTTAACTTAATTGTGATGAAGTTTTTTTCTATTTCATAATCATTGCATATTTTTAATTGATATTAATTCTTTTTAACTGTTTATGAAAAAAAACAATTTTCATTTTTTGACATGATTGTAAATTACTATGCAAACTCATCACAACTAATTTTGTTCCAAAAATATTTTCCCCTTTATTTTTAGGTTGAAATTGATATGTCTTGTTATAGAAATTATTGTGTGGTCTAGTAGTGAACAGATGTTGATCTTTTATTTTAAGTTGAAGATCCAATCCATCTATATTGGTGAGTTAATATACTATATAATATGCATATTTATCACTCATTGCACACTCACTGTTATAAATTGTTGACCTAACTTCTATTTTTTTTACAAATCATAATATTAATCTTACATAGAAGGAACAGAAAGAGATGTTTTTAGTGGGTCTAGAACCCATGACCTAAGAGAACAAAAATGAACAATTTAACCAATCGACCAAATAAACTTGCTCACTTTTAGATATTCTTTTAAATCATCTAAATATAGTTCAGATGACCATTTTAGTGAATTTATTAATATTTTGCATTATTTTTCAAAAGTGATTTTGCGTCTAAAAGTAATATAGAAAACACAAATTTTTAGTCCGAGAGTGTTTTTAATTTGGTTTGAAAAATGCTTTTAATTTAGTTTGAAAAATACTTTTCAAAAGTTAAAACTTTTAGCTCCTAGCTTTTCTAAAAGAACTTGTAAGTATAATTACTCATTTATCCTCGTTTACATCCTCAATTTTTTTATAGTTTTAAAAATAATATTTAAATAGACATTTCTTCTACTTAAAAATAATTATTGAAAGTAATATTAAACATTTATATTTTAAACCTAATAATACATAAACATGTTTCAAAAACAATGTCAAACTGACCCTAAATAATTAAACATAATTTTAGCTTTTTAACAATTTAAAAATTGCCAAGACCGTCTTTTTACTTTTTATGTTTCAAACATAGTTTAAAAACATGTTGTTATTAAGTTTTAACTTGATTATCATCATTGCTAATGTAAACATACAAAAGATATGGGTTTAACCGTGCTTAAAGTGCGTAATCTCCTCTCTTAGGAATTTATATGCAAAATAAATAAATAATCAATGCCGATCAACATAAAATAAGACAAGCACATGAGTTGAGATTTAACGTAGTTTAATCTTGTCTACTTCTACAGATGAGATAAACAAATAATCCACTATAAACATAGAGATTATGAAGAGTAAAAAGATATGATATCTCATGTATCATAAAACGCGATATTTACATTTTAAAATCCGGTGTATCCAAAACACTCTCTCAACATCTCTATAATACTTATCTCTGCAACATAATCACAATAATCGTAGAGATCCTAAAATGGATTACATCTCTCTGGAATATTTTCATACATAATTTTAAAGTTTAAGACCTAACTAGTCTATATTTATAGAGCAAAATACTTAGTCACTAAAAAATCTTATTCCATAATATTTTTTTATCTAATATAAATATTTAAGTATTAAATAAACCTAATTACCAAGTATTATTTAACCATTATAATTATAATAAAAATCCAAATAAATTATCATATAGAATTTAAATCAATGTTTAACATCCTCTAATTTACGAGAAGAGAGATGACGATTATTTTTTAGAAAAAATTGGGGAGCCAAGGTTGAACTAATTTTTTTTAAGAGATCAAAATATATTTTTTAAAATTATATTAATTTAAACTTTAATGAGTTTGTAATAGATTAAACAATAAAATTATCATTTTGGGGGTTTTAAAATATAGTTTAATCATTGTATTAACTTAAAATGTTATAATTTTTAAGGGACTAAATACTAATTTTACCATTTAATTTGTATATAAAAAATACAAATGTTATATTTTTCTAATTTTTATATACAAATTATATAAAAAAAATACAATTTCCCAAATGTAACATTACCCATAATTGAGTGACCCAAATATAACTTTTAATAATTGAATGACTCAAATGTAACCTTACCCATAATTGAGTGATCTCTTTATAATTTACCCTAATAAATAATTCTGATGATGATGCTAATAATAATAATAGTAGTAGTAATAATAGTAATAATAATAATAATAGATATATAAATAAATAAATAAATAAAAAGTTTTTTTTCTTGGCTGAGACTTTTATAGCTTACCAACTAAGCGGAGGTGCATTAAATTAATTGCTTTTATACACCTAAATAAGCATCCATTTATGTACATATATTCATTGTAAAACAAAAGGTTTGAAATTGGATCAAAAACAAAAGGTTTGAAAATTTTCAGTACATCCATGGAAAAAAAGTCTCATCTAATTAGGGTCCGACTTGTTTATTGGTTATATGTTTAATCGATATATATTACATTCGGTTGGTTGGTCAAGCTGCTCATATTTGTTCCCTTATATTTCTTTAGGTTATGGGTTCTAGACCCACTAGGAGCACTCATGTTCCTTCCCCTAGAGTAGAGGTGGCAAACGAGTCATTCGGTTCGGGTTCGTTTTGGGTCACTTCAGTTCGGTTCATTTCGGGTCTGACTACATTCGGTTCGGGTCTGGTTTAGACGTTCGGTTTTAGTTCGGGTCTGTGGTGATTTCGGTTTGGGTATCGGATCAGGTCGGTTGATTTTCGGTTTGGTTAGTATCAAGTTCGTTATTTTCGGTTCGGTCAATTTTGGGTCGGGTCAATATCGGGTTAATGTGAGATTGAACGGTTTCAGTCAGATTTTCAGGCTGGATTAAGTTTTTACCCCCTTTATATCACTTTATATAGCATGCATATTTGGCTTTTTCGTGAGTTGTGAGCTAGTTCACATCCCATTTTTCTTTTTTTATTTTAATATATTTTTTTATTTCAGGTTGCCTTCTGTTCGGGTTGCTTTTGGTTCAGTTCTATTCGCTTCGGGTCTATTTTTGGGTCGATTTCAGTTCGGTTCGGTTTGTTTCGAATTTCGGTTCAAATTTGGGTCATCCTATTCGGGTCGATTTTGGGTCTCGGTTTGGGTCTCGGGTCAAGTTTGACAGGTATACCCTAGAGTACCCTTCCCATTCCCTCTATGTAGGATTAAGATTAAAATTAAAATTTATCAAAAAAATATTTTAGCTTGTTATATAGGGAAAACTACATATTCAGTACCCACTTATGCCTGCATTACTGTTTTAGTACCCAACTAATTTATTTGAAAAAATGGTACCTAACGTTACATTTTGTTTCTAATTTGATACCATGTCATTAAAAAATTAACGGCATGTTACTAGGAGAGAGAAAATCACACATGGCATGCTGATCAGGAGGGAGAAAATCACACATGACAGATTACCATGCCATTTTCTCTCTCCTAGTCAGCTTGCCACATGTGATTTTTTATGAATTTATCCAACGAGACATACTTATTAGGAGAGCAAAAATGACGTAGCAGCCTACCACATGTAATTTTCTCTCTCCTAGTCAACGCGTCTTTAATTTTTTAACGGCTAAGGTACCAATTTAGAAACGAAACGTAACGTTAGGTACCATTTTACTAAAAAAATTTAATTGGGATACCAAAACAGTAATACGGGTATAGGTATGGTACTAATAGATAGTTTTTTCTATTATATATAAGGTTAATATTTTTGTGAAGTTGTTTATAGGTTAATATATTTTTAACTTTTAAATTTGTTTTAGGCTTATCATTATCCATTCAAACAATTTTTTCTTCGAGGTTAAAATATGTGTTCTTTTATTGAGAGTAAATGTTTTAATAGTGCATAATTCTACACATCATCAATGAATCAGATAATTTTAAATAACTAATCTCATGTGATTTTAACATTTAAGGTGTTTTTTGAACTTATCTATATGTTATAATTTTGTAAAACTTAATACTTTATAGAATGCAGTTACCTTTTGTTTTATGTTCTTTGTTATCATCTTATTCCCCACTCAAACTACTATATAAATAGAGTTGCATTTAGAATGCCTTAATTGGATGATAAATGATTTAAGCACCAGGAGTAATGAAAGTTATCGCCTGACTAAGTCAAGTGACACTTGGGCTTAGCTGGAAATGCTTTTATCGACACTTGAATCTATATATATACCGACATGCTATGTCAAGTGACACATTAGGGCTAGCATGGGTAAATCTATTTATTCCCTTGAAAGAGCATCACACATCAATTATGTTAGTATCGTTAACAATACAAACATGGTTGTAGCTGCTGATGCTTGTCGAATAGTAATGCACTTTAGAGCAAGTATACTCTTCGAATCAAGTGATAAGTTGTTTTATCGAACTTAAGAATGTGTGAACAAGTATTGATTGATGTCGATTTATCAAAACTAATTGCAAATAAAGTAAAGGTAGCTATGATCAAGACAACCAAATGTTGCGACAAATATTAGATAATTATAGAAGCCAGGTTTATTGCTAAGTATATATGATTGATTACTTATTTCAATGCTATAGCAATTGGCAATACATGTCTGCAAAAACCTGTTAAGATCTTTATCTACTCAACATAATTTTCTAAAAAAATTCTGACTCTCTCGATTCCTAAAAGATAATAATATTGAAGCTAAGGTGATACATGTCTTCGTGAACCCTAGCAACTCTATTATTTGTTTAAGAACTCCCTTTTAGTCATTGAAACCCTAAACTTATGTCTAAGCTAAATTAAGACTAAGTTAACAACTTAGCCTCACTGTTCACGTTTGTATAACTTAACTCTCTCGATATTAAGCCACATATCAATAGTTAAAAAGCCTCTCTTGATAGCTCTTACAATAACTATGCATGAAGAACAATGAACATAATAGATAAAGGGAAACAAACTATAGCATTAAAAATAAGTATTCAAAACATAAAATCATGAAAAGTAATAAACCCAACTGAAGTATTTGGCACATTTCTGAGCTTAAAACATCGATAATAAAATGATAAAAGTACGACAGTTTCCTCGACGATCTTCCTCCGTGCTATCCAACTGTTGCTACAGGTCTCCCACTTCTTCTGCCTCTCTCGATGGCGTCTGTCGTGTGAAGACTCCTCGAGAGCTTCAAATCTAGTGGTTCTCCGAAAGCTATAAGACTTAAGGATTGTTGTCTAAGATCGGGCTCCCTTGAATTGTTGTCCAAGTTTTCCTTATATAGGCAATGAAACTAGGGTTTTATAACCCTAAAGTGCACGCACCCTTATTAAAGAGGGTCATTGATTTCACGTTATCTTTAATGTTCTGTATCTAAGAGAAAGTCCACGTGGGTAAAAGTAGATTTGTCTCAAACTCTTCTTGCCTTGTAAGCTCCATCCAAGCGATTTGCTACTCAGCCGCTCTAGCACTCCTCCGGCATCCACTAGGTTTCTGCACATACACCATAAAACATTACCTTTCCAATAAAAAGCATCAAAATATATAACATTTAAGCACAAGCAGTGTAACTCCCTATCTACAAGCAAACTATATGCAATCTAACCTAAATGCAACTAAATGAGCTTGAAAACATGCAAAAGTCAAGTAAAAAGGGTATGCAAAATAAGATATATGCACAATGCTCAGTTATATTAGATTTTCTTCTTTTAGATCACAATTGTTGGTTGCTTTTGTATGTATCAGGATCCCATCTTCTATACATATAAATGTCTCTTTAGTTTCTCACTTGCATTCTTGAAATCCCATCAAATATATTAAATTGTTACAACGAATAGAATTTGATAAATGTTGCACATTCATTGTGGGATTCGCCAACCCAACACACACATTGCGTGTGTTTCCAATTTAGTACTTGTGTTGACAGTGTATACTTGCATAATTTATGTGTCAATTATGAAGACACCAAGTTTAGCGTTGTTTTGGGGATTGTTACATCGTTATTCTTTTGTTATTGCTTTTATTTTTTAGTTTAGTTCATTTTACTAGTTTTCTTTATTTGTCTTTTCAGGTGTATGAATCAAAGCTCTTCCGGAGAACTATTTCCTACTTATCCATAACCGAAAAGATATTTTGGAAGAAGACGATGAGAAATATGACAAGATATGAAAACTCGTGATAACAACGGATAGAATGATCGAGGAAACAATAGTCCACCACCACCACCACGATTAGACGAAATTTGCAAGATGCTTATGCAATAGATAAAGCCAACAACGACAACAAACATCGTGTAATGAATGGCATTTTAAAACTAATATTTGATTTTGATATAAAAAGGATTTTCATGGACCAATTTGTAAAATTGGATAAATTTTTAAGTATTCAAAAAGACTCACAAAATGACGAGGATTCGAACTACAAACTGTTTCTAATTCAAAAATTAAAACCCTAAATATTTTCTAAGTGTTTTTATACTCAAATAGCCAAGTTTGGTCCAGGTGTATCGATGCGCCCTTAGTAGTATCGATACAGATTTTAGCTACTGGTAATCATTTTATACTTAATGGCTTTTGGGTACCAATACACGTGTAGCCATATCGGTACACCATTTATACCTGGGAACCAAATAGCCTTTGAGTATCGGTACGACCTTAGGTGTACCGATACGGGGTGTTTAGATTTTCCAAATCTTTTGCAATTAATATTCGATCGTTGCCATGTCAGTTTATTAGAATCACCAACTTTGAAAAACCCTAATAGGCATATCGATACAATTTTCCATTTACAACTTCTTTAGATTCCAATGAGCAAAACAAGTACCAATATGGTACAACCCGAGTACCTGAGCCCGAGTACCGATAACCTATACTGGCAGACTGCATTTATTGCTGGAAAAATGAAGCCCAACGGCTATATTTATGATCTCAGCTACCTAAACGGTTAGAAATCAATGAGGGGGTATATAATCAAGTCTCCAAAGCTACAACAACAACTATTCATCAAGTCTAAAGCATTCAAGCACATATCTAAGGGTGGGAATCGGTCAGTTCGGGGATGTTTTTGCATTCCCCACTCCGTCCCAACACTTGCGGCTATGGTTTTGGGTAATCTCGTTACATGCTTTAGTGAATTTTTCGTCCCCATACCCATCGGATCCCCACAGTTTTTGGGGAATCTCCATCCCCAAAAGTTGAACAAAATTTACTATTTTACTAACCAAAATATATAGTCGGTTTCAATTTACATGTCATATACTCAATACACTTAAACATATGGTTGAAAGGGAATAAGGTTTTTGTGTAAAATGAACGACATAAATAGAAAGATAAATAGATTATATAATTAACAAAAAACGGTAAATTACTAGAGAGGTCACCTAAACTTAATAAGGTTTAAACAAAAGACACAAATATATTGATAATAAGATAAGTAGGTATACATGTAAATGAGAGTTAATTTTATATATTTTAAAAATTTTGTAAAATATCATGGATCCTTTTGGATATTTTTCGGGGATCCCTAAAATTATTTATACGATTACGGTTCGGTTATCCCCATGGTTCAAATATAGCAATCCTCATCCACATCCCCATTTGAGCTTCAGTGATAAAACTTTCCCCATCCCCAACCCCGTGGGTGAAGGTTTCAGTTATTCTTCATCCCGCCGGTTCGAATCCCCATGGTTTTTGGATATTCCCCACCCAATTTCCACCCCTACACATATCCAACAATTTTTGAGCTATTAGAGTCAAATCTTGTAACCCACTTGAGTGAGAATTATTGTAATCTTTTGATTCAAGTTTTTGGGTTTGAGTGAACTTGTAATTGGACAAACATGCCACCTTTGAGAGGATTTTCATTTTGCTATATTTCTTCTTGTAAAAGAGAGTTTTCTCAAAGCTTTGGGGTAGAAGCTTTGAGTGTGTAAAGATTTTCTCTTGAGCCTAGGAAAAGGGAAGAAATTCTTAGTGAATTTGGGAAAATCCTTATTGGGAAGCTAAGGTAGTGGATGTAAACCCTGTTAGAAGGTTGAACCACTATAACTCATTGTGTCTCAATCTTTTTACTTTCCAATTTGCTTCCACATTTTTTAAACTGCCAATTCACCACCCTCTTGGCCACTTTCACCATTGATTGATCATCCCAACAACACTGATAGGCCGATTAGAGATCATGTTGTATTGAAACTAGAGGGTCTGAATCCATGTATTGCCCATCCAATTATCAATGTTGCATATTTTGAGCTTAAACCTGTGATGTTTGAAATGTTACTGTATATGGGTCAATATTGTGGAACATATCACGAGAACCCTTGTGTTCATTTGAACACATTTATAGATTTGTGTGATTCGTTCATACAACTAGGGTTCCACAAGAGGTACTTCGTTTGAAACTGTTCCCTTACTCGCTTAAAGATAGAGCCAAAGAGTGACTCAGCTCTCTTCATCTAGGATTTGTGTCAACATGGACCGACCTTGCTAAGAAGTTGTGTCTTCTCTTTAGCCCACCGAAGTTGAGTGCAAAGCCGATGAGCAATATTACTTCTTTCAAGCAACAAGATTATGATAACCTTTATGATGCATGGAACCTTACAAGGGTTTACTTAAGAAATGCCCTATGCACAATTATCTACGATGGACTTAAATGGAGATATTTTACAATGGCATGAATTTGCAATCAAGGATGGTTGTCGATGAATCAACTATTGGAATTTTATTAGATAAGAGTTATGTTGAAGCTCTTGATATCATCAACAAAATATCCCTATGCACAATTATTAATCTTCAATAGTTGTGACATTAAATTCTTAGACCTGAAATTACTACGGTTCTCAACATGATGATCATTATGTTTTGACATAGTCAAACATCATTTTTAATCAGACGATTATAAAGGTTATGCTTGAACATGATAAGCAATCTTACAGTGAGATGTGAGTGATTAAGATGAAATTTATCCCTCTTAACATAAGAGAGATATCCCTGGGCCCCTCGATAATTGAGATTGAGAAATGCATGGTCGTGCTTAAATGAGTTGATAGAGATCAATTTCATTTGTTTAGTCAATTAAATTGGTCATCGAGAAACTGAAGATAGAACGATATAAGGTTAACATTTTCCCTGCATTATATTCTATCAAGATATCTTGAGATAAAAGGATTATGACATAAAGTGAATTAAGGTTGTCTCGGATTATGAGTTTTTCATTTAACTTGGGTAGTCATAATGTCTTGCTAGAGGTCACTTATGATTTGTAGGATCAAATGTGATTTTATCTATTGACAACGTTAATTAAACATATAGGGTCGCAAACTAAGAATAGATAATAATGGTTGTGGTTGTTACTCTTAATAATAATTTAAGATAATGAGATTATTTTAAATCATAAGAGATTATTTATTCGATTTTAAAGAGGTTAAATTTGTGTTCTTGTGAACGAATATTTTATTTATTTTATTACTTTCAAAAATAATATTAACTAAATAATGTTATTAAATAATCTCGTTATCTAGATTTGGTTAGATTTGAATTCCTTACCAGGTAAGAAATTTGTTTTAAAATATATTTATTTTATTATTTTTGAAATAATATTAAATAAATAATATTATTAAATATATCTCATTATCTAGATTCAGTTGAATTTGAATTCCTTATCAGATAAAAGAATCTAATTTTAATTATTTTTATTTAAAAGAGTTTTAAATAAATCATAATAGTGAACTTAACCTAATCTTAGGTCCCTAATCAAGTCATATATATATATATATATATATGCCAAGGGTTTCATTCATTAGTTTTTTAAAAGACACCAAAAACCACAAAAATTATGTTTTACGAAATAGACAAGAACTAACATTTCGTTAGCCGTTTGTCATTCATTTACGTGTGAATACTTATAGAGGGTGGTCGTCTTTCAGAAAGGCAGTGCCTTAGCACAACAAGATTATTGAATCAAAGATTAAGGTAATCTCATTACTGTCTTTTTCATTCATTAATTTGATCGCATGAGATCTTGATAATTTTTCGTAAGATAGATTTTCTGTTGCATTTTCTTATTGATATTAGATCAGTTTTTACATATGAATTCACTAACAATGATGTTCTATCACTTTGGAAACTTAATGCAAATATTAGATGACTTATATCTTCTTATTTGTTAAACTTTGATTGTTCGTTATTGTGTATTGGTGTGTTGTAAATATGAACAGAATCAAAATTTAACAACAAACAAACATTCAACAACAATATTCAAACACATACGCAATTCATCAACAACGTTTAACCTGAAATCCTTACACCCCAAATATAACATTAACCTTAAACATGACCCTAAACCAACCTTAGTCAAGATATCACAACCACCACTAAACCAGAAACATCAAGAACTCTATTTTTATCACCCTCTGTTGAGATAATGATTTTGATATAACTTAAATGAAAAATATTTTTGGACTTAAACTAATTTGCAAAAATATTTCAAAAGTCCATTAACTTGAAAATATGTTTGAAATGTTTTCAAATGGTTTTTGACATATTTAAATGCTTTCAAAATAGCCAAAGTGTCAAAAACATGTTGTGGTACCGATACCCCTTTCTAGGTATCGATACCCAATCAGCCATACCGATACTCGTTTTACCCGTATCGATATGCCCCTTTGTTTTTCCCAAAACTCCATTTTCCAGTAGCCAAAATGAGTACTAATACGGCTCAGACCGTACCGATACGGAAGCGTCTATACTGATACGCATGTATCGCGTACTGATACCTAGTGTAAAATTATCCAACGACTCTTTCTATTTTGAGACAGGTATCGATACTCCATGCAATAGAAGTGCATTAAATGCTGGAAATAAAGTTCCCAAAAGGTAGTAACGGCCACAAACTCATTTGAGGGTTTAAAAGACTCAATCAAGCAGCCATGAAACAACAAGAAACAGCATTATCAACATTCATGTATAGAGAAAGTGTTTTTGTGCTTTAATTGTCAATTTTTTTGTAGAACACACTTGTGAGCTTAATTGTTATATTTGCTCAAGTGTTAGGTTTTGGGTTAGTGCTTAATTTGCAAACACACAATCTTGTGAGGTTTTTCCTTGTTTGCTCATTTATTTTCTCTTTGAGAAAGAGTTTTACAAGACTTTTGGGGGTATAAGTCTTGTGTTGTAAGGGTTCATCCTTGAGCCTAGAAAGAGAAAAGAAATTCAATAGTGAATTTGAGAAAATCTTTAGTAGGAAGCTAAGGTAGTGGATGTAGAATTTGGTTAGAAAGTCGAACCACTATAAATTATTGTGTCATTTTTTAAATTCCAATTGCTTCCACCATTATCACTCAAAAACCAATTCACCCCATCTTGGCTATCTCAGTTGATCGTTCGAGCCTCCTAACACCCTGTCTTAATCCCAAAAGGCACTACATAAGCAAAGGCAACAAGAAAAAACTCAAATCATCTGCTCTTTCGTTCTTGCTTTCTCCATCGCTTTGCTCTATTTTAATAGACAAACAATGATAGCTCTTGGATGATAAGGTATTTCAACATCAACCCACTTGAAGAAATAACATTT
Organism: Hibiscus tridactylites; assembly: GCA_958450335.1. Classification (NCBI taxonomy): domain Eukaryota; kingdom Viridiplantae; phylum Streptophyta; class Magnoliopsida; order Malvales; family Malvaceae; genus Hibiscus; species Hibiscus tridactylites. The sequence continues at coordinate 74,785,184 of OY288269.1, read as the reverse complement.
CTCACTATTTTTCTAAAATTTGAACACTCAAAAAGTATTATACCAGAATTATCTTTTGTCCAAGATGTTTTCAAATCAATTGGAAATCCGCAATGACAAAACAAAATTGTGTTGCGTCTCCGTATGCTATTTTCAAAATTAATGAAAGGAAAAAAAAACACATTTTGATTTTAGCATTTCAACCCGTTATACAAAGCCCTTTAGAAAGATTTTACATCTCCAGGTGAAATGATGATGTGGAGGAGGAAACACATGTGGAATTTAAAAAATAGAACAAACAATCCGCGACATCAGTATTGTTGTTTTTTTATCGGTAGGTGATCAAAATAGAAACAAAACATAACATTAAGTGTGATTTTGTTAAAAAAATAGTTGAGTGACTAAAACAAAACACAAGAATAGGTGAGGTACTAAATATGTAATTTACATAATTAATAATAAAGTTAAGATCCACTCACACCATGTAAAACTAATTTAGTTTTATACTTTTCTTGGAATATTGGGCGAGGATAAAGGGATGGTTGAGAGTAACCCTTATTTCTATAAAAATAAAACTTCTCATTTTTAATGTTAATCTCAATCATCCATCTACTCTAATCTAACAACCCCAAAGTGTAAAACTTAAAAAATTTAGGCATAATGCCAAAAAAATGCCTCTAACATTTGACTGAATAGTCATTTTGGCTCATATTCTTTTTGAACCAATTTAACCATCAATGTTTCATTTTGATCAAAATGGCCCCTCTATGAATAAAAACAATTAGTCAACTAACGATAAACAACTTAAAATGACGTGACAAACTTACATGGTAGTGCACGCTGCGATAGCAGTGTCATATAGACAAATATGCCGCCTTTACATAATTACACAATAATAAAAAAATATTTTATAAAATTGTTGTAGAACTAATGTTTTGATATAATAATTGAAAAATGTTTTGGGCTGATTTAAAAAGTATTTAAAACATTTCCAAAGTCCAAACAACTTGAAATTATGTTTAGGGAAGTTTTTAAAAGGGTTTTACATGTTTTTCAAAGCCAAACTTCACAAAATTGTTCAGGCGTTTCGAAACACCATAGGGCGTTACGATACGGGAATTCCAGTAGCAAAAACGTTTCGATACTCGTATCAAAACGGGCATTCCCTGGATGAGATTTTTGCCCAGCGTTTCGAAACGGGCTATGCCGTTTCGATACGCCTACGTGGCATGGACCACAACGGTCATAAACCCCAACGACTATTTCCCAACTAACATTTAAATGTAGGGCATTTCGATACGGGTCTAGGCGTTTCGATACATGTTCCGAAACGGCCAGTGGGCGTTCCGAAACAGGTGCCTTGTCAGACTGCAACGACTCTTTCTACTTAAAGGATGTTTCGAAACGGGTTCGAGGGTTTCGAAATGGTGAGCTGCAGAACTACATTTATGGTGGGAATTAAAGTCCTCAACGGCTCCAATTCAATCACAACGGCTAGCAACGGCTATAAACTCATCAAGGAGTATAAAAGGGACCTCCAAGCATCAAGTAAAGGCTAATGCTCATATTGTCAAACATCAAATGATCAAGAATTGTCTTAGAGCTTAAATTGTCATTTATTGTATAGACAAACACTAGTGAGCCAAAATTGTCAAATTTGCTCAAGTGTTTTAGGTTTTGGGTGAGTGCTTAATTGTGCAAACAAACACTTATTAGAGGGTTTTAAGTTTGCTTCTTGTTTCTCTTTGTAAGAGAGAGTTTTAATCAAGGCTTTGGGTAGAAAGCTTGATTGTGTATAAGGGTTACCTCCTAAGCCTAGAAAAGAGGACGAATCAATAGTGGATTGATTGGAAATCCTTAGTGGGGAGCTAAGGTAGTGGATGTAGACCTTGGTTAGAAGGTTGAACCACTATAAATCATTGTGTCAAATTTCATTTTAGCTTCCACAACCCTTCCACCCAAAATTCCACCTCTCCACCACTTGGTGAGCTACATCGGTTGAACGAATCCGACCCCACACAACTAAACAATTGGTATCAGAGCTTGGCTCAATTGAGGAGGATTCACATCCTATTGAGAAGATCCGGCAAGCTCGATCACTATTTCATCAACCGACTCAAATGGCACAATCAATCGACAAACCGCCTTTCTTTGACGGAACCCACTATGCCCATTGGAAGACAAAGATGAAGTTCTTCATCAAATCTAGAGATTACAAGCTATGGGATATAGTTGAAGATGGTCCGTTCGTGCCTCAAAGAAGCAAAGCAGAATGGAGTGCTGACGATCGCAAGAAGATGGAGCTTAATTGCAAAGCCTTGCACATCTTGTTTTGTGCTTTTGGCTCAACCATCTATGAGAAGATGTCTTCTTGTGAGAGTGCCAAGGAGGTATGGGACAAGCTTGAAGTCACATACGAGGGGACCGATGAAGTCAAGGAGACCAAGATTGGGCTCTTAACCTTAGAGTATGAGAACTTCAAAATGGATCCGGAAGAGAACATCGAGAAGATGTTTGATAGGTTCTCCACTATCACCAATGGTCTCAAAGGCTATGGAGAAGCCATCCCGGAGGAAAAGCTTGTTCAAAAGCTCAACTACTCACTTCTCGAGTCATGGGACTCAAAGAGGACCGCCATCATTGAAGCCAAGAATTTGAAGACCTTGAAGCTTGATGAACTCATGGGGTCACTCCTTACTCATCAAATCATGAAGAAGAATAAAGAAGATGAGAAGAAGAGGGAAGAAATTAGAGCTATGGGAGAGAAGAAAATCAAAGGGCTTGGCATCAATGCAAGTGTCGTAGCTCTCAAATCCTCCACTTGTCAACATGTCTACTCAAGTGAAGAGGAGGATGAAGATGAAGAGATAGTTCATCTCTTCAAGAAGTGTGCCCCGTTCATGAAGAAAGCCTTGAGAGAGCTTGAACGGGAACTCAAGAGAAATGAGAGGGCAAGCACTTCAAGCCACAAGAAGAAGGCACATGTGGCTACTTGGAGTGATGAGGACTCCACCGACGATTAACAAGCCAACCTTTGCCTTATGGCCATCGAAGAAGATTCAATGGTAACTTCTAATTCATCTACTTCGTATTCTTACTCTTTTGATGAATTACAAGATACCTATGATGATTTGGTTTTAGAGTTTAAAAATTCACATTTTGAAAAACAATAAATTGATTTCAAAGTTGAAAATTCAAAATGATTTGATTTCTAAAACCAAACTTGAACTTGAAGCAAAACTCGAAGAGTTTGAATTAAAATGTTTTGATTTACAAAATTTGCTTCAAAAAGTTCAAGAAGAAAAAGATTTGATTTCCAAAGAACTTGAAAAGAAAAACAATTTTGGAAAATCAAATTTTTATGTAAGACAATCTAGTGCCCCTAGATTTATTAAAGGAAAATGTTTTAGAAGTGTTTGGGTCCCAAAAGGACTAACCACTTCAATTAAAAAGGATGACATTGAAAAATGGATTCCTAAGGGGACTAAAATTTGTGCCACTAATGTTCATGGATCCAAAGCAATTTGGATACCAAAAATTACTTGATTGTCTTTTGCTAGGTGTGATGGAGATGTTCAACAAGTCAAACATTGAGGGGGAGCTCCATGCACACTAAGGAAGAACACTTGAAGAAGGAATGCTTCACATCCTACCTTGAGTTTAAGTGTTGGTAAAAATCTAGATGTTTTTACATTTATTTGTTCTATTTGTATTTTATTCAACTAGATGATCATATATGTTGGACTAACATTTTATTGATGCTTTGAGTAAGGGTGAGCCATTTTTGAAAACCAAATTTGTATTTTTGTCAAATTTTACCTTTATTGTTATTTTGAACTTAATGTTTTAAATTCCTTTTGATATAACAAAAAGGGGGAGAAATGGTTTGAAAAATTGAATTTTCAAATGAATAAGGGGGAGCTTTATTTGATTTCATATAATTAATCTCTTATTCACATTTTTAAAGTTAAAGGGGGAGAATCCCAAACAATTTTTCAAGTGAGTTTTATTATATCAAAAAGGGGGAGATTGTAGAACTAATGTTTTGATATAATAATTGAAAAATGTTTTGGACTGATTTAAAAAGTATTTAAAACATTTCCAAAGTCCAAAAAACTTGAAATTATGTTTAGGGAAGTTTTTAAAAGGGTTTTACATGTTTTTCAAAGCCAAACTTCACAAAATTGCCCAGGCGTTTCGAAACACCTTAAGGCGTTTCGATACGGGAATTCCAGTAGCAAAAACGTTTCGATACTCGTATCGAAACGGGCATTCCCTGGATGAGATTTTTGCCCAGCGTTTCGAAACGGGCTATGGCGATTCGATACGCCTACGTGGCATGAACCACAACGGTCATAAACCCCAACGACTATTTCCCAACTAACATTTAAATGCAGGGCGTTTCGGTACTGGTCTAGGCGTTTTGATACATGTTTCGAAACGGCCAGGGGGCGTTCCGAAATGGGTGCCTTGTCAGACTGCAACGACTCTTTCTACTTAAAGGATGTTTCGAAATGGGTTCGAGCGTTTCGAAACGGTGAGCTGCAGAACTGCATTTATGGTGGGAATTAAAGTCCTCAACGGCTCCAATTCAATCCCAACGGCTAGCAACGGCTATAAACTCATCAAGGAGTATAAAGGGGACCTCCAAGCATCAAGTAAAGGCTAATGCTCATATTGTCAAACATCAAATGATCAAGAATTGTCTTAGAGCTTAAATTGTCATTTATTGTATAGACAAACACTAGTGAGCCAAATTGTCAAATTTGCTCAAGTGTTTTAGGTTTTGGGTGAGTGCTTAATTGTGCAAACAAACACCTATTAGAGGGTTTTAAGTTTGTTTCTTGTTTCTCTTTGTAAGAGAGGGTTTCAATCAAGGCTTTGGGTAGAAAGCTTGATTGTGTATAAGGGTTACCTCCTATGCCTAGAAAAGGGGACGAATCAATAGTGGATTGATTGGAAATTCTTAGTGGGAGCTAAGGTAGTGGATGTAGACCTTGGTTAGAAGGTTGAACCACTATAAATCATTGTGTCAAATTTCATTTTAGCTTCCACAACCCTTCCACCCAAAATTCCACCTCTCCACCACTTGGTGAGCTACATTGGTTGAAAGAATCGAGCCCCACACAACTCAACAATTGTATAAAATATAATTTTTTATTCTTACGCGTCATTTTGTTAAGTTATTTCAAGTTGTTTATCGTCAGTTGACTAACAATTTTCATCCGTATAGGGACCATTTTGATTCAAAATGAAATGTTGAGGGGTTAAATTAGTTCAAAAAAATAAAGATCAAAATGAATATTTAGTCAAACGTTATGAACATTTTTTGTCTTTATGCCAAAAAATTACTAAAGTGAGTTTTACCTCATGGTAATAAGAGGGAGATGGTTTCAACGCAATATATATCGTTTATTTACTTGCTTGTTGGAGAACACTTTAATCATGTTCTAATTTGGTTATTGAAGTGTTAAATAAGGCTTAATTTTTAACCCAATAATGTCGATTTCAATATGATAGAAAAATCCAAAGGTCTTAATCTTATCAAAAACATATTGAAATTATTAAGCGTTAGGTCGTTCATAACTTTCACCAAAAGTATTGCTTCATTTCCACTATAAAGGAATGAACCTTTCCATATGCTTTGTCTATTTCAATATTTCAATGCCACTTTCATTCTTTTCACACAATTAGATGGTCAACGGAAGATGGATATTATTAACTCTTTCGACCCTACCACAATAATAATACTAATAATTTATTTTTTTTAAAACAAAAACTAGACAATTCGACGTCTACATGAAGAATTTCTACGCACTAATTATGATGATGCCTATATGTGTGTATGCATGGTACGTTTATATACATGTGCATGCATGAAATGCATGTGTTTTCTTGTTACTGTCCACATTGAAATGGACTGTTTTATGATGTACATGCATCCATGTATTTTTTGTCGGTACATATCACTTATATTGATTTTCACTCATCCACCACTTAATGATTGTGCCCTACATGGCTACATCACTTGAGATTAACTTATCAAAGTTTCAAAACAAATAAATTTATTAGGCATATTCAATAGTAAGGTATATTATGCTTTATCATAGAAACACATAAGAGGCTTTAGTTTTCCTTTAGGGTATTGCCGTGACCCATTCTTTCTGGGTCAGCTTTTTGATAAAGTCGAGTTAAGTTAGGTTAAAAAATTTTGAGTCATTTGAATTGATACTTTATATTTTACAACTTAAATTTTACTTGAAATTTTTTTATTTGAGTCGAGTTTTCAAGTTCCTATACAAATTAATTGTAATTATTTATCATGGTATAGTACAGTTTGATTCCAATTTAAACGATTTTCTCTAACTATATAAGATATGCATATATATTTTATCTTATTTTGTCATATGTGGTATATATATTTTTTCATTTTTTATATCGGTATATATATATATCAGGAAAAATTAAGGGACTCGACTTGAACTTAAAAATCAATTCACTAATTGCAAAAAAAATTGGGGTTATTCTAATTTTCATTTTACCACTCAAACTTTATTTGAAAATTTTTCGAGTTGTATGAAATTTCGAGTCGAGTTTTTAACCCCGATTCAGGTCGAGTAAAAAAAAATTTTTTTCGATTCGAGTTGAATTTTACTCACCCCTAATTTCCTCTATCTATCGTCGTGACTTTTAATTTTTCAATTTCGTTTAGCCAGTGGCAACACCGGCTTTGATGCTGGTCACTAACTAGATTTTTTTCTTTATTTCTTTTTTAGATTTTAATAAAAATAAGTTTGTTTTGTGCCATATTTTTCTCTGCCTTTGTGGCACATTTATCTATGCATTTTGACATGTTTTTCCTCTTCTTCCTTGGTCGTTTGGTCATTCTTTTTATTTTATGTTTACTCGGGGTTGGATTTGACGGTGCACGCCTGATCAATATGGCACTTATTTTAATTATGATGTGTTAGAATTTTTGTTTTGATATAATAATTTGAAAAATATTTTTGGACTTGATTGAAATATTGCAAAACTTATTTAAAGTTCAAACAACTTGAAAAATATGTTTAAAATGGTTCTAAAACATTTTTTATTCGATTTTATGTTTTCCAAGATCAAAACAGTCAAAAATAATCCCTGATACCAATACCGAACCCCCGGTATCGATACCGAGAGGACCGTATCGGTACCAAGTCTTCGAGTACCGATGCACATGTTTAAAGAGAATTTTAGAATAAAAAACTGGTACATATATTGCTCTAGCAGTATCGATACCTATAGGTTGGTACCGATATCGAACCCCTAGTATCGATACCCCTTTAATTTTTTCTCTAACGGCTCTTTTCCTTTCAGGCCGGTTCTGATACCCTTATACGAGTATCGATACTCTTATACGAGTATCGATACCCTATATTGTAGAATAGCATATTTGGTTGAAAATTAAACCTCAACGGCTCTAATTCATCCCAACGATCGCCAACAATTAAAATCTCATTTGGGAGCTTAAAAGAAGCCTTCAAACACTAGAATCAACTAATGAGCAGCAAGCCAACATTCAATTGATTGAAAAAATGTTTCAGTGCTCAAATTTTCACATTTTTTATAGACAACACTTGTGAGCTTTCATTGTAATATTTGCTCAAGTGTTTTAGGATTAGGTGAGTTCTTAAATATTGCAAACACATTACCTTTGAGAGGTTTTCCTGGTTTGCTTTGTATTTATCTTTGTAAAAGAGGGTTTGCTCAAGCTCTGATATAAAAAGCTTTGAGTGTGTAAGGGTTGTCTTTTTAGCCTAGAAAGGGGGAAGAAATTCAATAGTGAATTTAGAAAAATCCTTTGTGAGAAGTTAAGGTAGTGGATGTAGAGCTTGGTTGAGAAGCTCGAACCACTCTAAATCATTGTATTCATTTCTTTTCATTGCTTTCACTACCATCACTAAAAATTGGACTTCTCCTCCAACTTGACAAGCAAATCGGTTGAGGAATTCAAGTTCTTCATGATGACATTCCCTGCTCTAGACCCTTGAATTAAATTTTGATATGCGGTTTGTGCTTGTGGATTGTTTTTCACAACGCTTAGCTCTGATTTTCGGTTCTCGGTGGTCTTTCAATATCTTAATCCCTTTTTGTGGTTCGTTTGCCGATGCAATTAAATTTGTTCATATCTATTTTTCGTTCGAGCCTTTTGAATAGATTTTTAACATTTTTCATGTATGATCCTTGTATGATCTAAAGTGGCTAGTTTATTGACCTTGTCAATCTTATAGAAAAATGTCCAAATTATATATTTAATTTACGATAATAGTTGTAAACACTATTGTAATTTTAGATATTATTCTATTTTAATAAGACTAGCGCCTTCAATTTTAAAAAATAGTGATGTATATTACATTGAAAACTGGAGATAGACATAACAACATTAAAAAAATTCTATATATTTTTTTCCCCAGAAGTGTTGCCTTCTTTTATAGAAAATGAACGACTATTTAAGGGAAAGATTAATCTTTTCTCTTCACACAATTTGAATTACATATCTTAATTTTAGTGGACTCACTGGCAGAACTCTGTTGGGGCTCAAAGGAAACTTGACCCCGTTAAAAAGTTTACACATTAGAAAAATTTTGGTCTAATAATTTTTTGTTTACTAAAAAATAAGTATTTAAATTAGAAAATATAATAATTTATTAAATATTTAATTAAGTATGGTTGAACCAATGAAGGATGGGTACTTGTTCACAAATTCCTTAGTCTCATATTTTAGGTCTTTATCAAGGTTGTCTCGAATATTTTTGAGGCCCTGAGAGAAAACTAAAACAATGGACCCCTATAGAGCGAAAACATATCTCATTACTTTGAACAGTTAATTTAATATTTCATTAATATACCATAGAAACATGATTAAACTTTGTCAAACACATTATTTACATTGTTTTGTTAAGAAAATTTAAAGAACTTGAATTGTGTGCATGATATGGTGTTTGATTTTGAACAATAAATATATAAAATTGAAGAATATTATATCATTATTTTTTATTGTTAGATTGAAAAAGAATAAGGAGAGAATAAAATTTGGTAAAAAATTTGTGAGATTTGAAAAAAGAGAATTAAATTTTCAATGTTAAATTAATTTATTAATTTGATAAAAAAAAATTAGAAAATAAGAATAATTAATTTTTAGGGGCCCTAGGCTGGTTGGAGTCCCTAAGCAGTCGCTCATGATGCTCCCTTAATAGTCGGCCATGATCCTTATAAGTTTAAGGGTAAACTACCCCATTGACCACCGAACTAATTGGAGGTACCTATTTTGACCACCAAACTATCGAACTCGTCAATTAGACCACCAAACTTATTAAATTGACATATTTTGACCACCACCGTTAAAAAGCTAATGGAGGAGTGACGTGGCAGTTAACAAAATTTTTTAAAATTACACATTTAGTTGATGTTATTAACTTATTAAATCAATTTGATCTTAATTTTATTTTAATTAAATAAATTAATCAATCAATCAGATGACGACATATGTCATCACCCAATTAGATTAATTTATTCAAATTTTAATTTATTTTATTTAATATAATTTTCCCTAAAGGGAAATTAAAGAATTATAAGGAATGGCAATGGGAAGGTTTGAACTGGGACCTTAGACCAAGGTAAATTCCAATGACTTTACCATTGAGCCAAGTACTCTTTGTGTTATAAACTGTAACTTTTTATCTATATTTCTTATAAAGCGATAAATGTTAGAGAAAATTAAAGAAGCACGAAGAATGCTAATAGGGTGGTTTGAACCTTAAATTAAGAGAGTAAATTCAAACGCATTTACCACTAAGCCAAGTCGCTCTTTGTGATATAAATTGTACCATTTTATATACATATCTTTTAAAGCAGTAAATATTAGGAAAAAAGAAATAAAAATGGTTGAAATGGACTCTAACTTAGATCAATTAGGATGTGCATAATCACACAAACATTCAATTTAAAATATTTGATTTAAAAGAAAAAATTCGATTTAAAATATTCAAATATTTTTTTCTTTTTCATATTTAAATTAAATCGAATATTTATTAAAATATTAAATATTAGATTTTAAAATATTTGATTTAAAAGAAAATAAATTTAATTTTTAAAAAGTATTCAGATATTTTGAATTTAAAAATATTTTAAATTTGATTTTAAATTTTCTCTAACATTACCATTCTTCGTGCTTCTTTAATTTTCCCTAACATTTATCGCTTTATAAAAAAAATATATATAAGGGCACAGTTTATAACATAAAGAGTATCGTGACTTAGTGGTAAAGTCATTGGAATTTACCCTAGTCCAAGGTTCCAAGTTTGAACCTCCCCACTACTATTCCTTATGCTTCTTTAATTTTTCTTTAACCAGGTGGTGACACGTGTCATCAGATTGAAGAGAAATTATATTAAATATTAAATAAATTAACTTAAAATTTGTATAAATTAATTCAATTGAGTGATGACATGTGTCAACATTTGATTGATTAATTTTATTTAATTAAAATAAAATTAGGATCAAATTGATTTAATAAGTAAATAACATGAACCAAATGTGTAATTTTACAAATTTTCGTTAACTGCCACATCACCCCTCCGTCGCTCCTTCGTTAGCTTTTTAACGGCCGTGGTCAAAATAAGTCAATTTAATAAGTTTGATGGTCTGATTGACGAGTTCGATAGTTCAGTGATCAAAATAGGTACCCCAATTAATTCGGTGATCACTGGAATAGTTTACACTAAATTTAAATATTAGATAAACTAGACATTATCTTCTAACTTTTGAATTTAAATAACTAATAAATCATTGTATTTTTTAATTTAAAATTTTAGTCTTTTTTAATATTCAATCTTGACTCGTCTCTAGGCGGACTTATCCCCAAATTTTTATAATTTGAATCTGTTACATTTATTGTACATCTCCGTATTTCTAACAAAATAGTCTCTTAGCCTTGTTAAAAATTAAGGGAAAAAAAGGGATAGCAACACAAGAGCGCCTAAAATCAAGGTCACCGGTCAAGCTTTTCACTACGCATACGTCCAAACGGGGCCGGGTAGGACTAGTCTTTTTTACTCAGACGAACCTCAAACATGAATGAACTTGGATGGCTGGATCCACCACACCCCAATTTTGAAGCTTTGACAAGATCAACAAAAACTTCAAGAAAACAAGTCAAATAATCCCATAAACTTAAACAGGTCCAGAAACCAAACCATAGAAAACCTTAACCCAAAATCAAAGCATGTTTAGAACATGATGGTTTTGAATATGTGTAATAAGAACGCGACGACAACACAAGGTCCCGAGAAAAAGAGGACCCAAAATGAATAAGTTTTTTTTTAAAAAAAAAATTCTAGATCTAATCATAATCCTACTTAGAGATGGGGTGAAGGACTCTAGGGGAAGGAAGATCGGTGTTTTTAGTGGGTCTATAACTTATGACTTAATGAAATATAAGCGACTAAAGATGAGCAGTTAGGTCAACCGGCCAAATATATTTATTCCAAAATAAATCAAATTAAATGCTTACAAGGAAAAGTAAAATATTAATTAACTACTAGTAAAACACAAGGGGAAAACAAAATGTTTTATACTTCATATATTTCCTTTGGCCATGACTAAATATTAGTTTCAATAATTTCAAATTGACATGTGTAAAATGTAATTAAACTAGAAAAATTATAGTCGGGATTTAGTTTTATTAACTTCAAAATTGATAAAATCTTAAAAATAATTAAATTAAAAATTTTTAAAAGTGATAATGGCTTAATTTTAATAATTTTAAAACTTTTAAAAATTTAAAGCACAATTAACCCTAACAATTAGGGGTGGGAGAAAATACCCGACCCGATTGATCCGACCCGAAAACCCGACGACCCGAAACAAAAATACCGGGTAATTCCCGAAAAAAATTACCCGACCGGGTCGGGTACCCGACCCGGCAAATTTCCCGGGACACGGGCCGAAAGTTTTCCCTTACCGGGTACTCGATCCGATAAAATTTAATATATATTTTTTATATTTAAAATTATATTTTTATTTTATGTTTCTTAATATTTTCACTCTAAAATTAAGTTTAAATCCCTACATTTTTCTATGTTTGTAGTATATTCTTTTAAGTTTTAAGTTTAATTTTTTTTAAATATTTTTGTGCTTAACATGTGATTTTTTTAATTTTAAATTTAAAAAAAATAGAAATCGGGTACCCGAATTTTACGAGCACCCGAATATAATGAGCCGGGACACGAGCCGTTTAATGAGGTACCCGGATAAACCGAGTACCCGGTTTTCCGAGTACCCGAATCCCGGGTACCCGACAATTCCCACCCCTACTAACAATCGGTGGGATCATATGTCTCCTTAGACCCCAGATGTTCCACCCCGAAAGTTTGTATCATTGTATGATTGTAATGATGACAACTTTTGACAAAAAAAAATATTATATGTCAACATTTTAATTAAAATTAATTTATAATACAAGATAAAATTTTGATATTTGTTATGAAAATATTATTATAACACTGCTTAGTTAAATTTATATTGAAATTTATTAAATTATAGAGATTGACTATATTGACTAATAATATGGTCATGTTTGGTAAAGAGAGCTTTGGGCAAAAATTAGAAATTTAAGGCATAATTAGAGGTTTGACCAATCAAATCCGCTAATATTGTTGTTTGATAAATAGCGGATTGAAAGAGCGGATTGAGGTGAAAATACTTATTTTGAAAAAGCTCATAATAGGAGCTTTTTGAGATTAGAGGTTTGATATTAGAGTTGTAAAGACTCTTTTACCCTTATCAGTTACCAAAAATCTCAAAATAACCTAAATTAAATATTTTCTCACCCTATTTATAAGCTAATCCTATTTACTTTTTTCTTTTTATTATCACATATTTATATGTGTATTTAAATTTATTAATTAATTAAATTATATTAAAAATAATTATATAAATAATAAATTAATATATAAATCATTTGAATATGTCTAGAAAAGTTATATTAAAAATAATTTTATAAATCTAATTAATAATAATTAGATACAAAATATTGATGACTAATAAACTATTCAAACAAGTATTGAATATAAACATGTCCTTATATGTCATTTTACTTGTTTAAATAATCTAACAGCTATCAGTTAATTTTACCAAACACTTTCATACAATCAGCTAATACAATCCGCTAGTCAAATCAGCTAATGCAATCAGCTATCAGCTATCAGCTAATGTAATCCGCTATCCACTATCAGTTATCCGCTAATTGCTAAATATGACCTATATATTTTTAATTTTATATGTATTATGCACTTTATATCACAAGAGGATTGATGTAAACATTGGAAAATATATTAAATTATTTATATATTAAAAACAGTAAAAGGCATATACATAATTACTAAATATGGAGTAAAACTTTTAGAAAAATATTATTTAGAGTTCTTTCTAATTCTATAAACTAAATTAAAAAACCGTCATATGTCATTTTTATTTTTTAAATATGAATTGAATAATTATCCATTAAATTCAAAAATAAATTTAAACAAAACTTAAGTTTAAACCATAAATAACATAATGGGGCGAACTAATAATATAAATTCTCCAAAATCTCAAATTTAATATTTTAAGTGGATTTGGAGAAAGCAAGAAGTTTCCAACTTAGGTGAGGCCCGTGTATTTAAGGCAGGACAAGCAGAGGATAAAAGCAAACCTTATCGAGATGCATGGGTATATAAATGCATGTTTCAAGTATTTTAAATTTTTTAACATTTATTGTATGATTACATGGTATTTTTTGTTCTTTTATTTTTTAACATTTTAAAAACGCATATATATCATACATATAAACTGTTCGGATTTAAATTTTCTAAAAACAACAAACTCTTTTTTTATTGAAAATCTAGGATGACTCAATTAAATCAAATGTGTGATTCACTTACTGTGACTGACATGTACACTTTACCTGTATTACAAAGGGGGAGACTTGTCTTAAACGTGTTTACTGTCTAATCCAATCTATCTTAAAAAAATGCATAAATGATTCCCCCTAGCTACCTGCATAATTTTGGGTTACTCCAAAGTCTGTAAATTCACGTGGTTTGTTCACCTACAATCTTCCATTTATTTGATTCCGAAACACCCAATCCCAGCCCTCCACCTGCTCCGCGCATATTTGGACTTCCAACTTCATAACATAATGCTTTGTCTATCAACACAAATTTTAAGTGGGCCTAGAAATCCAGCCCATTCCTTCTCCTGGTGATTTACGTTGAAGTTTGATAGGACTAAACCTAACTCGGGCCAGTACTCTTTAACACATTCAAATTCCATTCCAATAGTATCATTATTGTTATATTATGGTGTTATACTTATACCAAGGATGGAGGGTTTTTTTTAAGGGAAATATCCCATGTACACATGTAGAAACGAGAAGTTTCCGCAAGTGTTTTAATTTTAGAGTATGAATTTAGTTTACGATTTAGAGTTTATAGATTTTAAGTGCATGAATTTAAAATTTAGGGTTTAGAATTTAGATGTTAGGGTTTCGGGTAATATGGTTAGGGATTTAGATTTTAACCTATAAAATCTAAATTTTAACCCAAAAACTTAAATTCTAACCATACCCCTAAATTCAAAAATCATACACTTAAACCCCTAAACATTATACCCTAAATAAAATCTTTAAACCTTAAAACTAAGTCGTTTGTTTCCACAATCACTTGCGTAGGGAATAATTTTTTTTAATTCCATTCATAAGATTAAAAAATCGTGTATTTTTATTTATTATTTTATATGTTAATTAATGACACGCGATTTTCTGTTTAACTTCGAATGTAAAATTTTAAAAACTCCACCATCGACTAAAAAATAATCCTTGTAAATAAATTAAATTCATGATGCGACCTTTTTTTCTCACACGGCCACAACCTCATTTGATGGCAGAATTAAGTCAATATTCTCTTTTAGGAAATATTTATAAAAATATCCCAAAGAACATTACATAGAAAAATATTCATTTTCTAGTCCACGTAAGGCGATCTCGCGCTTCGGTAGACACGGGTTGTATTCTCGCACTTAGGTAAGCATGGGTTTCGTCTGATGTGGCACAACTTTTTGAGTAATCGAATATAATATTTCAATATAAGAACTTGTGTTTAGCCAAATGTGAGTTCCGCGAGAATTTGAATCGACGATAAGGCACGATTTATTGGTGTTTAATATTTTTGAAATTTAAAAAGACTCGTGCTTCGGAAAGCGCGAGTTCAATTTAAGTCAAAGTTTTTGACGGTGTTTAATATTTTTTTCGATTAATAAGGGAAAAGCACCTACCACATACCTCGTTAAAAAATTTCCCTACACTTATCGAAGAAAAAAGAGTACATGTGGAAGGGCTGTGACAACATAAAACCAAAAGAACCGACAATTAAGAGTCGGACCAAACAAACCACCCAAATAAAAGGCTAACTAAGCTACTGCTCTTAGCAACCATTATACTAGAGATTATTAATATCTGTAAAAATGTATTACTAATAAATTTATTTTATTTAGAAGGAAGTATCAATTATTAATATTGATGTTTACATTTAAGTTTTTGGTTGCCCTTCTGGTTTCCTGGGCTACGCCCTGACTAATCCAGACCGACCCGCGTCTCACACTTGACTTTGGTGGGTGAGTTTCCTAGCAGAGATTTTATGCATACACAATGCCTCAAACTCAAGACACGTTTAAGCGGAACCAAGTTACTTACCACTTGAACCAACCATTGTTGGTATGTTTACATTTTTATTAATAAATTTATTTTATTATTTATTTATTTAATAATTTTATTTTAATATTGTTGTTTTAAAAATGTTAATTTTAACGGCCTATTAATTATGCTGTTTGGAATTTTAACCAGAGCTCGCGCTTCACAATGCGCGAGTATCAATTATAACAGCAGATAGAAATAAATTTGACAGGTGAAATGTGGTAAATGGAACCCACGCTTAACTATGTAATCCCCTAGACCCACATATGTATTATACCTAAATTTCAAAAGGTCGCAACACATGTCTCAAACTTCTAAGAAAACATTTTCAAAATAAAGTCTCATAGTAGATAATAATTATATACCATAGAATAAAATACCAAGTACTTAGTCTTGATCCATATCAATTTTAGTTACAAAATGATATCACCTTGGACAAATTAGCAAAGTACACCATAACAAAATATAGGCTCATGTCACACAAATAAAGACAGTATGGCAGATAGAAACATTACAACAAAAAGATGAGTACGAATGTATCGATCCTACAAGTGTCAAGTCCAAGAGTAGCCTATCCAAAAAGTATTTAAAAGAGAAAATATTTGGGGGTGTGAGTTAGGGAGCTCAGTGTGTTCCAATAAGTGTAGATAATATATATAGTTCAGATATACATAATTCATTTCAGGTCATGTTATAATTGCAACTAGAGTTTCATTAAAAACCTAGCTACCCTCCAACCGAACACCAAAATGCAATTCCCCATGAACTGCATGCTAAAGGACTTACCCTAAGCTCGTGGGTGTAGGAGCCTACCTAATGGAATGCCTTAGGTCCAAAAAGACTTACCATAGGCCCCTTGGGTGTGAGAGCTTATCGAAGGAATTACTAGCTGGATCAGGGATGTACCTGCAGACACTTCAAATCATATCCCAAGAGTATACCCCAAGTAGAACATTTCAGTTCGATATGTATTATCATCAGAATTTAGATGGCAGACATGTAATTAATTACCTTCATTATACAAAAAACAGATATCTTAATTTCAGATCAAATACGGGGCATACTTTCAAACATATTACGTAGTCACGCTTTCAAAACAGAAAAGTAGTCATGCTTTCAAAACAGAAAGTAGTCATGCTTTCAATTCAGAGAATATTCTATAATACATTCAGAGAAACCATTTCAACAGTTCATATAAAATAGTAATATAGCACACAAGTAACACACCTAAAAAAGTTTATCAGAAATATTTATTGGGCACCTGCCTCGCTACGCTTTGCCACTGTGCAAGATCCTAGATCATAACGGAATAAGGTTACTACAAGAAATAAATTCTAACTTAAATTGTTCACATAGTGTACAAGATCATACTAGTAACTACGAGGGCACATGGATGAGCGGATCGAGAAGAGCTGGGCTGAGCAGACGAATGGTCGGGGGAGTCTCGAGTACATTTAAACGGATAATAGTTTACATCAGTCATTTATTCAATATAACCCTTTTATTGTAACAACTTAATACATGTGCATGTTCAGGTTTAGGGTCAGATTCGGAAGCTTTCGAGTGAAAATTTCTCGAAACAGACTTCGAAAACGGACTCAGAACGCCAAAAACACCTAAAATAGGGGTTTTCGGAAAAAGTTAACTTTTGGTCAAAGTTAATGGTCAATGCTAACGCCATCAGTCAACTGAGTTGAATCAGGCGAGTTGACTCACTAAGTTAACTCGGACGGGTTGACTCGGTAGGTTGACTTGGGCGAGTTGACTCGGTCAGGTTGGGTCAAACAGAAGCGGGTCGGATCAAACTCGAGTTCGAGTTTGGGTTGACAAGTTGGGTTGACGGGTTTGGGCTAGATCGGTTTGGACAGGTTCAAAAAAAATTGGGCCATTATGCCTGGCCCACTTACCTTACCAATGAAGTCTCGTCAGACGATCACCGGAAATGGTCACCGGAGGCCCCAAATGTCATGATTCTTCCTAAAAAGAGAGATCATTAGATCAACATTCCAACTCACTTGATAACGACACAAAACAAGCCGAAAAACTCATCGGATCTTACCCAAAACGAAGAAAATGGCCGGAATACGCGATGCTTTGATGTCAGAAGGGTGATCAGTAGGAGGGGTTTTGCACACACCGATGCAGAGAGTTCAATGGTGGAGGCGGTGCAACAAACAATTGACAAGGGTGGCTAGAACCGAAAAAAATGAAAGGGCACAACTTTGGGTTTTCCAGTCAAACCCTTAAGTTGTTCTCTACGACGAACGGTGGAGAACCAAGGCGAGTGGCCGACGGGTTACGACCGGGGAACGAAGGCGCTCACTTTGGTACAGGCGGTGACAGGTTCGAATGGTCGTAATTCGGGTAGGTGGAGAGAACGATCGGGGCTGGAGAAGGTGAAAGGTTAGGTGAGAGAATCGGGGAAAATCTGAATATTTTTATATTCAAATGGTCATAATTCGGGTAGGTGGGGAGTCAGACTGGGCTTTATTTACATCTCGTTTAAAAACTACCCAAACATACTTTAATAATATTTCTTGGCAACACCTGACAGAAATGAGCACTTAACTCAATGGTTTAGTACCCAAGGGTGAAGAGAGATTGGAGGTCGTAAGTTCAAACCCCACTAGCCTCAGTCTCCTTTATCATTTTTCATATATATATATATATTTAATTTTTTTGCTAAAAAATTCAAAGTGTTACAAATCTCCCCCTAAAAAGAAATTTCGTTCTCGAAATTTACCTAATTTAAACAGATGCGGATAATGCTTCCTTATGGATCCTTCGATCTCCCAAGTAGCTTCCACAGAGCTACAATTACTCCACTGAACTTTAACCATTGGAATACGTCTATTCCTCAAACTCTCTTGTCTAAATCTAAAATCGGGACTGGTTCCTCCTCATAAGATACGTTTGGCCTCAAGTCTACATCCTGAACATGTATAACATGACTCGGATCTAGATGATATTGCCTCAACATGGACACATGAAAGACATTATGGATGCGGCTAAGCTGAGGAGGCAACTCAAGCTGATAGGCAACTGGTCCCACTCTCTTCATAATATGATATGGCCCAATGAATCAAAGGCTCAATTTACCCTTACGCCCAAATCTCAGAACTTTCTTCTACGAGAATACCTTCAAGAAAACCTGATCACTGACCTCAAACTCAATATGTTTCTTCTTGCGGTTAACATAAGATTTATGTCTATCAAAAGCTTCCCTCAAATGATCACAGATCATTCTAACATTCTCCTCAGTCTCTTGGATCAACTCAGAACCCAAAGTCTTCAGATCATACAA
This sequence comes from Hibiscus tridactylites, assembly GCA_958450335.1. Taxonomy (NCBI): domain Eukaryota; kingdom Viridiplantae; phylum Streptophyta; class Magnoliopsida; order Malvales; family Malvaceae; genus Hibiscus; species Hibiscus tridactylites. Next base: position 74,766,135 of record OY288269.1, on the reverse strand, counting down.
TTGAGTCCAACAGATAAGAGCACGACACTTACGGCCATACAAAGCCTCATATGGCACCATGCGAATACTAGCTTGATATGCAAACTCGACCAAGGGCAAGAAATCTTCCCAGCTACCCTAGAAGTCTATCACACAGCCCTGCAACATATCCTCCAGAATCTGAATCACCCTCTATGGCTGACCATTGTTCTGCATATGAAAGGATGTACTAAAATTCATACGTGTGCCCAAGGCCTCCTGTAGGGCCTTCCAAAACCGGGAGGTAAACCTCGAATCCCGATCAGAAATGATAGACAAGGGCACGCCATGAAGTCTGACAATATCAGAAATATACAGCCTAGCCAGCTTCTCTACAGGATAAGTAACTTGAACAAGAATAAAGTGAGCTGACTTGGTGAGTCGGTTAACAATCACTCAACCAGAATCCTTTTTAGAAGAAGATAGAGGCAACCTGGCAACAAAGTCCATCGTGATACATTCCCATTTCCACTCGGGAATCTTAATGGGTTGCAATAGACCAAACGAATGTTGATGTTCTGCCTTAACCTGCTGGCAAGTCATACATCACGACACATAATTAGAGATATCTTTCTTCATGCCATCCCAACGATACCTCTGCCTCAAGTTCTGGTACATCTTATCCCCACTGGGATGCATAGCATATGGACTATTATGAGCCTCACTAAGGATGACTCGCTTTAGGTTGGCATCATCAAGAACACAATAACGACCCTTAAGGCACAAAAACCCATCTTGATCAAAGGCATAAACAGAAGTAGATCCCTGCTCAACCTACTGTATGACAGGAAGTAAAGAACTGTCTAAGAGCTGTTTGGCCTTAATCTCCTCAGCCAATGTCGGCTTAACTTGCAACTATGCCAGAAGACTACCATCATCATAAATACCCACACTGGCAAGCAGAGATCTCAGATCTGAAATGACCTTACGGCTCAAAGCATCGACAATAACATTGGCTTTCCCCAGGTGATACTCAATCTCACAATCATAGTCCTTAAGAAGCTCAAGCCAACGATGTTGCCTCAGATTTAACTTCTTCTGAGTTAGGAGATACTTCAAGCTCTTGTGATTAGTATAAATATAACACTTCTCCTCGTAGAGATAGTGCCTCCAGATTTACAAAGCAAATACCACTGCAGCTAACTCAAGGTCATCGATGGGATAGTTACACTATGTGGCCGTAACTGATGGGATGCATAATCAACTACCTTTCCATCCACCATCAGTACACAACCAAGCCCGGAGTGTGAAGTATCGCTATAGACTGAGAAGTCCTTTCTAGACTCAGTTTGTGTCAGAACCGAGGCTTGGGTTAAAGTTGTCTTCAGCTTCTCAAAGCTAGCCTGCTGAGCGTTAGACCAAACAAAAGGAACATTCTTCCTCAACAGCTTTGTCAAAGGGGTAACAATGATGGAGAAACCCTCGACAAAGCGTCGGTAATATCCAACTAAACCCAAAAAGCTACGAATCTCTAAGACATTCTTGGGTTGCTTCCAACATGTGATAGCCTCAATCTTACTTGGATCAACCTGGATACCTCGAGCAGATACAACATGCCCAAAAAATGTCACTTCCCTGAGCCAAAATTCACACTTCCTCAGCTTAACATACATACATGCTCTCTCAAGGTTTGTAGAACAATCCTCAGATGCTCAACATGCTTTGCCTCTGTCTAAGAATAGACCAAGATATCATCGATGAACACTACAACAAACTGATCTATATATGGCAAGAACACACGGTTCATCATGCCCATAAAAGCAGCTGGTGCATTAGTAAGACCAAAAGATATCAATAGGAACTCGTAATGCCCGTATCTGGTACGGATGGCCGTCTTGGCAACATCAAAACCTTTTATCTTCAGCTGATAATACCCAGATGAAAGGTCAATCTTCGAGAAAACTATGGCTCCCCAAAATTGATCAAATAAGTCATCAATCCTGGGTAACGTATATTTTTTCTTCACAGTCAACTTGCTCAACATCTGATAATCAATGCATAACCGAAGTGAACCATCTTTCTTCTTAACAAAGAGGACTAGAGCTCCCCAAGGTAAAGAACTGGGTCGAATAAAACCCGGATTAAGCAGTTCTTGCAACTGAATTTTCAACTACTTAGGCTCTTTAGGAGCCATCCGGTAAAGATTCATAGACACAAGTGCATACCTCGAATATGTCTCAATCTCAAATTCAAAATCCCTATCCAGATGTAACCCGGGCAACTCCTCAGGAAAAATATTAGGGAACTCGCTAACGATACGAATCTTCTTAATCTTGGATAGAGAACCCTTCATATTTAGGAAGCAATGAAGGTCTCATATCTCTTCCGGATCATCCTGTCAGCGGTCAGAACAGATACCACATTGGACAAGTAACCTTAACGCTCACCGACTAAAACCACTGATCGACCATCAAAAGTCTTCAAGGTAGCCCTTTTTGTCTCACAATTCAAATTAACCCGATGTTCAGTCAACTAATTCATATTCAGAATCAGATGGAACTCCTCCAACGGGAGTTCCATAAGGTTGACCAGAAAGATTTCTCCTTGAACCTCAACAGGACAGTGCCTAAGCACCTTATTCACAGCCACTGACTGACCCACTAGGCTCATGACAATAACAACACTCTCTGCGGCTCCGATTGGAACCGGAAGGTCTCGAGAAACAGATCTTGAAATATAGGAATGGGTGGAACTGTTATCGAGCAATGCAAAGTATGAAATAGAATAAATGGTAAATTTACCTACAATGACATCTGGCTCATCTCTGTCATCCCGACGTCTGGTAGCATACACAAGTGTTGTCTGCCTAGCCTCAAATAAAACTGGTCCCCCACTCTGATATGATCAGGCTCTATTGTCGATCTTAGTAGCAGATGCAAAAGGTCTACTCTGACTGTGACCCTAACTAGAGTCTGAACAGAAGACTATGATCATGCAAGAGTCTGAGAGGATGTCTGAGATTCAAAAGGTGGAATTGGGCAGCTCTTCAAGAAATGATCTTCGGATCCACAACAGAAACAAGTACCCGCCATCTTCCTACACTATCCTCGATGCCATTTACCATAGTGGTCACAAAATGGCACCGATGAGTAACCTGACGAACCACCACGACTAGCTTCCGAGGGTGGAGGGGATGGTGGCCTAGAACTGGTGTCACTCCTCTGAGATGTTGTAGTGCGAGCCTTCTTACTCGCATGTGCTGAAGACTCAGTGCAATAAGGCCTTCTAGATCGATTTTGATCCAATCTATCGCCATCGGTGGCTAATAACTCAACCTTCTCCTGATATTTCACCCTCTCAACCACCCTATCAAAGTCTTCGTCAAGGTGACCAATAACATGTACACACAGCTCATATCGGAGACCAAGTGCAAACTTGCGACACTTTTCTTTCTTAGCGGGTACCAAACTAGATCCAAATCTTAAGTAGTCTAAGAACTTCATCTCATACTCAGATATAGTTATACCCCCTTGTGTCAAAGTTTTGAATCGCTCTCGCATCTGTCTCGGAAAATGCTCTCCGATGAAACGACTCTTTAAACGTTCCTTGAAAATTCCCAAGTCAGACGAGTGGTAGGGATGCTGCTCACAACAGACTCGCACCAGGTGCGGGGATTCCCATAAAACAAAGAGACAGCTCCCAAATATTTCTTCGGTGGCTCAAGATCCAACAAATCCATGCGTCTCTCAAGATCATGAAGCCACTCTTCTGCCTTAGTTGGGGCTCTACCAATAAGGCCTTCGAATGTCTTAGCCCCATTAGTGATCAGGTTCTGAGAAATAGGGACCTCAGGTACGACTCCAGCGGCTTTGACCGTACCATGAATCAACTATAAGAACTGTATGCTGAGAGCCTCATCAGAAACTATCGTTAATGGCTCAGTACGAGATGGAGGTGCTCCTCTGACTAGAGTCGTCATATCTATAACAGAGGAAGACGTTGGTTCTACCGGAGCTGTGGGACCTCTAGAGGCGAGAGAATCTACAGAGGCTGGGGGAATTACTAAGACTGGAGGATCACTAGCCATATCATCTATCGGATCAGAGAATATAGCCGTTTGACCTCGCCCACGGGCAGGTCGCTGACCTTGCACACGTGAAGGTCGTCGACCTCATTTAGTACTCATTGGATGGTCTCAGCTCTACAAAAGGTAAAACTTAAGGTCAAAATTGGCACTAGAGTACCGAACACAATTAAACATATCAAACTTAGTTACATGGCCTTTTTTCTGAATTTTTTAAATTTTTTTTTATAAAAATATAATATTTAGGACCCAATCACAGTCCGAGGTTGATAAAACCAAAAGCTCTGATATCAAAGAAATGTAATCCCCTAGGCCCGCTTATGCACTACACCTAAATTCCAAGAGGTCACAACACATATCCCAAACTTCCAAGAAAACATTTCCAAAATAAAGTCTCATAGCAGATAGTAATTATATATCATGGGATAAAATACCAAGTACTTAGTCTAGATCCATATCAATTTTAGTTACAAAATGATGCCACCTTGGGCAAACTAGCAAAGTATACCATAACAAAATATAGGCTCATGTCACCCAATTAAAGACAATATGGTGGATAGAAACATTACAACAAAAATATGAGTACGAATGTGTCGATCCTCCAAGAGCCAAGCCCAAGGGTAGCCTATCCAAAAAGTATTTGAAAGATAAAATATTTGGGGGTGTGAGCTAGGGAGCTTAGTGTGTTCCAATTAGTGCAGATAAAACACAGACAAACACACACACACACATATAGTCCAGATATGCATAATTAATTTCAGTTCATGTTATAATGGCAACCAGAGTTTCATTAAAAACCTAGGTACCTTCCAACCGAACACAAAAATACAATCCCCTATGAACTGCATATTGAAGGACTTACCCTAAGCCTGTGGGCGTAGGAGCCTACCTAAGGGAATGCCTTAGGTCTAGAAAGACTTACCCTAGGCCCGTTAGGCGTAGGAGCTTAACTGAAGGAATTACCAGCTAGATCAAGGTTGTACCTGCAGACACTTCAAATCATATCCCAAGAGTATACCCTGAGTAGAACAGTTCAGTTTGATATTCATTATCATCAGAATTCAGATGGCAAACATGTAATTAATTACCTCTATTATACAGAAATCAAATATCTCAATTTCATATCATATATGGGGTATACTTTCAAACATATTACGTGGTCATGCTTTCATGCTTTCAAAACAGAAAGTAGTCATGCTTTCAGTTCAAAGAATATTCTATAATACAATCAGAGAAACCATTTCAACAGTTCATATAAAATAGTAATATATCACACAAGGAACACACCTCAAAAAGCTAATTAGAAATGTCTATCGGGCACCTACCTCGCTACGCTTTTCCATTGTGCAGGATCCTAGAACATAACGGAATAAGGTTACTACAAGAAATAAGTTCTAACTTAAATTGTTCACATAGTGTACAAGATCATACTAGTAACTACAGGGGAACGCGAATGAGAAGATCGAGAGTTGCTGAGCTGAGCAGACGAACGGTTGGGGGAGTCTCGAGTAGCTTTAAACATATAATAGTTTACATTAGTACTGTATTCAATATAACCCTTTTATTGTAACAACTTAATATATGTGCATGTTCAGGTTTAGGGTCAGATTTGTAAGCTTTCGGGTTAAAATTTTGCGAAACGAACTCAGAATGCCAAAACACCCAAAATATTGTTTTTCAAAAAAAGTTGGCTTTTGGTCAAAGTCAACGGTCAATGGTCAGAGGCCAACGGTCAACATTGACATCATCAGTCAACCGAGTTGACTCGGGCAAGTTGACTCGGTCGAGTTGACTTATTGAGTTGACTCGGACGATTTAACTTGGGCGAGTTGACTCGTCTGATGATTCGGTCGGGTCGGGTCAAACAAAAGCGGGTCGATTCGGACTCGGGTTTGGGTTGATAAGTTGGACTGATGGGTTTGGGCCTAGATTGGTTTGGAGAGGTTCTAAACGAATTGGGCCATTATGCCCGACCCACTTACCTTATCGATGATGTCTTACGGGTCGATCACCGGAAATGGTCGCAAAAGGCCCCAAATGTCATGATTTTGCCTGAAAAAGAGAGTTCATCAGATCAATATTCCAACGCACTTGATAACGACACAAAACAAGCCAAAAAAACTCATCGGATCTTACCCAAAACGAAGGAAAATGGCTGGAATACGCACTGCTCCGATGAGGCATTTGTCATTGTCGAAAGGGTGATCGATCAGAGGGGTTTTGCACGCACCGACGCAAGGAGTTCAATGGCGGAGGCGATACGGCAAACGCTTGACAGAGGTGGCTGAAAACGACAAAAATGAAAGGGCACAACTCTGGTTTTTCCTGTCGAACCCTTAAGTTGTTCTCTACGGAGAACAATGGGGAACCAGGGCGAGTGGCGAATGGGTTGCGACTGGGGAAAGACGACGCTCACTTCGGTATAGGCGGTGACATGCACGACGTGGCGGTAAGGGCGGATCGAGGCTAGAGAAGGTGAAAATTTAAGTGAGAGAATCGTGGGGAAATCTGAATATTTTTAGATTCAAATGGTCATAATTTGGGTAGGTGGGGAGTCAGATTGGGCTTTAATTACATATGGTTTAAAAACTACCCAAACATACTTTAATAATATTTCTTGGCAATACCTAACAGAAATGAGCACTTGGCTAAATGGTTTAGTACCCAAGGGTGAAGGGAGAGGAGAGGTCGTGGGTTCAAATCCCACTAGCCTTATTTTGTCTTATCATTTTTCACATATATATATATATATTTAAATTTTTTGCTAAGAAAAATTAGAGTGTTACAACCTAAGCACAAGCTCTATGCAATCCAGGGGTTAAAACATGGTTCGATATTCATGTTTGAGGGGATTTTACGGGATGTTGGATGAAATTTTATTGGATTCTTAGCTTTCATGTATAAGGCATTAGAAACTATGTGAAAATTGCATTAAAATGATACATAACCATGATTTTTTCCACGAAAACAAGCAAATATCATGAGTTTATAAAGATGTTTGAGGGGTTTTTTTTGGGATGTTGAAGTGAATTTTTTTCAAGTTTTGAAAATTTTGTGTCGTAGTCGTGAAACATATCTTTAAAATGAGGTAGATATTGTCACATATTAAGCAACATTAGTGGTGTAAAAATCACGTTAAATATGGTATAAACATGTGTCTATAGGCATATTTGAGGAGATTTTACGGGATGATTGAGTAAGATTTATCGTATTTTTTTTATCTTTCGTGTGGTAGTACTAAAACATGTCTTTCAAATGTCGTAGATATTATCACGTATAAGGCATCATAAACAATGTAAAAACGCGTCAAATAGTACCTAACAATGGTATTTTCCATGACGAAAAAGCTTGGGAACCAAAAAATTGAATCTCAAGTTTTTTTTAAATACAAATACAATAGTAAAATGAAAACTACAATCATTAAATGCGAGGACCTAACCTATTAGGACGTTTTTTCTTGGTGTGTCATGGATTCCTACATCTAGTGCATCATTTCGGACCTTTGGTCCTTTCCTGAGGAACCATAACCTTGTCACAAAAAATCCAAGTTGATTGTTGACACCCTTTGTTCTCTTGTCAAAGTGCAATATTGTAGGCTCATCGTCAAGTACATCACATTAACATTCATTTATTATCGGAGGGAACTCGTATTGATAAACTTTGAATATATTTTCAAGTTTGTATACCGGATTAATGAGTGTCATCCAATCAACCCAAACAGATGAACATGCAACAATGGCATGAGCACATGGGTATTTGAAAGTTTGGAAGATTCATCAATCACGCGATCTTTGCTCTGTATTAATCACATATGCATTTTTCTCTATGTCTTCCTATGATCTCGAAAATTTTGTAACGCGAAATAAATGTTATCGACGAGAAAAGCATGTCGCACTCATCGAGTTTGCATGTACCACGTAACCTTGCAATTTTTCAATGAGTTCTGGATGGATTTGATGGTCACCTGCCATCCAGTTGGCAACTTATTTTTCTAGGGTTGCAAAAAAGGTAGCCAACCGATAATATGTAGCTTTGACAACAGATTGTTGCGTCGTATGGTCAAAAATACCATAGTCAAATTCTTTCGACAGTGGTGGAAATTGATACATTGTTAGTACAAATGAAAGATACACCGGTGCCATAGGTGAAGGATAAAATAGTGGCATAGCAGCAAGAACACTAGATGACCCACTCAACATAGTCATAAATAGAGCGAATGGGTTCGTGAAAAACCTTCTAACAGACTTCCCATATAGTGAAAAGCTGATTGCGGTGAATGGGTGAAGTCTGTAGGTGGGATCGGTGTAGTAGGATCGATTGGTAGCGGTGCTGGTGCCATTGACGAGGTAGAAGGGTTCTTTCTTCTTCTCGATGTAACACTTGATGAGGCAGAACGTTCCCCTCATCTCCTAATATGCTCCGCTGGCGGACGGCTAGGACGAGGTATCGGTATCTCTTGAGCTCGCTCCTTTCGGGTTAGTAGATACAACTTCTTGTTTTGCATATACCACTGCATGTATCCATTTGTACATTCGATAATCCATTATCAGTTCACAAACAAGTTGTGAAGACCATCATTGCCCCTTTCCCTGTCTCTTTATCGAATGCAAGGCTTCCAAATTTTTTGGATCATTCAAAATTGGCTAGAAAAAATCAAACTACTTAACCTTGGAGAGAGAGAGAGAGAGAGGGAGAGAGGGGGGAAAGAGAGTAAACAAAAACTTAAAAACAAAACAAAAAACGAAGGGGGCTTAAGAAGGGATTGACCCTAAAATATAAGGCAGTGCGTTCTGAATACACATATCAATTGTAAAAGTGGAAAAAGAGGAATTTTCTCAAATGAAATTAAAAAGGGTATTTTGAATCAAAAAGACCATTTTCACTAAAGGATATCATCCTCATTTTGAACAAAAGGGTTTTTCACATTGGTTTCCTCCCTTCAATCCAAAACCTTTCCTTCATCAAGGATTTCAAGGTAACTTCTCATTTACTTTGGTTTTTTTACTTATTTGACTTGTCATCAATGAAATCTTTCTTCTAAACCCATTATATTTCATTTTGGTTTTGGGTTGGAAAAATGGGTATTTTCACTTGATTTTTGTGGGTTTAATTATCCATGGTTTTACATGTGCTTTAAGCTAAGATTTGAGTGGTTAGACATGTTGGAATATTGGCTTAATAATGGGAAACCCAAAATTGGTTAAAAATGGGATTTTTGAGTTGAAAATATGGAATTTTTGGCTTGGCTTTGGGTTGATTTCGTGGCTGTGGGTTCCTTAATTGTTGGGGGATGTTTTTAGATGATATTTGATGTGTTTTTATGTTTAAAATCGATGAGCTTAGTTTAGGGTTTTGTTAGAACGAAATTGGTGAGGTTTTGGGTGAAATTTAGGTTTGAATCAATGTGTTTTTGTTGCAAGAAATGGGATTCCGGGTTGTTGTTGGTTTACATGTATAATAGCATCCTAATGTTCTATTTTGGGTTGCCTAAAAGCAAAGGAAATTGAATTGGGCACTTCGGATGCGAGACCGGGTAGTTTAGAGGCTTGAATCGGTGTTTCGGCTAGCGTTGGTGTGTTGGCTGGTGAGTGGAATTTTTTCTAAGCCTTAACTTGGTTAAGGATGTTGTTGAGTGTGTAAAAGTTCTATTATTTACACCCTTTTTAACCCATATTTCTGCTGCATTCAAGCATCATTGCATTGCATTTAGGTCAGTTTACAGCAAAACATCACAAATATAGTAAAGGCACGGATTCTACTAAAAGATGGCTAATTTTGCAGGTTGCTGCCATAGTTGACGGAGAAGGCGGGCGCAGGGCAGAGAAGCAGGAAAGCTGAACTGGACAAGCAGACAAAGAGGACGATGCTGCCATGGAGCTGCCGTGACAGCAGAGGATGACAGCAAGTTAGTGGAGGAAAAGCAAAGTGGACCTCGATAGATAGAGAAAATTATGCTCGTCTGTCGTGTGAAAACCATATATTTTTCCAAGCCCCGGATCAAAAGATATGTCAAGCCAAAGCTCAAAGAGAGGAAATCCCATGAAACAAGGAGGCGGCTGAAAAGTAGGATCCTTGGAGATTAAGTCTTTATTAGAATCTTACTTTTAATTAAAGTTGTAATCCTTGTTAACTTAGAAGACTTGAGCCCAAAGCTTATATAAGGGCATAGATTTTAACCTAGGAGGCATCATCCCCATAACCGACAACTAAACCCCTCCACCGTTTACCCGCCGTCGACATGTTCTAAATTCCCCCTAGGGCTACGGGTTGTTTTGTAAAGTAGTTGCAAGGGTTGTTTTGGTTTAGGATTTTCCAAGTTCAATAAAATAAACTTCAAGTTCTCTTATTTTGGTTATTAATATCTTGCAAGAGCATCGGGAGAGCATTGTGAGGTTATCCATTTACTTAGCATCGAGAGAGTTAAGTATACGAAAGAAATAAGAGCAAGTTCTCTAGTTTATAGTTGAACTATCTTGTGCCTAGGGATAGGGCAAGGTTAAGTGGCTAAAGAAGAATTCATACACATCGGTGTTCATCCTTCGATTCACGCCGGGAGGTATCATCAAGACGTGATCATCGACAGACTTGGACCTAGGGATAGGCCAAGGCAGATCTGGGATTCTTGCCAAACTTGAAGTACGGAGTTGGTGTGTTTGCTGCCGCGACGACCAACAGACAGCTGCCGCGACAGGCGCGACGACAGAACTGGAGTTCCTGAGCATTGCAATACCTGCACTACCGAGCAATTCAATACCAGCCCATTCTCTCTATCTTGATATTCCAACTCTTTTATTTACGTTTTTCTTTATTATTCTTGTGACAATTCTCTTAAATATTTTCTTTACTTCGTGCAGTGAACTAAGGTGAAGCTATAGCCCAATCCCTGTGGAGACGATATCCGATACTTCGTATCACTTACTACTTGCGTCGTGTACACTTGCACTACAATTGTGATAGACTCTTTTACACGCAACAAGTTTTTGGCGTCGTTGCCGGGGATTGGCAACATAACTACACCTTTCTTTTATTGCACTTTTAGTTTTAGTTTTTGTTTTTCTTTTAATTTTTCTTTTCTTTTTCGTTAGTACTTTCAACTCTTGCTTTTCACGAGGTTTTCTTGTTTATGTGCAGATCTAAAAGAGGTGAAGATTCTGAGTATAAATTAGATCCGGAAATCGAACGTTCCTTCAATCTCAAGAAACAACTTCGTCACCTTTTAGCGAGGAACGATTACCTTGAAGAACAGCTAGAGCAGATGGCCCGTAATCCGCCCGCTGGTGGAGGTGTACCGCCTGTCGGCGACCCGCCTGCGGCAGATGGACGACGGTCCTGTCGAGACTACATGCTGAATGATCATGTAGAACTGGAGATCACGCTGCCAGATATTGAAGTTGATAACTTCGAGCATAAACTTGTCATGTTTAGTATGATCAACAATGCCGGGCAGTTTAGTGGTGCTGTGACAGAGGATGCTAGGGAGCATCTCAAAACGTTCCACGAGATCTGTGGTTCGTTTAGACTGCCAGGAGTTAGTCCGGAGATACTGAGGCTTCGGTTATTTCCCCATTCATTGAGGGACAGAGCTAAAACTTGGTGGAATAAACTTACGCCGGGTTCAATCGTAACTTGGGCAGATTTATCTCGTGAATTCTTATCTCGTTTTAATCCTTCGCATTTATCTGAGCGATTACGTAATGAAATTGCTACTTTTCAACAGGAAGATGACGAGCCGATGCACGAGGCCTGGGACAGATTTACTACTCTTCTTCGGAACTGCCCAATGCATGGATTCCCTGTCTGGAATCAGGTAACTAAGTTCTATAATGCTGCTAACTTACAAACTCGTATTCGAATTGATTCTGCAGCAAACAGACTATTATTGGATAAAGATCCAGACGAGGCATTGCAAGTTTTGAAAAATCTGGCCAAGAATGAGGAGCAGTTTCCGACCGCAAGAAGAGGGGGTAAACGAGTACTTGCTGTCAAGGACTATGAAGCCGACAACACTATGAAATCATAGGTAGCATTCCTTACTAAAGCAATGAAAAGGTTATTGAATGATGATGAACTACAAGGATTTGCTGTCGAGGAAGTTTGTACCATATGTGAGGGAAATCATAGTCGGGATGAGTGCCCAATACAAATAGAAGAGGGAAAATATGTTGGAAATTACAAGCCTAATTACAATTCCAACAATTATAATCCGAATTGGAGGAAGGATCCCAAATTTTCCTGGAGTAATCCTAACAACGCCCTGAATCCGCAAGCACACAATCAGAATCAGGGAGGACCTAGATTGCTAACGCGACAGCAACTACCGCCGCAGCAGCAACAGCAGCCACCACCTGCCACGAGCAGTATATTGGAACAGACTCTGGCCACCTTTATGTCTCAGACTGGTACGTATATGGAGAATATGAATCAGTTTGTCAAGAAGACATAAACCTTTATGGATAAAACCGAGATGAGGATGAAAAATCATGAAGCTACCTTGAAATCTCTAGAGACACAAATGGGTCAGGTTTCTCAACATATTAAGCCGAGGCAGAATGGAGGATTCCCTAGCAATACTGAAAATACTAGACTGTCCACACATGAGCAATGTAAGGCAATTACTACTAGGAGTGGGAAGAAACTATCAGGGCCGGAAAAAGAAGCTGAAACAATAAAGGAACCTGCCTTGGATAAACCTGCCGAGGAAGCTGCCCCGACAGGTGATAAACAGACTGCTGCCGATTAGCCTATCACGACAGCAGAAGCGACAGAGGAGAAAAAAGATGATTACCGTCCTCAGATTCGCATGCAGTGGGAAGGACGTATTGCTGATTACCGTCCTCCACCACCTTTTCCTCAACGGATACAGCAAGCTAAGCATGAATCTCAACTTAAAAAGATTTATGATATTTTTAAGCAGGTTCATATTAATATTCCGCTGTTAGATGTCGTTAGGGAGATGCCCGGTTATGCTAAATTTCTCAAGGATGTTATGTCGAAAAAATCTAAACTTGGGGAATTCGAAACGGTAAAGATGACAGAAGGTTGCATGAGTATTTTTCATCGGCAGCCACCCCAGAAAAAGAAGGATCCGAGGAGCTTCATCATACCTTGCGTAATCGGAAATAAATTTGTGGGTAAGGCACTTTGTGATCTTGGTGCTAGTGTTAATTTAATGCCAAAGTCTGTTTTTCAGAAATTAGGTATTGGAAAGGCGCGGCCCACGACAGTAACTCTGCAGTTGGCAGACCGCTCTTACGTTCACCCAGAGGGAAAAATTGAAGACATTCTGGTAAGAGTGGATAAGTTTATTTTTCCTGTTGACTTTCTTGTTTTAGATTGTGAGGCAGACGAAAACGCACCAGGTAAGTTATTCGAACCTTTGAATTACACTTCGGATAACCATTTAATCCAAAAGCCATCTACTGTTGAACCACCTGCCTTAGAACTTAAGCCCCTGCCAGGGCAGTTAAAATATGCTTATCTTGGTTCCAATGACACACTGCCCGTAATCATCTCTGCTAAGCTGCCACAGAAACAGGAACGACAGCTAATCGGCATGCTAAGGCAGCACAAAAAGGCGATTGGATGGACGATAGCAGACATTCAAGGCATTAGTCCGGCGTTATGCATGCACAAAATCCTCCTAGAGGAAGATCATAAGCCGACTATTGATGCCCAAAGGCGGCTAAACCATGCGATGAAGAAGGTAGTGCGTAAAGAGATAATCAAGTGGTTAGATGCTGGTATTATTTACGCCATCTCCGACAGCAAATGGGTGAGCCCGGTGCAATGCGTTCCTAAGAAAGAAGGAATGGCCGTGATAACCAACGAGAAAAATGAGTTAATCCCAACCAGGACTGTGACCGGTCGAAGGGTTTGTATGGACTATCGGAAGCTTAACAAAGCTACCCGAAAGGACCACTTTCCTTTACCCTTTATTGATCAAATGCTTGATAGATTAGCAGGTAAGCCTTACTATTGTTTTCTTGATGGTTATTCAGGTTACAATCAAATTGCTATTGCACCGGAGGATCAAGAAAAGACGACTTTCACATGCCCCTACGGAACATACGCGTTTAGGAGGATGCCATTTTGACTATGTAATGCACCCGCCACCTTCCAAAGGTGCACGATGGCCATATTCTCCGACATGGTAGAGGACTTCCTGGAAATTTTTATGGATGATTTTTCCGTCTTTGGAAACGATTTTGAGAGCTGCCTTGGCAACCTACAAAAGGTACTTGAAAGATGCGAAAAAGCTAATCTTGTTTTTAATTGGGAAAAATGCCACTTTATGGTGGACGAAGGGATAGTCCTTGGCCATAAGATTAGCTGCCGTGGGATAGAAGTCGACAAAGCTAAAATAGAAGTGATCGAGAAGCTGCCGCCACCAACCACAGTCAAGGGAATTAGAAGTTTTTTAGGGCATGCTGGTTTTTATCGAAGATTTATTGCAAATTTCTCAAAAATCACCAAGCCCCTATGCCATCTCTTAGAGCAGAACCGACCCTTTGACTTTAATGATGAATGTACTGAAGCATTCAAGGTTTTGAAGGAAAAACTAGTAACAGCCCCCATAGTACAGCCACCAGACTGGACACAGCCATTCGAGATTATATGTGATGCTAGTGACTATGCTGTCGGGGCAGCACTTGGGCAGCACAGAGATAAGCTGTTTCATGTTATATATTATGCCAGCAAGACATTGAATGACGCCCAAGTAAACTACACCACCACAGAAAAGGAGCTATTAGCTGTGGTGTTCTCCATCGACAAGTTTCGTTCTTACATACTTGGGACGAAGGTAATAGTGCACACAGACCATTCTGCCCTTAAGTATCTGTTCGCGAAAAAGGACGCAAAGCCTAGATTGATACGGTGGATCTTACTATTACAAGAATTCGACCTTGAGATCAAGGACAAAAAAGGGACAGAAAATCAGGTGGCAGACCACTTGTCAAGGTTGGAGAAGGGACAGAGTCTACCAATCGACGAGACAAACATACTAGAGACCTTCCCAGACGAGCAGCTCTTTGCTGCCGCAATCGCTGCCGCAACAGCCATGGCGGCAGGTAAGTCTTCTGAACTTCCCTGGTATGCTGATTTCGTTAATTTTATAGTTAACGGAATACTTCCCTCTGATCTTAATTATCAAGCCAGGAAGAGGTTCCAAAATGATGTTAAGCATTATTATTGGGACGAACCTCTTCTTTTCAAACTATGTGCAGATCAGGTTATAAGGAGGTGTATACGAGAGCAAGTCGACATTCTCCATCACTGCCATGCTTCACAATATGGAGGTCACTTAGGAGGCAATAAAACTGCTGCCAAGGTGCTGCAGTCAGGGTTCTACTGGCCGACATTGTATAAAGATGCACAGGAGTTTTACAAGAACTGTGACAGGTGCCAGCGGACAGGTAAAATCTCGAGGAGAAACGAGATGCCACTGCAGAACATTCTAGTAGTCGAGATCTTCGACGTTTGGGGGATTGATTTTATGGGACCTTTTCCATCTTCATGTGGAAATTTATACATTCTCCTAGCAGTGGATTATGTCTCTAAGTGGGTTGAAGCCATCGCCACTCAAAAAAATGATGCCAAGACAGTCAAAAAGTTTTTGCACAAAAACATTTTTTTCTAGATTTGGCATCCCTAAGGCGATTATCAGTGATGAAGGGAGACATTTTGACAATAGGATTATTGCTGCCGCCTTGAAGAAATATGGTGTCATGCACAGGATCGCGACAACATACCACCCACAGACCAATGGACAAGCTGAGATATCCAATAGGGAAGTTAAGAACATTCTTGAGAAGATGGTTAAGCCAACTAGGAAAGATTGGTCTTTACTTCTAAATGATGCATTATGGGCATATAGGACAGCTTTTAAGACTCCATTGGGCATGTCTCCATACCGACTGATTTATGGAAAAACCTGTCACTTGCTTGTCGAGATAGAGCACAAAGCATATTGGGCAATCAAGGCAGTGAATATGGACTTGGACAAGGCAGGCCAGAAAAGGCTATTAGATCTGAACGAGATTGAAGAAATATGGACAATGGCCTACGACAATGCAAGAATATACAAGGAGAAAACAAAGAAGTGGCATGACAGAAAGTTGCTGCCACGACAGTTCTGCCCAGGGCAGCTTGTGTTGTTGTTTAATTCTAGACTGAAACTCTTCCTAGGAAAGCTAAAGTGTAGATGGTCTGGCCCGTTTCAAGTGGTACAAGTTTTTCCCCATGGTGCCATCACTATCCGATCATTAAAAGACGGACACCAATTCAAAATCAATGGACAGCGCCTCAAGCACTATCAGGGGACTGAAGCCCCAGGAATACATGAAGTGGTTACCTTAGGAGATGCCCCACAAGGCATCCCTAATTTAACCTAAAATTTATTTTTATTTATCTATTTTTATTTATTATTTATTAGGAAATTATGTTTATTTTATTCGAATAATGTTTTTATATTTTCTGTTTTTAGGAAATAAAGGAGTCAAGAAGAAAAGGAGAAGTGACCCAAGCCCACCATCCATCCATCAGCCCAACATAGCCCATTTATTGAAGCCTGTCGTTCTAGCTGCCGCCGCAGACACAAATAAGACAGGCTGTCAACAGACTGACACGGCAGACGCAGAAGCGTGTGACAGACGCGTAACAGACGCATAATTACGTGTCAGACGCATCAGACACGCCAAAACTCATCAGTCGCCCCGTTATTCACGCCTGCCGTTACAGCATTAAACGGGCAGCAACTCGACCGCTATAAAACCCCGTTCTCATTTTCATTTTCCTCACTTCTGCTTATTCTTACTTGCTTTCTCCTCTCGTTTTTATTTGTTTTCTTTACTTTCACAACCCCTGCAACTAATATGTCTTCCAGACGTACCCGCCGCAGTGCTGCTTCAACCTCTTCAGCAGCAGCACCCACACCACAGTCGTTCGTAACCAAGGAATTATGGGAGGAAAGAGGTTCATCTACGTCCGCAAGGCTGGAAACATGGGGCTCCGACCATTCATCGCGAACGCGATAAGGGCTCAGCTATGGGAGCAGTTCGCAGCACAACCTGTAGAATTAAATGACACGTTGGTGAGGGAGTTTTATGCTGCCATCGACAGCAAGACAGCAACATCAGTAACCGTCTGAGGGGTAGAGGTACCATTCACAGCCGATAGTATCAACCATATGTATGGCCTCTATTTTGGTCCCAACGACGATGCCCATCAGCAATTTTTGGACACCCTCGACTCTGCCGCCTACGGTGCTGTCATGGCAGAGGTGACAGAAGAAGGAACGAAGTGGAACACAAGCAAAAAGAACCCCAACTCTGTAAAAAGGGGGCAGTTGCTTCCAGAAGCCAAGCTATGGAACGCTTTCATCAAGAAGTGTATCCTGCCGTCCTCCCATCACACGACGGTGGACCAGCAGAGGCTCGCCCTCATTCATTCGATCATGAACGACCGACCTATCAATGTGGGCCGCTATATGAGGGACAACGTCTTGGATTGCACACATCGATCAACCTCCCGCCTCTACCTACCATTCATGATCACATCTCTCTACCGCTGCGTTGCTGTCCTAGAGGCCACCACCGATAAACTGGTCCAAGGACGAGGCTGGACCGACAACAACATTACCAGCCTCATGGAGCTGATAGTCGCTACCCCCTCTCCTCCTTCAACCTGGCTGCCTCCCCAGTAGAATCATTCGAGGAGCCTGCCCCTGAACCTGCCGCCGACACCGCCCAAACAGACCAATCTGCCCAAATCCTTGTTGCGATACAACGGGTGGAAGACAGACAGATGGGGCTGATGACATTCATCCGGGATTTCGTAAATTCAACGGTAAATTTCATTACCAACACTTTAAATTATCCCGATGTTATTTTCCCCACTTTCCCTGCCCACAATTTCCATATTCCCACCCCTGTCCACACACCTACACCACCTGCCTCCCCACATGCACATTCTGCTGCTTCCACCCCATCACCTGCCCCGACGGCAGCTGGCAGTCCTCCGGCCGAAACATCCGCCCGAGGAACGAAGCGACCGACCTTCGATGACAGCGAGGCAGAACCTCCTATTAGGAGGAATTTGGAGAAGGAGTTCACGCCTGTCAAGAGGCAGAAACACGTGGCAGACAGAAAACTAATGCCCAAGGCCAGCACCACCACCAGCAGCACTTGGGATAGTGACAGCAGCTCCGACATCCAGATCGTGGAGCAACCTGCTCCATCACCCAGACGCCACCACCAGATCCGTGTCAGCAGCAGCAGTGAAGACAACGATTAAAATCTAAGTCTTTTATTTTCTTTTCATTACTGCCTGCTTTATTTATATTTTGTGATGTACCTGCCTTCATTTTATCTGTCATTTGCATTGAGGGCAATGCAACCCTCGAGTTTGGGGGTGGCAACCCTCCATTTTAATGGAGTATTAGCACATCTTTAATTAATTGTTGTGTCTTTTATTCAAGTTCAAAAAAAAATCAGAAAAGACTGAAAAACTGTTGGCTTAAAACTGTGAAGTAAACTTACCTGTCATGACAGCTCTGTCGTGGTAGCATCTTTAGGACAGTTTAAGGAGAAGTTTAGAGCCTTTCTATAGTTCTGAAAAAACTTAAACACCTTTGTGACTGTTATATTGCTTAGATTTCTTTTAGCTAAACTAGAATAGGATGCTTAGTACTTGAATAGCCCCTAGAGGTGCCTAACACTGGCTCTAGGAAAGAAGTTTAGCAAAAGAAATTCAAAAACCTAGAGGTGCCCGAAACCGGCTCTGGGAAGCTAACTAGAGGTGCCCAAAACTGGCTCTAGAAAAATTTAGCTTGAAAAAAAAGAAGAAAAAGAAGCATGAAAATGTGTCTTCGAGAAAATAAGCTTTGGCATAAAAATTCGAGTTAAAAAGTTGAATATTCTAGTGAAACTAAGAGAATCTTAGCATATAACTGTTCACAAGCATGCACACACTGCACGAGGACTATAGTGAGATTCCGGACAGATCCTAATCTTTCCGACAAGTTGCTGCCGCCACAGAGAATGAGCGACGGGTAAGGGACAGTTCACTGTTTAAAGGCCAACACAAAAATATTATTTTTCTTTTAGGTCTTAATTGCTTGAGGGCAAGCAAAAACTTGAGTTTGGGGGTGTGTTGAGTGTGTAAAAGTTATATTATTTACACCCTTTTTAACCCATATTTCTGCTGCATTCAAGCATCATTGCATTGCATTTAGGTCAGTTTACAGCAAAACATCACAAATATAGTAAAGGCACGGATTCTACTAAAAGATGGCTGATTTTGCAGGTTGCTGCCATAGTTGACGGAGAAGGCGGGCGTAGGGCAGAGAAGCAGGAAAGCTGAACTGGACAAGCAGACGAAGAGGACGATGCTGCCATGGAGCTGCCGTGAGAGCAGAGGACGACAACAAGTTAGTGGAGGAAAAGCAAAGTGGACCTGGATAGATAGAGAAAATTATGCTCGTCTGTCGTGTGAAAACCATATATTTTTCCAAGCCCCGGATCAAAAGATATGTCAAGCCAAAGCTCAAGGAGAGGAAATCCCATTAAACAAGGAGGCGGCTGAAAAGTAGGATCCTTGGAGATTAAGTCTTTATTAGAATCTTACTTTTAATTAAAGTTGTAATCCTTGTTAACTTAGAAGACTTGAGCCCAAAGCTTATATAAGGGCATAGATTTTAACCTAGGAGGCATCATCCCCATAACCGACAACTAAACCCCTCCGCCGTTTACCCGCCGTCGACATGTTCTAAATTCCCCCTAGGGCCACGGGTTATTTTGTAAAGTAGTTGCAAGGGTTGTTTTGTTTTAGGATTTTCCAAGTTCAATAAAATAAACTTCAAGTTCTCTTATTTTGGTTATTAATATCTTGCAAGAGCATCGGGAGAGCATTGTGAGGTTATCCATTTACTTAGCATCGGGAGAGTTAAGTATACGAAAGAAATAAGAGCAAGTTCTCTAGTTTATAGTTGAACTATCTTGTGCCTAGGGATAGGGCAAGGTTAAGTGGCTAAAAAAGAATTCATACACATCGGTGTTCATCCTTCGATTCACGCCGGGAGGTATCATCAAGACGTGATCATCGACAGACTTGGACCTAGGGATAGGCCAAGGCAGATCTGGGATTCTTGCCAAACTTGAAGTACGAAGTTGGTGTGTTTGCTGCCGCGACGACCAACGGACAGCTGCCGCGACAGGCGCGACGATAGAACTGGAGTTCCTGAGCATTTCAATACCTGCACTACCGAGCAATTCAATACCAGCCCATTCTCTCTATCTTGATATTCCAACTCTTTTATTTATGTTTTTCTTTATTATTCTCGTGACAATTCTCTTAAATATTTTCTTTACTTCGTGCAGTGAACTAAGGTGAAGCTATAGCCTAATCCCTGTGGAGACGATATCCGATACTTCGTATCACTTACTACTTGCGTCGTGTACAC
Organism: Hibiscus tridactylites; assembly: GCA_958450335.1. Taxonomy (NCBI): domain Eukaryota; kingdom Viridiplantae; phylum Streptophyta; class Magnoliopsida; order Malvales; family Malvaceae; genus Hibiscus; species Hibiscus tridactylites. The sequence continues at coordinate 74,745,634 of OY288269.1, read as the reverse complement.
TTGCACTACAATTGCGATAGACTCTTTTACACGCGACAGATGTGTTTTGGGGGTTTAGATTGAGCTTAATAAGCCAATCTAAGCTCAAGAGTAAGTTTTAATGTGTTTTAGTCTTTATTTTCGATAAATTCTAATATGCGTTTTGAATGATTTCCATAGTGCATGTTTGCCATAAATATCATTGTGTTATGCATATGTTTGTTTTAATTGATCTCATGATGGTTATGGTTGTGACCATGAGAACACAAGGTAAGTGTTGATTTGTTGGGTTATTGACAATGCAAAATCTTATTACCGGATATAGTTGGTCAACCAATAGGATTTGAGTGCACTCGTGGTAAAAGTCACGTGTGGCCTTAGTGATGCTATATTCCACTAAGGAGGAGTACGGTGATGTGAGATTCCATCGGAAGCTATGTTTTACTAGACGAGTGAGTACGATGATGTGAGATTCCACCGAAAGTGTCTAGTGGTTTTGAGATCTATCCACATATCCGAGTAAAAGTGTTAAATGTCAATATATCCTTGGTGCTCTAAATTCTCACGTTAATCATGTTATATTGTTCTTTTCCATTTATTCTTATGCATGTAGTTGGTTACCTTGCTTGTATAATGAGAATGGGCACGAGGTAAGCTTGTAGCTTGTGGATGCATTCGGTAAATGCACGAGATGTTAAATGCATGTTTTTCATGTGTTCAAGCATGAGAGAAATGATTTGGAAATGGGTTTAGATTTCAAGCAAACTATGATTTAAAACTGCATTGTTGTAGCTACTGTTTTGAGCACCGCTAACTAAGCTTAAATGCTTACGCTCCCTTTTCCAACAATGTAGGTCCTTAGACTTTCGGAGCAGCTCATGGAACAAGGGGAAAATCCAAGGCGTTGATTTGCTCAAGTATGGTTTTTAGACTTCAATAAATAATATTAAGCAATGGGATAGAACCTTTTGGTTTAAGGGGTTGTTGATATGTCTCTTACTTTAGACAAGTTTGTTTGGTTGTGTTTGGCTTGTAATGCCTCTTAACATGTTGAAACATGCCTTGGGTTGGCTTTTGACCCTTTCAGTGAACGTTAAGAATGAATGTTTTCCTTTATGAACCTTGCTATGTTGAATCTTGTCTCGTTGAATGTTTATCTTGTTTTATATGAGTATTCATGGTTGCCTTAAGTTGTATGCGTGTTTAAGAGTTGATTGAATGCTTGCTTAGTGTGTTTGTGTTGGCTTCCTTATGCTTAATCTGCAGATATCTGTTTTTCTGGGCGTAGAGTATCGATACGCTCAAGGGCAATATCGAAACGATCCCCTGTTTTAAGCCTATCATATCGATATGCGGGGGCGTAACGATACCTGTTTTGGTCACTAGAAATCCAAGTTTTTGGCGAGAAATTGGGGTATCGGTACGGGCCTTAGGTGTATCGATACGGTCCCTAGTGTTGACTTTGGGAGCTTGACCATCGAGGGCGTATCGATACCAGCCTTTTAGGGTATCAATACGGTTTCTTGAAGTTGACCTTTGGGGTATGAGCGTAGAAGGCGTATCGATACGGGTCTTAGGCGTATCGATATGGCATGTAGTAATACCATTAAAAGTTAACCTCTAATGTCCGTGAAGCTTGGTTCATGTTCGTGTTTGCTTTTCCGCTGCTTGTCTCATCACATAGGTTTAAAATGACATTTAGACAAAGTTAATTTTTAAAAGAAAATTTTAGTGTTGCTAATCGGAGTGAAGCCTTAACGGATTTCTTTTCAATTTTCCCCGTGTAACCCGTTCGATGCGATCTGGTGGCTAAGCCGGGTCGAGGGGGTTACATCTGTGTTTTTACACATCTCTTTAAACAAAAATTCCAAAACAACCAACCCCATCTTAGCCTACCAAAATCTTTAAAATTGCGAATATGGTACAACCACATCAAATGTACTTTTGTCTGACATCAAAATCCCCCATTCGCAAAATATGGGCATGAGAATATTGCTGCAAAACATTGTAATAATTGCGGTTTAAAATTTAAAAATATATAAAATAATAAATCATACATTGTATAAAAAATAACACAAAAGTGTCGAATATTAAAATATAATTAATAAAAAATATGATTGCCTTCTTAATATCTTTAGAAGTATCATGAGGAGCAAAAGTATTTCCTAACCAATTTAGATGGACAGAACCACCATCCAAATCATCTGGAGGAGCTCCGATCAACTCCGAACACATGTAGGACCAGTCACCCTCGTTATTCGTTCTCTAATAGTCGAAGATGTGTTTGTCGTGATGTCTGATTAGCGCCACCATTAAATCGAACTTTTGACTTACGAAAACAAAAAATAATATATTTTGAGAATAAAAGTCAAAACTCGGTCAAGGAGGAGAGGAGAAGAAAGATTTTGGTGTGAAATTAGAGTGGAAGTGGACCCTATTTATAGAGGCGACTATTGGAGAGAACTCGCGCTTAGCCAAACGCAGGTTCTCCTAATTACGGTTGGGAAGCGGTAAATTAACTACATCCTTATCTGATTCTCACGGAATCCGCACTTAGTCAAACGCTGGTTCCATTAAATACTTACCAGAACGCGACTAATTAAATATCTACCTTGTCCATTTAACAAAGAACTCGCGTTTAGCTAAGTACGTGTTTCGTTTACCACGTTTCACCTGTCAAATTTATTTCTACCGACCGTTATAATTGATACTCGCTCTTAGCGAAATGCGAGTTCTTGTTAAAAATTCAAATTTCAAACGACACAATTAATAGGACGTTAGAATTAACGTTTTTTAATTTTTAAACAACAATATTAAAATAAAATTATTAGTTAAATAATAAAATAAATAATAAAATAAACTTATCAATAAAATAAATATAAACATCAATATTAATAATTGATACTTCTTTATTAATAAAATAAAATAAAATAAAATTATTAATAATACATTTTTGCAAATATTAAACACTGTAAAATAATTTTGACTTAAACCGAACTCGCGCTTACCGAAGAGCGAGTCTTTCTGAATTTCAAAAATATTAAAAGCCAATAAATTGTGCTCTATCGTCGATTCAAATTCTCGCAGAATTTGTCTGTGGCTAAGCGTGAGTTCTTATCTATAAATATTTTATTCGATTATTTGAAAAGTGTGCCACATCAAACAAAACCTGCACTTACCCAAGCGCGAAAATACAACCTGCATCAACCGAAACGTGAGTTCGCCTTACGTGAGTACTCTTTATGCTCTAAAGAAATTCAGTTGCAGGACTTAACAACCTACCACAGTAAAAGTTTCACATTCAAAATGTATTCTTATTTCTTTTGAATGCAATTGAAGTTGTGTTTCACGACTTCAAGACAAAAGAATTTTACAATTTAGTCATCGTATGTTGTTTTAGATAATACCATTGTTTATTTTATTTTAGAACTTTTAAAAAAATTATATATTTTTAAAAAGATTATAATTTTAAAAGTAAATTGTGAATTTCCATTTTTTATTCCTTTTGGAACTAAAAAAACTCCAAAATAAAAAATAATTTTAATTGAATGTTAAATGAGATATTTTTCAGTAATTTTAGCATGCCATGTCCTCTTTTAACAATAGCTAATGACACGATGTTTAAGGGTCGAAGGATTTCTATTTGAAAAAGATAGTTTTATGTTTATTTAACAACAATCATATTGCTTACTATGACCCTGAATTCCCTAGGGTTTTTTATTTGACACCAATCTTTCCAAAACATCCAATTTTCACCTCAAAACTCTTATTTCCTTTGATTTAATCCCTAAAACTTGTAAACCTAACAATTTAATCTAAATTTTCATAACTCATCCATCTTAGTATGAAACTTCTAGTCCTGGATTTGAGGCGTTACAAATTAATTGATTTTTATAGAGAATTTAAGGTTTTTAGTTACTAACATAGCACATAAGACAAACTAGTCCCATAAGCAAAATTGGCCATATAAATAGTCATGAGTACAAAAGTTGTTGACATCAGCATATATTAACTGCCATATCAATAAATTTTGTGGTCAATATTGGTCAAAGAGGCATTTTGTTAAATTTCATAGTTTGAGGGCTCAAATGATTTTGAAACTTGTGAAGGGCTTAATTGGTTTTTTTCATAATACTTCAACTTCAAGGGCTATATGGACTTTTTCCCTATTATATATAATCAAGACTTTTTATTAGTTTCTTGCGTGTTTTAGTTTTTTAATAGTATAGGGTGATTACAAGGTAATATCTGTTTAGATTTTACTTACTTTATTGACAACGCACACGCACTTCTGCAGACAAAACTACTCGATCTTAAGTCCTCTAGGGAGAACAACATTCCCTTTTTACAATTGAGGTTACTCAATGGGTTCTCATGCGTGTTTTAATTACTTATTTATGTTTTCGAAAAAAAATATGTTGCACATTTTTATAAAAACAAGTTTATTATGTGAGGCACGGGGTCTCCGGTGTATGTGTATTTATGTGTTTAATTATCTTATTTAACTAATTATATATAAGTTTATTTCAATTAATTTATTTAAGTGATTATTTTTTTAAAGTTTAAGGGATATACACAATTGATCGGGTGGCAAGAGCTTTCTCACATGCTTTCTCCCTTCCCCTAAATTTTAGATTTTAAATTTAGCAGGAGCAATCTTCCTTCTTTTGTTTTCTTTAATTGATTATTTTCTTTATTTAATAATAAATTTCAACTAACATAATGTAAAATAATAAATTTATTTTATAAGAAGATTTTATTTACCTATAAACTTCAAAGTTTAAATTACAGTTAAAATATAATTCAAGATGAATTCAAAAAAGTAATTAAATATTTATCAAACTTTATCAATTTAATTTTTTAGTCTTGATATAATAATGAAAATATATTCTTAAGTTTAATTAGGAAATATTTTAAAATAAAATATTATTTATTATGAATTTTATACTCTAAATTACAATGAAAGTTTAATTCAAGATGAATGTAAAATCTAATTCAAGTTCAATATAAATTGTAAGCCGAATTTTTATCAGAATTTATTTATTCAAAATTTTTATTTAGTTTTAATATATAATATCATTAGATATTTATTGTTTATATATTTGAATAGCTTAAATTACAATAAAAGTGTAGTTCAAGTTGAATAAAAATGTAGTTCAATAATTATTGAAGTGTATATGTTCAATTTTTTATTTTGTTTCAGTTTAATAATACAAATAATAGTTTATATTACAATAAATTTTAATTTAATATGAATATAAAATTTTTATTCAATATTTTAGCGAATTTCATTTATTCATTTTTATATAGTTTTAATATGATAATAATAGTTTATAAAGTTTTAATATGGTAATACAAATAATAGTTTTGGTTTGCATAATGTATTTGGTTTATTGTCGGTTTGAGTTGAGACATTTTGGGTTTAAGTTTAAATTCAGGCCCAAATAAATTGGTTAAAATGTAAAGATGGGTTAACTGATTATAAAAATCAATATAAAATCAAAATTATTCAGAAATTTGAATTGTTTACCCCAAATTTTGAAAACCTCGATTCACATAATTTTAAGTCCTCTTTAGACTGGGAGGGAGATGAAAAATTTTCTTTGGATTTTTCTTTTTCACAAGTAAATAATTTCTCACTTTACAAAGGATGAACTTAATGCTGGCTAATCTTCACTTTACAAAGGATGAAGAAGCTGCCTTGATAGAAACAAAAACTTTCAAGGATGTCGACGTTGAATTCAGGCTAGTAAGCAAGGTATTATCCCCCAAACTAATCCTTCAATCTTCATTAGTGTATTCACGAATATTTGGGCAGAAGAACGCGTGGAAATCAAAGTCAGCATTTTCAAGAGGGGACCTTGGATATTCGATGGCGAACCAATTGTTCTGCTTCACTTTCTTCCTTCCAAGGCTTTGGGGGAATATGAATTTGTAAATTCGACAAAATGACTATGGATGTTGAAATCTTCCTTTTTCAAATTTCTTTCCGAAAAGGACAAACTCGACATTCTCAAGAGGGGCCTTGGATATTTAATGGACAAAAAATTGTTCTTCTTCACTTTGTTCATTCCAAGGCTTTGGGGAATATGAATTTGTAAAATTGGAAAGTTTTCTGGAAGACTATTTGCTCAGATGTGTGATGGTTGGACAACATATTGATGGTCTGCCTTGTCCAATATGAAAAGCTCAACAAATTTTGCTTCAATTGTGGCTTGCTTGTGCATGAAATTGAATTGTTTCCATCACCATTGGATAAGGCTTCTTTTTTGACACCTTATGGACCTTGGATAAGGGTTTCAATTGAAATAAAAAAGCCGGTACAAGCACCAAGGAAGGGTATTATCTATGTGCATCTGAACCCTTATGATACATCATCTCTAAATCTTCGAACGCCTTGCCTTGAAGCACCAAAAGAAATCCCATTGCTTGATGCGGGTGATATTGATGTAGGACCATGATGCATTCTCGCCTTCGTTGGATGAAGTCGATAGCCAATGACATGCCCTATAGTCCAAATATAAACATTATTATATAATATATAATACATCAAATTAAAGTAACATAGACATGCAACGTAAACATGAACATGTGACATCACTATAATAAAATGCATCAAAATTAAAGAAAAAATGACAATAATATTAGACACGAAGTAACTTAATAAAATGTCCCAAAATTACTTAAATAAAATGTATAATAATTAAACTAAAAACTAGGTCTTTAAACTACATGCAACAAAGTGCATGGCTTGTAAAACTCCTTGATCCCAATGCCTTCAAGCCCAATGCCCTGGTAAAGCCCAACATCCTAAACTTGCATGACTTGTCCCATAAGGGCATTCTTAAATTGCTTGGCTTGTGCCTGAGTGATCGGACCTTGAGGAAGTACGATTGGACATCTCTTGGGTGTTGTCACGATGCCTCTATCACTCCCTCCCTCTTTAAGGCAATTTATCCCCAAATCGTCACATACGTCAAAAAATATCACTTAACAAAAAATCCCCACTAATTCACTCAAAACAAAAATTCATTCCACTCGTGTTTGCACTTGGGGTCTGGCTTTTATCCCCTTGATTTTCTCTCTTGTGCCTTTTACCACTCGTTCTCTCCCTAAGTTCTTAAAGGAACTAGGTTGACTTGAACAAAGATTAACCTTATGGAATCGACTGAAAATAAAGTTGGGTATGGTAGTAGATGTAGGGTAATATGGTAGGCTAAAAAAATGAAACCAAATTATGCTAAAAAAGTGAAGGGTGGTGTAGATCACAAATGATGCTCAAGAATCGGGAATAAAGTCGAATAATCCCTCTCTCAATTTTTTTAAATTTTTTGATGCCGAATTTCTTTTTTTTTTCTTTTTGTTTGAACTTTTGTAATCTTTCTTTCTTTCCTTTTCGATTTTTATTGAAAAATTTTTCTTCTTTTTTCTTTCTCAATTTTTCTTTTTACTGCCAAGAAAGAGAATAATCGATACGTACTTGGTTCGTAAAGCTCTGATACCAAATGATGCATGCTCACCTTCGTTGGATGAAGTCGAGTTGTGTTGAATCTTGATTGAAATCGAAGTGCTCTTGGTTGGTGATGATGGAGGCTTGCAAATTGGTTTGGAATTGGTGGAAATGATGAAGATGGTGATGATGGATGGTGTTAGGCTTTATTTGTGTTTGAGAATGGAATCGTATGCTTGAGTGAAGGATGGAACGAGACCATCTAACTATATTGAGTTAGGAACCTTTGTTATAATTTGATGGATGAACGCCACAATTTAGGAAAGTTATGAGTTTGGTAGAAGGTTTTGATGCCACAAGGCTATGCTTGATAAGCCAAAGAAGTTGTTCTAATAACAATGAGAAGACCACTCTCAAATATATATATTTCATTCAAGTTGTCTTCTTACAAATGAACTCAAGGCATCTATTTATAGGCTAGGATTAATATGAAAGGGTGCTTATACAATTTATGTAGAAATGAATGAAAAGAAACTTCTTAGAATGCGAAGAGTTGCCAAATGTGAAGAGTTGCCTTTAAATGCATTAACGTGCTTGAATGAATGAAAGAAACATCTTGAAATGCGAAGAGTTGTTTTCTTGAATCCTTCAAAGTGGCTCCAAAACTCCCCCATGTTGTGAAAGCCATGATAATGGTAGGTGAATGGATGCAAATATTCATACATTTATGAATAAGGTTGCTTTAAAGTTTCCTTCATGCATGGACGGCCCAATGTTCCAAAATGCACCAAAAATTTCTTATTTTCATGCTTCAAGTGGCTAGCCAATGACATGCCCTATAGTCCAAAGATAAAAAATTATTATATGATATATAATGCAACAAATTAAAGTAACATAGACATGCAATGTAAACATGAAACATATGACATCACTATAATAAAATGCATAAGAATTAAAGAAAACTTGACAATAATATTAGACAAAAAATAACTTAATAAAATGTCCCAAAATTAATTAAATAAAAATGTATAATAGTTAAACTAAAAAAATGAGCCTTTAAACCACATGAAACAAAGTACACGGCTTGTAAAGCTCCTTGATCCCAATGCCTTCAAGCCTAACGCCCTGGTGAAGCCCAATGTCCCAAACTTGCATGAATAGTCCCGTAAGGGCATCCTTCAATTGCTTGGCTCATGCTCGAGTGATTGGTCCTTGAGGAAGTATGATTGGGTCTCTCTTGGGTGTTGTCACGATGCCCGCATCAGACTATCCGAGAAAGAGTTGGATGTTCTTGCACCTATTGCTACAGAACTTGGTGTTACTTCTATGGGGAAGACATCAATTGTGAAAGATGGAGTTCATTCAGATGAGTTGGTACAAGCTACGATCACGGGAAATGCAGATGGAATTATGTCGTCTATTGAGAAAGTTCATGGAGCTACTGATGAGAAAGGGAAGGTTATTATGCAAGATGAGGTTGTGAATGGAATCGATCAGGGGTTAATAGAAAATTTGTTAGATCCATCTGGAATTGTTCCCACTATTGAGAAAGAAATTGCCACAGTGGGTTTCAAACTCTAGATTGCTGGTTCGATCACCCTTTGTTGGAGATGCAACAAAGGCTATTAGTAACACTACTGCACCTGATTTGGTTTCGAAGGTGGTAGCTCCAAAGAATTTGAGTGGGGGAGGGGAATCAAGCAAGTATCTTCTAAATCCAAGAGTAGAGATGAAATTGTTGTTGAAGAAATACAAAGAATTGAAGTTGAGGCAGGCAAAAATACGATGACTACTGCTGCACCCCGTGCCTCGGGAACATTCCGATGTAAATTGTTACCTACTAGGATTGATGAGCCCAAGAGTACGACTGTACTTGAAGATGCCAACAAAGCTACTGAAGAGGGAGTCGAGAGTGAGAAGATGAATGATGCAGGTTATGTTGCTCGCACACATAAGTGCTCTCGCCATGGCAAACACCGATTCTTCTCTACTACCAAGCGGTCTTGCTCGGGGGCCAATCTTGTTGTTGCCAATAAAAAGAGCACCACATGAATAGAAATGGCGGAGGCTGTTGGACAACCCTACCCAGCATATAGAGGATTTATGTTGGAATTGTCACGGGCTTGGGAACCTGTAGACAATTCACGCCTTAGAGCGCCATGTGAATGTAAAAGATCCCTCTTTAATATTTCCATGTGAAACACATCTAAAAATCTCGTATTGACTTTGTAAAATGGGTGTTAGGAGTAGATGATTGCTTTTATGTTGAAAACGGTCAATCTTGTACCAAGTTGGCCTTGCTATAGAATAAAATTGTTGAAAGTGTTTTCCTCTTACCCCAAGCTTCACATATATGTTAAAGTAAAATGCGATGATGATATTTTTTGATTCATGGGCATTCATGACTATTGTGATCATGAACTTAAAGAGCATACATGGGCACTACTTGATCAACTTATCACTCAATCGAACTTACCTTGGCTTGTTGGGGATGATCTAAATGAAATCCTATCCGATAATGAAAAACAAGTGGGTCATTGGCGGCCACACATTGATATTCAACAATTTCATGATGTATTAGACCGAACACATCTTTTTGAAATCTGGCCTAGTCAGGGCTAGTTTACTTGGCACAAATTGAGCTCTCCGACACACAATGTGTGAACGCCTAGATTGTTTCCTAGCCAACCCGACTTGGATCGAAGGCCATGTTTCATACAAGGTTACCACAAAATTTTTTGATGAGTTTGATCATTTTTATGTTCTTCTGGACACTCAGGGTACTTCTTCATCTCCATCTAATCACCATTATAGTGATTACTTTAAATTCGATTCTTGCTAGGCTAACAAAGATGGATGCTAAGAATAGGTGATTCGTGGATAGGACAATTCTATAGTCTTGACATTATCTAAAATAACACAAGTTGGTGCTAATTTTGATTCTTGGCAAAAGGACAGAAGGACCACTTCTGATTTATTAATTAAGGACTTGTGGAAACAAATTGAGGTTATTCTCAATGGTCGAATGGATTCTAATTCTTTGTAGGATTTATCCGAGGCAAAAGCTGACCTGAAAAGTCTTCTTGACAAAGATGATGCCTATTGGGCTCAACGATCTCAAGTTCAATGGGTTGAAGATGGTGACAAAAACACGCGATTTTTCCATGCTCGTGCCATAGGTTGAAAGAAGAAGAATCATATTCGTGGTTTTATAGGTTCAAATGGAGTTTGGTACGAAAAAATTGATGATATGCTTGGCATTGCTCAAAATTATTTTGGGAGCTTATGTCAGACCGATGATTGTATACCTTCTCCTGAAATTTTATACAACATCCTACAACCCATCACCATGGATATGAATGCAACAATTTGTGCTCTTTTTACTAAGCAGGAAGTTCACGATGCATTATTTCAGATTCATTTGTCCAAAGCACCAGACATTGATGGATTACCAGCAAGCTTTTATGGGAAATATTGGGACATAGTGGGAGGTGATGTTATCCAATTATGTCTTGATGTGCTATATGATAGAATTAGCATGTTCGAGGTTAACAAATTTGTTTAGGTCTTGATTCCTAAAGTGGAAGAACTGACGTCGATGTGGAAATATCAACCAATTAACTTGTGCACGGTGGTGTACAAAGCAATCTATAAAGTGCTTGTCAACCGTCTTAGATTGTTGATACCGGTATGCATTGATGAAGAACATACAACTTTTGTTCCATGACGTCAAATCTCTAATAATATTCTAGTAGTTCAAGAAATGTTCCATTATTTGCAGTCTTTGAAGAATGGTCGAATAAGGGTCAACGTTGAAACTTGAAATAAAGAAAGCTTATGTCCAACTCGAATGGTCATTTTTAGGGGCTATGATGCTCAAGCATGGCTTTGACTCTCAATGGGTTAATTTGATTATGTGTTGCATTACCACCGTCACTTATCAAGTCTGGTTAAATGGCGCATTGTTAGATGTGGTTGTTCCTAATAAAGGGATAAGGCAGGGAGATCATTTGTCTCATTTCTTATTCCTCTTTTGTATACAGGGATTGTCACATCTTCTTCACAAAGCACAAAATCAGGGTACTATTCGGGTTATTCAAGCATGTATGAATGGTCCTCGTATCACTCACTTCTTGTATGTAAATGATAGTTTGTTGTTTGACAAGAACTCAGTTCCATAGATTACTAAGGTGAAACAGATTCTGGATATTTATTCAACCTTATCCGGACAAAAAATTAACTTTGACAAGTCTATGATTTATTTTAGCCCATCCACACTACATGTGAGTCGTAATCGCTTTCAAGAAGTCTTCCCTATTAAGGAAGTTGATGATTCAAGACACTATCTTGTCATGCCCCTAATTATTGAAAACAATAAGTCCATTAAGTTGAGATTTCTTCTTGATTGAGTCTCTAAAAGGGTGAAAGGTTGGACAAAGAACCTCTTATCATATGGTGGCCTTGAAGTGTTCATTAAAGTTGCTGCCCAATCCCTTCCAATGTATGTTATGACTTGTTATATGCTTCTTGATTGCCTTATCACTCAACTTGTCAGTGTTATACTCAACTATTGGTGGTCGTGTCAGATTTCTGCAAAAGGTCAGCCTATGGTAGCTTGGCAAAACCTTTGTGCCTCCAAGAGAGCACATGGACTAGAATTCAAAGGCCTACATCAATTCAACATTGCTTTGTTGGGTAAACATGTATGACGTTTATTAATTGACCCATAATAATTGGTTTCTCATGTTCTCTCTTACAATTATTTTGCAAGACGATATGTGTTAGATGCGAGACTTGGGGACAAGCCATACTATGCTTGGAGATCTATCTTTAATTCTATGAATTAGCTACAAGATGAATTCTTCTGGAAAACTAAAATTCATAGTACTACTCATATTTAGAGCAAATTGGGGAGGTGCACAATGGGTTCAACTTACTGAGACTTATGTTGATAGTCAACCTAATCCATTGGTTTGTGGAGATTTCATGATTCTTTCATACAATGGATGGGATGTTAACAAGGTCTGACACGTATTCACATCTACATATGCCGAAGCTATTCTATGTTTCCCTATTGCTAATAGATGCTCGTATGTCTTGCTATGGGGTAATCACTATAGTGGAACTTACTCCACCAAATTAGGTTATGCTTGTTTGATGAGACAATACCATGCACCGACACCACCTCTGAAGCTATGGTACACGCTGTCTAAGCCTAAAGTTCTACTGAAGATTAAAGTATTTATATGGCATGTGGCACATGAAACACTTTCGGTTAATACAAGAGTTGGAGTGCTTAATTCATTAGACAGAGCATATCCGATGTGTCATTCAAAAGCAAAGACGATGGTACATGCTTTGGGTTACCTCACCAAAAATATTGTTTTTAATGCCAATTTTACAACACTCTTTGCTTGTTTTTTGGTACATTTAGTTGCATTAGGTTGCTAGAATCATGCATTTGCATAAGAAGTGTAGTTTTCTGTCTATGCAAGGGTGAATGGTTGTTTTGTGGTTATTTTGTAGGTTTGGAAAAGGATTTGGCGCGAGAAAGCAACACAATTAGGATTGCCAAGAAGAATGCCAAGTGCTATTGGCACAAAAGGACCAAACGGTGCTAAGCACTTGTTGGCAGAAAAGTGCACTTGATGCCATGCCAAGAGATTGTTGAACCCCGAAAAAATAGGAAAGGATCAAGCTTCTAAAAGATCTTGAATGGATCAACTTCCAAAAAAAATAGCGGATAAGGTGGTGCCAAGTGATGTTGGCAAAGTTTTTGCCAAGATTGGATGCCAAGGCAACATTGGCATGATGACGTCAGCCCTAGCCTGATAAGCTATCACACCGAGCTGATAAGATATCAAAATGATTGGATAGAGCTCTATCTCTTATCCCTTGATCATTTCAAATTCAAATGCAGAGGCTTATCTCATCCTTTCCCATAAACACCTATATAAAAACCGACCGATCAAGCAATTGGGGGAAGCGAAGTGAAGACTTAGAGATATCGAAGTGAGGTGTTGGAGTGATCGTGAAGGCCGACTGCACTGAGGAAGGGTGGTTCAACCTCTTGACCGAGAGCCTGGCATGGAGAGCTGCATCGAGAGATCCCTCTGCCTATTCCCTTGACACAAGTTGTTTATCTTTAGTTTTTTTATGATGATGTTTTTGAAAACGATTATGGTTGTTTTGGTTAACCCCCTCACCATGAATAATTGGTGGGGGATGTTTTGGATTGATATTGGCTTTATGCCTTAGTTCCTTTATAATAATTCTGTTTTGGCAAAGTTTTTCTATTTGGCATACTCTAATTTTTTCTAAACACTCTGCCAAGCGAGAGCTAGCACGATACACCTATTGCCTCCCAATATCTTAACATACTTGGGTTGGCGATAATTAAGTTGTTGAATACTTGAGAGAGAAGCTTCGAGAGAAGTCGTTCAAGTAGTTGAACTTACTTCGGAAGTGAAATCTACCCCCTCAGATTATAGATTGGTTTTAATCAAATTGGTTTAAAAAAACATACACTCTGGAGATATAAGGGTTTTTACTTGGCCAATTTAGGGCAACGACCATTGAGAGAGGCTTTGCTATTGTTGAATCTGCTGGGCAAACAATGCCAAGATAGTTTGGCCAATAAAGGCTGGCATGAGCCATTGAATCCAGGCATTCCCTGCCAACAATCATCACTCATTAAAAAAACCTTCCTTGCCAACATTTTAATTCAATTTTCTTTTCTTTAGTTTCAAAACAACCTTCAAAACAAACATATTTTCTTTCAAAGAAAGTAACAATTAAGCAATCGAATTCCAAGTCAATCTCTGTGGGATCGATAACTCAGCTCACCAAGCTGTATTACTTGTAGACCGTGTGTACTTGCACACAAAAGACTCTTAGCATAACTTTCCCAAAACTATATAATTTACACCTTTTGCCCGCATTACTTTACACATCTTCCTAAAGAGTCTACAAGTTTTTGGCATCGTTTCCGGGGATTGCAACTGAGTTTATTGTTTTGATTTTTACTTGTATTTGTTTTAGTTTATGATTTTTTTCTTTTATTATTTATTTTTCTAAAGTTATGTTTAGTTTCATTTATTTTAGGTACTTCTAGGAACATAGAGGATCAGAAAATTAGCATTAGAGACCCTATTGGAGCTTACGACTGATGGCATTACCAACAAAATTTTCCATGGTATGATCAATGAGCTGAAATTTTTGCTTACGATAATGGCAATGCTGCTGCAACACATATGCCATGGCAAAACAGTCTTCAACATCAGTCAAGCTGCTCGTACGATGATCGAATAGACTTATATGATGATTACAACTTTGCTGATACAACGTACATGTCTTGGCAAGAGAACTTACGCTCCATGGAGGCTATGACATCTAGGATGGATGCTCATCGTCAAGAGATTAAAGAAACATGCAGAAAAAATGAAATTCACACAAAATTGATTTTGAACATTATGAACAGCGTGCGAAGTGATACAAAGGATGCTTGGCAAAAAGGGAAAGAACAATGCCATGTTGTTGCTCCTTGGAGTGGCAAACAAGTCGCGAATGAACATATGCCTAGCAGCCAATTATTTGATAGGAAAACGTCAGCATGTGAACCCATGGAAGTAGAGAAAGAAGAGGCAGATGTTGATGATGCGAGACCACTATCTAATGCTGGACCGCTATCCGATGCCAGACAACAGTCAGATGCCAACACCACCGCGACAAAACCAGTGGAGCCACCATTTGCCAACATTACATCGGTAAGACAAGAAGGTATTACTATTGACATTTTTAACGCTCTTAAATGTATAAATGAAATTGGATGCCATGTAGTTGGGCCAATGGAATCCATTTTGGATGAGAACCTGTCATTGAATTACCAAGGAATGAAAATTGATGCCATCAATCAAAAGTGTGATGGCAAAACAATTGAATGACAGAGAATATCAATTCTGGTCGGAGCTCATGTCATGAAGCGAGGTGTGCTCAAATGGATTGTTGCTGGAAGGAAAAGTGGATGCTAGATGACTGAGAATGAAGAACTGAAACAAGAAAATTTTACCGTAACAACATTGCTAGAGATGTTGGTGGTTCAAAACTGAAGATTTCATGAAGATTCTGGAACAAGATAAGGATAACTATGCCTCGACAATAAAGAGATTCTTCAGTTTTCTAAGGTGGTTGTTTAAAGCCACCATGGTAAAATATTCCCTTTCATTGTGAAATCGAGAATTTGGCATGATTAAAGGCAAGAAATTCTTTGGCTTTCTATGTTGGTTATTCAAACAGAAGAATGCCAAAGAGGCCATCCTCTTGGCAGAGGTATCGTAACATCACCACCAGGTTTGAATCTTTGTAAATATTAGGTTAGTTGTTTTTCTTTGTTTTTAGGTTTTAGGATTTTCAATAGTTTTTCTTTCTTTTAATTTTCATTTTTATTCCTTTGCTGTGTTGAAAGGTTTGCTTTGAGTATGTGCTGATTGAGTACACCAGGTATAATGCCAAGGTAGGGACTTGACATAAAACGATTACAAATCAGGAGATTCAGACGTGTGCAGATTTCTATACCAGACACCGTGCCAAGGCAACAAATTGGCATGAAGAGTTGGTAGAATGAGAGAATCCAGTGTGCCATGAGCAATGCCAGCGTAGAGGCTTGGCATGCGGTGAATTGGAATTTTGGAAGTAGAATTTACCCTAGCTTGATTAAATTCGGCCCATCGAAGAGAGAGAATATTTTTCTTTGAATTTTAACCCTAACCATCCAATATTTAAGTTGAATTTAAATATCTTAACCCTATATTAAGTTAACCATATCCTATCACTTATAACCTTATCATATAACCCTTATTACTTTAACCCTATCCTAATCACTTACACTCTTATGACTTTAACCATATCCTATCACTTACAGCCTTATCACATCACCCTTATCACTTAACCTCTTATCAATTCAAATCTTTTCATTTTCCATCCTTAACCTTAATTAATTTGGCTACTTTAATTAAACCCTATTAACACTTAACTCTTTACTTTTTAGCTACCCTAGCCGTTCAAAGAAACAAAATCTCTTTTACTTCTCCCTTTTATCAAGCAAGAAACCAAGATCCATATTTTTCTCTTCTTTTCCTTTGTCCAAACTGTCCAAAGCCTCATCTCATTAATGCCATGTTTAAGTTAGGGATGTGGAGGATGAACACAAGTAGTATGCCGACTCCATGACTACCGCCAAGAGAAAGAAGCTGATGGCAGAACTGCACGAGCCTAGCACGACATGGATCATTTCATCAAAGGGATACCGGACGGTGAAATAACTATCATTGAAGCCACCAATGCGAGACTAGAATCATTTCATCAAGGCAAATTTGTTGCCTACATCTCACAATGAGACCATCTTAAAAGAACGGCTGATTTTGTTGCACTCCATCATCAAAGGACGCAAGATCAACATTGGCAAATTCATCATCGATGAGACTTATAAATGTGCTGCAAAAGGTAAAGGCAATTTATTTTTTTCCCTTTGCTGATTTCTAACATTTGCATGTGCCATGATGAACCTAGGCTTGATGAAGATTGAGGCCAGATAATAAAGGGGACGACAATCACGACTATCATATGAAAAAATCTCACAACTTTTGAGCCAAAGGAAAAAGGCAAAGGAAAGACCAAAACTGAAGCCAAAGGTTAAGCCAAGCAAAGTGCTAGAGACCATGCCAACCAGTTCGTTGGCAGCGCTGTCCCAAGTTCACCATCGCCAGGAGCTTATTCTCCAAAAGATGGAGGCAACCGAGGACCTTAACACTAAGATGAGGCACTATACAAAGGAAAGTGATGCTATTATCAAGGAGGTGCTTGTCAAACTATCCCCTGAAGTTGTGCCAACATTCCTAGTTTTCCCTGCCGAGCCCTCTAACAATTACGATGCCATGCCAGTCAGTCCTGCCATTCCAGCCAGTCTGACCTTGCCAACCAGTCCATCTATTTCTGCCAGTTCTGAGTCCAATGCCACAGTTCCTATGTCCAGGATGCAAGTTGAATTTGCAGCATCGATTCCTCAACTGAACCAGAGGAAACCCCTTCCAAGACACCCAAAGCTAAGCCAATATCACCGCCAGTTGAACCTGCCAAGAAGCAAGAGGACGTTGGAGCCTTCACTGCCGCAAAACCAGCCATGACAGGAGTTAAATGCAAAGCCCCAAATCGTGGAAGCTTTGTCAAGAGGAAGAAGCTCATGCCAAACGAGGAGAAGTCTCTGAGGGAGAGTCCTCTTCCTCCTAAACTCTTTGCATTTCATTTTATTGCATATTCATGATCATGCATTTTTATTTTTCTGTTTTTCTTGTATATATGTTTTATTTCATATATTGAGGACAATGCACATATTTGGTTTGGGGGTGTTCATTTCCTCACATTTATGCCATGCCATGCCATGCCATGCATTTCACGTTTAAATTTTTGCATTTTGCTTGCCATGCCATATATGTCATGTAGATAGTTGCATACTGAACGATTAAAAAAAGAAGAAAATTTTGCCTCCATTAAAATTTGAAGAATGTTAACATTTTTTAGGCAAGTTTAATTTGATCTAGGTTTGTCCAATGAGGAAATTTTAATATTTAGTTGTCATGCCATACCAGCAAGATAATATGGTAGGATTGCTTGGCAATTGATCTCTGGTTTAGGAAATTGAATTTACACTTAACATGTGATATGTATTTAGTTCCCTAGAAAACTTAGACTGTTTGAAACTATACTCAGATTAAAAAAATGATGCCAGGGTAAAAAGAGAATAAGGCAACAATGTTCTGCCAAGGCAATGAAACTCTCCTCTACCTAGGGATAATAAGTACTTAGGGCTTCGTGGTTTGCTCCCTCTTAGTTCCTAAGTCCAAAACCCTAGAGTATGAGTTGAAGAGAAAGCCTATTGATGTCTGGATTAAGGTGGGGATTCATGGTATGCTCTCTCTTATCACTCACGCTAAATAGTGTCACAAAGCAACCATAAGATAATGCTACAGACCCCCAGCAAAGAAGAAAAAAAATGAAAATGGAAATAAGTATCTGAGTTTAGGAAGTAAAATTGGCTAAGGGAGTGAAAGGATACTTGATGCATATTGCCCACACATCATGCATGCTTCATGAGCTTAGACTAGAGTTATATTGTTGCGTCTTGAATTACTGTCTGCTTGGCATAATTAGACTAAGATATCGAGAACAGAAATAGAGCCAAATTCTGCTTGCCATCATATAGTGGCATGACCAACAAAATTTTTTGCCGAGGTAACATTTCACAATTTGTTTTTATTTTGTTTTGTTTGAATTACTTGAGGACAAGCAATGAGTTAGGTTTGGGGTTTGTTACCTCTCCAAAAATAATTTATTAATGTCAATTTTACAACACTCTTACTTGTTTTTAGGTACATTTAGTTGCATTAGGTTGCTAGAATCATGCATTTGTATAAGGAGTGTAGTTTTCTGTCTATGCCAGGGTGAAGGGTTGTTTTTGTGGTTATTTTGTAGGTTTGACATAGGATTTGGCACGAGAAAGCAACACAATAAGGATTGCCAAGAAGAATGCCAAGTGTTGTTGGCACAAAAAGACCAGACGGTGCCAAGCACTTGTTGGCAGAGAAGTGCACTTGGTGCCATGCCAAGAGATTGTTGAAAGCCAAAAAAAGGAAAGGACCAAGCTCCTAAAAGATCACGAATGGATCAACTTCCAAAAAATAGCGGATAAGGTGGTGCCATGTGATGTTGGCAAACTTGTGCCAAGCTTGGATGCCAAGGCAACATCGGCATGATGACATCAGCCCTAGCCTGATAAGCTATCACACCGAGCTCATAAGATATCAAAATGATCGGATAGAGCTCTACCTCTTATCCCTTGATCATTTCAAATTCAAATGCAAAGGCTTATCTCATCCTTTCCCATATACGCCTATATAAAGACCAACCGATCAAGCAATTGGGGGAAGCAAAGTGAAGACTTAGAGTGATCGAAGTGAGGTGTTGGAGTGACCGACGAGTGACGGCCGGTTGCACCGAGGAAGGGTGGTTCAACCTCTTGGCCGAGAGCTTGGCGTGGAGGGCTGCATTGAGAGACCCCTCTGCCTATTCCCTTCGCACAAGTTGTTTATCTTTATTTTTTTATGATAATGTTTTTGAAAACGATTATGGTTGTGTTGGTT
Source organism: Hibiscus tridactylites (assembly GCA_958450335.1). Taxonomy (NCBI): domain Eukaryota; kingdom Viridiplantae; phylum Streptophyta; class Magnoliopsida; order Malvales; family Malvaceae; genus Hibiscus; species Hibiscus tridactylites. The sequence goes on along the minus strand of OY288269.1, from coordinate 74,726,011 downwards.
AACCTCCTCACCATGAATTAATTTTCATAGTTGGCGGGGGATGTTTTGGATTGAATATTGGCTTTATGTCTTAATTCCTTTATAACAATTCTGTTTTTGGCAAAGTTTTTCTATTTGGCATACTCTAATTTTTCCTAAACACTCTACCAAGCGAGAGCTGGCACAATACGCCTATTGTCTCCCAATATCTTAACAGAATTGGGTTGGCAACGATTAAGTTGTTGAATACTTGGGAGAGAAGATTTGAGAGAATTTGTTCAAGTAAATGAACTTACTTAGGAAGTGAAATCTACCCCCTCAGAGTATAGATTGGTTTTAATCAAATTGGTTTAAGAAAAATACACTACAGAGATATAAGGATTTTTACTTGGCCAATTTAGGGCAACGACCATCGAGAGAGGATTTTCTATTGTTGAATCTGCTCGCCAAACAATGCCAAGACAATTTTGCGAATAAAGGCTGGAAAAAGCTATGTTGAATCCATGCATTCGCTACCAACAATCACCACTCATTAGAAACACCTTCTTTGCCAACATTTTACTTTATTTTTCTTTAGTTTCAAAACAACCTTCAAAACAAACATCTTTTCTTTCAAAGTAAGTAACATTTAAGCAATCGAATTCCAAGCCAATCTTTATGGGATCGATAACTCAACTCACCAAGCTGTATTACTTGAAGACCGTGTATACTTGAACATAAAAGACTCTTGGCATAACTTGCCCAAAACTATATAATTTACACCTTTTTCCAGCATTACTTTACACATCTCCTTAAAGAGTCAACACTTTGCGAGATTGTTCTACAACCAGGGAGGTTCACGTGATGTTGGGATTATCGGGGAGAGCACTTGCAGATCAGTCTTCATCTTGTTTTGAATGTCTTGATCATTGTGTTGTAGTACTTACCGATGTCATGTTCGTAGTATTTTTATTACTTCTATGGAATGTCTAGAATAGACGTAATGTATAGGTTCATGATCGGAAGCTACAAACGGCACTACTTAATGTCAAAGGGGGCTTTAACGAGGCCTGTATTTCTAAAAAAAGTCCTCCATAGAAAAAGGAAACTGTAAAGATGGGAAACTTCAAAGAAAAAGGCAAAGCAGTTGCTACAGATGTGGTTTCACCGGAACTAATCTCGGGATAGATGGTGTTGTGAAACCTGTGCAGGTTGTCGAACAAGGGGTTGTTGGAACTGAGGGGATGTAGCTGGACACTAAACTTGCTGAAGATGCTGCACCACATACTAATAGGACTTTCAGGCGCAAGTCGATGCTTGCTAGGGTTGATGGGGCTAAGGCGCTCACTAATTGGCCTGCTCTAAGGCTGCCGAAGATGGCACCAAGGTTGAGAAGACGGATACGAGTGCTACAACTTAGAGGTACAAACGATCTTGTAATGGGAGGCAAAAATCTTCCTCATCTTCTAAACACTATCGCTCAAGGTTCAATCTCGCTGCTACTGATCCAAGCACCACCAAAATATAAATGGCGGAAGCTTTTGGATAACCCCGCCTGATGCATTGAGGCTTCTATGTTGGAATTGTCACAAGCTTGGGAAATCATCAACAATTCGCGCCTTGGAGCGGTATATGAATGTAAAAGATCCCTATATTATATTTCTATGTGAAACACGTATGTAAAAAATCCCGTATTGATAATGTAAAATGGGTATTAGGAGAATATTGGTGTTTTTATGTTGAAAGTGACCAATCTTGTACCGATTTGGCCTTACTATGGAATAAAAATGTTTATTGTATGCTTTCTTCCTACTCTAAGCTTCACATAGATGTAACAATTAATTGTGATGGTGATTTTTTTCGGCTTTATCGGTATTCATGGGCATTGTGATCATGAGCTCAAAGAACATACCTAGGCCTTTATTGTGATCGTCGCCTCGGATTGATATTCAAAACTTTCGAGATGTGTTAGATCGAACACATTTATTTGATCTTCGCCCTAATAGGGGCTAGTTTACTTGTCACAAATCATGCTCTCTGGCTCATACAATGTGTGAACACCTAGATAATTTCATTTCCAACTCGACTTGGATCGAAGGCCATAGTTCACACAGGATCAACTCCTAGTTCGCAAATGAATCTGATCATTGCTATTTACTTATGAACACTCAAGGAATCTCTTCGGCATCATCTAATCATTGATGTGGTGATTATTTCAAATTTGATACTTGTTAGGAAAATGAAGCTGTGTACCCAAAACTCGTGGTCCATGGCTGGAACATATATGTCGTATTGGCCTTAAATAAAATAACACAAGTTGATTCTACTCTTGATTCTCAGTAAAAAGACAGATGCAACACCTCCAACTCTAGAATCAAGAAGTTGTGAAAACAATTTGAAATTATTCTTAATGGCCGAATGGACTCTAATTCTTTGTAGGTCCTCACCAATGATAAGGTTGAGTTTAAAGGCCTCATTGATAAAGACGAGGCATATTGGGCCCAAAGGTCTCATGTACAATGGCTCCGAGATGGTGACCTGAACACATGTTTCTTTCATGCTTGAGCAACCGGACGGAAAAATAACCATGTTTGTGGCCTTACTAGTTCATATGGAGTATGGTATAATACACTCGATGATATGGTTGAGGTCGCTCAAGAGTATTTTGGGGGCCTAGATTAGATAGATGATTGTATTCCTTCCCCCCATATATTTTGGATAGCATTTAATCAACCATTACAGCAGATATGGATGATAATCTTTGTGCCCCGTTTTCACCGAAGGAAGTGTACCATGCTCTTTTTCAGATCCACACATCCAAAGCACCAGGCATTTATGGCTTACCGACTAGTTTCTACCAAAAATATTGGGACATAGTAGGAGATGATGTCATCCAACTATGTCTAGACGTTTTGAATGACAAAGTGAGCATGTCTGGGGTAAATAAATCATTTTGGTCTTGATTCCTAAAGTACTTGTGCACGGTCATGTACAAGGCAACCTCTAAAGTAATTTTCAACTATCTCAGACCCTTGATGCCGATATGCATTGATGAAGAACAAGCGACATTTGTTTCAGGATGATAGATTTTGGATTATATTCTAATAGCTTATGATATTCCACTACATGCAATCTTCCAAGAACGGACTGAATAAAGGGGAAACATTGAAACTTGACATTAAGAAATCTTATGATCGAGTAGAATGGTCTTTTCTGTAGGTTGTGATGCACGTTGGGTTGATTTGATTATGTGTTGCATAACCACTGACACTTACCAGGTCATACTCGACGGCGCATTATCGTATGTGATGGTTCATACTCGAGGGATAAGACAAGGAGACCCTCTATCTCTTTTTTATTCTTATTTTGGATTTATGGACTATCGACACTTACCCGAGGGATAAATTAGGGTACTATTCGGGGCGTTCTGGCAAGTTAGAATGGACCACATATTACTCATGTTTTGTATGCTGATGATATTTTGTTGTTTGTGAAAAACTCGGTAATGAGATATCTCGTGTCAAACATATTCTGGACACTTACTCATCTTCTTCTAGACAAAAAATCAACTTTGGCGAATCCATGATTTATTTTAGCCCCTCAACATCACAAGTGAGTCGTGATCGATTCAAGGAGGTGCTCAATCTATAGGAAGTTGATGATTCAAGTCTCTATCTTGGTTTGCCTTTGATTATTGGGAAGAATAAGTTAGTTAAACTTGGTTTTCTTCTCGATCGTGTATCCAAAGGGGTGCGAGGATGGACGAAAAATCTTTTATCATACGGTAGAAGAGTGGTGTTCATCAAAGTTGTTGCTCAAGCCCTTCCCACATATGTTATGACTTGTTATATGTTACCCGGTTGTCTCATTACTCAACTTGTCAGTGTTATGCGTAACTATTGGTGGTCTAGTAGGATCTCTGCCAAGGGATGGCCGATGGTTTCTTGGCATAAGCTTTGTGCCTTGAAGAGAGTGGTTAGACTAGCATTCAGAGACCTTCATCAATGCAACATTGCACTAATGGGTAAACATGTTTGGTGGTTATTAACTGGCCTACACACATTGGTTTATAATGTTCTCTTGCAAATATTTTGCAGGAAGATCTGAATTTGACGCAAGGCTTGGGGATAAATCATTCAATGCTTGGTGATCTATTTTTAATGCCATGACAACATTATGAGATGGATTCCATTGGCAAGTAAGGATTGATACAACTACACCTATTTTCTGAGAAAATTGGGGAGGTACCCAACATGTTGTAATCAATAATTCATATGTTGATAGTGTGTCTAATCCTATTGTTTGTGGTGGATTCATGAGTAATACCCTAAATTTACTTGGTTTAGAACATGTCGCACCAAATCTTAATTTGATTGCTAAAGTTGCTAAATCCCTAAAACCTATTGAATCTTTAAGGACCAAATTGAATTAAAAAAAAAGAAAATGGATTGCCCAATGCTAATAGGACCGAATAGAATAGTAAGAAATGGAAGGATTGCTTGTTAAGAGAAATTAAATGAGAGACCATTACACATGGCTCCTTGGGAGAGTGCCATAGACATAGAATTGGCCAAGTGGAAATTCTCATTATTCCTTGTGTCATCCTCTTCCTTGAGAAGGGCCGAAAACAATGAGAATAGAGGAAAGAGAAATAAAAAATGAGATCATTTTGTCATCTTCCTAAACACCTAAAACGTCATTGGTGAATGCTTTCAACCATGGTTCTTTTGAGTTTCAAATTACTTTCAATTTCAACCACTCTTTCTTAATTCCAAGACCATACTCGGTAAGATCTCCTCCATGGTTATCTTTGGTACTATTTTTATTAAGATTGGAGCTTAAATGATTCATGGGTATAATTTCACTAGTTTAATGTTTTTGTTATGTTAAAGAATCCATAAATGAAATTGAAAAGATTGACACTATGTGAGTGTAATCAAATTGGTACATGTAGTGATTCAAATAGATTGAATGAGCAACTATTTATGTTCACCTATTTAAAAATTATACCTTGATGCTTTAATTTCTGGAATTTAGATAGAAGAATGATGAAAGTGTGGGAGTTGCATGAATAGCTAAAGTTTAAGTATGGTGTAACATGCTTAGAATTTATGCTATGGCAGTAGGTTCAAAAATTCACAATAAATTCCACAAGACAAATTAGGGAATGAACCTTATATGAAGAGAATCATGTGCGAATCTAGTTTCGTTTGCAACAAACGGTGATTGATTTTGATTTGTAAATTAAAAGATATGAATTTTTAAGTAAGGAAATGTTAGAAAATTTGGACAGCAGTCTGTTCCGAAAAATCAGCACTGCCAGTGACTTTGAAAATTCGCGATAAATTGTAAAAGTTGAATTAGAAGTTATAATTTATATGATTAGAAATATTATTCTGTTTAGTTTCATTTAAAACAAACGAAACTGAATTTTGAACTATATAACAATTTATAGAGATGATTCTTTAGGGACAGTGTAATCTGCTCGGTGGCAGAATTGGGCGTATCTTTAGACTAAAATCTGTATTAATTCATAAGAATTAAAAATACAAAGCTTATATGGTTAAAAAGGTATTTGAATCAGCTTTCTAACGGTGTAAACATTTTGAAATTCCGACATACGGAATGGAAGATATAAATTTTTAATTGAATAGTGCACAGTCTGCCTGCCAGCAGCTTATAGGTGACTTAAAATATCATTGAAAGCTTAAGAACATAATTATAAAAGTAGAGGGGCTGAATTAATAAGTTAAAACATGGGAGAATTGTTTTAATTGATTCAAGTGTTGTTTGAACATAAATGAAAGTGTGAGGGCTGATTAGTGAATATGTAAGAGTATATGTATGAAATTGGGACTGTTTTTGTCATGAATCTATAGGTTGTGAACTGTTTAAAATGTATATACATGTCTAAAGAAACTGTTTTGAATGAATAATGAAAAGAGTGGACTGTTATGAGTAGTCTAAAAATAGAGGAATTGCTCCATGGATGAGTAGGGACTGTTTTGAGAAGCTAAGGACTGTTTTTGACCTGTATAAAATGAAAGGGACTGTTTTACTAGGTAAGAACATTAGTGGACAGATTTATACCTTGATAGAGAGCAGTTGTGTTAAGTTAAAACTGTTTCGTATATGTGACTGTGTATATTTAAAATTGGATCATTTTTTTTTTGCATAAAATAAGCCTAAATAGTCTGTTTTTGTACATAAAATGGTATATGTTTGAAAAGGGAGTAATCTGGATATATGTAAGTGATTATGTGTATCTTTTCATGACTGTTTTGGTAATTTGAGATTCTATGGACTGTTTTGGTATGTTAGAAAATATGATGGTTGTTTTAAGCATATCTATGTGTGTAATTGATTTGGGGCTGTTTTGTGCATCTATGTGTACACATACTCGAATTGGACTGTATTTGAATGTACATAGATACGTTTAGAGGCTGTTTCTAGGTTGATTTAATTGGATAACTTTTAATGAATTACTATTTTTGTTTTGAGGTACTCATATTGATAAGGATGGTTAGGGATGAGAATCGAATGAGAAGTGAATTATAATTGTGGTTCAGGTATTTCATAACTTTGGAATAAGAGGTGAGTGCAGTTGTTATATCTCAGATTACACGATATCATCTCGATTTTGTTAGTTTATTTGATTAAGAGATTGTATGTTTATGGTTGTGTTACATTGATCATACATATTGCACATAGGCTCAATTAGAGCAAATTGGGGAAGGGTACTCATTTCATAGCATGGCATTCTTGAAAGCATATAATTTTACATTACGTAAGTATCTTGTGTTTTGCTATGCTACATTGATAATAGATGGCTATGTATATTGTATAACTTGTTCGAAGCTAACTATGAATGGCGATGCCTTAGATTTTAAAGAAGAATGACTATCTTCTCTCACTCAATAGTATATGAATAGGGGCGGTTCAAAGATTTTGGGGACCCTGTGCAATTTATTAAAATAGGGTTCTTAATTTATAATCGGTAAGAGATATAAGTGTTTTTTTTAAATATTTTATAATTTTTTTATTAAATTGTCCTCTTGAGCAACAAAAAAATTAACTTATAAACATTTAAAAATCAAACATTTTCACTTCAAAATTATCATTCTTTTTGCATGCTTTAAGTTTTAGATAATTTTTTTTATTTATATAATTTTTTTTACAAATATTTAATTTAATTTAGGTTCCTTATTTTCGGGGCCCCTCTCTTTTGGGGGCCCTGTGCGGTCGCTCCTGTCGCGCCTGTCCAAAACCCCCACTGTATATGAATTGATAAGCTTAAAGAACCATAAGTTCAATAATTGATAAAAAGACATTGAGATAATAACAAGCAATATTACTTGTGCAATAAGATACTTTCCCAATAGTGAAAATAAGATAAAATATTTAAGTTTCCTACAATGGAAGTCCTTGGATTCATTGGTATGATGCATGGTATGTTGGGACTATGGTCTATGAGCTACGGCTCGGGGGACGCCCCATTATATGTGATATGTTATTTGGCGACATTAGGAGGTAACGAGGGAGTTGTACGGAGATTGGCGACAGTCTGGTTGAATAGATGTAAAGTTAGGATTGATATGTTTTGATATTAGCCAATTGCTATGTGCTTTGAGCTAAGTATCGCTTGGATCGATATGGTCAAAACACGGACCAGTGTCATTCATAACCAAGTGTAATCCAAGGCAAAGATGTAAAAAGATATGGACATTAATAAGAAATCGAATAAGAATTGTGGAAGAAATCTTGGATATGTTTAATTGCAAATGAAGCTCTTGGTGATCATAAAGTTAATAGCTCTTGGTGAGCATAAAATTGATAGCTCTTGGTGAGCATAAAATGATATTATTGGAGAATAATAGATTGATGTAAGCATAAGATTCAAATGATATCTCAAAGATCAAAACCTTTAAGGAACTTCGAATAATCAAGGAAGGATTAAGCTAACTTAACTCACAACAAAGCTCTTGTATAAGTATATTATTGAATTGTTTGGTTTCTTTATAGCCTTATCCATTATTGTTTATTATCTTGTCATTACTACCTCATTTAGGCTATATAAGCCTAATGCATTCATATTTCATGCATTGCAGGTTACTTTAGAAATTTATAATTGATCGGGTATTTGGATGACCTGTTATACTTCAAGACCTTGTTCATTGTCTTGTTCTTTTAACCAAACTCCTTGGATGGTGGCACTTTATATTGTCTAAGAATCTAGTTGTAAATATTTGTTATGTAATTATTAAAGAGGAATGTTAATGAGGTATACCCTAGCTTGGTAGATGAATATTCATAGAAATACTGATTTGAATGATTATTTAAAAACCTATGGATGATTGTTGGATATTCGAATGGTTATCTAATCATTAGGTTTTGACAGATTATTATTAGAATTGTTAAACAAGTAAAATCATGTTAGAAATTCTTTGATCCTTCGAAATGGTGTTAAAGCTAAGCTATCATGTCTTTCTATGAAGTTGTATGATGGTAAAGATGTTAACTGGCCTACTAAAGAGTCTTAACGTAGTTAGTTAAGGGTGAATGGTTGAATAAATCATTGTTTTGTAATTTGAGTTGTGCTAAATCTGAAAAATACTATAATGCTTTATAGCAACAAGTAATGGGTGGATTTAATTGAAAATATGAATGTATATAATTTTGGAATCAAATTGCATATATGAACATTATTGTGGACTGTTTTCTTAGTACTTTGAAAGCTTGTTGGGCTGTTGAACTATATACATGTGTTTATATAAAACTTGGGGCTGTTTTAGATGATTGAGTGTATATGGATGTAAACTATTCGAGCAAAAGGATTAAAAATGGAACTTTGATGTTGTTTTATGTGAGTTAAAAATACTAGCAAGCTATTCGAACAGATAGAAAGAAGGAAAAGCAATCTGTTTTAAGCTACATGGTTATTTGTGTTAAAAGAACATGATATAAACTATTTTTGAGTATTTATATGTACATAGCATAGTGTATGGTTGGGCTACTTTAATTTTAATTAAATGCAGTCATGTATACTATGTAAAATGCAGTTTTTATAGTTAAAATTGTACAAATTGTAGTCATTAAATTGATTAAAAATCAGTCAGGACATTGCCTTGAGAACAATTAAAATATGTACAGTTTGATTGATGAAATGTATGTTGTTTTGATACGAAATTGTGTGAGTGTACTTACGTATAGTGAATTACTTTGTATATATGAATTAAGGGCTGCTATGAATAATGAGTAATTAGATCCTAGTGAAAGATGATAATTTTTGTTAAGCATTAGGCATGAGTGATTATTAATTTATACTTCAAGATAACCATATGTGGTTGCATTTATTAAATAAACTATTAAGTATATGCCTTGGATCGAATCATTATTATGGATAATAAGGATACGAAAAATGGGTTTGAAGACTCCCATATGATTTTTATAAAATTAAAAGATATCAATAGAGTTCGTGAATCATATATAAGTTATATGTTGAATAAAATGATTCAAGATATGGAAAAACTTGTTATTCTGAATAGGTTTCATTAAAACATCCTTTAATGTAATGTTGGTCAAACCTCAAGCTTTAGGTAAATGTCTAAAATGAACCTTTATTGGATAAGGTATGTTTGGATTGTCAAGTGATGGTTTTATAGATTAAAATTGGGTAATCTTCACCAGCGGTCCCTTTCGTTTAGGGTGCGTTTTATTTTGGTCACCAAAATTCAAAAACGATTATTCTGGTCACTTACATTTAGAATCGTTTCTATTTTGGTCCCTTGGCCGTTAGTCTCCGTTACTTAAAAAAATTAATTTCTAATTTAACCCCCAAACTTTCAAAATTTTATTTTTCAACATCTTCCCCAAAAATTATAAAACTAAAACCCCAGAAAATTAATTCAAAACCCCAAAAATTAATTCAAACCCCCCGGCAGACATGCCAGCAGACCCCACAGTGCGGGCGATCTCGGCAATCACACGAAAGGTCATCATGAATGAGTGAAGCATCGTGAACCTGTGAAATAGACCGAGATAAATTAAAACCTGCACTTATTTCGTTGAAGTTTCGACAAAATATCACGCCATTTGGTACTGGTTTAAACTACATACAGACAACACAAAAGACAACTTTAGTTTAAATAGAAGAGCTTGCACACAACAAACCAAAAGCATCTCTTAGATTGCAGAGCTTTCACTTTAACATCGAGATCGGTTATCGTGGCAGCCTTCTTTCATATTCGGATGTTTAATTACTTAGCAGCGAACTGTAAGGTTCTTATAGCAAATAATCGGTTAAACTGAATTAATCGAATAAATTGGACTGCAAATATCAAAAGTAAAGAACGGAATAACTAGGGAGTCATTATAAATAATCCAGCGATATATTCTCATTCCAATTATGACTTCATGTTAATTTGAACACTGATATAATTATTCAAAAGCAATCCAGAAATCATTTGGAAAAAGACCATCTTTTTCCATAATCAACAACAATTCTAGCTGAAAATATGATAAAATCAACATTGATTCTCTAAAAAAATGAAAGTAATCCAAGCTGCATCTAAAAGAATTTATACCATAAATTTAAACAGAAACTCAAGTGATCATATCATATAAACAGAGGAAAATGGATAAAAAGGAGATCAACCATTTCAAGAGCACAAGCTGTAGGAAAAGCAGCGAGCCGATTATCCTCAAAGATTTCATAGGCAGACACACACGTGACGGGAGGGGCTCGCTTAGCACCCTTAGCGAGAACAGAGAAACTCATAGCTTCATAGATCTGATCCGGATACTTCACTGGGATTGCTTCTTCAAGCTTTTGAGTGATTTCTGCATAAAGGGTAGCCCAATAAGCCTTTAAATCGAATTGGTCGAATTTTCTGAGGTTTTAGTTTTATAATTTTTGGGGAAGATGGTGAAAAATAAAATTTTGAAAGTTTGGGGGTTAAATTAGAAATTAATTTTTTTAAGTAACGGAGACTAACGGCCAAAGGACCAAAATAGAAACGATTCTAAACGTAAGTGACCAGAATAATCGTTTTTGAATTTTGGTGACCAAAATAGAACACACTCTAAACGAAAGGGACAACTGGTGAAGATTACCCATTAAAATTTTGGTGGTTCATGAGTTTGAATCTTGTTTACAAGAATTGAGTGACCACATTGTTTTTCTATGGTTAATTTAGAAAATATGAAATTTTCTGGTTCATGTTTCCGGTCTTCTTTGATGTAACATCTTTAATTCCCTAAGCCGGGTTGAGGGTGTCACATCATGATCCCCTCGTACAATGGTTGAGACGTTGACACGTGTTCACGAATTCAGATGCTGAGACTATTTTGCATTGCGCCATTGCCAATAGATGATTGGATGTCTTAATTTGTGGGAATCATTCAAGTGGAACATATTCTACTCGATCAAGTTATGTTTGGTTGATGAGACAATTTCATGCACTGATACCACCTCCAAAGCTGTGGTACACATTATCCAAGCTTAAGGCTCTACAGAAGATTAAAATCTTTGTCTGGTGTGTTTCCCATGAAGCTATACCAGTTAATGCTAGAATTGGGATTATTAATTCATCTGATGGAGTTTGCCAGATGTGTTTTTCAAAAGCAGAGACGATGCTGCATGGGTTGCAAGATTTTCCTTCAACTAGGGAGAGTCACATGATGTTTGGGTTATCGGGGAGAGCAATTGCTGATCGGTCATCAACATGTTTTGAATGGCTTGAACATTATGTTGTGGTACTTATGGAAATCATGTTCACTGGGTTCGTGATTCTTCTATGGAATTGACGCAATTTACAAGTCCTGATGAAAAACTACAACTGACATTCCTCATTGTGGAGAATGCTAAGCACTTACACTATGAATATAATGATGTTGTCATCACTCCATTACCTAGTTGTTTGCCACCGACTAGACAAAGCCACCACCAAGAGCTATAAAAATTTCAGTAGATGGTATGTACCAATCTCAATCGGGACAAGGTGCGATGGGCATCCTTGCGCGAGATGCGCTAGAAACCTACCAAGAACAACCTCGACCGAGATTGTTGAAGGATATGCTTTCTATACGGAAATGCTATTTTCCTTGGACCAAGCCTGGCCGAAGGTACTGATCGAAAGGGATACTACGAATATTATGAATTCTCTCTGTGCACGGGTGCTTGGTAGATTTTTCCTTGCCTAATCATTGACCGAAGCTAGAGATCTTCTCCAACTGCATCAACACATCCCGATTGCATACACATCGTTCAGTGAATGGTACGGCTCACACTCTTGCACATTGGGCCTTTATTGAATCTCAATGTATTTATTTTATTTTAAATGCCCTGATTGTATATCTAATGTTTTAATTGATGATCCTATTTGTAACACCCTAGCCCAGGTTAGGAGCGAGGAGCGTTACCAAAACAGAACAGATTTAGAACACAACTAACATAACATTCAATATACAACAAGACATACATATAACATAGCACATAACTTTCAATATAGCATACATATACAGTTCACACGAGACTAAACAATCATACATGTCTTATATGTTTCATAACAATCCATAGAAACTTAAACTTTGTAGAACTAAGTGTTTTGATATAATATTTGAAAAATGTTTTGGACTAAATTGAAAAGAATTTAAAATATGTTTTTAGTCAAAAACAACTTGAAAATATGTTTAAGGGTTTTACAAGGCTTTGGAATGATTTAAAGTGCATTTAAAGTAGTCAAAACCAAGCTTTTCAAGTGTCCGTACCGATACGGTCTGTTACCATACCGATACGCCTTAGGGTTTCAACTACAGGAACTTTTCAGTAGCCAAAACCCGTATCGATACGCTTAGCCGTATCGATACGGTGTGTTTTGAAATAGCCCATCGGCTAGTCGCGTACCGATACGGTTGTATCATGTACCGATACACCTAACTACCCCAACGGTCATATTTCCCAACGGTCTTTTAATTTGCAGGACTGTACCGATACGCTAGGTAAGCGTATCGATACGCATCGGCTGAAGTGCACAACGACTACTTCCTTATCTGGACCGTATCGATACGGTTTGAAGGGTATCGATACGCTAAGCTACAGAACTACATTTATGGTGGGAAATAAAGGCTCCAACGGCTCCAATCAAACCCCAACGGTCCTCAACGGCTACAAACTCAATTGGGAGTATAAAAGGGACCTCCAAGCGTCAAGAGAAGGCTAATGCTTCAATTGTTACAACATTATGATGAAAATTTTTGTCTAGAGCTTTAATTGTACATTCCTTGCTTAGACAACACTAGTGAGCTAAATATTGTTAAATTTAATCAAGTATTTAGGTTTTGGGTGAGAGCTTTATAGTGCAAACAATTACCTATTAGAGGGATTTCTAGTTTGCTAAGTCTTTCTTGTGTAAAAGAGTGTTTGATCAAGCTTTGGGTAGAAAGTTTGATCGTTTTAACGATTTCCTCCTAATCCGAGAAAAGGGAACGAAATTCTTAGTGAATTTGTTTAGAAATCCTTAGTGGGAAGCTAAGGTAGTGGATGTAGACCTTGGTTAGAAGGTTGAACCACTATAATCCTTGTGCAAATTGTCTATCTTTCAATTCTCACAAAAAACACCCAAATGTCCTACTTCTCCGCACTTGACGAGCAAAATCGGTTGAAGGAATCGAGCACCGTAAAACCCAACAAACTTAAATCATATAACATGGTAGGCTACAAAAACATTTAACCTAACAAGAATCATACAATGTTAACACAATAAACAAACTCATATATTCAACCACATTACATGATCAATCAAGCCTAAACAACATATAATACATTCCATCTAACTTTACATGTAACCTATTCCAACATAACAACATGTATACACTATACATATCTCATAATCAATCATACATCCAACATCACCCCAAACAACAAGTGCACAAGTATACATATCATGTATCATTTGAATTATACATTAAATCCAATAGAGTCATTCGAATCAAACCATATGCATTAGGAGCATTTCTATCACCATTTGAAACAACACCTAGATGCACAATGACAACCTATGTTTGCATAATCTGTTTGAAACAACAACATATATATAGGGACCATTCAAACTTCATCCAAATTAATCAATTAGATATACGATACCAACCTATAAACTCAATCATTCAATTCAACAAGAAAACATGAAGCAATCTAGATGCATTTACACTTAACCAACCAATATACATAACATGTTAAACATATACTTGTATCACATATATCAATCCAATGCATTTACAAGATTAATATCAAGCTTTAAGCAAACATTAATCCATCATATATACATTTAAAAACATAGATATTAACATGTCATATATAGTTAGATCAACCATTACGAACCATTATCCATATGTTTTACATATTCCAACTACATATATACACAAAGTTCAAATGCATGTGACACACTAGATACACATATATATGCCACCTCCTAGGAGTCTAAACAAAAGGTTATATATCATACTTTGCTTTGGCTTGTGATCAGCTCCCGGATCAGATTAGGCTAGCTTCGGAATCAGAACAACCTGTAGTTTTGGGAAGAAAGAAACAAAGAGTGATAAGTACAAATAATGTACTTAGTGAGGTAGTACTTAAATCTAATAGTTGAATCTTTTAAATGTCTTATTTCCATTTGCGGAGATTACCTAGCTAGGCCCCATTTTACACAAGCATCACCTAGCTAGTTTAAACATGTTCAAGTCATACTTAGCTAGTTTTAGAATCATGTATACAACAAATAAACATGTAGACATATTGGCATCAATGTATAAATCCAGCAATTAATCACACAAAGCATAGACTCATAACATATCATATGATCACAAACACATATCAAACATATCACATATTTTATTTGTTAAGTCTTATTTCAAATACAAATCATATTTTGCCTTGGTAGATTAGTAGAACTAGGTAATCAAGTCTCTTTAGGTACAAAGTACCAATTTAGGGGATGCACAATGCATCAAGGTGTCTTACACCAATTCAAAGTAATCACATGTTCAATAGAGAATGCTCAAAGCATCAATTATACAAGGTGTTAACAACATCAACAGAGAGTACTCAAAGTACTAATATCAGAGAAGCTCTAGACTCTAAGGCATGCCCTTCTACCTAAGGACCACTAGTCAACCAAGGACTTATTATTTCATTTAATTTCCAGCAAGCACAACCAAATGATTATTAACCAATTACAAGATCATACATCATGTTCACGTTACCAATACACTAGACCTACTCAAAGTCATCATTCAGGAAATTTCCAGCAAGGATATCATGCCATTTTACTCATTTATTCATCCAAAAACAGTAGCCTAAAATCACATATAAATTCATATCATGAAGCTGATTTAACTCATCAATCATGGGCATGAATCATATATCACACAAAAGCACTAAACTAGAGCAAACATAGCAATTATCTTTCCATTTAACCTTCTTCCCTTATATCATTACCAAATATTATTTAGGTTCATTTCATGCTTATAAGTCATTATATAACAAAATAAATACATTGGTTAGGACACTAGTCCTAACCCTAAAGTTTAACTACTCACAATACTCCAAGCTAGGTTGTTTCCTTGATCACTATGCCCTTATCTTTTTTATTTGGGTGCCCAACTCTTGAATACTCCAATGTTTCCTCAAAGTCTTGGTCTTAAACATTCAAACAAAACATATACAATTCACATTAGAACTCATTTCAATCATATAAACTCATTTGTACAATCACAGACACTTAAAAATGTAAATTGTCCCTAATCTGACAGTTTGAGCACTAGTCACTATTTTAGCCATAACTTTTTACTCACAAGTTCAATTTCAATTACTTTACCATTAAGAAAGCTTATTCACTCAGCTTTAAATCCATGTATGGCACATATTTTTCTCATTTCCCAATCAATACAGTTTTATCATTAAAAACATGGCATTTTTCAGGGCCTATTCTGCCAACTTAAATTACTATGTGAATTTAGTGTACTTTTTAACTATGGTCCTTAATTAATTTAAATCTGCCTTTTAACCCAAGTTTAACATTTTTGTCCTTTATATTTTCAAGTTTTATTTGGTTCAAAAACAGGGCAATTAGGTCCTGAAATTTTACCATTTTTTAGGTTAGTCTAGATTAGTGTTCTAGTGAGCTTTAACCTATCATTTAAGCCATAATTCAATCCAACCAAGTTATATTTCATTCATTATTCATATCCCCTGTTTCCAAACAAAATTTCTAGAATTTATTACTTAGCAATTTAGTCCCTTAATTTCTCAATTTTAACCTAATTACCCAGAATTTCCAAATTCAATCTCATACATGACCAGTTTTGTTCTAACTTAATTTCCAGCAATCCTATGAACATTTTCATGATTTCAAGAACATCTATCCTATATTAAATTCAATTTTTCTACAATTTTTTTTTAGAGAATTTTTTTTTTCAATTTGATCTCTAACATGCTCAAAAACCTAGATTTCTACAAGATATCTACAAGTGCGAATTTGGGCAGATTCATGTTCTATCTTGTTTCAAGCTAATTTTCCAGTTCATTTTCATTAATCTCACAAACCCAGCATCATTTAAACATAATCAATCATATAACAACAAATTTCCAGTAAGATGAAACAAAGAATTCTTCAAATAACATTATAAATTCAACACTAAATCGGGTAACATATAGTCACTTACATGAGCTATATGAACATGCATGCAATTCCAAACTAATATCCAGCTTTAATTTGTGTGTTCTTCATCTTATTTCCAGATTTCTCAAGCTCTCAACTCTCTCTCTCTCTCTTTTCTTGTTTGGTTCGGTGAAGCGTAAGAAAGATGACAACCATTTGTGGTTTTAGTTTGTGCACTAGCCGTGTGGCAATTTCCCATGACACATGGGTGATTGTAAGCCATTTGTTTTGTTTATTAATTGTATTAATGTTCCCCACTATCATATATATATATATATAATTATAATGTTAATTTCCATCATATATTAATATACATTAACCTATTAATAATGTAGTATAAGCTTAGATTAATAGTTATACTATTATTCTTATTAATTCTTTGTAAACTTTATTCTTTTACCAAAAATGTTTACACTTTTTTATTATTTAATTTAGAGTTTTCAACTAAGGTATATTTAGGGTATTACACTATTAATGGATAATATTAGTGGGTACTCTTTTCCTCCTTAGGGGCTAGCATTGGGTTCTCTAATGTTGATTGTAGTGGAATTTTTTAAGGAGGCTCATATTTCTTTCAAAAAGAAGTCCTCCATAGTTACACTAAGCTTCTTCTTATTTTTCTTTGATCTATGTTTGCTTTGCACATCTCTTATTAGTTTTTGGTACAAAATTTCAAAGAAATGAGTGCCCAAAATGAGTTAAGTTAGGAAAAATAAAAGATTAATTTTGGACCAGTAATAAAGTACATGGAAAGAAAATTGGTGTTGTACTTCATGAATTTTAAGTCCTGTTAAAATTTATTTTAAATTTAAAAGTCAATGTACTACATGTACAACAAATTAATAAATATTTATTTATTTTTTAATTAAAAGTCTCAATTTAATAAATTATACAAACTTCTTAAGAGTTGCCCTTGTCAGAATTAGAGGTGCTTACCAAGCAAGTCGATCGCGAATTGAGTAGTATTTGACTCGTGTTCATTTAAAATCTCGTTGCTCGAATCAACTCGTTGCTCATTAAACTCGATAATTTTTTTTCTCAACTCATGTTCGTTAAAAAATATTGTTGCTCGTTAAGCTCGCCAAAAAAATTACCTTATTTTTTATTTATAGATAAAATCTAGTGATATTATTAGAGCTTAATATAAACATACTAATTAAGAAAAAATGTGAGGATTGGAGAAATAAATAAATGAACCTATCATTACCGAGTTAGAGATGAAGTCAATATTCAAATGACCATGCGAGAAGCTGAGGTGCATGGGGAGTCATCGAACATGTTGATGGATGAAGAGGCGAGTATGGTTGAATGAAATTTGAATTCGATAGGGATAGTGACATTGATTATGTCGATTGAGACTGTAGAGTCTTATGGGCTTAAGAATGTAGAAATAAGGAGTTAGATGGTGTTGGGTGTTCTTTGGCAGATGTAGCACAAGGTGAGGAAGCATTAGGTGATTTCCCATGAATAGAGCATGCTTTAGTCCTAGAAGCGGTGAAAGGTAAAAGGCGGAGAAGGAGACCACAAAAGAATACAATTGTAGAGGGTCATATTAATGATTCTCTTTTGGTTTACGAGGCTGCGCTTGTGCGTGAGGCTCGTGTAACGTTGAAGGTGGGTAAATGAGTGAGGGTCTCGACCATTGGAAAAGAGGAAGACATTATACGAAATAATCAGTAAAATTCTCTGAATTATTTTCCCTTTTGTTATCGTCTCTTCCTCTTCTCGAGTATTCATCAATTCTCCCCCTATTTCCAATATGGTATCAGAGGGTCAGGTTCCGATCACCTCTGTCGGTTCCCCTTCCCATGAGTCTGACTCTTCGTCTCTGTTCTTAGCCAACAAAAACATCTCGGTTCGCCTTGACGATGAAAACCTTCTTCTCTGGAAGCAAAAAGTGCTTCTTCTTATCCGTGGTCATAGCCTTGAACACTTTCTCGATGAGGCCACTCCCATTCCGGCCAAACTTACAACATCGTCTATGGGTGAATCGGTCCCAAATCCCCAGTATCTTGCGTTTCAAAAGCAAGATAGCTCTCTTGCTTCGTGGCTTTTGTCCACCATGAGTCCCGGTGTCTTACCTCAGTTGGTCGGTGCAGAGACCACCGCTGCCATTTGGAATTCTGTCCTTCAGTGGTATGCCCAGAAATCTACCACCAAGGTGATGCATCTCCATTGTCGATTGCGGTCAATCAAGAAGGGCTCCCTTTCGATGCATGCATATGTCACTCAGATCAAAGAGATCTATGATCTCTTGGCGGTAAGTGGCAGCAAAATCTCCGATATTGAGCGAGTGGCTACGATTCTTAATGGGCTTCCTG
Organism: Hibiscus tridactylites; assembly: GCA_958450335.1. NCBI lineage: Eukaryota > Viridiplantae > Streptophyta > Magnoliopsida > Malvales > Malvaceae > Hibiscus > Hibiscus tridactylites. Next base: position 74,707,017 of record OY288269.1, on the reverse strand, counting down.
TTGAATATGATCAGTTCGTTGCCGTCATTACTGGGAGTCGAGATCCGTTTACCCTGGAGGCGGCCGTTTCGTTTTTAATCGATGCTGAAATGCGTGTCACTGACACTCATCGTCTTCCGATTGGGATTAACTATGTCCATCATCGTGACTCGTCTCCACGGGTTGAGTCTGATTCGTCTTCAAATTCTCCATCTCCGATCTCCCAATTTGCTGTTACTTCCCCTTCATCGTCTCCGTTCAGAGGCCGTGGGCGGCCCCGTTTTCAATTCCAGATCTGCGGCAAGCTAGGGCACCTGACAGACAGATGCTGGCACATGTTTTATCAGGGGTTTAAGGGGGCCGGCTATCGCTCGTCTCCTACCTCTCAAGTTCATTTTTCCCAACTGCCTATTTTTGGTTCTAGATCTGCTGATTCCATTACTTCTGAAACATGTTATAATCCATTTGTTCCTAAGTCTACAGGTTCCTCTGATGATACTTTGATTCCCAGTAACTCATCTTCGGTTCAGATTAACACTATTGTTGGTCCTAGTTTGGGGCCTGATTCGAAGTGGTATGTTGACTCTGGTGCCACGCACCATGTTACTCATGCGCAACAACAAGTGCAAGGTGCTCGTCAGTTTGATGGTAAGGATCGTGTCTCCCTTGGTAATGGGGCACAACTTAATATCTCTCACATTGGTCATATGCATACGTCTTCCTCTGATAGGTCTCTATTGCTTCGTAATATTCTGTGTGTTCCTGAGCTGACCAAAAACTTGATATTTGTTTCGAAATTTGCTCAAGACAATTTTGTGTATTTTGAATTTCATTCTAATGCTTGTTTTGTGAAGGATGAGCAAACTGGATTGGTGTAACACTCTGGAAATATATATATATATATATATACATATAAAGAAGTGAAAAAAAAGGAGAGTGGCTGCCAAGGGGACTCGAACCCGCGCCCCTTGGCATGGGAGGTAGAAGGGTTAACCATCTGAGCTAAGGTAATTTCTGGTTGTAACCTACCATAATTTCCTCTTAAGTTATTCGTCCTGATGTACAGAAAAAAAAGGAACCGTTCATCTACCTATGTCTGATCATTTCGAATATGGAGAGAACTTTCTAGATCTAAAACTCTTCCCCCAAACTCTTCAGCTACCTAAACCGAACCCCACTCCGATCTCCTTCTCCGGTCGTTCGTGGCATGCACCGCCACCTCATTTGCACTCGCCGTTGGACCCCGCTCCTAGCCCACCGTCCCACTCGCGCGTTAGCGCCGCCGTCCGTCGTGAGGCATGGTTCGAAAGTTCGACAGAAACCCTAAGCGCAACCTTTTGTTTTTCAGCGATTATGTCGCCGTCCACCTTTCGTTCGTCGCGCCGCCAGCACCAATGGATTCCTCGTGCCATGACAGACAAAACTCCTCCAGCCGTTTGCCCATCCGACACCGGGAGAGGCCTCGTCGGAGCTACGCCATTTCCGACCATCTCTCGTCTATTTTGGTTAAAATCCGGTAAGATTTCCGGCTTAAATGTTGTGTTCAGGCTTTGATCGTGTTGTGTAACTCATGGGCTTGGTTTTCCAACAGGAAATGGAATGTTTGGAGTCGCCGGTGATGAATCCGGTGTACCACCGGTGAACTTTGGTGAGTGGCCTGAACCGGCTCAGACCGGCCGCCTTGGACCGAACCCGTTCGTTTAAACCGGCCCAAACCTTGTATGGTTCAAGCCCAAGCCCGTGATACCCAAACCCATCGGCCCAATATGTCCAAGCCCAACCAAACCAAACCCAATATGGTGTCCGACCCGACTCGTCGGCATGAGCCTGACCCGACCCGAATCGATCCAACCCGACCCGTTAACCCAACCCGTCTACCCGATCTGAAAATCCGAATCGAGTCAGCCGAGTCAACTCGTCCGAGTCAGCCGAGTCAACTCGTTCGAGTCAGCCGAGTCAACTCAGTTGACCCTTATCAGTTGACTGTTGATGTCAGCATTGACCTGCTGATGTCAGTGTTGACTCTGACCTCGTTGACTGTTGACCTGCTGACGTCAGCGTTGACCTGCTGTTTAGAGTCACAAGAGCGAACCACAGTAAAAGATACACATAAAACATTTCCTTTCTCAAAACACTTATTAAACTGAAAAAAAATCAACTTTTGTTTAAAATTCAATTTCAGGAAAACATTCAAACACATAACAAAAATTTCAGAAAATATTTACAGACACTGTCATAAAACAATACATGACATACATGCCCACTAACTATACAATACCGTACTCCAGAAGCAATGCCGAGGGAACTCTGAACACTGATGTCAAACATTATACCATGCTATAATCATTTAACATGCGATGGTAAAAACAACGTGAGCTTGGAAAAGCTCGGTAATACAGAACTACCAGAAGATGCTATAAGCTCAATCAGATATATGGTAGGCATAACATTTTCATGATGTTTCAAGCGGTGACAGTCCTCTATTCCTTTCTGTTATTTCAGGGTAACGTTATACTTGAGATTAACAATACTTGTTCTTTATTCAATCATTGAGTAACAGACAAGAATTTTACAAGCTGATAGATTACGAAGATGGAAACAACAAGTTTAATGTCTAGTGTGTTCCAATAGGTGCATATCAAACATGCATAAATGCATACCAATCATATCATGAGAACACAATTTTTATCCATGCAAATGTCTAAGTGCATGCAAGGGTTCACTAGTAACTACCCTCAAACCTTACACCAATATGCAATCCTCTAGAACTGCATCCATAAGGACTTACCCTAGGCCCGATGGGCATAGGTGCCACTCAAGGGGAGACCTTGAGTCCATAGGGACTTACCCTAGGCCCGATGGGCATAGGTGCCACTCAAGGGGAGACCTTGAGTCCACAAGGATTTACCAGCTTGATCAGGGCTGTACCAACAGAGACTTTATAACATAACCCAACAGTATACCCTAGATAGTAATCAGTGTTCAGATTCCAGACATGGGTAACAGAATATATGTGACATATATATTTTATTCATAACATCAGAAACAGAAGAATTCATGCTTTTGACAGATAAATGGGCATACTATTGAGCAGAGCAGACATTTCAACATTCATCATGCAAACAGATTGTACCATCACAGGTCAAGCAATCACATAACAAGTAAACAAACTGAGCAAACATACATCAAGTAGGCAGAGAATGTCATCAAACATAATATTATTCATGATCAAATCATTATACAATCCATTCAACAGAATATAGAATACATGGAACACACTAGGTGGGACAGATCATATCTTGGAGATACTTGGCATTTAAGAAAGGGGCATATTAAACTTTTGACGATTTGAACGGATTTCTGAAACGTGACCCCTATTAAAAGGGGTTCATACTAACGGTTTAGCCCAGATATTCAGGAGGGGATACATCAGGATCTTGAGAGTTTAGGTATATCATGAGTGATTTAGCCATTTAAGCCTACCAGAGGCATTATGGTCATTTCGACGTTCATGGACATTCTGGTACTTATACCAACATTGAATAAGCAATGGTTCACAGAACTCGGGTATCCTATTTCCTCATTAGTTTTCTAACCGGACATTCAAATATTTCTAAATTAAAGTCTTTTAAGTTATCGGATATTTTCAGTGATGTTCCGATTATTTAGGCTATCATGGCCTTTTAGTTATTTGACTGTCATGACAAATTTTATACTATGGCACAATCATATCAGAACAAAAATTATAATTCTCAGGGGCTCTAACAATTTATTATATCTCCAGAATTTGTTTAATGCGGCGTAACCCAACTTGACAATACTTACCAACGTTTAGATATGAGTAATTAGCGTGCATCAGAACTTAACACTGACTGAATTGTATGTCTGAACAGTCGCCCCCATACTTTACTATATACAGTTTAACTTTGAGTAATCGAACATACAATCTATGTGAATCTTCCTACCTTACATCGATATGGTGAACAATGGGCATACACGTGTCGTATTTCTCAACACTTAAGGGAGCCTTAGCTATTTAAGTCTTATTAACAAATCCAGAATTTCGTCAAATACATAGTTACCGATTAACTCAGAAGGGTATTTCGGTTATTTTAGACTGAGATAAATCTACCATTTCTTTCTGAATTACCATTTAGTACCTCCATCATTCACGTACTCAAAGGAGATTAAGGCGTCCTAACTCTCCGGCCCTTTACAGACGATTCATTCATTACAGAACTTGAGGGTATATTGTCATTCAAATTAATCAAACATTTCGGTGCTCGATGGCATTACCGTCTTTTTGGTCATTACGATCATTCTCATTTAATTCACGCATTACTGTCATAAGGATCGACTTAAGATTTCAACAATATTTCCAGAAAATTCTCATTCATGTGTTATATAGAGTTTGAGGGATTATCCAAGTTTTTATCACACGTATTGCATAATGATGCCGAAGTCTTTCCATTAAAACATACTTCTTGGGTAGTGTAAATTGCATAATCAGGACGGATGTAGATTTTAGGTCATTTCCTTTATCAGAGGGGTAGTTTAGTCATACTTATGCTCCAAGGGTATTTTCGTAATTTCATAACCAACATCTCATACTCCGCATTCTGAACATTGGTTCTTAGACACCATTGATAGAGTTTCAGATTTAACTGTATTATTATTCTTATTATTAGCACTTTCGACACTCATGATCTATTAATATTCTTATTCGAGTATTTTACTCTTACTGACTCTTATACTTATTTACCGTATCGAATTCGGCTTAAGCAGAGTTCACAAAACACTCATCATAAGCATGCATGCTTTAGCTAGATATCAACATGTACATAAAGCATACAAGGGGTAGTAATGTATTACCTTAGTTCCGAGCTACAACGGTTGATTCATGACACTTCATTCGATCGCACTCGATCCCAAGATTTGACGCCCCCCCTACATCTCGAATTCAAGGATACTTTGATACCTTCAACAACATAGATTCACATTTCAGTCCTTATCCCAAAAGCTCTTAACAAAATTAAGCACACAAACACTTTCGGATTCAAGGTCAGATTCGGAGGCCTTCGGGTCAGAAATTTGCAAAACGGGCTTCAAAAACAAACTCAGGACGTCGAAAAACATAAAATATGAGTTTTCGGAAAATTTGACTTTTTGATCAACGGTCAAAGTCAACGCTGACGTCAGCAGGTCAACGCTAACGTCAGCAGGTCAACAGTCAACGGGGTCAGAGTCAAAGTGTTTGTTTAATTTTGTTAAGAGATTTTTGAATAAGGACTGAAATGTGAATCTATGTTGTTGAAGGTATCAAAGTATCCTTGAATTCGAGATGTAGGGGGGGCGTCAAATCTTGGGATCGAGTGCGATCGAATAAGGTGTCATGAATCAACCGTTGTAGCTCGGAACTAAGGTAATACATTACTACCCCTTGTATGCTTTATGTACATGTTGATATCTGGTTAAAGCATGCATGCTTATGATGAGTGGTTTGTGAACTCTGCTTAAGCCGAATTCGATGCGGAAAATAAGTATGAGAGTCAGTAAGAGTAAAATACTCGGATAAGAATATTAATAGATCATGAGTGTCGAAAGTGCTAATAATAAGAATAATAATAATACAGTTAAATCTGAAACTCTATCAATGGTGTCTAAGAACCAATGTTCAAAATGCGGAGTATGAGATGTTGGTTATGAAATTACGAAAATACCCTTGGAGCATAAGTATGACTAAACTACCCCTCTAATAAAAGAAATGACCTAAAATATGCATCCGTCCTGATTATGCAATTTACACTACCCAAGAAGTATGTTTTAATGGAAAGGCTTCGGCATCATTATGCAATACGTGTGATACAAACTTGGATAATCCCTCAAACTCTGTATAACACATGAATGAGAATTTTCTGGAAATATTGTTGAAATCTTAAGTCGATCCTTATGACAATAATGCGTGAATTAAATGAGAATGATCGTAATGACCTAAAAGACGGTAATGCCCTCGAGCACCAAAATGTTTGATTAATTTGAATGACGATATACCCTCAAGTTCTGTAATGAATGAATCGTGTGTAAAGGGCCGGAGAGTTAGGACGCCTTAATCTCGTTTGAGTACGTGAATGATAGAGGTACTAAATGGTAATTCAGAAAGAAATGGTAGATTTATCTCAGTCTAAAATAACCGAAATACCCTCCTGAGTTAATCGGTAACTATGTATTTGACGAAATTCTAGATTTGTTAATAAGACTTAAATAGCTAAGGCCCCCTTAAGTGTTGAGAAATACGACACGTGTATGCCCATCGCTCACCATATCGATGTAAGGTAGGAAGATTCACATAGATTGTATGTTCGATTACTCAAAGTTAAACTGTATAGTAAAGTATGGGGGCGATTGTTCAGACATACAATTCAGTCAGTGTTAAGTTCTGATGCACGCTAATTACTCATATCTGAACGTTGGTAAGTATTGTCAAGTTGGGTTACCCCGCATTAAACAAATTCTGGAGATATAATAAATTGTTAGAGCCCCTGAGAATTATAATTTTTGTTCTGATATGATTGTGCCATAGTATAAAATTTGTCATGATAGTCAAATAACTAAAAGGCCATGATAGCCTAAATAATCGGAACATCACTGAAAATATCCGATAACTTAAAAGACTTTAATTTAGAAATTCTTGAATGTCCGGTTAGAAAACTAATGAGCAAATAGGATACTCGAGTTCTATGAACCATTGCTTTTTCAATGTTGGTATAATTACCAAAATGTCCATGAACCTCGAAATGACCATAATGCCCATGGTAGGCTTAAATGGCTAAATCACTCATGATATGCCTAAACTCTCAAGATCCTGATGTATCCCCTCCTGAATATCTGGGCTAAACTGTTAGTATGAACCCCTTTTAATAGGGTTCACGTTTCAGAAATCCGTTCAAATCGTCAAAAGTTCAATATGCCCCTTCCGTAAATGCCAAGTATCTCCAAGATATGACCTGTCCCACCTAGTGTGTTCCATGTGTGCTATATTCTGTTGAGTGGATTGTATAATGATTTGATCATGAATAATATTATGTTTGATGACATTCTTTGCCTACTTGATGTATGTTTGCTCAGTTTGTTTACTTGTTATGTGATTGCTTGACCTATGATGGTACAATTTGTTTGCATGATGAATGTTGAAATGTCTGCTCTGCTCAATAGTATGCCCATTTATCTGTCAAAAGCATGAATTCTTCTGTTTCTGATGTTATGAATAAAATATAACTGTCACATATATTATGTTACCCATGTCAGGAATCTGAACACTGATTACTATCTGGGGTATACTGTTGGGTTATTTTATGAAGTCCCTGTTGGTACAGCCCTGATCAAGCTGGTAAATCCTTATGGACTCAAGGTCTCCCCTTGAGTGGCACCTATGCCCATCGGGCCTAGGGTAAGTCCTTATGGACTCAAGGTCTCCCCTTGAGTGGCACCTATGCCCATCGGGCCTAAGGTAAGTCCTTATGGACTCAAGGTCTCCCCTTGACTGGCACCTATGCCAATCGGGCCTAGGGTAAGTCCTTATGGATGCAGTTCTGGGGGACTGCATATTGGTGTAAGGTAGGAGGGTAGTTACTAGTGAACCCTTGCATGCACTTAGACATTTGCATGGATAAATATTGTGTTCTCATGATATGATTGGTATGCATTTATGCCTGTTTGATATGCACCTATTGGAACACACTAGACATTAAACTTGTTCTTTCCATCTTGGTAATCTATCAGCTTGTAAAATTCTCGTCTGTTACTCAATGATTGAATAAAGAACAAGTATCGTTAATCTCAAGTATAACGTTACCCTGAAATAACAAAAAGGAATAGAGGACTGTCACCGCTTGAAACATCATGAAAATGTTATGCCTACCATATATCTGCATGAGCTTATAGCATCTTCTGGTAGTTATGTATTACTGAGCTTTTCCAAGCTCACTTTGTTTTTACCATCGCATGTTAAAAGATTATAGCATGGTATAATGTTTGACATCAGTGTTCGGAGTTCCCTCGGCATTGCTTCTGGAGTACGGTACTGTATAGTTAGTGGGCATGTATGTCATGTATAGTTTTATGACAGTGTCTGAAATATTTTCTGAAATTTTTGTTATGTGTTTGAATGTTTTCCTGAAATTGAATTTTAAACAGAAGTTGATTTTTTTAGTTTAATAAGTGTTTTGAGAAAGGAAATGTTTTATGTGTATTTTTACTGTGGTTTGCTCTTGTGACCCTAATGTGACTTCCTAGGATCCGTTGTAATGCATAGGCGGGTCTAGGGCGTTACATTTAGTGGTATCCGAGCTTAGAGTTGCGTCTTTCTGGGTAGATCGACCGATCGTCTGTCATAAGGTGTCTGGTCTGTGCATGCCCCTAGATCATAACCGTACTCCTCAGTGCCGAGACTCTGATGTCGAATCCTTTTTCTGAAATATTGAATCTTAGCTTTCTGTCCGTTGTATCTCGAATCGTAATGACAAGGAATGTCTGTAACATTCGTCTGTGAATTGGATTAACTTGGTGTATTTGAATCTGAGATGGTTCATACTGGTGAAATTGAAGAATCAAAAACAGTTTAAGAGTAAAAGTTGATCATGTGAGATAACATATATAAGATTTCACGTAATGCTATTCAGTGATGATGATTATGTTTAAGAATATTCTGATGAAAATTTGATAAAGGTACTATAAAATTAAAAGAAAGATGCTCGCGGATGTGTCAGAAATGTAAATTCCGTGGTGACTCTGTTGTAAAAAAAAGTTGTCTGAATATTATGTTGAAGGTAGGTGACATTCGTTTAAAGCCATGATTATGTTTGACCGGATTGAAGAAAGACATTTGAAGAAAAAAAAGGGGGTTATATTTTAATGGACAAGTTTTAGTAGGTGAATAAATAGAATTGCAGATCCTGTGTTGATCCAACTCTGGTAATTTCGAGGACGAAATTTCTTTTAGGGGGAGAGAGTTGTAACACTCTGGAAATATATATATATATATTTATACATATAAAGAAGAGAAAAAAAGGAGAGTGGCTGTCAAGGGGACTCGAACCCGTGCCCCTTGGCATGGGAGGTAAAAGGGTTAACCATCTGAGCTAAGGTAATTTCTGGTTGTAGCCTACCATAATTTCCTCTTAAGTTATTCGTCCTGATGTACAAAAAATAAAAAAAAAGGAACTGTTCATCTACCTATGTCTAATCATTTCGAATATGGAGAGAACTTTCTAGATCTAAAACTCTTCCCCCAAACTCTTCAGCTACCTAAACCGAACCCCACTCCGATCTCCTTCTCCGGTCGTTCGTGGCATGCACCGCCACCTCCTTTGCACTCGCCGTCGGACCCCGCTCCTAGCCCACCGTCCCACTCGCGCGTTAGCGCCGCCGTCCGTCGCGAGGCATGGTTCGAAAGTTCGACAGTAACCCTAAGCGCAACCTTCTGTTTTTCGGCGATTCTGTCGCCGTCCGCCTTCTATTCGTCGCGCCGCCAGCACCAATAGATTCCTCGTGCCACGACAGACAAAACCCCTCCGGCCATTTGCCCATCCGACACCGGGAGAGGCCTCCTCGGAGCTACGTCGTTTCCAACCATCTCTCGTATGTTTTGGTTAAAATTCGGTAAGATTTCCAGCTTAAATGTTGTGTTTAGGCTTTGATCGTGTTGTGTAACTCATGGGCTTGGTTTTCCAACAGGAAATGGAATGTTTGGAGTCGCCGGCGATGAATCCGGTGTATCGCCGGTGAACTTTGGTGAGTGGCCTGAACCGGCTCAGACAGGCCGCCTTGGACCGAACCCGTTCGTTTAAACCGGCCCAAACCTTGTATGGTTCAAGCCCAAGCCCGTGATACCCAAACCTATCGGCCCAATATGTTCAAGCCCAACCAAACCAAACCCAATATGGTGTCCGACCCGACCCGTCTGCATGAGCCTGACCCGATCCAAATCGATCCAACCCGACCCGTTAACCCAACCCGTCTGCCTGATCCGAAAATCCGAACCGAGTCAGCCGAGTCAACTCGTCCGAGTCAGCCGAGTCAACTCGTCCGAGTCAGCCGAGTCAACTCATTTGACCCTTATCAGTTTACTATTGATGTCAGCATTGACCTGCTGATGTCAGCGTTGACTCTGACCCCGTTGACTGTTGACATGCTGACGTCAGCGTTGACCTGCTGACATCAACGTTGACTTTGACCGTTGACCAAAAAGTCAAATTTTCTGAAAACTCATATTTTATGTTTTTCGACGTCCTGAGTCCTTTTTGAAGCCCGTTTTGCAAATTTCTGACTCGAAGGCCTCCGAATCTGACCTTGAACCCGAAAGTGTTTGTGAGTTTAATTTTGTTAAGAGCTTTTTGGATAAGGACTGAAATGTGAATCTATGTTGTTGAAGGTATCAAATTATCCTTGAATTCGAGATGTAGGGGGCGTCAAATCTTGGGATCAAGTGCGATCGAATGAGGTGTCATGAATTAACCGTTGTAGCTCAGAACTAAGGTAATACATTACTACCCCTCGAGCACCGAAATGTTTGATTAATTTGAATGACGATATACCCTCAAGTTCTGTAATGAATGAATCATCTATAAAGGGATGGAGAGTTAGGACGCACTAATCTCGTTTGAGTACGTGAATGATGGAGGTACTAAATGGTAATTCAGAAAGAAATGGTAGATTTATCTCAGTCTAAAATAACCGAAATACCCTCCTGAGTTAATCGGTAACTATGTATTTGACGAAATTCTGGATTTGTTAATAAGACTTAAATAGCTAAGGCTCCCTTAAGTGTTGAGAAATACGACACGTGTATGCCCATCGCTCACCATATCGATGTAAGGTAGGAAGATTCGCATAGATTGTATGTTCAATTACTCAAAGTTAAACTGTATAGTAAAGTATGGGGGCGACTGTTCAGACAAACAATTCAGTCAGTGCTAAGTTCTAATGCACGCTAATTACTCATATCTGAACGTTGGTAAGTATTGTCAAGTTGGGTTACGCCGCATTAAACAAATTCTGGAGATATAATAAATTGTTAGAGCCCCTGAGAATTATAATTTTTGTTCTGATATGATTGTGCCATAGTATAAAATTTGTCATGACAGTCAAATAACTAAAAGGCCATGATAGCCTAAATAATCGGAACATCACTGAAAATATCCGATAACTTAAAAGACTTTAATTTAGAAATTCTTGAATGTCCGGTTAGAAAACTAATGAGCAAATAGGATACCCGAGTTCTGTGAAACATTGTTTATTCAATGTTGGTATAATTACCAGAATGTCCATGAACGTCAAAATGACCATAATGCCCTTGGTAGGCTTAAATGGCTAAATCACTCATGATATGCCTAAACTCTCAAGATCCTGATGTATCCCCTCCTGAATATCTGGGCTAAACCGTTAGTATGAACCCCTTTTAATAGGGGTCACGTTTCAGAAATCCGTTCAAATCGTCAAAAGTTTAATATGCCCCTTCCTTAAATGCCAAGTATCTCCAAGATATGATCTGTCCCACCTAGTGTGTTCCATGTGTGCTATATTCTGTTAGTAACGCCCCGGTTTTGGGCTTAGAAGTTTTGGGCGTTGACCGGTTCGCTCAAAGTGTTGTTCGAATATAAAAAGGTGAAATTAGGAAAGCCTAGTTCGGGTTGCATTAAAAATATGGAAAAATGTTCTAAAATCCTCTTTTAATATATATAAGTGAACTGTGAAATCAATTTTACAAAATGAGTTTTGGAAGGGTGACATTTTGGCTGGTGACCAAAATGTAATTTTTGAAAGTTGCGTGACTGTTTTAGAAAGGATTGAAACTTTGAATCTTTAAGGAGCTATTTACCCAAAGGGAGTTTCTCCAGATTTTTCTAAGATATTTTAATGTTTAATTCTGATTTTAAAACTAAAGAAAAGTGGAGGGAAATCATTTTGCTATTTGCAACTAACTTTCCATATTTTCCAATTTTCCTTTTTCTCTCATTTTCTCTCAACCCAAACACTTTCTCTCCAGAGATTTCCTTCTGATTTTGTCACTCAAATCTCTCTTTTCAATCCTCTTTTGATTCCTAATCATCACATCAACAAAACCTCACCAAGTGCTAATTGGATTTTCAAGATTTTGGTTCCAAAAAGGGAGAAACTCAAGTTTGGAGGTAAGAACGTCCTTCTCCTCTAAACTCTTAGTTCTTTACTGAAATTCCTAAGTTCTCAATCCTTGATTTGTGATTTGTTAAAGGCTTTTCAATTGGAATCTTGATTTTGGCTTTAAAATGCAAGATTTGCTTGATTTGGTGGTATCAGAGCTGAGTTGCGAATGCTTGGGGAAAACGGTAAGTTGTTGTAATGTGTGTATGATGTTTATGCTGATGTGTGGTTGAAAGCTGGTTGAAACACGTGTTTCTGAGTAAGTTGTTGATGTTTTCAAGCATGCTTTGTGGTTATGAATCTTGGCTGAGCTAATGTGGATTTGTGCTGATGTTGTGAGTTGGTTTTATGCATATTGAAAGTGTAATGAGTATGATATGTTGATATTATGGTGTTGTGAATGGATGCTGTTTGATGAAAGCATGATCGAAGTATGTTGCTTGATATGCTTGATGTTGTGATATCCATGTTTGTGTTGGCTGTTATGTCATGTAAAAGGGGAGGATTCGGGATACCCATTGCCTTATTATTATAGCTATTGTGTTATTTTGGAGTTGGAGTTTGAATCCTTGCTTAAAGCTGGTCTAATTGGTTTGTTTGTTTTGTTGTGATTGTGTGCTGTTAATAGTATGGTGAAATCGATGAAAGAATGGCAGTTGGGTGAGATGGTTGCTGCTTTAGGGAAGGTTGTTAGGGCGTGGAATTCACCTTTTAGTGGAGGTGTTTTGCCTCAGTCTTCTGTGCTTGGTGTTGAGGTATTGAGACAGGAGGGAGAAGCTGGTTCTGTGATGAAGAGTTCATCACCTGTTGCTCAAGAGGTGCTGGGAACATCTCAGGTTGTGGCAAAAGTAAAGTCGGCAGATGTGCTGGCTGTGGGATGTGTGGGTTTGTCGAAGCAGCGTTTGCTTGATTTGGGTGCTGTGGAGTATCATGGTTCTTCACCTGAGACGTTTAAGGCTTGGTTGGCCAGTGTGGTTCTGATTTTGAACCAGGAAGGTTGTGATTATGCTTGTAAGCTGGGAAGTGTTGTCTCTTTGATGTTGGAGGACGCATGTGCCTGGTGGACATCTGTGGCGGTGGCATCGCACATCCATGATATTGATTGGGACTTCTTTGTGTCTGCCTTTTATGAAAGGTATCTTGGAGAGAAATATCCAAGGGTTAAGCAGTGTGAAGGTAGTGCAGATCTGGGGCAAGTGCTGGTTGAACAAGGAGTGGAGGCTCAGCTACCGGTGTGTAATCGTTGTGGAAGGCGCCATGTTGGAGGTTGTTGGGGCGCAGGTACTTGTTGGAACTGCGGTTCTAAAGAGCATGTGAAGCGTGATTGTCCTTTTGGAGTGAAGTCAGCTTCAGTGGTAGCCAAAGGGTCTCTGAAGGGTCGTGGGCACGGCCGAGGCAAAGTTCGAAGGTGGCATAAAGAGCAGAAAGTTGTGAAGAGTTTGGGAAAGGAAATCTGTTGGAAATGTGGGTCTGCTGGACATATGAGGCGTAGTTGTTTGAAGTTGGCTCGAAACAGCCAAGGTTCTTTACCGCAGGGAGTTGGTGATGACCTTAGTGTGTTAGCTGATGCTGCAGTGGTGCGGCTAGAGGATGATGGTTCTGCGAGTAAGAGAGCTCGTCTGATGAAGCTTCAGGGTGGTGATGTGTTTTCAGGTAACCTTGTTAAGTAACCTTTGCCTAGCTATCTTAGTTGGTTTCTGTTGGTTTACCTTGCGTAGTGAGTATGATCTTGTTGCTAGCATGCTGAGGTAGTTGTTGTTGTTGTATTTGTTTGGAAACATCTCTAGCGTGAAGTAGGCTTAAGTGAGTATCTTGTGTTTAATGTTTTGGTGCACCTAGGGGTGATCATGTATCTAGATATTGATGCATATATGTTCCTTATGTGTTGAGCATCTTGCGGGTGTGGTTTGATTGCATTTGGAGCATGTTCGGTTGGCCAATTGTGTGTTTAAGCAAGCATTGTGCTGCATTCTGTGCAGGTCGTTTCGGAACAGTAGCTACCATTTCGGAACGGGTGCCCTGTAGTTGCTCAGGCGTCCGAAACGGGAGACACCGTTCCGAAAAAGGAAGCCCTCTGCCAGCCCTCGTTTCGAAACGCGTTGCGGAACGGCCCCGCGTTTCGAAACGGGTTCTCCCTGTTTCGGAACACTTGGCCGTTGTGGACTGACATTGGCGGTTAAATGTTTTGAAATGTTTGCAAATTGGTCCTGAATCTTGTATGTGCAATTGTATGAGTTTGGAATGTCCGTTTGAGCTGAAATTTGGCAGTGAAGCATGAAATGAGACTAATTTCAAGATGGTAACTTATAATCGGGTTAAGTCCTTATATTTGTCAGAATTTACGATTTGGTCCCTAAAGTTGTAAATTGTTCAATTGGGTCCCTGTTTGATCTCTGATGTTTATGATCTTTGAGTATGCTGTTTGAATGATCATAACTAGGGTTAATGTGCATCTAGACAAGTTTAAAAAGAAAAAAAAGGTCGTTAATCAAGGTTGACCTTCGGGTTGACTTTGGTTTTCCCCGTGTGACTTTCTTAATTCGGGTCAACCGTCTAGACCGGGTTAAGGGGGTTACACTGTTGAATGGATAGTATAATGATTTGATCATGAATAATATTATGTTTGATGACATTTTCTGCCTACTTGATGTATGTTTGCTCATTTTGTTTACTTGTTATGTGATTGCTTGACATATGATGGTACAATATGTTTGCATGATGAATGTTGAAATGTCTGCTCTGCTCAATAGTATGCCCATTTATCTGTCAAAAGCATGAATTCTTCTGTTTCTGATGTTATGAATAAAATATATCTGTCACATATATTCTGTTTCCCATGTCTGGAATCTGAACACTGATTACTATCTAGGGTATACTGTTGGGTTATGTTATGAAGTCTCTGTTGGTACAGCCCTGATCAAGCTGGTAAATCCTTATGGACTCAAGGTCTCCACTTGAGTGGCACCTATGCCCATCGGGCCTAGGGTAAGTCCTTATGGACTCAAGGTCTCCCCTTCAGTGGCACCTATGCCCATCGGGCCTAGGGTAAGTCCTTATGGATGCAGTTCTGGGGGACTGCATATTGGTGTAAGGTTGGAGGGTAGTTACTAGTGAACCCTTGCATGCACATAGACATTTGCATGGATAAATATTGTGTTCTCATGATATGATTGGTATGCATTTATGCCTGTTTGATATGCACCTATTGGAACACACTAGAATTTAAACTTGTTGTTTCCATCTTCAAAATCTATCAGCTTGTAAAATTCTCGACTGTTACTCAATGATTGAATAAAGAACAAGTATCGTTAATATCAAGTATAACGTTACCCTGAAATAACAGAAAGGAATAGAGGACTGTCACCGCTTGAAACATCATGAAAATGTTATGCCTACCATATATCTGCATGAGCTTATAGCATCTTCTGGTAGTTCTGTATTACTGAGCTTTTCCAAGCTCACATTGTTTTTACCATCGCATGTTAAAAGATTATAGCATGGTATAATGTTTGACATCAGTGTTCGGAGTTCCCTCGGCATTGCTTTTGGAGTACAACACTGTATAGTTAGTGGCATGTATGTCATGTATTGTTTTATGACCGTGTCTGTAAATATTTCTGGAATTTTTGTTATGTGTTTGAATGTTTTCCTGAAATTGAATTTTAAACAGAATTTGATTTTTTTTTCAATTTAATAAGTGTTTTGAGAAAGGAAATGTTTTATGTGTATTTTTACTGTGGTTCGCTCTTGTGACCCTAATGTGACTTCCTAGGATCCGTTGTAACGCATAGGCGGGTCTAGGGGGTTACAATTGGTGTTGCTTGAGGGTGTTCAACGTGATGGTCTTTATTGTTTTGATACTACATCCCCCTCTCCTGCACCTTCCATTTTGCATACATCTGTCTCTTCTGATGCTGATTCTTATCCTCTGTGGCATAGACGTCTGGGTCACCCAGCTCCTAATGTTGTTCGCTTGGCCATTAATAAGCATGTCTCCCCTGTTGCATCTAGTCTTTGTGTTGCTTGTCAATTAGGCAAGAGTCATCGTTTTCCTTTTCCCCATTCCCCCACTGTTTACAAGCATCCTTTTGAGCTTATAGAGATTGATGTTTGGGGCCATGCTCATGTTATGTCCTCTGGTTTTCAATTCTATGTTTCATTTGTTGACATGTACAACAGAAACTGCTGGGTTTATCTTTTACATAATAAATCTGAGGTTCTGCAAGCTTTTCGTTTGTTTACTACTTTAGTTCATAATCAGTTTTCTTCTAAGATTTTAGCAGTGCAAACTGATGGGAGTGGGGAGTTCCACTTCTTGGAGGCTACTCTTGCTCAAATGGGGGTTCAACACAGGGTCACATGCCCTTACACTTCCCAGCAAAATGGTGTTGTTGAGAGGCGTCATCGTCATATCACTGGTACTGCTCTTACTTTGTTGGCTCAGGCTTCCATGCCTCTGCACTATTGGTCTTTTGCAGTTTTAAGTGCTGCTTATTTAATTAATTGTCTTCCGTCTGGTAATTTGAATGGTCTGTCTCCCTTTCAACTCTTATATGGTAAAACTCCTAACTATGACTTCCTTCGTGTTTTTGGGTGTCAATGTTTTCCTTGTATTCGTTCGTACAATCATCATAAGCTAGAGTTTCGTTCTTGTGCTGCTGTGTTTGTTGGCTATTCTCCTAAGCATCATGGCTATCAATGTCTTGATGTTAAAACAGGGAAGATCTTTGTCTCACGTCATGTTCGTTTTAATGAGACTGTGTTTCCTTTTGCTGAATTTGCTACTTCTTCTTCTGTGCAGGAACCACCTCATTCAATTCCATCTTTTCCCATGTCTTGCAGATCAACCTTTACTGCTCCTTTTTGTCCAGCACCAGTTAATTTGGTTCCTTCTCCTGAGGGTTCTTCTCCCTCATCTCCTGCAAGACCTACTCCTCTTTCACCAGAAACTTCTGCTGCCCCTTCCCCAGCTGTTTCTGTTGGCCCCTCGCCTGAGCACTCCATTCCTTCTCCACCTGAGCACTTGGTTGCTCCTTTAGTAAGTTCTTATATACCTTCTTTATATGTTGCTGACGTAGAGGTTCCTCCTTCTCAGGAGGTTCTACCAGAGGCCTTGGTTTCTCCTCATCCTTCTGATGCTCCAGTAGTATCTTGTTCCATTGAGCCTCTTGTTGAGACCACAACCTCTAACTCTGATCATATCCCTATCTCTTCAGTCAGTGACACATCAGGTAATCAACATCATATGCGCACTCGTAGTAAGTCAGGTATATTCAAATCCAAACTATTTCATTCGGCTCTTCTTTCTACTGATGATCATATCCCTGGTTCTGTTCATGAGGCTTTATTACATTATAAATGGTTTAATGTTGTGCATACTGAGTATGATGCCCTGATTGCTAATTCTACTTGGGAAATTGTTTCTCCTCCCTCTGATAGGAAAATTATAGGTTGTAAGTTGTTATTTAGAATTAAAAGAAATGCTGATGGTTCTATTAATAAGTATAAAGCTCGTTTAGTTGCTAAGGGTTTCTCTCAAACTCCTGGTTGTGATTTCACTGATACTTATAGTCCTGTTATACGTTTCTTTACTGTCAATATTTTGCTATCACTGGCTGTTCATAACAAGTGGCAGGTCCATCAGTTGGATGTGAACAATGCTTTCTTGAAGGGTGACCTTCAAGAAGATGTCTATATGGACCAGCCCCCTGGCTTTGTTCGTACTACTCCTGAAGGTGGACCACTTGTTTGCAAGCTCACCAAGGCTTTATATGGTCTTCGTCAGGCCCCTCGCAACTGGTTCTTGAAGCTCAAGGAACTCCTTGTTGACTTGGGCTTTGTCAACTCTTCGGCTGATACCTCTCTTTTTGTTTTTCTCTCTGAGTCTATCATTGTATATGATGTTGTATATGTAGATGATATACTGATGACTGGCAATTCAGAATCCCATATTGCCAGGTTCATCCATAGTATAAATACTTCCTTCTCCATTAAGGATCTAGGACAAGTTGAATTTTTCCTTGGTCTTGAGGCTAGTCGATCCTCTACTGGTTTTTTTCTTGGACAACAAAAATATGTTTCTGAATTACTCGATAAGGTACATCTCAGCACTTCGAAACCGGTTGATACTCCTATGGTCAGCAGTCCTAAACTCAGTAAGATTGGTGGTGATCCTTTTCGCAACATAGAATTATACAGAAGCATTGTAGGAGGCTTGCGATACGTATGTCACACCAGGCCCGACATCGCCTTTGCTGTCAGCAAGGTTGCTCAGTATATGCAGTCACCTTCTGAGTTCCATTGGACAGCTATCAAACGAATCTTGCGTTATCTACGTGGGACTCTGGATTATGGATTATTTTTCTCTGCCACCTCGAATCAGCCTTGTTCACTTGTCTCCTTTGCTGATGCCGATTACGGCTGCGATGTTGATGATCGACGATTAATATCTGGATATTGCGTTTTTCATGGTGCTCATCTGGTCTCCTGGAGCTCAAAGAAGCATCGAGCTGTTTCCAGATCCACTGCTGAAGCTGAGTACCGCAGCTTGGCTGACTCTGCAGCTGAACTCATGTGGGTGTCTGATGTTTTGTGTGACATGAAGGTCACTGTTTCTTCAACCCCTCAAATCTAGTGTGATAACACTAGTGCAATATCTATGGCTGCAAATCCTGTGCTACATTCCAAGACGAAGCATGTGGACTTGGACCTTTATTTTGTACGTGAAAAAGTCATGGAGCACAAAATTGAAGTGAACTATATCCCTGCTGAGCATCAAGTAGCAGATGTGCTCACCAAGCCTCTCACCACTGAGAAGTTCTGCTTGTTTCGTACTCGCCTGGGTTTAGTTTCAAAGTCTGATTTCCAACAAGTTTAGAAACACGGATGAATGTTAATGAATGCATTGCTGACTGTGCTAAGTTTGTTAGAGCTGTTGGATGTTGTTAGATCTTTGTTGAAAGTTGTTAGTCTGTTGTAACAAACCGGCCCGCTTGTGCTAACTGATTGAGCCCATCAGCGGCCCTTCGGTTCAGTCACCTCTTAGGCTATAATAACCCATTTTGGGTACTAGAACATCAGACTTGTTTCCTACATTTTCGATAACACATAATCAATAAAATTCTCTGAATTATTTTCCCTTTTGTTATCATCTCTTCCTCTTCTCGAGTATTTATCAATTCTCCCACTATTTCCAATACTATGAAGATGCACGCCTTTTTGGTTTGATGTGGCATGTTGGTCGGTTTTTGGGGCTTGAGTGTTGCTCAATTGATTTGGCTCTTGGTCTTGTTTGGTCGTTTAATGTTGGCATGGTGTGTGATGTTGTGATTGTGTGTTTTGTAGTCGCAGGTTTTGACTTATGATCTTGCTTGATTGGCGCGGTGTTGCCGTTGCGTGCTTTTTATTTTGGGTGTCGTTCTTTTATCGGCGTCTTTTCTTTTTATATTGTCGCACTTGTACTCTTTTTCTTTTATTTTGGTTTAGGGAGGTTTTTAACGTGGCACATGACAATATATCTTTGTATAATTTTCTTCTTACGATAAACGAAATAATATTCAATGAAAAACAAAGGACTTTGGGGTTTTAACTTTTAATCGTATTTTTTATATGAAAACTGAAGATTTTTCTCATTTTATACTTTTAAAAAGTAATAATAAAAAAGAAAAGATTTTAATAAAAAAAAAAGAAGGAAATGCTAATTATTGTAATTTAATTTCTTACCAATACAAATTAGCTTTTAAAATTTATTGGTAAATTTTCTAGCAAGTAGCTTAACTCTTTTAAAGTTTTTAAATAGTATTTAAATTTCTTGTAATATAATTTTTTAAAGGTAGCCACCACAAAATTATAAAAAATAACAAAATACTCGTGAACTTATCAAATTGAATCGAGTCTTTCACGACTCGACTTGCTAAGATATTGAGTTGAGCTCGAAATTAAATCAATCATTGACCGTAACAGAATTAAACTCAAATTATTTGTGAACTACTCAACTCAATTAACACCCATCGCCAATATTGAAACGATACTCAAATAATTGTCCCTGCCTTTGATACTTCACTTGTACAGTTGGTGCAAAGGGACTATTATATTGTGTTCATATATGATTTAAATCTCATCATAAGATTTTTTATATTTTATATCATTAATAGTAAATATGTTATTTTTTAAAATATTATATACCAGTCATTAGTCAAAGTTAAGAATGATGTTCTTCAAAAAAAAAGGTTAAGAATGATGATGATTTACGACATCCTTTAATACATTTGCATGTGATTCATAACATTCGTTTATATATATATATAGTATTATGTCTCCATCCTATATATTTTTCAAAATTTTAAAATTTAATCTCTTCATATTTTTTATTATAAAAATTTAGTCTCTCTACTTATTTGATTTAAAAATTAGGGTTCAATTGTTAACATTATTAATTATTAATAAACTTCCGTTAGATTTCTGTTGCAGCCAGCACTATTGATACTGCTGAGTCATCAGGTGATCATCAATCAGAGGGGCATGCTGAGCTGGCAGAAACAGATGAGCTGGAAGAGCCTGCTGAGAACGTCCAGGAGTTGCGTAGAGGAGGAAGGCAAAGGAGGGCCCCACAAGCTCTAACTGATTTTGTTTGTTACTGAGGGAATAGCCGATAAAACGAATGTCATGTAAATAGTTTAGGCATGAAAAAACTCTAAAAAAAATTCCTTCTCTGAATCTGAATCTTGTCTTCTTCTTAATTCTATTCACAATATTTCCTTGCTAGTTTTCTTGTAAGTTGCTGAACGCAACAGTTTGGTGCTTTCATTGCTTACACCATGGTCAACAACTCTGATGCCATCAAATCCTTGCAGGACATTACCACCCGCCACAACAAAACTTTAGCCACTCAGCAACAATTTACCGAAACTCATAGCTGTTGGAATGACACTACTCAACGAACACTCCAAGATATGGCTCAACAGATGATGTCGATTTCATTAGCTTTGGGAATCACGACTCAAACATCTCACGCTGGCATATCCGAAGCTGTTTTGAATCGCAGCAAAGCAAAGCTGAAGGAGGAATCAGGGGATGTTTTTCCCTTTTGCATCACGACTGGCCCAGGTCGAGCTACCACTTTTCACTGACACAGACCCTGAGGAATGGCTCGCCTCTGCAAACGATTTTTTTGAATTCTACAACACCGAAGATCACCGCCGTGTTACGATGCAATCCTTTCGGATGGAAGGGACAACCAAGAAATGGTACCGTTGGATGCAGCGTCACGACAGTTGACCGGTTGGAATCATTTGGTTGAGGCTATCCGCCGCCGCTTCTCCACCACGGAAATAGAATCTCCTGAAGGCCAGTTAACGAAATTGATCTAGACATCGACAGTTGAAGAGTATCAAGCACATTTTGAGGATATGTCCTTAAGAACGACGGCGAACTTGACTGAAGATTTTTTCATTCAGTGTTTTGTCTCCAGTTTGCGTCGTGGCCTAAAACATGAGGAGTTGGCCCAGCAGCCCACTACCATGTCGGACGTCTTATCTTTAGCAAGGTTCCATGAAGCAAAGGGTAATGAAGCTAAGAAATTTATGGGTCGTTCTACGGGGCCCAAGTTACCTCCCATCTTGCCCACTCCGTCCCAAATACCACCGGGGCCTAAAACCATGCCTGGTCGACCCCCACCCACCGAGTCTGCCTCTTATCATGCTCAAACTAATCTTCCTCGCCCCTTGTCTACCGCTGAAGCTCAGGCACGCAGAGAGAAGGGTTTATGTTATTATTGCGATGAGAATTTTGTGCCCGGTCACAAATGTAAGGAGCCGCAGCTATTTTTGCTGGATGATGAAGTTGTCGACTATGATAGTGGTCTGAGCGAGCCGTTGGTTGAAAATTAGAATTTCCCTGCAGAAGATGCGCGTGAACCTTGTTTGGTGTCTTTCAATGCGTTGGCTGGTTGCGTCACTCCTAATACTCTCTGAGTTCGGGGTGAAATTCAGGGGCGAATCATTAATATTCTCATCGATGATGGCAGCACACATAATTTTGTGCAAGCAAGAACTGCTAAATTTCTAGGTCTTCAAGTCTCGACTACTCCCAACTTTCGGGTTTTAGTTGGTAATGGCGAGAGGTTGTGCAGCGAGGGGTGTGTTCGCGATCTTCAACTTCGAATCCATGGTACAAAGATAAAAACTAATTTCTATGTTCTTCCTTTAGAGGGGACAAAAATGGTGTTGGGCGTCGCTTGGATGGCCACACTTGGCCCTGTCACAATAGATTTCGCCAAATTACAGTTTCAGTTTCGGCAAAATGGCACCGAGTATCTGTGGCAAGGGAAGGCGAGCAGAGAACCACAATCGGTCTATTTGCAATCTCCGCGTCGAATGGTTGAAACAAAGGCTATGGCACTGTATTTTTGTTTACAATGGGAGGTGTCCTCTTAGACCGATGGGCTTGATGTACACCATGAAATGCAAGACTTGTTAGCGGAATTTGTCGATGTTTTCCAACCACCGACAGGCTTGCCACCATCCTGAGCACACGACCATGCCATTCATTTGGATCCTTCAAGAAAGCCGGTGAATGTGAAGCCCTACCGCTACCCTTATTACCAGAAGCATGAAATCGAATGATAGGTTCAACATTTGCTCGAACATCAGCTAATCCAAAAGAGTCATAGCCCTTTTTCATCTCCGATTTTGTTGGTAAAAAAAATGGCACTTGGCGCTTTTGCACTGATTATAGGGCTTTGAATGCCATTACCGTGAAGGACAAGTTCCCCATTCCAACAGCGGAAGAACTATTCGATGAATTAGAAGGTTCACAGTTCTTTTCAAAACTCGATTTACTAGACGACTACCATCAAATCTGAGTCCGAGCAGAGGATGTGCACAAAACTGCCTTTCGCACACACGAAGGCCATTACGAATTTCTCGTAATGTCGTTTGGTCTCACTAACGCCCCCATCAACTTTCCAATCCACCATGAATGATGTGTTTCGATCTTATCTACGCAAGTTTGTTTTGGTTTTTCTCGATGATATACTAATCTACAGTCACACTTGGCAGGATCATCTTGTTCACGTTCGATCAGTGTTACATGAATTGAGAAGTAATGGGTTAGTGGCGAAACGAGCGAAATGTGCCTTTGGTCAGTCTCAAATAGAATACTTGGGTCATGTTGTTTCGAGGGCTGGTTTGGCTGTGGACCCTGCAAAGGTAGAAGCCATTCGGGCTTGGCCACGACCTACCACAGTGAAGGACGTCCAGGGATTCTTGGGTATTGTCGGGTACTATCGGAAATTTATTAGAGGTTTTGCCACTCTTGCAACTCCATTAACCAATCTCTTACGTAAAGGGGAGGTGTTTCACTGGTCTACCTCGGCTCAACATGCTTTCGATCAACTCAAACAATGTCTTTGTTCTGCTCTAGTCCTCGGTTTCCCAAATTTTGATAAGGATTTTACGGTGGAAACTGGTGCATCAGGGGTTGAAATAGGGGCCATTCTGCATCAAGGAGAGAAACCATTGGCATTTTATAGTAAAAAATTGAGCCCTCGAATGTAGGGTGCCTCCACTTATCACCGGGATATGTTTGCCATTACTCAGGCGATGGGCACATGGCGGCTATATTTGTTAGGCTGATGGTTCACCATTGTGACGGATCAACGATCCCTTAGAGAACTCAATCAGCAGACAATACAAACCCCGGAACAACAGAAATGGTTATCGAAACTGATCAGCTTTGATTTCGATATCCGATATTTCCTAGGGAAACTTAATGTTGTAGCAGATGCCTTGTCTTGAGAGGGAGCAGCATCTTGTATGGTTTTGTCTCGGCCACTTTTTGAAGTGTTAGAGGATATCAGGTTGGCCAGTGCTCATGATCCACATATTCAAGCTATATGCCAGCCACTTCAAGCTTCAGACTCTGCGTGTGTTGGTTATATTGAACAAGATGGTCTGCTGGTATTTCAAGGAAGGATTTTAGTGCCTGATGAAGTGGCCCTTCGATCCTTACTACTGCGCGAGTTCCATGAATCCAAAATTGGAGGACATTATGGCATTAACAGAACCTATAGGCGATTGGATGCAAATTTCTATTGGCGAACCATGAAGCTTGATGTCTGTAACTATGTGCGCAATTGCCAAGTATGTCAACAAATGAAGAGCGAGAGTTTGCGACCGGCTGGCCTTTTTCAACCCTTACCAATTCCCTCGCAGGTATTTGAGGATTTAGCTCTCGATTTTATAGTTGGATTGCCTAAGTCGAATGGTAAAGAATCTATTTTGGTGGTGGTCGATCGGCTTACTAAATACGACCACTTCTTTGCCCTCCAAAATAAGTTTGACAGTAAACTAGTGGCCAGGGTTCTAGTCCAGGGAATTATTAAACTGCATGGAATTCCTAAGTCGTTAGTGAGTGATCGAGACAAAATTTTTATTAGCTCTGTGTGGACAGAAATGGAAAAATTGCAAGGCACTGAGTTGTGTATGAGTTCAGCTTATCACCTACAATCAGATTGTCAAACGAAAGCTTTGAATCGTTGCTTGGAAATGTATTTACGGTGCATGGCTGCTGAAGATTTTAAATGGGAGCAATTTTTACCTTGGGCGGAATATTGGTACAATATGGCTTATCAACAATCCGCAGGCATGACCCCTTTGTTGCGTGTAAAATAGACTATCGCAATTGTAGTGCAAGTGTACACGATGCAAGTAGTAAAGTGATACGAAGTATCGGATATCGTCTCCACAGGGATTGAGCTAATGACTTCACCTTGAATTACTGCACGAAGTAAAGGAAACAATTTAGAAGATTGTCACGAGAATAATATGATAAAAACGTAAATAAAAGGATTGGAATATCAAGATAGAGAGAATGGGCCGGTATTGAATTGCTCGGTAGTGCAGGTATTGAATTGCTTAGGATCTCCAGTTCTGTCGTCGCTCCCGTCGCCGACAGCACCTGTCGCGGCGTCTGTCCGTTAGCTGTCGCGGCAGCAGACACTAACTCCGTACTTCAAGCTTGGCAAGAATCCCATATCTGCCTTGCCCTATCCCTAGGCACAAGTCTGTCGATGAACACGTCTTTGATGATACCTCCCGGCGTGAATCGAAGGATGAACACCGATGTGTATGAAATCTTCCTTAGCCACTTAACCTCGCCTTATCCTTAAGCACGAGATGGTTCAACTATAAACTAGAGAACGCGCTTTTATCTCTTTCGTATACTTAACTCTCCCGATGCTAAGTAAATAGATAACCTCACAATGCTCTCGCGATGCTCTTGCAAGATATTAAAACCAAGATAAAAGAACTTGAAGTTTATTTTATTGAACTTGAAAAATCCTAAAACAAAGCAACCCTTGCAACTACTTTACAAAACAACCCGTAGCTCTAGGGGGAATTTAGAACATGTCGGTGACGGGTGGACGGCAGGGTTTTGGTTTTTGTTATGGGGTGTCCGTTTCTTCTCCTAGGTTAAATCTATGCCCTTATATAAGCTTTGGGCTCAAGTTATCTAAGGTAACAAGGATTACAACTTTAATTAAAAGTAAGATTCCAATAAAGACTAAATCTCTAAAGTCTCCTACTTTCCAGCCGCATCCCTATTTTGTGGGAATTCCTTTCCTTGAGCTTTGGCTTGACATATCTTTTGTTCCGGGGCTGGGAAAAATATTTTGCTTTCACACGACAGACGAGCAGATTTTTCTCTATCTATCGAGGTCCACTTGACTTTTCCTCTTCATAAATCTGCTGTCACCTTGCTGTCGTGACAGGTCCATGACAGGTTCGTCTTCTTCAGCTGCTTGTCCAGTTCAGCTTTCCTGCTTATCTGTCCTGCGCCTGCCTTCATTGTCAACCATGGCAGTTACCTGCAAAATACACCATCTTTTAGTAGAATCCGTGCCTTTTATATAATTGTGATGTTTTATTGAAAACTAACCTAAATGCAATGCAATGATGCTTGAATGCAGCAGAAATATGGGTTAAAAAGGGTGTAAATAATAGAACTTTTACACACTCAACACACCCCCAAACTCAAGTTTTTGCTTGTCCTCAAGCAATCAAGACTTAAAATAAAAATGAAAATTTTGTGTTGGCCTTCAAACAGTGAACTGTCCCTTTACCTGTCGCTTATTCTCTATGGCAGCAGCATCTTGTCGGAAAGATTAGGATCTGTCCGGAATCTCCCTATAGCTCTCGTGCAGTGTGTGCATGCTTGTGAACAGTTATATGCTAAGACTCTCTTAGTTTCACTAGAATATTCAACTCCTTAACTCGAATTTTTATGCCAAAGTTTATTTTTTTTTAGAAGGCACATTTTCATGCTTCTTTTTCTTCTATTTTTCAAGCTAAATTTTTCTAGAGCCAGTTTCGGGCACCTCTAGTTAGCTTCCTAGAGCCGGTTTTGGGCACCTCTAGGTTTTTAATTTTCTTTTTGCTAAACTTCTTTCCTAGAGCCAGTGTTAGGCACCTCTAGGGGCTATTCAAGTTCTAAGCTTCCTATTCTAGTTTGGCTAAAAGAAATCTAAGCAATATAACAGTCACAAAAGTGTTTAAGTTTTCAGAACTATAGAAAGGCTCTAAACTTTCTCCTTAACCTGTCCTAAAGATGCTGTCACGACAGAGCCGTCATAACAGGTAAGTTAACTCCACAATTTTAAGCCAACAGTTTTAGTTTTCTGATTTTTTTTAAGAAAAACTAAATAAATAATAAGACACAAAAAATTAATAAAAGATGTACTAAGACTCCATTAGAATGTAGGGTTGCCACCCCCAAACTCGAGGGTTGCATTGCCCTCAATGCAAAATGACACAAAAATTAAAGAAAGACAAGATAAATAAAAGTACATCACAAATATATAAGGGCAGGCAGCAATAAGAGGAGAAAAAGAAATAAAAACTTAAATTTTATTCGCTGTCCTCGCTGCTGCTGCTGACGCGGATCTGATGGCGGCGTCTGCGTTGTGGAGGTGGCTGGGCAGGTTCTGGAGCAGGTTGATCAGCGGGGTCTTCATCTGGTTGGGGGAGAGGGTCGTCTGCAGGTTGAGGGGCAGGTGGCTCCACTAGCCTGATGTCGGAACTGCTGCTGCTGTCCCATGAGCTGCTGGGTATGATGGCTTTGGACAGCCTTCTCTAGTCTGCCACGTGCTTAATGCGTTTGACACGCGTGAAGTCGCTCTCCAGATTCCGCCGGACAAGAGGGCTGTCATCAGTGGCAGCTCGCTTGGTTCCTCGAGGGGAGGTGTCTGCCGGTGGGCTGCCGGCTGCCGTCGGGGCAGGGGATGGTGTGGAAGTGGCAGATTGTGTATGGGGAGAGACAGGTGGTGTAGGAGTGGGGGAGGGAATATTGAAATAATGGGCGGGGAAGGTGGGGAAGATGACATCCGGAAAATTCAAAGTATTAGTGATGAAATTTACCGTTGCATTGGAGAAGTCACGGATGAAAGTCATCAAACCCATCTGGCGCTCCTCTACCCTCAAGATGGCAGCAAGGATGTGGGCGTTCTGATCTGCCGGAGCGGTGTTGGTGGCAGCTTCTGGGGCAGGTTCGGTGGCAGGTTCATCATCGGACTCAGCAGGAGGGGCGTTTGGATCGAAGGCGTTGAGGGGCGATACGACTATGACCTCCATGAGGCTGGAGATGTTGTTGTCTGTCCATCCGCTGCCCGTCTTGATTTTGTCTGAGGGCTCCTCCGGTATGGCAGCGCAGCGGCAGAGGGCAGTGATGGTGAAGGGCAGGCAGAGTCGTGAGTCCGATCGGAAGGCACAATCGAGAATGCTGTCCCGCATGTACCTGCCCACATTGATGGGCCTGTCATGCATGATAGAGTGGATGAGGGCCAACCGCTGTCTGTTGACTGTCGTATGGTGGGACGAGGGCAGGATACGCTTTTTGATAAAAGCGTTCCATAGTTTTGCCTCAGGGAGTAGCTGCCCCCTATTGACAGAGTGGGGGTTCTTCTTGCTGGTGCTCCATGTTGTACCAGCCTCTGTCAGCTCCCTCATGATAGCATCATGTCCGGCAGTGTCGAGGGTGTCCCAAAATTGTTGGTGAGCATCATCATTGGGGCCGAAGAAGAGGCCGAACACATGGTTGATGCTGCTAGCGCTGAAAGGAACTGTCACTCTTCGGACGGTGACAGATGTCGCCGTCTTGCTTTCGATCGCCGCATAAAATTCCCGGACCAAGGTGTCATTAAGCTCTGCCGGCTGCTCGGCAAAGTCCTCCCAAAGTTGTGCTGTTATGGCCTTCATAATGAACAGCCGGAGTCCAAAAAGAGGTGCATCTCTGTTGTAAATGAAGCCGCGCTCCTCCCATAGTTCCTTTTTAGCGAATGGCGATGCTGCTGCTGAAGAAGAAGCGGCAGCAGTGTTTTGACGGGTTTGTCGTGAAGACATTTTGGCTGCAAGGGCTGAAAGAGAGAGAAAATAGATAAAACTAGAGGAGAATAACAAGAGAAAAATCAGAAAAAATGAAAATGGGAAGGGGTTTATATAGCTGTTGGGGTGCTGCCCATTTAATGCCGCAACGGCAGGCGGGAATAACGGGGCGGCAGATTGAATGTATCGTGTCTGACGCGTCTGACGTGCATTAATGCGTCTGCTGTGCGTCTGCCGCACGCTTCTTCGTCTGCTGTGCGTCTGTTGACAGCCTGTCAAATCCGTCTGCGCCGGCAGCCGAAACGACAGGTTACCATAAATGGGCTTTATTGGGCTGGTGGATGAGCGGTGGGCTTGGGCCACTTCTTCTTTCTCGCTTGACTCCTTTATTTCCTAAAAACTGAAATTAAAAACAAAACATTATTCGAATAAAATAAATATAATTCCTAATAAATACTATTAAAAATAAAAATAAAAATTAGGTTAAATTAGGGATGCCTTGTGGGGCATCACCTAAAGTAACCACTTCATGTATTCCTGGGGCTTCAGTCCCTTGATAGTGCTTGAGGCGTTGTCCATTGACTTTGAATTGGTGCCCGTCCTTTGGTGATTGAATTGTAATGGCACCATGGGGAAAAACTTGAACTACTTGGAACGGGCCAGACCATCTAGATTTAAGCTTCCCTGGAAAGAGTTTCAACCTAGAATTAAACAACAACACAAGCTGCCCTGGGCAGAACTGTCGTGGCAGCAACTTCTTGTCATGCCACTTCTTAGTTTTTTCCTTGTAAATCCTTGCATTGTCGTAGGCCATTGTCCGTATTTCATCGATCTCATTTAAATCTAACAGCCTTTTCTGGCCTGCCTTGTCCAAGTCCATGTTTACTGCCTTGATTGCCCAATATGCCTTGTGCTCTATCTCGACAGGCAAGTGACAGGTTTTCCCATAAATCAAATGGTATGGAGACATGCCCAATGGAGTCTTGAAAGCTGTCCTGTATGCCCATAATGCATCATTCAGAAGCAAAGACCAATCTTTCCTAGTTGGTTTAACCATTTTTTCGAGAATGTTCTTCACTTCCCTATTGGATATCTCAGCCTGTCCATTGGTCTGTGGGTGGTATGCTGTCGCGATCCTGTGCTAGACACCATATTTTCTCAAGGCGGCAGCAATTACCCTGTTGTCAAAATGTCTCCCTTCATCACTGATAATCGCCCTAGGGATGCCAAATCTAGAAAAGATGTTTTTGTGCAAAAACTTTTGGACCGTTTTGGCATCATTCTTTTGAGTTGCGATTGCTTCTACCCACTTGGAGACATAATCCACTGCTAGGAGGATATAAAGATTTCCACACGAAGATGGAAAAGGTCCCATAAAATCAATCCCCCAAACGTCGAAGATCTCGACTTCCAAAATATTTTGCAGTGGCATCTCGTTTCTCCTCGAGATGTTGCCTGTCCGCTGGCACATGTCACAGTTTTTGTAAAATTCTTGTGCGTCCTTATACAGTGTCGGCCAGTAGAACCCTGACTGCAGCACCTTGGCAGCAGTTTTATTGCCTCCTAAGTGTCCTCCATATTGTGAAGCATGACAGTGATGGAGAATGTCTTCTTGTTCTTCTTGTGGTATGCATCTCCTTATAACCTGATCTGCGCACATTTTGAAAAGAAGAGGTTCGTCCCAATAATAATGTTTAACATCATTTTGAAACCTCTTCCTGGCTTGATAAGTAAGATCAGAAGGTAATATTCCGCTAACTATAAAATTAACGAAATCAGCATACCAGGGAAGGTTAGAAGACTTACCTGCCGCCATGGCTGTCGCGACAGCTATTGCGGCAGCAAAGAGCTGCTCATATGGGAAGGTCTCAAGTATGTGTGTCTCATCAATGGGTAGACTCTGTCCCATCTCCAACCTCGACAAGTGGTCTGCCACCTGGTTTTCTGTCCCCTTTTTGTCTTTGATCTCAAGGTCGAATTCTTGTAATAGCAAGATCCACCGTATCAATCTCGGCTTGGCATCCTTCTTTGCAAATAAGTACTTGAGGGCAGAATGGTCGGTGTGCACTATTACTTTCGTCCCAAGTATGTAAGAACGAAACTTGTCGATGGAGAACACCACAGCTAACAGCTCCTTTTCTGTGGTTGTATAATTCACTTGGGCATCATTTAATGTTTTGCTGGCATAATATATGACATGAAACAGCCTGTCCTTGCGCTGCCCAAGTGCTGCCCCGACAGCATAGTCACTAGCGTCACACATAATCTCAAACGGTTGTGCCCAGTCTGGTGGCTGTACTATGGGGGCTGTCACTAGCTTTTCCTTCAGAACCTTGAATGCTTCAGTACATTCTTCATTAAAGTCAAAGGGTCGGTTCTGCTCTAAGAGATGACATAGGGGTTTCGTGATTTTTGAGAAATTGGCAATAAATCTCCTATAAAAACCAGCATGCCCTAAAAAACTCCTAATGCCCTTGACTGTGGTTGGCGGCGGCAGCTTCTCTATGACCTCTATTTTTGCCCTGTCGACTTCTATCCCACGGCAGCTAATCTTATGGCCTAAGACTATCCCTTCATCCACCATAAAGTGGCATTTTTCCCAATTTAAAACCAAGTTAGCTTTTTCGCATCTTTCGAGCACCTTTTGTAAATTGCCTAGACAACTCTCAAAATCGTCTCCAAAGACAGAAAAATCATCCATAAAAATTTCTAGGAAGTCCTCAACCATGTCCGAGAATATAGCCATCATGCACCTTTGGAAGGTGGCAGGTGCGTTACAGAGTCCAAATGGCATCCTCCTAAATGCGTATGTACCGTAGGGGCATGTGAAAGTCGTTTTCTCTTGATCCTCTGGTGCAATAGCAATTTGGTTGTAACCTGAGTAACCATCAAGAAAACAATAGTAAGGTTTACCCGCTAATCTGTCAAGCATTTGATCAATAAAGGGTAACGAAAAGTGGTCCTTTCGGGTAGCTTTGTTAAGCTTCCGATAGTCCATACAAACCCTCCAACCGGTCACAGTCCTGGTTGGGATTAACTCGTTGTTTTCGTTGGTTATCACGGTCATGCCTCCTTTCTTGGGAACACATTGCACCGGGCTTACCCATTTGCTGTCGGAGATGGCGTAAATAATACCTGCATCTAACCATTTAATTATTTCTTTACGCACTACCTCCTTCATCGCAAGGTTTAACCGCCTTTGGGCATCAATAGTCGGCTTATGATCTTCCTCTAGGAGGATTTTGTGCATACAGATTGCCGGACTAATGCCCTGAATGTCTGCTATCGTCCATCCTATCGCCCTTTTATGCTGCCTCAGCATGTCGATCAGCTGTCGTTCCTGTTCCTGCGACAGCTTAGCAGAGATGATTACGGGCAGTGTGTCATCACAACCAAGATAAGCATATTTAAGCTGCCCTGGCAGGGGCTTAAGTTCTAAGACAGGTGGTTCAACAGTAGAGGGCTTTTGGATTAAATGGTTATCCGAAGTGTAATTCAAGGGTTCGAATAACTTACCTGGACGATGGTCTAACCAGTTTACCTCCTCATGACCTTCAGTATCATATGTATCGGATTCATAGGAGTCGCTGTCGTCGGTGCTGTCGTCATCGCTGTCGTTGTCACTGTCATGACAGGCTTGTAGGTGGCTGTCGCAGCAGTGACCAAATTTTATATCTCGGCAGCCCGACCTGATGCAGGGTTGATCAAAGGTCACCTCAATGATGGCCTTGCATTCCTCGTCCACATCGGCATGTTTCATTGCTTGGAGAACATTCAACTTAATTTCTTGAATGTTCACGCGCATGGTGAGTTCTCCTTTCTCCACATCAATCAATGATCTTCCCGTGGCTAAGAAGGGTCGCCCAAGGATGACTGGTGCGTTTTCATCTGCCTCACAATCTAAAATAAGAAAGTCAGCAGGAAAAATAAGCTTATCCACTCTTACCAAAATATCTTCAATTTTTCCCTCGGGGTGAACGTAAGAGCGGTCGGCTAGCTGTAGGGTAACTGTCGTGGGCCGCGCCTTGCCAATACCTAATTTCTGAAAAACAGATTTGGGCATTAGATTAACACTAGCTCCAAGATCACAAAGTGCCTTACCCATGAATTTATCGCCGATTACGCAAGGTATGAGGAAGCTCCCCGGATCCTTCTTTTTCTGGGGTGGCTGCCGATGAAGAATACTCATGCAACCTTCTTGCATCCTTACCGTTTCAAATTCCCCAAGTTTAGATTTTTTAGACATGACATCCTTGAGAAATTTAGCATAACCGGGCATCTCCCTAACAGCATCTAACAACGGAATGTTAATATGAACCTGTTTAAAGATATCATAAATTTTTTTGAGTTGAGATTCATGCTTAGCTTGCTGTATCCGTTGAGGGAAGGGTGGTGGGGGACGATAATCAGCAATGCGTCCTTCCCACTGCATACGAATCTGAGGACGATAATCTTCCTTTTTCTCCTCTATCGCTTCTGCTGTCGTGACAGGCTCATCGGCAGCAGTCTGTTTGTCACCTGTCGGGGCAGCTTCCTCGGCAGGTTTGTTCAAAGCAGGGTCTTGTTCTGTTTCAGCTTCTTTTTCCGGCCCTGGTAACTTTTTCCCACTCCTGGTAGTAATCGCCTTACATTGCTCATGTGGGGGCGGTCTAGCATTTTCAGTATTGCTAGGGAAACCTCCATTCTGCCTCGGTTTAATATGCTGCGACACCTGACCCATTTGTGTCTCTAGAGATTTCAAGGTGGCCTCATGGTTTGTCATTCTCATCTTAGTTTCATCCATAAAATTTTCCGTCTTCTTGACAAACTGATTAATATTATCCATATACGTGCCAGTCTGAGACATAAAGGTGGCCAGAGTCTGCTCCAATACACTACTCGTGGCAGGTGGTGGCTGTTGTTGTTGCTGAGGCGGCAGGTTCTGCGGCTGCAGCTGCTGTCGCGTCAACAATCTAGGACCCCCTGATTCTGATTATATGCTTGCGGATTCAGGGCATTGTTAGGATTACTCCAGGAAAATTTGGGATCCTTCCTCCAATTAGGGTTGTAGTTGTTGGAATTGTAGTTCGTCTTGTAATTTCCAACATATTTTCCCTCTTCTATATTTATAGGGCACTCATCCCTACTATGATTTCCCTCACATGTAGCACAAACTTCCTCGACAGCAAACCCTCGTACTTCCTCTTCACTCAATAAGTGTTTCATGGCTTTAGTGAGGAATGCTATCTGTGATTTCATAGTGCTGTCGGCCTCATAGTCTTTGACAGCAAGTACCCGTTTACTCCCTCTTCTAGCTGTCGGAAACTGCTCCTCATTCTTGGCTAGATTTTTTAGAACTTGCAATGCCTCGTCTGGATCTTTATCCAATAATAGTCCATTTGCTGCAGAATCAATGCGAATGCGAGTTTGTAAGTTAGCAGCATTATAGAATTTTGTTACCTAATTCCAGACAGGGAATCCATGCATTGGGCAGTTCCGAAGAAGAGTAGTAAATCTGTCCCAGGCCTCGTGCATCGGCTCGTCATCTTCCTGTTGAAAAGTAGCAATTTCATTACGTAATCGCTCAGATAAATGTGAAGGATTAAAACGAGATAAAAATTCACGAGTTAGATCTGCCCAAGTCATAATAGAACCCGGTGTAAGTTTATTCCACCAAGTTTTAGCTCTATCCCTCAATGAATGGGGAAATAACCGAAGCCTCAGTATCTCCGGACTAACTCCTGGCAGTCTAAACGAACCACAGATCTCCTGGAACGTTTTGAGATGCTCCCTAGCATCTTCTGTCGCAGAACCACTAAACTGTCCGGCATTGTTGATCATACTAAACATGACAGGTTTAAGCTCAAAGTTGTCAACATCAATATCCGGCAGTGTGGTCTCCAGCTCTACATGGTCATTCAGCATGTAGTCACGACATGACCGTCGTCCACCTGCTGCGGGCGGGTCGCCGACAGGCGGTATGTCTCCTCCAGCAGGCTGGTTACGGGCCATCTGCTCTAGCTGTTCTTCAAGGTATTCGTTCCTGTCTAAAAGGTGGCGAATCTGTTTCTTGAGATTGAATGATCGTTCGATTTCCGGATCTAACTTATACTCAGGATCTTCGCCTCTTTTCGATCTACGCATAAACAAGAGAAACTCGTGAAAAGCAAGAGTTGAAAACAAAAAATAAAAATTAAAGAAAAATCTAAAAATAAAAACGAAAACAAAAAAAATAAAAGCAAAAAAGTGCAATAAAAGAAAGATGTAGTTATGTTTCCAATCCCCGGCAACGGCGCCAAAAACTTGTTGCGTGTAAAATAGACTATCGCAATTGTAGTGCAAGTGTACACGACGCAAGTAGTAAAGTGATACGAAGTATCGGATATCGTCTCCACAGGGATTGAGCTAATGACTTCACCTTGAATTACTGCACGAAGTAAAGGAAACAATTTAGAAGATTGTCACGAGAATAATATGATAAAAACGTAAATAAAAGGATTGGAATATCAAGATAGAGAGAATGGGCTGGTATTGAATTGCTCGGTAGTGCAGGTATTGAATTGCTTAGGATCTCCAGTTCTGTCGTCGCTCCCGTCGCCAACAGCACCTGTCGCGGCGTCTGTCCGTTAGCTGTCGCGGCAGCAGACACTAACTCCGTACTTCAAGCTTGGCAAGAATCCCAGATCTGCCTTGCCCTATCCCTAGGCACAAGTCTGTCGATGAACACGTCTTTGATGATACCTCCCGGCGTGAATCGAAGGATGAACACCGATGTGTATGAATTCTTCCTTAGCCACTTAACCTCGCCTTATCCCTAAGCACGAGATGGTTCAACTATAAACTAGAGAACGCGCTTTTATCTCTTTCGTATACTTAACTCTCTCGATGCTAAGTAAATAGATAACCTCACAATGCTCTCCCGATGCTCTTGCAAGATATTAAAACCAAGATAAAAGAACTTGAAGTTTATTTTATTAAACTTGAAAAATCCTAAAACAAAGCAACCCTTGCAACTACTTTACAAAACAACTCGTAGCTCTAGGGGGAATTTAGAACATGTCGGTGACGGGTGGACGACAGGGTTTTGGTTTTTGTTATGGGGTGTCCGTTTCTTCTCCTAGGTTAAATCTATGCCATTATATAAGCTTTGGGCTCAAGTTATCTAAGGTAACAAGGATTACAACTTTAATTAAAAGTAAGATTCCAATAAAGACTAAATCTCTAAAGTCTCCTACTTTCCAGCCGCATCCCTATTTTGTGGGAATTCCTTTCCTTGAGCTTTGGCTTGACATATCTTTTGTTCCGGGGCTGGGAAAAATATTTTGCTTTCACACGACAGACGAGCAGATTTTTCTCTATCTATCGAGGTCCACTTGACTTTTCCTCTTCATAAATCTGCTGTCACCTTGCTGTCGTGACAGGTCCATGACAGGTTCGTCTTCTTCAGCTGCTTGTCCAGTTCAGCTTTCCTGCTTATCTGTCCTGCGCCTGCCTTCATTGTCAACCATGGCAGTTACCTGCAAAATACACCATCTTTTAGTAGAATCCGTGCCTTTTATATAATTGTGATGTTTTATTGAAAACTAACCTAAATGCAATGCAATGATGCTTGAATGCAGCAGAAATATGGGTTAAAAAGGGTGTAAATAATAGAACTTTTACACACTCAACACCCTTTCAAAGCATTATATGGCCGTGAGCCCCCTACCATGGTGGATTATCTTGAGGGCAGCGCTAAATCCGACCAGGTTCATCGTGAGCTTCAAGAACACAATGAGATATTGCGACGGCTGAAACACAATTTATGGCAAGCGCAAGTGCGCATGAAGAATCAAGGAGATAGAAATCGCAGAGAACTTGAATTAGAAGTTGGAAGTTGGGCGTATGCTAAGTTGCAGCCATATCGACAGCTTTCGGTTCGCTTGCACAAACAACAAAAACTTAGTCCACGTTTCTTTGGCCCCTACCAAGTGGAGCAAAGGGTGGGTGATGTCGCCTAGAAACTGAAGCTGCTAGAAAACTCTCGGATTCATCCAATTTTCCATATTTCGCAGCTGAAACCGTGTCGAGGACAACCTCTTCAGCAGATCACTCCCCTACCCCTACTGTATGACACTGCCATTAAAGACTGTTTCGATTGAGAACCTTGATGACAAGGTTGCTTTGAAAGGAGGGGGTATTGTTGCAGCTAGCACTATTGTTACTGATGTGTCATCATGTGATCATCAGTCAGAGGGGCATGCTGAGCTGGCAGAAACAAATGAGCTGGAAGAGCCTGCTGAGAACATCCGGGAATTGCGCAGAGGAGGAAGGCAAAGGAGGGCCCCACAGGCTCTAACTGATTTTGTTTGTTACTGAGGGAATAGCTGATAAAACGAATGCCATGTAAATAGTTTAGGCATGAAAAAACTCTGAAAAAAATTTCCTTCTCTGAATCTGAATTTTGTCTTCTTCTTAATTCTATTCACAGTATTTCCTTGCTAGTTTTCCTGTGAGTTGCTGAAAGCAACAATTTCAATGTGTTGCATTTTAATATTAAAAGTTCTGATTAGAAAATAATGTTTAATTAATAAAACATTCAAATTTTACAGAAATTAATTGATAGTGTTGTCACAAATAAAAGCCGTGGCGGACCTTCACGGGGCCTAGGGCCCGGGCCCAGTACCGGCCAGTTATTTCTTTAAATTTTAAATGTAGATATTTTTAAAAATATATATAAAGTAAGTTATTGCCCCCTCAATTAAAGAAAAAATATTTTAAATTAATGGTTATGTTTGATAAATAGCGGTATGAGTCATTATTAGAGGTTTAAGCTAAAATTAGAGGTTTAACCAATCAAATTCGCTAACTTGGATGTTTGGTAAATAGTGGATTGAAATAGTGGATAGAGGTGAAACCTCTAATTTTGAAAAAGCTGTTAATAGGAGCTTTTTGAAATTCGAGGTTTTCAAATTAAGATACAAAACCATTTTAACCTTAAAAATTATAAAAAAACTCTAAATAACCTAAATGTAATCTTTTCTATTTTAATTCTTCGCTATCACGTATTTACATTGCGACATTTGTAAACTAATACTTATTGTTTTTTTCCTTTTTATTCCCACCCAATTAAATTTGTATTTAAATTTAATAATTAATTAAATGGTATTAAAATTAATTATATAAATAATAAATTAATATATAGATTAGGGGTGTGCATAATTAACCGTAACCGTTAACCGGTATAATCGTTACATTTTATAGGTTAATTAACCGAACTGTTAAGGCTAAACGGTTTCGGTTAACCGAACCGCTAAAAATGATGGTTAATGTACGGTTATGGTTATTGTAGGCTGTAGAATAGTCCTGCTTTAAGTGCAAGTGTACATTATTGCCTAGTTGTAATATAAAAGATATCATCTCCACAAGGATTGGGAAACCCTTCAGAATATATCTTCCTACACAAGTAAAAGTAAAAACACAAGTAAATTAAGGTTTTGTTTGAATCGATTAAACTAAAAGCAATAAAAATAAAGAGTCGAGAAATCAGATTGAGAAAATAGGTCGGTATTGGTATGCGTTGTAGTGTGGATTTTGAATGTTTTGACTCGGTTCAAGTGTTGTAAAATCGACTCAATTGTCTTAGCAGTTGTCAAGGTGATTCCTCGGCAGATGACCCACCGCGGCAGAGAATGATGTGCTACCTGGGCGGCTGAAAGATGCTTCAAAGTTCGGCAAGGCTTCCTTCAGTGACTCCTCCTTATCCCTAAGTCGAAGTGCTATTGGGGAACACATCTTGATAATACCTCCCGGCGTGAATCGAGGGATGAACACCAACCAATCTTAAGCTTCCTTTACCCGTTGAACTTCTAACTTATTCCTAAGCCGAAGTAGTTTCACCCCAAGTTGGATAAAACCGTGTTTACTTGTTCCATGAGTCTAACTCTCCCGATATTAGACAAATCGATAATTGCTCTCTTCTCTCCCGATTTGATTGCAAACAAGAATAATGCTAAGAGTAAACAAACTTTGAAGTTTTATTGCAAACACTAAAAACCTAAAAAAATACAAGCAATCTCTCACAACTACTCAACAAAACCAACCCTTAGCCCTATGAGAAGTTTAGAACATGATGGAACCCCCCTCTCTCTGTCTCTTCTAGTCGGCTAGGTTACATATTTATAGGGTATGGCCTAGGTCAAAGTCGGTTTAGGGTAGGAGTCCTTGTTAGAATCAGATTACAACTCATTAAATGAACAAATCTCTATCATTAATTCTTTCTAGATTCTCGTTTGACTTTTTCCACCATAACTTTGATTGTGGATTTTCTTGTGCTTTTGGGCTCCGATCTGCATGTAAGTGGTCTCTAAAAATCGGGCTTGATGTGTTCTTCCAATCGCATACCACTTTGCATATTTTCATCTACCTTGGGGTGCTACCTCGGCATACAGTCTGCTGCCTCGGTAGAGGTATGTGTAGGTGTGAGTAACTCAGCATGGCTCCTTACTATGGGCTTATTGTAAAGTGTCCACAAGTTCTATATTTCATGCACATTCAATCTCATATTATTGTTGTTTTTAAGCACATCTTAGGCATAATTAGGACCGTGCATTGCATTTTACACTATTTCTTTGCTTTGCCATGTTTTTGTAGATTATCTTTTACTTGGTGAAGTAAAGATATTGTTTTAGTGTACTTTTGGTTTTATGTATTAAAGGCTGGCAGGGAGAAAGGAGCTGAGGATGTGATGCTGAGTCAGCGAACCAGGGAGCTGTACTGATGCAGTTCCAAACTGAGATAACACTTACCGAGTAGCTGCCGTCGCCCACCGTGCTGCTCACGACAGCAAAAATATGGAGTTGGAGAACCAGAGTGCGATTTGTAAAGCAGAATATCCTGATTCTATCGATGTTGTCCCCTCCATTTTTCGACGTCTGTAGCAGCGTGTAGAGCAGCCGAAGTTAAATCTCGAGATTTCTTGCGGAACAAGGCAACGTGATAAAGTCTACATTCAACTCAAAGAAATCATAGTTTAAAGTCACATTTAATGTGGAAAGTTACTTTGAAGACTTCTACTTCAAGAAGGACCAGACCTAGCTATTGCCTATATAAACTCATTGTAATTCTAATTCAAATCATCTTAGGTTTTCTTTAGGCATAGCTTAGGTTTTCTTGTCGCCGACATGTTCTAAATTTCTCTTGGGTTGGGGTTATGTTGTAATTAGTTGTGAGAACGGTTGTTTAGGTTTTAAAGTTTGTTTTTGCAATAAAATACTCTGAGTTTGCTTAATTCATGTGCTTCACTTCTTCAATTAGTTTCAAAAGTCCAGTTGAAGAAATCCATTTGTCGGGCACGAGAGTGTCAAACTCACGAAAGAATTAAGTACGGTCTCACCATGACGAGGTGTTGACTAATTCGGCTTAGACATAAGTTAGAATTTCAGCAGCTAAAAGGAGCAACCAAACGTTGATTGCATGTGTTAGGTTTACGCAGAGATTGCTAGGTATTTCCTACATCACGCTATAACATAATCCTAGCCTAGACATAGGTAGGATCACTTCAGAATTGCTTCGCTGAACTTGGAGTATCTGCCAGACTTACCACTGGGACTTCTCTTCATCTCACCTGCCGGGACAACGAACGTTGCAAGAGCAGAGTGCCGCTGTGGCAGCGAAAGTTGCAAGAGTAGAGTGCCTTTGTGGTAGCGAAAGTTACCGCCGCCTCAATCTGCCATTACTTACCAAGGCAGCAGATCGTGGCAGTGCAAAACACACTTGACCTATTCAACGCAGTTTCACACTAAACAGCAGCATAACCCTGCCCTCTCTATCAACCTGATCACTTCCTTATTATTACTTGTGCTTTTATTTTACTTTTCTTCTCAAATAACCACCTTACTTGTGCATTTACTTTTCTTGTAAAGGAATAACAATTCGAATCAAGGTGTCCAATCCCTGTGAGAGACGATATTATATATACTATAACTAAATGGGAGTGTGCACTTGCGCTCATAAATAGAGAACACCCAAACTCTCTACAAGTTTTTGGCGTCATTGTCGGGAATTGGTAACAACGAAATTCATATTTATATTTCTGCACTTTTATTTTTATTTTTATTTGAATTTAATTTTAGTTTTTATTATTCTTATTTTCATTCGAAAAAAAAAATCTATGTGGGAAAGTTCTTATTCAGGTGCCCCGCGAGTAAAGGGCATCAATATTTGGGAAAGTTCTTGTGAATTTTGTGAAGGCAATCATGTGTTCGACAGTTGCCCTCATCTTTTTGCAGCAAACATGTCGAGAAAAACCATTTGGGAGTGGATGTCTAAATATGAACAGCAGATGCCGCCGCAGCAGCAACAGGGACAGCTGATGCTGCTGCCGCTGTAGCAGTAAGATTTTTCATGGTAAGATCAAAAATCTCAAAAAAATTACCATGACAGTTTTGCTGCAGAAAGCGACATGCCCTGGGAATATAGCTATCCGTAAAAACAACAAAAATCTTTAGAGGACACACTTCGAACCTTCCTTGCGCTCACAGATAAAGTGACAGTTGCTATGGATGCCAGCATCGCTAAGATGGATGCACGACTGAACAATTCAGTCTTCATCAATGCCATAGATGAACCTGAACAATTAAGTCTGAGGGATACTGATGTCCCAGGACAAGAAGGCGAAGAGCAATGCGAGGAAAGATCTTCGATGTGTGAGGAGCAATTAGAAACTCCAAGCCAAGAGGATGCAGAACATTGCCCGGGCAGCAAGATTGACAGTTGTTCTGGCAGCTACCTAGAACCCATCCCTGAGGACGAACTGACAACACCTGAGCAAAGCTATGCCTCAGCAGAGAGGTCCGCCACGACAGAAGCCTCCAAAATGACGCCCACCTCTGCAGACACCTCGTCAACAATGGGTTATATATATCTAGAGAAACCGATGTAGGAAGATTTGCAGCCGTCAAAATCTCTACTGATGGAGATTTTCGAGGAGCCTAAAGAGTTTTCCCTTGACCGGGACATCATTATAACAGAAGACTACCACAACATTTGGTTGCTGCAGCAGCTGCCTCGGCGGCTAAAGAAACTTTCCCCTATGACGAACTTCGACAAAAAGGAGATAAGTACATGGTTAGGTAGTTATATAATTTTTCCTAATTACATGTTCATGCCTTCAGAAATAGGAACAAGAAGGAAGGTTCACATGGATTACTGTAAAGTGTCCAAAAGTCCTATATTTCATGCACTGTCCAACTCTTATTATTACTGTTTTCCAGCTCATTTTAGGTATAAGTAGGTTCATGCATAGCATTTTACAGTGTTTCATCATTCTACCTTGCTTTTATAACTTATCATTTATTTGGTGAACAAGAGATATTGTTTTAGTGTATTCTTGCTTGCAGGTACTAACAGCTGAACGAGGGAACAGAGGAATGAAGGACACAGCACTGAGATAAGTTCCACCTGAAGATAAGTTGCTACTGAGCACCTACTGAGCAAAGCTACTGCCAACCTTGCTTCCTGCGACAGCTGACTACGGACGTTAGGAGAACTGGAATGCGATTTGTAGAGCTAAAACTCCTGAGTCTATCGCTGGTGGTCACATAATTTTCTGATGTCTATAGCAGCAGCTAGGGCTGCCAGCGTGGAATTTCCAAGCTTACTTGCGGGCGAAGTAAAACGAGGGAGAGTCAATATTCCAAGCAAAGAAGTAAGCATTTAAAGCTACATTAAAGATAAGCTACTTTAGAGGACTTCTACTTCAAGGAGGACTTGACCTAGTTTTGAGTCTATAAATACCCATTGTACTTCTAGATTAATTCATCCTAGGTTTTCTATAGACTTTTCTTGTGCTCTTCTCTGCCGCCATGTTTTAAATCCCCATTGGGTTAGGGTTATGTTGTAACTAGAGTGAAACGGTTGTTTTAGGTTTTTGAGTTATTTTTTCAATAAAATAATCCAAGTTTACTTAATCCATTGTTCTTCATTCTTTCAATCTTTCTACACCAGTCGATTGAGAGAATCTATATGTCGGGCACGAAAGTGCAAGGCTCACGAAAGGGTTAAGTACGGTCACAACGAGAGGCGTGACTAACTTGGTTCCACACTAGTCCACAAGTTTTAGCGGCTAAAAGGGATCTCTAACCGAGTTGATTGATTTGGTTCCACACTAGTCCTCAAGTTATCAATCTCGAGCATCCTAATCAAGAAATGGGAGGGATCACTGTCGACTATCCTGCCGGACTTGGAGTATATGCCAGACTTGCCGCCAGGAAGTCTTTCCATTCCACCTGTCGAGATAGTAAACACCCTTGCAGTGGCAGTGACCTGCTTTAGCCGCGTGACAGGGTTCTAGTTTGCCACCCGCCGTACCCGCCGAGGCAGCATATCGTGGAAGCAAAGGATAACTCATACCTAACTCAAAGCAGCTCTCACACTAAGTGGCAGCATAATCGTGCCTGCTCTATCAACCTGATTCACCTCTTCTTTATTACTTATGTTTTTATTTACTTTTCAATCTCAACCAATCATTCACTTGTGTTTTTATTTTACCTTTGTGCAGGAACTAAAGAACGAGACAAGTTGTCCAATCCTCGTGGGATTCGACATCTTATATACTATAACTTGACAAGAGTGTGCACTTGCGTTCCCCAAAAAAGGGAACACCTACGTGCCCTACAAGTTTTTGGCGCCGTTGCTGGGGATTGGTAACAGCGAATTTCGTTTTTAATTTATGCACCTTTATTTTTTCTTTTATTTTTATTTTTAATCGAAAAAAGAAAATTTTACCGTGTCCTTTGCAAGTGTATGACCAGGGCTAACCCTAGCATAAACTTCATTATTCACGACGATCTTGAGCGTGAAACTAGACGAATCAAGATGGAGCTCAGGGAAGCCTTAAAGAACAAAGACAAAGGCAAAGCAAAGGAAGAGACCATGGTAAACGAAGACCCACCAGTTGATGGTAGGGGGCAGCTAGATTTGCTGCCTAGAGGACCACCAGTACAACAGAGGCAAGATCCCCCTGATCCACCCCAAGTGCGGACAACTAGAAACTACCTTGAACAT
Source organism: Hibiscus tridactylites (assembly GCA_958450335.1). Classification (NCBI taxonomy): domain Eukaryota; kingdom Viridiplantae; phylum Streptophyta; class Magnoliopsida; order Malvales; family Malvaceae; genus Hibiscus; species Hibiscus tridactylites. Next base: position 74,663,458 of record OY288269.1, on the reverse strand, counting down.
GACTTCCAAAGGTTCGAGCCAATAGTGACGGAACCGAAGATTGGGGAAGATCATTTTGAACTAAAGCTTGTCATGTTCAACATGCTAAACACGCTAGGGCACTTCGGAGGGACTGCCACAGAAGATGCTCGGCAGCATTTACGAGGATTCCTGGACATTTGTCGAGCATTCAAATTTCATGGGGTACACCAGGACGTATTGTGGCTGAGGCTATTTCCCTATTCGCTGAGGGATAGGGCGAAACAATGGTTGAATAACCAGCCAGCCGGATCTTTCACTTCATGGGCAGAACTCTGCAAGGACTTTCTAGATCGATTCAGCCCATCCAACGTTACCGATAGGCTGTTGAATGTGATCACAGCTTTTAGACAAGGGGATGACGAGCCGATGTACGAGGCATGGGAGCGGTACCAACAAATGCTAAACAACTGTCCGCTTCATGGTTTACCGGCTTGGACTCAAGTATCTATATTATACAAGGCGGCCAGCTACTGTAAATGAAGTGGAAGCCTCCAAATCTGTTAATGCCCGCCTCGACACTCTGACGGAGCTGGTGATGAAGATGGTGCAATCCCTAGGGAAGGTCCATGAAGTAAAAGCTATTGAGCCCTTTTGTGGCGAATGTGGGGCCAACCATGATTCCTCTGAATGGACTGCATCCGCAAACTACATGGGAAGATATGAGAGGAATAACAGGCCAACCCATAACACATACAATCCTAACTGGAGAAACCATCCAAACTTCTCCTGGAGCAACCCAAAGGCGACAGCAAATCCACAACAGCTATAGGGAAGCTACCAGCAGAATCAATCCAGGCAGCAGCCACAGCACAATAATTCACTAAAAGCAACTCTGAATAACTTTATGAGACAAACTGGTGAATTTATTGTTTATACTAATAAATTTATTGAGAAAACTGAGTCTTTCATGGACAGGACAAAGATGAAGATGAACAACCAAGAGGCTACTATTAAGAACCTGGAGACCCAGTTTGGAAAGTTCACTAAAATCTACCATAGCCGGACCATGGGAGCATCATCCAACAGCTCGCCAGAAGCAGCTAAGCCCACTTTTGAACATTACAAGGCTATAACTACAAGAAGTGGGAAGCAGCTGGATGAACCTAGGATGGTAGAACAGTTAAGAACTCAGCCAGAACATATAAGAAAGCTTGCCCTAACAGCACCCATCTTAGCCGCCCCAGCAGCAGAACATGAAACCAGCCCTGACAAGGATGATCCTCCCTGAACTAAGCCCCCAAGAAAGGAGCAATTAGAGGACATCCACCCGCCAGCTCCATTCCCCCCAAAACTCAAACAACAACAGCATGAGCACCAATTCAGAAAATTCTTAGACATTCTGAAACAGGTGCACATTAACATACCTCTGATAGAAGCTATACAAAGCATGCCCAACTACACCAAGTATCTCAGAGATATTGTTTCTAGGAAGAGACGAATATAGGAATTCGAGACAGTGGTTGTCACTAAAGAGTTCATGGCTATGATGCATAACAAGTTGTTGCCCAAGCAGACAGATCCGAGCAGCTTTGTTATACCATGCAGGCTGGGCAACACGCACGAGACCAGGGCCTTGTGTGATTTGGGGGGGTCAGTATAAACCTGATGCCTAAGGCCGTCTTCGACAAAATAGGTATTGAACCTGCAAAACCAACCTCCGTAATGCTTAAACTTGCCGATCACTCATTCATGCAACTAGAGGGAAAGATTGAGGACATACTGGTCAAAGTTGTAACCCCCTTAACCCGGCCCAGACGATAGAACAGAATTAAGAAGTTTACACGGGGAAAACCAAAGTCAACCCGAAAGTCAACCTTGATTAACGACCCTTTTTTCTTTTTAATCTTATATAAATGCATATTAACCCTAGAAATGTTCATAAGATTAGCATACTCAAAGATCACCACAGTCAGAAAACATTTAGGGACTCGATTGCACAATTTATGAATTTAGGGACCAAAATGCAAATTCTGAAAATTTCAAGGACTTAACCAGCTTTTGAGTTACCATTATGTAATTAGTCATGTTTCATGCTTCTCTGCCAAAATTCAACTCAAACGGACATCTCAAACTCATTCAATTGTATAAACCAAGTTCAGGACCAAAACGCAAAGGTTTCAAAACATATAACCGTCAGTTTCAGTGCCCAACGGTCGGGTGTTCCGAAACGGGGATGATTCGTTCTGAAACGCGGGACCGTTCCGAAACAAGTTCCGGAACAGGGCTTGGCAGTGGCAAAACCGTTCCGGAACGGTTCCACCTGTTCCGAAACGCCAAGGCCATTTCAGGCCCTTTGTTCCGAAACGGTAGCACCTGTTCCGAAACAGGCTGCCCAGATTGCAGAATTTTAGCTTGTTTATTACACAATCAACCCATCAAACCCATTCCAAAGACCACCAAAACACACCAGCAAGTCATTATATACTTAAGGAATATAATAGCACCATTCAATCTCAATCATGGCATCAATTAAGGAAAATCCAAATTCTATAGGCATGCATCCTATATTGAAACCCATTCAAGCACCAAAATACCAAACCGACCTCAAAAAGGCCATTTACATGTTCCACCATTATCAAAAGCATAAAACCAACTTAGGGAATCCAAAACATCTCCCAAAAACACAAGTTAGGTTCCCATTGCCAAATGCCCAAAAGCTAATAGTGTTAGGAAAACATTCACCATACATGAGCTTAGTTCTTCACTTGGATTCTTGACCTCTTTGCTGCCCTCTATGCACTTCAATGCTCTGCATTATTGGTTTAAGAAAAGAGAGAGCGTAAGCACATAGCTTAGTGAGGAATGCTCATTTAAAACATCACAATAATGCATTTATAAAACTCCTTTTCAAAACCTTTAGTTCAAACCACATTTGATCATGCACATAAGTATTTAAGCCAAGCATTTCATGCTTTAAATCATCAACATGTCATATTGGCTTTCAAGTGATAATCATAACCATTTTCCATTTCAAAACACAATCGACAATCGGATACGCGGATTACAAGCGTTGTCCCATACGCTTCATACACACTACCAATTTCAAGGTGGAGCATGGTACAATCACAACCCCTCAACACCCGTGATGGAGACTATGGTACAATCACAACCCCTCCACATCACTCATTGGTAGTTGTATAACTTCACTAACGAGATCACGGGACATACAGTACAAGATCCACGCATGGACTTTAAACCACCATTGTGATCTTACCATACACAAGGTCCACACATGGAATTTTAACCACCATTATGACCTTAACACAAGACCCACCCATGGACTTTTAACCACCATGGTGTTCTTAACCATCTCGTTAGTGTACTTGGATGGAGCATGGTACAATCACAACCCCTCGACATCCAAGGCGACTTTATTCACGGTGCACCCAATCCTATAGCCGGCTAACTATATCCGATTCAAGTACTTTTAGACAAACCACATCACTTGCCAATATACATCATTTAACAACATTAATCCACTGTTTTAAAGCATATATCAAAGCGATTAACCATCATGCACTACTTATGCATCAAAACCACATTTATCAATGTTCAAAACAAGGATCCCTTACCTTGAGCATCCTTCAATTCATGGCTTATAAAACCAGCAATAAACATGCTAAAATATGCTTTCAAAAACAGAAATTAAACATGCAAACAAATAACATTGCATTCAACCAACACATGGTTCATCAACAAGAGAGTTTTTCCGAAAACTTACTCTTGAGCTTAGCTAAGTTGTTTAGACTTAAACTAAGCTACCAAACCTTCAAAACATTGGTTTCAAAGCTGAAAACCAAACTTCACTCACCGATTCCGTTTCGCAACTTGCCGAAACACCAATCAAGCTTCCGGATCAACACAACAAGGATCCGAAGATGCCTCCCCTGTTTTAAACACATCAAAGCAGAGGATTAATGCATCATCATGCATTAATATCTTCAACCAAGACACCTAAACACGCTGCTCTCATCAACACACTCATTTCGGCCACCAAACACAACCGAAATCACATCCAAACATCTCTACAACACTACCCAGCCAAGATCCATCAATTCCAATCATTCATAAACCTCAATTAACATTCAAAAAGGATCTAATCACGTCCTTATACCTCCAGCTATAGCAGATCACCAAGATCACTTCAAAAACCACCAAAAACTCAAGCAAAACTTAGGAAAATCAACCTATTCGGGATTGCATTGATTAAACCTCAATTTCTCATCAATTATACATCCAATTTACATTAAAAACACATCTCAAAACAGTACCCAATCATTTCATACGAATTTCATCAAAAATTAACTAAATCTTGCATTTTAAAGCCAAGATCAAGAACACAACTACAAAACCTTTAATAAAACACAAATCAAGGATTGAGAACTTGGGAATTTCAGTAAAGAACTGAGTATTTAGAGGAGAAGGACGTTCATACCTCTAAATGTGAGTTTCTCCCTTTTTGGAACCAAGATTCTTGAAAATCCAATAAGCAAATGCTAAGGTTTTGATGTAGAAAAGATTAGAGATCAAATGAAGATTGAAATCTCATCTTTGGAGGTCAAAATCAGAGGAAAATTTGCTGGAGAAAAGTGTTTCGGTTGAGAGAAAAGTTGAGAGAAAAGAAATGGAAAATTTGAGAAAAGTTAGTTATGAGAACAAAAATATCTTTTCCCTTCTTTTACCTTTAATTAAAAACCATTAATAAAACCTTTAATATTAAGAAAAATCTGGAGAAAACTCTTCTTGGGTAAATAGCTCCTTAAAGATTCAAAGTTTCAATCCTTTTTAAAACAGTCACCAAGTTTTCAAAAATTACATTTTAGTCACTAACCCAAAATGTCACACTTCCAAACCTCATTTTGTAAAATTGATTTCACCACTCTCTTATATATAATAAAAGAGAATTTTAAGATATTTTTCCATATTTTTAACGCAACCCGAACTAGGCTTTCCTAAAATCACCCTTTTATATTCGAACCACAATCCGACCGACCCGGTCCAAACCCAAAACTTCTAAGCCCAAAATTGGGGTGTTACAAAAGTGGGCAGCCTAATTCTTCCTGCTGATTTCCTCATCTTGGATTGTGAGGCCGATGAGAAAGCCCCCATAATTCTTGGGCAACCCTTCTTGGCCACGTGCAAAACGCTGATAGATGTGGAACTCGAGGAACTTACAATGAGGGTAGAGGATCAAAGCATAAGGATGAATGTATTGTAACCCTCGGAGGAAGGAAAGGAATGCCCATATCAAATAGCTGCTAAGATAAGTGTGGAAACAGGCCAGGGCAGTTGCTGCCATGACAGACCTCGGGGCAGAATAAAGGACCTCCTTAAACAGAGACTGAAGGAACAAGAGGACCCCTCAGGAAGGGAGAAAAATCTAAACCACCTCAAGAAGTGGTTATGTCTGGGAGATGCACCCAAATGCACTCCCAACATAACTTAATTTTTATTTTTATTTTCTTATTTTTATTACGCATTAGGATTAGAGTTTATTTTGTTTTAGGATTAGATTAATTTTCAGTATTTTATCATTTAATTATTTTTATTTTTCTTTTAGGATCACGAATAAAAGAGCGGGAGTACAAGTGAAGACCAGCAAAAATCCTGCCAACCACCCTGCCGAGTCAGCAGCCAGCACAACAAAGTGTAACGGCTAGTTAGTCGCCAACGGCCCCAAAAATAACGGGCGGAAAAACCTGTGACGTGCATGAGGAAATCGGCTTGTTGATCATTTAATGCCGCCCTGGCACTTCTCGACAGCGTCTATATAAATCCCTCACTCGTTTCATTTTTACTTCACTTCCATCTTTTTGCTAGCTTATACCTTATTCTTCTGCTCTCTCGTAATATTTCCTTGCTATTTTAAGTTAGAATAAAATCGTTCGCATGGCTTTAACATCTACCCAAAAGCCCACCTACAATAGGTTTTGCTTTAAGGTGGACGAGGAGAGATATAGAGCACAATTTTCCAAGCAAGCCGTCTAGGAGGAACAAGGCTTCCATTACACGAAGCAAACGAGAGACCATGGTCTTAAGCCCGCCTTGTTCCGAACCATCCTCTACAAGGGATGGGAGATGTTCGCTCAGCAGCCTGATATAAGGAACATCACTATAGTCAAAGAATTTTGCTCATATCAGCCTTGCCTAGACAAGCCTTTTGTCTACGTCCGCGGAGAGGCAGTCAAGCTCAACCCTGCTATCATCAACAGCTATTATAGCCTTGATATAAATGACAACCCGCACGAGGATTGGAGGCTGTCCACTATGAGGAGATCAAGGCCAAAATCTGCAAGCCCAACACACCATGGTTGGGGGGGAAAACATGTGGGATCTGTCCAGCGCCGCTACCTGCTGCCCACATCACACAACTCAACAGTTCTTTAAGAAGAACTACCTGCTGCCCATCACACACCTCGCTTTAATTTACAACATCCTGATGAACTGGCCGATCAACATGGGGGAAACCATCTGCACAGAAATATACAACTGCTTTAAGAAGAAGAAGAGCAGGTTGTACTTCTCATCCCTCATCACAGGTATTTGTACTAATTTTCAAGTCTCGGTAGAGCCTACAGATGAATTTACAACTGGCAAGGAAGGCTGGACCAAAAAGGTCCGCGTTCAGATGATGCAGGATGCGAAGAAGGAACCAGCAACGCCCAGTCAGCCCTCTGCCACCCAGTTTGAAACGCCAGCTGCCCCCGGCAGTACTGACGTTGCCCAGACAGAGAGGTCCTCCCGCTGCTCCACACACTCCTCGAACACAAAAAAACGGATAGAGCAGCAATAGTTGGCCTTCATGAACTACGTGGGGGAGGCCCAAGAAGCCATGGTGGCTTATTTCCTGCAGAAATCCCCTGGTGATGTGCCCACCATGCCACCCTTTCCTGATGAGCTTGCAGCAGCAGCAAGAGCACGAAAAACTTCACCTGCTGCCACAACCTGCCAGACAGACCGCCAGATGCCCTCTCTTATGCAATCTCCACATAACTCAGCTGCCACCCCATCTAACACAGTGGCAGAATCCTCTGAGAGGCACCAGCTGAATCTTTCCCCAGCCTGCACAGCCAATATAGTAGCAGACTCCTTCTTATAAGAGGAAATTGAGCAGCAGCAGCCGGAACCAGAAACAACAGTAGTAGCGGCAACATCAGCCATCCCAATGGCATTCATCCCTCCAGCAGCACCCACAGAGGAAGGGACAAGGAAGAGGAAGCGGCACATAATAGTAGAAGAACCTGTGGACCTCGAGAAAGAGTTAGAAGGAAGCAACACATCTCCCGCCGTTCCCCCTGTCGAGCCCCCAAAAGAGCCACAACATACACCAAAGAGAGTCCAGCTGCCGCGAAAAGCAAAAACCTCACCCGCCAAAACCTCCGCCAAGGCATCTGTCAACCGCCGCTTCGTCGTCCGGACTTCCTCCTCCTCCTCAGCTAACTAGAATCCAGCCTCCTCTCAACCCTCAACAAACTTTCAACTTATTTTCTTTTATCTTTATTTCCTATTTAATTTTTTTAACATGTATATTTTCCTTTTTTCTTTTTGTGCATTGAGGGCAATGCCTATCTCGAGTTTGGGGGGATAACTCACGCATCATTTGTAGGCATTCTTAGTTGCATATTGGTTGCATTTTACTTGCCTTAGTAATAATCGGAAAAGAAAAGTTTGTTATGACTTGTGCCTATAATAGGATAGCTGATTACTTTACTTTCGCACCTAATAAAAAATTAAAACTTAATCTTGGGAAATAACATGAAATATGACTTAGATTTTTTCTTCTTGCTTGAAAATGTTAAATATCTCTGTTACTTGCTGAATGTGCTAGAATATTTGATGAACACTGCTTGTTTGTTTTTAGAATTATTTGCAAAATTCTAACGATAATTGCAGGTAGCCACCGAGGCAGTCAAAAGAAACAGAAGAATGAAGAACTGCTAAAGGCAACAAAATAAAAAAACAAAGAAAAAAATGATGTGTTACCCTAGAGGTGCCCGCAACAGGCTCTAGGAAGAATTATGTGCGAGGACACTCCGCTGCTATCAAAGTCCATGAATTTGAAAGCCTAAAAGTGACTGACAAATTAGCATGAGTTAATGAAAGCCTTCACGGGATGACTCTACTCCAAGGGTTCAAGGTTCTGTAGTTTTCTCCTATATAAACATCAGACCTGAAAGAGTAGTTGTGATAAGCTAAAGCCCTCAATGCCTTGATTAAAAAAATAATATGCTTAACTGTGCTACCTCGGCAACAACCTTTAAATTACAACAGTATCTTTGTTTAATCTTTTATTATGCATATTCAACTTGTTTACAGACTTGAAAACATCACACGGGCATTAGGAATTTAATTTTGAGTTGTTTTCTTGCTTATTTCCCTTCATTAAGTTATATGTATATAGGTGCTACGGCCTTGAGGCAGAAAATCAGGTTAAAAAAAGTTTTTCTTTTTGACTTTTATTAGAGCAAGTACTTTAGGTTGCATTGCTTGAGGACAAGCAATAGTTCGAGTTTGGGATGTGTAAAGTGTCCAAAAGTCTTATATTTCATGCACTGTCCAACTCTTATTATTATTGTTTTCCGGCTCATTTTAGGCATAAGTAGGTTCATGCATAGCATTTTATAGTGTTTCACTGTTCTACCTTACTTTTATAACTTATCATTTATTTGGTGAATAAGAGATAATGTTTTAGTGTATTCTTGCTAGCAGGTACTAACAGTTGAACGAGGGAACAGAGGAATGGAGGACACAACGCTAAGAAGCAAACCCAGGAGCTGTACTGAAGCATTTCTAGATGAAGATAAGTTGCTTCCGAGCACCTGCCGAGCACCTGTTGAGCAAAGTTGCTGCCAACCTTGCTGCCTACGGCAGCTGACTATGGACGTTAGGAGAACCGGAGCGCAATTTTTAGAGCTAAAACTCTTGAGTCTATCGCTGGTGGTCACATGATTTTTTGACGTCTATAGCAGCGGCTAGGGCGGCCGACGTGGAATTTCCAAGCTTACTTGCGGGCGATGGAAAACGAGGGAGAGTCCATATTTCAAGCAAAGAAGTTAGCATTTAAAGCTACATTAAAGAAAATCTACTTTAAAGGACTTCTACTTCGAGGAGGACTTGACCTAGTTTTGAGTCTATAAATATCCATTGTACTTCTAGTTTAAATCATCCTAGGTTTTCTATAGACTTTTCTTGTGCTCTTCTCTGACGCTATCTTCTAAATCCCCTTTTGGTTAGGGTTATGTTGTAACTAGAGTGAAACGGTTGTTTTAGGTTTATGAGTTATTTTTTCAATAAAATTTTCCAAGTTTACTTAATCCATTGTTCTTCATTCTTTCAATTTTTCTACATCAGTCATTTGAGAGAATCTATTTGTCAGGCACGAAAGTGCAAGGCTCATGAAAGGGTTAAGTACGGTCACAACGGGAGGCGTGACTAACTTGGTTCCACTCTAGTCCACAAGTTTCAGCGGCTAAAAGGGATCTTTAACCGAGTTGATTGATTTGGTTCCACACTAGTCCTCAAGTTATCAATCTCGAGCATCCTAACCTAGAAATAAGAGGGATTAATGTCGACTATCCTACCAAACTTGGAGTATCTACCAGACTTGCCGCCAGGACGTCTTTCCATTCCACCTGCTGAGATAGTACACACCCCTGCAGTGGCAGTGACCTGCTGCGGCCGCGTGACGGGGTCGTAGTTTGCCGCCCGCCGTACCCGCCTTGGTAGCATATCGTGGCAGCAAAGGATAACTCATACCTAACTCAACGCAGTTCTCACACTAAGTGGTAGCATAACCCTACCTGCTCTATCAACTTGATTCACCTCTTCTCTATTACTTGTGTTTTTATTTACTTTTTGATCTCAACCATTCATTCACTTGTTTTTTTATTTTTCATTTGTACAGGAACTAAAGAACGAGACAAGTTGTCCAATCCTCGTGGGATTCGACATCTTATGTACTATAACTTGACAAGAGTGTGCACTTGCGCTCCTATAAAATGGGAACACCTACACGCCCTACAATTACAAGGGAACAAGGAAGAAGTACTCATCCACCATAAGGATAATCACTAGATGGAGGGTGCGGATGGATTACAAGAAGTATCGAAAACGACCCTCTTGAGCTAAACCGATAAAGGAGTAGTTACTTTAGGAGATGCATATCAATGCACTCCTAGAGTAACAAAAATTTTGTATAAGTTTTTATTTTTTCCACATATATATTGTTTTATTTTGGAGTAGATTTTACCCACTTAGGACCAGATTTTATTTGCGTTTTATTTCCGTCTCACAACTACTTACCTAGATTTAGACCCTAAGGAATCGAGCCGCCGAGCACAACAGGGGCAACACTGCTGCAACCCGCAACTGGCGGAAGAGCAGATAACTCATCCACATCTTCTCCACCATCTGACAGCAACTAAGCCTGAGTTTTCTTTCACTTTCTTATATTTATTTTTCAGTTTTAGTTTTATTTTGTGCATTGAGGGTAATGCTTGTCTCGAGTTTGGGGGGTATAGTTCTCACATGTTTTGTATAGGCATACTTAGTAGAATATAGGTTGCATTGTACTTGCCTTAGTAATAATCGAACATAAAAATCTGTTATAAAACTTGTGCCTAGGACAATTAGCCGATTACTTATTTTTGCACCAATAATAAATTGAACTGAATATGGAAAAAGCATGAAAAATGACTTAGAATTTTTTTAATTTGCCAAATTTGTCAAACTTTGTTGTTACTTGCTGGATTTGTTAGAATATCTAATGAACATTGGCATCTTGTTTTTAGAATTCTTTGCAAAGTTCTAACAATGGTTGCAGGTAGTCGCCGAGGCAGGCAAGAGAAAGAGAAAAATACAACACTGCCACGACAACAAAAGTAAAAACAAAGAACATTATTATTTTACACTAGAAGTGCCCGCAACAGGCTCTAGGAAGAATCATGTGCGAGGACACTCCGCTGCTATCAAAGTCTATGAATCTGAAAGTTTTGAAGTGATGAACAAATTAGCATGAGTGAATGAAAGTCTTCACGGGATGACTCTACTCCATGGGTTCGGGGTTTTGTAGTTTGCTCATATCTTAGTTTCAGACCTAGAAGATTAGTTGTGATGACATGAAGCCCTCATTGCCATGATTAAATAATTGTGCTTAATTGTGCTGCCTCGGCAGCAACCTTATATATCATAACAACATCTTTGTTTATCTAGTTATTCTTCATATTCAGCCTGTACACAGTCCTGCACACACTGCACTAGCATTATAGATTAATTCTGAGTTATTTTTTGCTATTTCCTTTCACTAATTTAATATAGGTGACACGGCCTTAAGGTATGAAATCAAGTTGAAAAACATGATTTTTTTTATTATTATAAGGGCAAGTATGTTAGGTTGCATTGCTTGAGGACAAGCAATAGTTTGAGTTTGGGGGTGTGCAAAGTGTCCACAAGTTCTATATTTCATGCACATTCCATCTCATATTATTGTTGTTTTTAAGCACATCTTAGGCATAATTAGGACCATACATTGCATTTTACAATATTTCTTTGCTTTGCCATGTTTTTATAGATTATCTTTTATTTGGTGAAGAAAAGATATTGTTTTAGTGTACTTTTGGTTTTAGGTATTAAAGGCTGACAGGGAGAAAGGACTTGAGGATGTGATGCTGAGGTAGCGAACTAGGGAGCTGTACTGATGCAGTTCCAAATAGAGACAACAACTGTCGAGTAGCTTTCGCCGCCCACTGTGTCGCTTATGATAGCAAAAATATGGAGTTGGAGAACCGGAGTGCGATTTGTAAAGTAGAAAATCTTGATTCCATCGATGTTGTCCACTCAATTTTCCGATGTCCGTAGCAGCGTGCAGAGTCGCTGATGTTAAATCTCGAGATTGCTTGCGGAACAATGCAACATGATAAAGTCCACAGTAAACTCAAAGAAGTTAGAGTTTAAAGTCACATTTAATGTGGAAAGCTACTTTGAAGACTTCTACTTCAAGAAGGACTAGACCTAGCTATTGCCTATATAAACTCATTGTAATTCTAATTCAAATCATCTTAGGTTTTCTTTAGGCATATCTTAGGTTTTCTTGCCGCTGACATTTTTTAAATTTCTCTTGGGTTTGGGTTATGTTGTAATTAGTTGTGAGAACAGTTGTTTAGATTTTAAAGTTCGTTTTTGCAATAAAATACTCTGAGTTTGCTTAATTCATGTGCTTCACTTCTTCAATTAGTTCCAAAAGTCCAATTGAAGAAATCCATTTGTCGGGCACGAGAGTGTCAAACTCACGAAAGAATTAAGTACGGCATCATCATGACGAGGTGTTGACTAGTTTGGATTAGACATAAGTTAGAATTTTAGCGGCTAAAAGGAGCAACCAAACGTTGACTACATGTGTTAGGTTTACGCTGAGATTGCTAGGTATTGCCTACATCACGCAGCAACAAAATCCTAGCCTATACATAGGTAGGATCACTTCAGAATTACTTCGCCGAACTTGGAGTATCTGCCAGACTTGCTGATGGGACTTCTCTTCATCTCACCTACCAGAACAGCGAAAGTTGTAAGAACAGAGTGCCGTTGTGGCAGTGAAAGTTGTCGCTGCCTCAATCCGCCATTATCCACCATGGCAGCAGATCGTGGTAGCGCAAAACACACTAGACCTATTCAACGCAGTTTCACACTAAGCAGCAGCATAACCATGCCCTCTCTATCAACCTGATCACTTCCTTATTATTACTTGTGCTTTTATTTTACTTTTCTTCTCAAACAACCACCTTACTTGTGCATTTACTTTTCTTGTGCAGGAATAACAATTTGAATCAAGCTGTCCAATCCATGTGGGAGACGATATCTTATATACTATAACTTGATAGAAGTGTGCACTTGCGCTCATAAATAGAGAACACTCAAACGCTCTACATTTATCCTCTGTGGCATAGTCTGATCAGCTCATCATCAGGTTCATCAACATCTTCCATTGATTGTTCAGCTCCTTCCTTCTGCCCTTCTTGCTGCCACGGCATGGTCTGACTGGGCATCAGGCTCGGCAACAGGTTGTCGCGGCGGCAGTTTTCCTGCATGCACCAAAATACATACCAAAATAGAACCTTTTCCATAAAATAAACTAAAATATGTAATCATGCTTAATGGTGAAGGAAATTATGAGAATATGCATGAATGCCTAAATATGCAACTAAAATGTGCCTAAGTCTAACAATAATATGAGTAAAAAGGGTAAATAAAATAAGACTTTTAGACACTTAACACACTTACAAACTCGAACTATTGCTTGTCCTCAAGCAATGCAAACTCATAATTATTCTCCAAATCTCTAAATCTCATAAAAATAACTTTATAACTTAGTTAACCCTTAACCATCGTGCACTTGCAAGTATGATCATCAACCCTTCGAATGACAAAAGACTTACTCGGAACCAAACTATAATGCTAGTGAGTGTGTGCATACTTTGCAAACTCAAATGATTTTCCAGAATTCCTTGTGATCAACTAGGCTTTAGTAACTTTTTCATTCCTTGTGATCAGATGATTTTCCAAACTATAATGCTAGTGAGTGTGTGCATCCTTTTCTTCTTCCTTCTTTTTTTCTTTCTTTTTTCACAAGATTACTAGGGCCAAGTTTTAGATAAAGCCTAGGTTCAACGTTGAATTCCTTTAATCATTCAAGCTACAAATGGTGTTTTTAAGTTTAGCATCATAGTAAATCTCTAAGTACTTCTAAAGTCGGTGTCACGGTAGACAGTTGCCGCGGCGGGTAAAGACTAACCAAGTCTAAAGAAATTTTTACTTCGATTTAAATCAAGGGTAAATAAATAGGGGCTTACATATGCAATTAAGGATAAACAACTTAAGCTTTTACATATGCAAAATCTAGGATGAATGCATCTAACAAACTAAGACAATTAAAACTAAGTACTATTCCCCCCCCCCCCCAAACTCGAAAGGTGCATTGTCCTCAATGCATGAGAGAAAAAATACAAATAAGTTAGTCAGAAAGGTCGTCACCTTGCATGATGAATTTCCTTCGAGCCATGTTTGCTTGTGTGGTTATTGAATGCGTGTATCTGCTAGTCGAACCATGTGCAGTCGTTACCTTAGCATCCATGGGCAGTTGTAGTTACAGTTGTCGTGGCATCGATCTGGGTTGCCAGGGCGGGTGATGGCGGGTAAGTATTTCAGCAGGAAATATGGGGAACCGGACTGCACTGTCAAGGAACATCTCTAGCTGGATTTCCATGATGGAAGTAGGGAGGGCCCTGGTGTATTGCATAAATCGGAGTTGCTGCCTTTCCATCCTACTGAGCTGGTTCCGAAGATGATGGAGGAGTATTGTTGGTATTGGGGTCTGTTTGACAGCTTCAGTACTGCCGAGCGGCAGGAGTTGGGCGGCAACATCAATACTCTCGGGTGGAAAACTTTCGTCGATGATGTTGCTCGACTACCTCTGTCAAAATTCTCTAGAATGCTGGTTGGTTGCTGGTTGTGGCCATTGATAGGTTGTGAGACGGCTGAATTTTATTTGCAAGAAGAAGAAAAAATGGGCCAAAAAATTGGAAAGATTGCAAGATCAAAGAGAATTCAAGAAATAGCAAGGAGGTGAAAGTGATTGTGGATGGATAGAATTGGAGAGTTTAAATAGATGTTGGGAGAGGTTGTCGTCTCAACATTAAATTCTGCCTATTGGCGGGTTTCTGCCCATTGGCGGGTTGGTGGGCGGGTAAATGTTAGGCTGTTGTTGGGCTTGGGTAGATAGGTTCACTCCTTACACTCTTGATTCTTGAACTCTTTCCTAAAAAAAAAATAATAATAAAATGTAGAAAGAAATAAAAACTGAAAATTTAAAATTCTAAGTCTACGAAAGCACAAAAAATGTGGATAAAAATAAAAATTATGTTACTCTAGGAGTGCATTGACATGCATCTCCTAAAGTAACTACTCCCTTTTCTGTTCGAGCTTGAGGGGGGCGTTTCCAATACTTCTTGTAATCCACCCGCACCCTCCATCGAGTGACTATTTTGCCTATAAAAGGGTGGACCACTATGTTTGCAACTACTTGCTTTTGCATTATCATGGTAGAGGTTCCTTTCTTCCTTGTTCCCTTGTAGTCCATGTGTACTTTCCACCTTGCTGTTTTTCCTGGAGGCATGAATATGTGATTGGGAAAAATCATATCAATATCCAACCATGTACTTACCTTATTCTTGTCGAAGCTCGTTATGGTGGAAAGTAGCCTTTGCTGCCGAGGCAACTGTTGCGGCAACCAGTTGTGGAAATCTTCTGTCATAATGCGGTGCAGGTTAAAGGGAAAACCCAATTTTATGAAAAGCTTTGTGAACACCATTTTCTTTAGGTCTCTCAACCATCTCCATCAATAGAGATTTTGTTGGCATCAACTCTATCGGTGTTGGTTTCTCAAGAAATACCTGCAATGGAAAAGGTGATTTTTTAAAGAATTCAAAAGGTTCAGTTATTACCGGCTCATATTCTGTTAGCAAAGTATTTCCATCGTGTTGCTCCTCTATATGGCCGTTCAATTGCCCAAGCAAAGGTAGATGAGAGTAATCTATAGATTCCTCAGCTGCCGAGGTAGGTATAGCTGACGAGGCATAGCTCTGTTTAAGTTCCTTAGTCCTTGGTAGGGCAATCTTTTCCATAGGCTCATCAATGTGTTCTTCGTATTGCTCTGCGTCTTCTTGCCTTGGGATGTCATTGTCCATGGGATGTATTTGTTGGTGATCAATGGTTGCCGAGGCATCATGTTCAGGTTCATCCATGGCATTAATGAGGATCGAATTGCTCAAAAGTGCGTCCACCTTGGTGATTCTTGCGTCCATAAAAGCTGACAATTCTTGAGTGAATGAAATGAAAGCTTGAAGCGTGTCTTCCATGGATTTTGGTTTCTCTTAAGGAGAACTACATTGCCATGGCATGTCTGTTGTTGCGGCAGCAAAATTTTCATGGTAGGAAAAACTTTGAGCTTGTTAATCGTACCATGAAGAATCTTGTTGTTGGTTCCATCTCTGCTCGTCCATGTATTCACCGAAAAGATGAGGGCAACTTTCGAACATATGATTTCCTTCACAAAAATTGCAAGAATTTTCCAACATCAACTCTTGAGTGGTTTTTCTTGACATGTTGATGCCTTTGAACTTGTATTGCACCTGGAATTTTTTTAAACAAAAGAAAAACTGAATAAAATAATGCAAGGAAATAAAGATAAGTGCAGAAAAATAAAAACGAAGTCGCTATTGTAAATCCCCGGAAATGTCACCAAAAACTTGTAGGATGTAGAATAGTCCTACTTTAAGTGCAAGTGTACACTGATGCCTAGTTATAATATAAAAGATATCGTCTCCAAAAGGATTAGGAAACCCTTCAGAATTTATCTTCCTGCACAAGTAAAAGTAAAGACGCAAGTAAATTGAGGTTTTTCTAATCGAATAAACTAAAAGCAATTAAAATAAAGAGTCAAGAAATCATATTGAGAAAATAGGTTGGTATTAGTATGCGTTGTAGTGTGGAGTTTGAATGTTTTGTCTCGCTTCAAGTGCTACAAAATCGACTCAGCCGTTTTGGCAGTTGTCAAGGTGATGCCTCGGTCGATGACCCGCCACGGCAGAGAATGATGTGCTGCTCGAGCGACTAAATGATACTTCAAAGTTCGACAGGGCTTCCTTTAGTGACTCCTCCTTATCCCTAAGTCAAAGTGCTATTGGCGAACACGACTTGATAATACCTCCCAGCGTGAATCGAGGGATGAACACCAACAAATCTTAAGCCTCCTTTAGCCGATGAACTTCTAACTTATTCCTAAGCCGAAGTAGTTTCACCCCAAGTTGGATAAAACCGTGCTTACTCGTTTCATGAGTCAAACTCTCCTGATATTAGACAAATCGATCATTTCTCTCTTCTCTCCTGATTTGATTGCAAACAAGAATAATGCCAAGAGTAAACAAACTTTGCAGTTTTATTGCAAACACCAAAAACCTAAACAAATACAAGCAATCTCTCACAACTACTCAACAAAATCAACCCTTAGCCCTAGGAGAAGTTTAGAAAATGATGGAACTTTCTCTCTCTCTCTCTCTCTCTCTCTCTCTCTCTCTCTCTCTCTCTCTCTCTTCTAGTCGGCTAGGTTACATATTTATAGGGCAAGGCCTAGGCCAAAGTCGGTTTAGGGTAGGAGTACTAGTTAGAATCAGATCACAACTAATTAAAAGAACAAATTTCTATCATTAATTCTTCCTAAATTCCCATTTGACTTTTTCCACCATAACTTTGACTGTGATTTTTCTTGGGCTTTTGGGCTCTGATCTGCATACAAGTGGTCTCTAAAAATCGGGCTTGATGTGTTCTTCTAATTGCATATCACTTTGCATATTTTCATCTGCCTTGGGGTGCTGCCTCGGTGGCCTATAGTCTGCTGCCTCAGAAGAGGTTTGTGCAGGTGTGAGTAACTCAGGATGGCTCCTTACTCTGGGCTTATCCTCTGTGGCATAGTCTGATCAGCTCGTCATTAGGTTCATCAGCATCTTCTATTGATTGTTCAGCTCTTTCCTTCTGCCCTCCTTGCTGCCTCAGCATTGTCTGACTAGGCATCAGGCTCAGCAACAGGTTGTCGCGACGGCAGGCTCGGCAGCAGTTTTCCTGCATGCACCAAAACAACACATTTTCCAAAAAATACACTAAAATATGTAATCAAGCTTAATGGTGAAGGAAATTATGAGAACATGCTTGAATGCCTAATTATGCAACTAAAATGTGTCAAAGTCTAACAATAATATGAGTAAAAAGGGTAAATAAAATAAGACTTTTAGACATTTAACAGTTATGAATTTTGACAAATGGTTAACCTACATGTTAACCGTTATTAAAATATATATATGTATATACATATATATTAAAATAAAATACCTTCAACTAAAAGTTCAGCCCACACACCCTTTTTCTAATTTATAAACATTATTGTAAAACCAATGTTTGATTTTGATATAACAAATAATCTAATGAACAAATTGCAAACTAAATAAAATTTTAAGTACTCAAAAGACTCACATTTGACAAGTAAATTTTACGCTTAAAATGTTTTAAAGTCAAAACTTAAAACCCATAAAATTTTCTAAGTGTTTTGAAGCCAAATTACTCAAAATCACTTAGGCTTTTCGAAACACCCCAAGGTGTTTCGATACGAATTGATTTTAGGAGCTTACTGGAAAAACCCCATTTCAATACACAATTCCCTATTACGAGACCAGGGTTATGAAACGGGCTTGCGCGTTTCGATACAACCTTCATCTGGGCTTTTGTTTTTTAAGTGCCGTTTCAAAACGGCTTATAACCATTTCGATACATGGGTTAAGTATATTCAAAATTGAGCATTAAATGAACTAGCTGTTACTTGTCAAAATGGAATTTTAGAAAATTGGTTTACTGTTTCGATACACCCCTTTGGTGTTTCGAAACGACTTTTTACAGTTTCAAATGGTTTCAATACGGCCCTTTTTTTACACCTAACGGCTCTTTCTTTTTTGAGGATGTTTCGATACAGGGACACGTGTTCCGATACGGGTAATTGCATAACTAAATTTATGGAGGGAAGAGAGATCCCCAACAGATTTATTGATGATATCAACCACCCAAACAACTAGAAGTCAATGAGAATGTATAAAAGCAAGCCTCAAAAGCACCAACAACAAATATTGAACCAAAAAAGCAACATCCAAGCAATCAAATCCAATCACTTAAGCATAAGTGTAAAATTCTTGTACCCAAATCATTTGGAGTTCTTCATTGTAAATCTTTTTAGAGTTTGGGGAGTGTTTATTTGTAATTGAGTAAACAATTAGCCTTTGAGAGGTATTTTTAAAGTTTGCATATCTTTCTCTTGTAAAGAGTGTTCTTGGCTCAATCTTTGGGTAAAAAATTTGACCGGTTTGTAAGGTTTCCTCCTAAGCCGAGAAAAGGGGATGAATTCAAGTTAGTGAATTGTTGAATTCCTCAGTATGGTGTTGAGGTAGTGGGTGTAGAGCTTGTTCGAAGCTTGAACCACTCTAAATCGCGTTGTCTTCATCTTTTAAATTTCCTACTTGCACCCTTCAATTTTTATTCTACCAACTCACCCCCTCTTGGTCTTTAGCCATTGTTTGATCAACTCAACAATTGATATCAGAGCAACACTCATTGGAAGGACTAACATCCTCTAAAGTAGATCTTGGAAGAGTTTGATCAATCGCACTTCAATTAACATTGTGCTATGGTATCCACCTTTGACCAAAACCTCTACGAGTCACTATCTATCACCAAACCACCATTCTTCAATAGGGATAACTATCCTAATTAGAATAACTGGATACGACTCTTCATCAAATCAAATGACTACATGGTTTGGGACGTGGTAGAAGACAGTCCTTCTTTTCCAATGAAGAGAGACGCTGAAGGAAGGCTTGCTTCGAAGACCAAAGCCGAAATGACTGATGAAGATAGAAGACGTTTGCAAGTCAACGACAAAGCCTTGCACATGATATTTTGTGCTCTCGGTCTGTAACGCTCGTGTTTTGGGGTTAGGAGTTAGTCGGGTTTGTGGTCCGAGTCAGTAAAATTAAATTAATTCAATTCAACCTTAATTAGGATCTAATTGGGCTTTAATAAAAAGGGGAGGGACCAAAGAGGTAATTTGACCCTAAAGAATTTAAAAGGATGACAACTTTTGAATAGTTAAAAAAGAAAAGAAAATAAAGTTGTGTTCTCTCCTCCCCACCTCCCCACCAACGTTAAACCCATCTCAAAACCCCCCCAAAGTCTTATCTACTATTCCATTGATTTTCAACTCCATTTCAAGACCATTTTGAGAGGTAAAAACATTTTCTAACTCTCCTCTTCATTCTCTATCTATCCATGGCTTTAGATTTTAAAACTACCCACTTTTGAAATGTTAGGGTTTGGTTAAAGTTTGAGTTTTTATGAAGATTTTCATTTTGTTTTGAAATATAAAGTTAGGTTTTAGCTTAATCACATTGAAATGTACATTATATGTTAAAATGGTTGGGTTTTGGTAAAAACCCTAAATGGGTTCTTGAAGCAATTTTTGAGATGTCAAAAACTTGATTTTTGGTGGGTTTTAGGTTGAAATTAGAGGGCTGAGGGTTTATGTATGTTAGGAGGATGTTTTGGGACCATTTGGGGGTCATTTGGATGATTGCAAATGGAATTTTCAGCTAAGGTATGAGGGAGCACGAAAATGGGTATATTTGGGGGATTAAATTAATTGGAAATTTGGTTGAAGTTAGATTGGGCTCAAGAGTTGAGTGTTGACTGAATTTTAGCATTGATTGGGAATAATGGTTGTGTTTTTGATTGCCTAGAAGCAAGAGGAGACGTTGGAGAAGCATTGGAATCGAATCCGGGCTTGTAGGAGACTTGTTTTGGTTGCTAAGGAAGGGCGGTGAGTGATTTTAAACACGTTTTTAAGTTTGGTTCGAGTGTGTGTAGTGTGTGAGTTGAAATGTGCTTGGTAGGCCATTTCTATATGAATCCAAGTTGTTAATTTAGCTTTTGATTTCCATTAAATGCTATGCGTATTGCCTATTTATGCTCTTGTGATATGTGGTTGATTTGCACATGAATACCATGATATGTGTATGTGATGAGCATGAGATATGGTTGATGGGAATGTGATGTGGTAAATGAAAATTGACACTAATTAACTTACCGGGTGTAAATGATCGATCATTAGGATTAGTGTGCACACAAATTGAGTCAAAACGTACGTGGCCTTGATGGCGTTAAGTCATCAAGGAGGAGTACGGTGATGTAATATTCCACCGGAAGCTATTATATATTCTACGGAATGATGAGTGGAATCCCATCCGTAGGGCATGCGGTGATGAGTGGAATCCCGCCCATGCAAGGTCCGGTGATGAGTGTAATCCCACCGAGGTAAAGTGATTGTTGAGATTAAATCCGCACATCTGGGAAACTAATAGTGGCCAATTAAACTTGTTCATATGATTGTGATTTATGATGTTAATATATGATGTTGATTTTGATGTTCGAGCTTAGTATGATGTGAGATGCCATACATGACTCTTGAAAGACTAGCTAGGTCTACTTGTGAATTTACCTATGCATGTTAAATATGAGATTTAGGGAATACATGCTTGAACCCTGCCTTGTTGATGTTTTCGGTTTTAGAGCATCCTCACTAAGCTTATAGCTTACGCTCTCATTTTCAACAATGCAGATCATTAGCGTGGTGTTAGCTCGGAGCAAGGCAAGAAGGGCTTTCCAAGTTTGTTGCTCAAGTACGGTTATTAATTATGTAGTAGTTAAGCAATGTGGCAAGAGAGTGTGTTTGTATGAGCTTTGTATGACTCATATGTGAATTTGATGTCTATGGTTTGACTTGGTTTGTAAGCATGTTATAACCTGCCAAATGCTTGAATGATGTATGACCTATGGATGCTTAAGATTGCTTGATGGAATTTAAACCTATATGTGATGATTTGGTATCTTTTGTCTATTCAAGTCTTCAAGCATGCTTTTTATGACATGTCTTTAATGTGTTTTTGCCAAGTATGAAAGGTTGTTTGAATTCATGTCTTGTGGGTGTTCGAGTATGTTAAATCTAGGATGTATGCCTCTAGACTATGTTTGTTGGTGTTGTGTGCCTTTAGGGGTCCTGTGGGACCTTTAGACTTGCTGAAATTCCCCTAAATATGTCTTTCGAAGGTTGCAGGCAGCCCGCGTTTCGAAACGGGCTGGGTCATTTCGGAACGGGTAGGCTTCAGGGACCCCGTATCGGAACGTGTTTCGATACGGTTTGGCCTCTGAGAGCCCCTGTTCCGATACGGGTTTCGAAACGTTTTGGCTACTGGAATTCTGAGAAATTGACGAGATGAAGACGTTTCGAAACGGGCCTGAAGGTTTCGGAACGGTCAAAGTCTCATTGACCACGAGAAGTTGACCGTTGAGGGCGTTTCGGAACGGTTGACCACCGTTTCGATACGACCCCTTGTATAGGCTCTGGGACAGTTGACCTGGTCAAGGCGTTTCGATACGCCTCAAGGGTGTTTCGAAACAGCCTGTTTAAAAGATAAAAAAATTGGTTGTTTAAATGATGTTTTGGGTTCGAATGTTTATCTCATGAATTTTTTTCCGTTGTTTGATCACTCAGGACTTAAATGAACTTTTAGAAAAGAATAAGTTAAAGAAAAAAATTAGGGTTGCTAACCGAGGGGAAATCTTAACGGGTTTCGCTTCGGTTTTCCCCGTGTGGCCCACTCGGACCGGTCATCCGGCCAGACCGGGACGAGGGGGTTACATTTGTTGGTATTAGAGCCTGAGGTTACCGAGACCTCGGGCAGGTAAGTGAGGTAAGCTTGATATGTTAAGTGATTGTGTTGTTCAATGCATGCCTTGCCATGAATTCTTAATATTTGACTGTTCGTATGATGTTTTGAAGCATGAGTTATGGTGTCTGGTGTAGAGTGTCTGCCCATTGCTACTATTACTTAATTTAAAAAAGATTCTTGGTAAAGGGAGTACTTGAGCACTATTGGACCCTTGCTTTGGCTAACGTAATCCCTATTTGTTTGTTGTTGTAGTTATTACCTTGCTAGCTGTATCATAAGACCACGTGGGAGGCCTAGGATGGTTCGACCGGAACCACGGGCAGCGGCTCCAGAAGTTGAGCCAGTAGTTAGGGTTGAGGCTCAAGTGGGAGAGCTTGTGGTTGAAGTCGGAGCTCCTCCACCGCCTCCACCACCACCACCTCCTCCACCTGGAGTAGGAGGCGAGGCCGGGGTCGAAGAAGAGGGACCTCAGGGAGGCCAAGGTGGCCAAGGACCGGTCGGAATAGACTTAGCTCCCTTGGTTCAGGCGATAGCTGGGGCATTTCAGGCTGCAGTGTCTGGGGGTCAGGCAGCAGCACACCATCAGGGTAAGGGCACTGGTTTGCCTTTATAGAGACTTCGAGGCCTAGGGGCCGAAGAGTTCAGAGGGTCTACTCCAGGGAGATCAGAGTTGTGGTTTGAGAAGACTGTCTGTATCCTTGCTCAGATGGGGTGTACTGGTGAGCAAAAGTTGGGATGTGTTGAGTCCTTGCTTCAGGGTGATGCCTACACTTGGTGGGTCACCATTACTACGGGTTTGGATGAGGCTGAGATTACTTGGGAGTTCTTCGAGTCAGCATTCCGTAAGAAGTATTTGGGTCTGCGATACCTCGATGAGAGGAAGAGGGAGGTTTATGGGATTGCTTCAGGGGAGTATGTCCGTGACAGACTATGAGATTCGATTTGTCAGACTGAGTCAGTATGCACCTGAGCTTGTTCCTACTGAGGTGGAACGTTGTAACCGTTTTCGTTATGGGCTGAGTGAAGAGATCAAGACATATACTCTGGCTTCAGACTACATTGATTTTGATGTCTTGGTCGCGAGGTCCAAGGACTTAGAGCACAGTTTGAGCTTGACCAAGCGGTCTGGTGGATCTAGTTCGG
Organism: Hibiscus tridactylites; assembly: GCA_958450335.1. Lineage (NCBI taxonomy): Eukaryota > Viridiplantae > Streptophyta > Magnoliopsida > Malvales > Malvaceae > Hibiscus > Hibiscus tridactylites. The sequence goes on along the minus strand of OY288269.1, from coordinate 74,639,924 downwards.
GTAAGAGGTCCAGTAACTTTGATAGAGGTGATGCCAAGAGGCATCGGGAGAACAGGCATCATTATGATCATAGACGTGGTGGCGGTAACCACGGTAGGGGCCATCAGGGCCAGAGAGCTGGTGAGAAGTTGCCCACATGTGCTACTTGCGGGAGGAACCACACCGGTGAGTGTTGGGGAAATTTTCATTCGTGTTGGAGTTATGGAGCTAGAGACCACATTAGGCGTGACTGTCCACATCTGGTGGGACAGGCACCAGCTCAGGCTCCTGCTAGAGCCAATGACTTTTAGAGAGGTCGCGGGCGCGGTAGAGGTAACTTCCAGCCGAGGAACGATGGTCAGAGGAACATAGCACATGTAGTTGCAGTTCAGCCGGAGGGCGGAGGTCAGGCCATAGTTTACGCTCAGCGTGGGGATCAGCATGACACCGATGTGATCGTAGGTAACTTCACGATACAGTCCTTGGGTTTGCTTTCCTTGATTGACTCTGGGTCTACACATTCCTACATATTGAGTGAGCATGCACAGTATTTGAATTTTCCTTGTGAAACGTTAGAGGTAGGAGTTAGTGCTACTAGTTCCTTTGGGGACACGGTAGTGGTTAGGAAGATGTACCAAGGTGTTCGTTGATGGTTCAGGGACATGTGTTTCCAGTAGATATGATGGAGCTACCTTTCTATGGATTTGATGTGATTCTGGGTATGGACTGGCTCACGGAGCATAGAGCTAGGATAGATTTTGAAACTAAGAGGATTTCTTTGAGGCTCACAGATGACTATGAGATAGTAGTGGTGGGTGAGAACGTGAAGTTCTTGTCCAATGTGATCTCAGTTTTAGAGGCTAAGAGATTAGTTGAGTTGGGGTGTGAAGCATACTTGGCGTATGTGATGAACCCTAACATGAGTGAGGTTAGACCTCAGGACATCCGGACAGTATGTGATTTTCCTAGTGTGTTTTCGGAAGAATTGTCAGGATTACCACCAGACAGAGAGGTAGAGTTCACCATTGAGACTTATTCTGATTCGGCTCCTGTTTCGATTGCTCCGTATCGCTTGGCACCAAAAGAATTGAAAGAGTTGAAGACTCAGTTGCAAGAATTGACAGACAGAGGTTTCATTCGGCCTAGTTCTTCACCTTGGGGTGCACCAGTTTTGTTTGTGAAGAAGAAAGATGGAAGCATGAGAATGTGTATAGATTACAGACAGTTGAATCAGTTGACAGTGAAGAATAAATATTCGTTGCCTAGAATTGATGACTTGTTTGATCAGTTGAGAGGAGCATCAGTCTTTTCGAAGATTGACTTGAGGTCGGGTTACAACCAGCTAAAGGTAAGACAGGTTGATGTACCGAAGACGGCCTTTAGGACTAGGTATGGTCACTATGAGTTCTTAGTCATGCCATTTGGGTTGACTAATGCACCGGCTGCTTTCATGGACATGATGAACAGGATTTTTCATCAGTATCTAGATCAGTTTGTAGTTGTGTTTATAGATGACATCTTGGTGTATTCACGAACTGAAGAAGACCATGACCGACACTTGAGACTAGTTTTGAAGACTTTGCTAGATCATCAGTTGTATGCGAAGCTAAGCAAATGTGAATTCTGGATCCGAGAGGTAGTCTTCCTAGGACATGTAGTGTCAGCCGATGGGATTAGAGTTGATCCGAAGAAGATTGAGGTCATTGTTGAATGGAAGCAACCGAAGTCTGTGACAGAGGTACGTAGCTTCCTAGGCTTAGCTGGATACTATAGAAGATTTGTAGAAGGTTTCTCGAAGTTAGCCGCTCCATCGACACAGTTACTTCAGAAGAGTGTTCAGTTTGAGTGGACAGATGCAAGACAGAGAGCCTTTGAGAAATTGAAAGAAGCTTTGACCCAAGCACCGATCTTGATTCAGCCTGAGTCCGGGGAGGACTATGTAGTTTACAGTGATGCTTCTTATGTAGGGCTAGGATGTGTTCTCATGCAAGACAAGAGAGTAATGGCTTATGCCTCAAGGCAGTTGAAGACCCACGAGCGCAACTATCCGACCCATGACATAGAGTTAGCTACAGTTGTGTTTGCTCTAAAGATTTGGAGGCACTATTTGTACGGTAAGAAATGCACAGTGTACACCGATCACAAGAGTTTGAAATATATGACTCAACGAGATTTGAATCTCAGACAGCGTAGGTGGTTAGAGTTGCTAAAAGACTATGATCTTACCATCGAGTACCATCCGGGTAAGGCCAATGTAGTGGCTGATGCATTGAGTAGGAAGATGGTCGTGGACTTGAGAGCCATGTTTGCTAGATTGAGTTTGTCAGGAGATGGTGGCTTGGTAGCCGAGCTTCAGGTTAGACCTACTCTAGGTCAGTTGATTAGAGAGAGGCAGCTCTTAGATGGATCTCTCGCACCTCACGTGCAAGATATAGCCGAAGGTAGATCTTCATACTACAGTTTCAGTACTGATGGGGTCTTGTGTTTCAAGGATAGGATAGTTGTGCCAGAGGACAGTGACTTGAGACGTACGATCTTGACAAAAGCCCACAGTAGTCCATTTGTTATGCATCATGGAAGTACGAAGATGTACCGTGATTTGAAGAATTAGTACTTTTGGGTTGGCTTGAAGAGAGATGTAGCCGACTTTGTGAGTAAGTTCTTAGTGTGTCAGAGAGTGAAGGCGGAACATCAGGTTCCCTCAGGTTTGTTACAGCCATTGAGGATTCCGGAATGGAAATGGGAGAACATCACCATGGATTTTGTTTCGGGCTTGCCTTTGACTCCTACGAAGAAGAACTCAGTTTGGGTGATAGTAGATCGTTTTACGAAGTGTGCTCACTTCTTGGCAGTCAACACTACTTACACTTTAGATAGATTGGCCGATTTGTACATTGGTGAGATTGTTAGACTACATGGTGTGCCGAAGTCCATTGTGTCAGATAGAGATCCACGGTTTACTTCTCAATTTTGGGAGTGTCTGCATACAGCTTTGGGTGCCCGTTTGAACTTCAGCACGTCCTACCATCCTCAGTCGGATGGTCAGTCAGAGAGAGTTATTCAGATCTTATAGGATATGTTGCGTTGTTGCATCATTGACTTTCAGCGTACGTGGGAGAAGCACTTGCCTCTAGTTGAGTTTGCTTACAATAATAGCCTTCAATCGAACATTCAGATGGCTCCGTATGAGGCCTTGTATGGCTGAAAGTGTAGAACTCCAGTTTGTTGGGCCGAAGTGGGACAGAAGTTGTTACTTATGCCGGATTTGCTCAAGGGGACAACTGACAAGGTAAAATTGATTTGTGATCGTTTGAAAGCTGGTTCGGATAGGTGGAAGTCCTATGCCGATTTGAAGAGGAAGGAAGTTGAGTTCTCAGTGGGTGAGAAGGTATTCTTGAAAGTGTCTTCGTGGAAGAAAGTAATGAGATTTGGCTGAAAAGGGAAGTTGAGTCCGAGGTACATAGGACCGTATGAGATTGTGAAAAGGGTTGGTCCGGTTGCATATCAGTTGCGTTTGCCATCCGAACTAGAGAAGATACACGATGTGTTCCATGTTTCGATGCTCCGTAAGTATAGGTCCGATCCATCACATGTTATGCCCGTAGAGGAGATTGAATTGAATCCGGATTTGACTTATGAGGAAGAGCCAGTTGAGATCTTAGCTTCTGACAGTAAGGTGTTGCGGGGTAGATCAATTCAGTTAGTAAAGGTGCGGTGGCAACGTCGAGGTGTGGACGAGGCCACTTGGGAGAGGAAGGAGGATATGGAAAAGCAGTTTTCGTATCTCTTTCAGTGAGGTAATTTCGGGGACGAAATTCCTTAAGTGGGAGAGAGTTGTAACGCCCGTGTTTTGGGGTTAGGAGTTAGTCGGGTTTGTGGTCCGAGTCAGTAAAATTAAATTAAATCAATTCAACCTTAATTAGTATCTAATTGGGCTTTAATAAAAAGTGGAGGGACCAAAGAGGTAATTTGACCCTAAAGAATTTAAAAGGATGACAACTTTTGAATAGTTAAAAAAGAAAAGAAAATAAAGTTGTCTTCTCTCCTCCCCACCTCCCCACCAACGTTAAACCCATCTCAAAACCCCCCAAAGTCTTATCTACAATTCCATTGATTTTCAACTCCATTTCAAGACCATTTTGAGAGGTAAAAACATTTTCTAACTCTCCTCTTCATTCTCTATCTATCCTTGGCTTTAGATTTTAAAACTACCCACTTTTGAAATGTTAGGGTTTGGTTAAAGTTTGAGTTTTTATGAAGATTTTCATTTTGTTTTGAAATATAAAGTTAGGTTTTAGCTTAATCACATTGAAATGTACATTATATGTTAAAATGGTTGGGTTTTGGTAAAAACCCGAAATGGGTTCTTGAAGCAATTTTTGAGATGTCAAAAACTTGATTTTTGGTGGGTTTTAGGTTGAAATTAGAGGGCTGATGGTTTATGTATGTTAGGAGGATGTTTTGGGACCATTTGGGGGTCATTTGGATGATTGAAAATGGAATTTTCAGCTAAGGTATGAGGGAGCACGAAAATGGGTATATTTGGGGGATTAAATTAATTGGAAATTTGGTTGAAGTTAGATTGGGCTCAAGAGTTGAGTGTTGACTGAATTTTAGCATTGATTGGGAATAATGGTTGTGTTTTTGATTGCCTAGAAGCAAGAGGAGACGTTGGAGAAGCATTGGAATCGAATCTGGGCTTGTAGGAGACTTGTTTTGGTTGCTAAGGAAGGGCGGTGAGTGATTTTAAACACGTTTTAAAGTTTGGTTCGAGTGTGTGTAGTGTGTGAGTTGAAATATTCTTGGTAGGCCATTTCTATATGAATCCAAGTTGTTAATTTAGCTTTTGATTTCCATTAAATTCTATGTGTATTGCCTAATTATGCTCTTGTGATATGTGGTTGATTTGCACATGAATACCATGATATGTGTATGTGATGAGCATGAGATAAGGTTGATGGGAATGTGATGTGGTAAATGAAAATTGGCACTAATTAACTTACCGGGTGTAAATGATCGATCATTAGGATTAGTGTGCACACAAATTGAGTCAAAACGCACGTGGCCTTGATGGCGTTAAGTCATCAAGGAGGAGTACGGTGATGTAATATTCCACCGGAAGCTATTATATATTCTACGGGATGATGTGTGAAATCCCATCTGTAGGGCATGCGGTGATGAGTGGAATCCCGCCCATGCAAGGTCCGGTGATGAGTGTAATCCCACCGAGGTAAAGTGATTGTTGAGATTAAATCCGCACATCCGGGAAACTAATAGTGGCCAATTAAACTTGTTCATATTATTGTAATTTATGATGTTAATATATGATGTTGATTTTGATGTTCGAGCTTAGTATGATGTGAGATGCCATACATGACTCTTGAAAGACTAGCTAGGTGTACTTGTGAATTTACCTATGCATGTTAAATATGAGATTTCGGGAATACATGCTTGAACCCTGCATTGTTGACGTTTTCGGTTTTAGAGCATCCCCACTAAGCTTATAGCTTACGCTCTCATTTTCAACAATGTAGATCATTAGCGTGGTGTTAGCTCGGAGCAAGGCAAGAAGGGCTTTCCAAGTTTGTTGCTCAAGTACGGTTATTAATTATGTAGTAGTTAAGCAATGTGGCAAGAGAGTGTGTTTGTATGAGCTTTGTATGACTCATATGTGAATTTGATGTCTATGGTTTGACTTGGTTTGTAAGCATGTTATAACCTGCCAAATGCTTGAATGATGTATGACCTATGGATGCTTAAGATTGCTTGATGGCATGTAAACCTATATGTGATGATTTGGTATCTTTTGTCTATTCAAGTCTTCAAGCATGCTTTTTATGACATGTCTTTAATGTGTTTTTGCCATGTATGAAAGGTTGTTTGAATCCATGTCTTGTGGGTGTTCGAGTATGTTAAATCTAGGATGTATGCCTCTAGACTATGTTTGGTGGTGTTGTGTGCCTTTAGGGGTCCTGTGGGACCTTTAGACTTGTTGAAATTCCCCTAAATCTGTCTTTCGAAGGTTGCAGGCAGCCCGCGTTTCGAAACGGGCTGGGTCGTTTCGGAACGGGTAGGCTTCAGGGACCCCGTATCGGAACGCGTTTCGATACGGTTTGGCCTCTGAGAGCCCCTGTTCCGAAATGGGTTTCAGAACGGTTTGGCTACTGGAATTCTGAGAAATTGACGAGATGAAGGCGTTTCGAAACGGGCTTGAAGGTTTCGAAACGGTCAAAATATCGTTGACCACGAGAAGTTGACCGTTGAGGGCGTTTCGGAATGGTTGACCACCGTTTCGATACGGCCCCTTGTATAGGCTCTGGGACAGTTGACCTGGTCAAGGCGTTTCGATATGCCTCAAGAGTGTTTCGAAACGGCATGTTTAAAAGATAAAAAAAATGGTTGTTTAAATGTTGTTTTGGGTTCAAATGTTTATCTCATGAATTTTATTTCGTTGTTTGATCACTCAGGACTTAAATGAACTTTTAGAAAAGAATAAGTTAAAGAAAAAAAATTAGGGTTGCTAACCGAGGGGAAACCTTAACGGGTTTCGCTTCGGTTTTCCCCGTGTGGCCCACTCGGACCGATCATCCGGCCAGACCGGGACGAGGGGGTTACACGGTCCTGACATATACTCAAAGGTGTCTTCAATCGAAAGTGCCAAAGAAGTGTAGGACACCCTAGAGACTACATATGAAGGAACAAGTGGCATCAAAGAGACGAAGATCGGGTTGCTCAATTTGAGTTATGAAAACTTAAAAATGGGAGCTGAGGAAAGTGTCTCCAAGATGTTTGATCGGTTAGCGGTCATCGTTAACGGACTAAAGGGCTTTGGTGAAGTTATTCGCGAAGAAAAGCTAGTCCAAAAGCTACTCTACTCTCTTCCGGAGTCATGGGATGACAAGAGGACGACCATCATCGAAGCTCAAGATTTGAAGACTCTCAAGCTAGACACCCTTGTTGGATCTCTACTCACCCATGAGATCATGAAGCAAGAGAGAGAAGAAGAGAAGAAGAAGGTAGAGAAGAAAGAGGATGAAAAGAAAAATCTAAGAATTGTACTCAAAGCTTCATACAACGAAAGTGATTATAATGAGGATGAGGACGAAGATATGACCATGTTGGCCAAACAATTCACTCAATTCATGAAGTCCAATCGAGGAAGAAAATTCAATAGAAGAGGGGACTTCAAGAATAGAGGAAAAGAGGAAGAAAAATACCAACTCACTTGTTATGAGTGCAAGAAGCCCGACCATATCCAAACTGATTGTCCTCAATTGAGGAAGAAGAGCTTTGGAAAGAAGAACAAGCTCAAAGTTAAATGGCAACTTGAAGTGACGAGGAGTCATTCAAGGAAGTGTCTAATCTTTGCCTCATGGCCTTTGAGGGGGATCATATGGTAAACTCTAACTCTTCTCTTACTTATGATGAATTATATGGTGATTTACAAAATGTTTATGATGAATTGGTTGAAAAATACAAGGAGTCCATTTTGAAAAAATAAGAAAATCATTTTCGATTTAAAACTTCAAAATGAATCTTTTTCTAAAACCAATTCCGAATTGGAAAAGAAGGTTTTTTACTTGGTAAATCTTTCTAATGAACTTAAAAAGAAAAATATAGACCAAGAAAAACTTCTTTCCGATTTCAAAGATTATCACACAAAGGAATTGGATAATCTCAAAAATTCTCTTACTATTGGGAAACATGCTATTGAAAAGGGAAATTCTTCAAAACCCCAATATGTTAAGAGAAAACCATTTTACCCCAAACAAAGATGTTTTCAAAAGCAATCTAAAGTTAATAGAATTAGGAGTGTATGGGTTCTGAAGTAACTCATTATTTCTAATAATGTAAATGCAATTGCTTATTGGATTCGTAAGGGGGCCAAGCTTTTGGGAGCTAACTCTCATGGACCCAAATCATTTTGGGTACCAAAAATCAAAGCTTAATCTCTTTGTTTGTAAAGGGAGAAATGCTTCAAGGTGAAAGCTTCAAGTAAAAACACGTGGTACCTTGATAGTGGTTGCTCGAGGCACATTACCGGAGACAAGAGTAGATTCTTGGAGCTTAAACCAAAAAGTGGAGGAATTGTGACATTTGGTGACAACTCCAAAGGTCACATTGAAGGCATAGGCTCCATTGGTAATCTATTGTCTACATTTATTGAAAATGTTTTATATGTCAATGGTCTAAAACATAATTTATTGAGCATTAGTCAACTTTGTGACAAAGGTTTTGATGTTCATTTTGATAAAAATGAGTGTCAAATTGTGAACATTCAAACAAATAAAATAATGCTCATTGGTTATTGCATAGGAAACATTTATATGGTGCATTTAGATGGCATACATACATCCCATGCATGTTTAGTTGAACATGATAAGAATGATGCATGGTTGTGGCATAGGAAACTAGGGCATGCTAGCATAAGTGTTTTAGAAAAATTAGTTTCCCAAAATCTAGTTAGAGGTTTACCCAAACTAAAATTTTCATTAGATAAAATATGTGATTCTTGTGCTTAAGGTAAACAAAAGAGAACCTCATTTAAACCCATTAATGATGTTTCGACTAATAGGGTGTTACAATTAATTCACATGGATTTATTTGGGCCTATTAGAACTATGAGCTTGGGTGGTAAGCCATATGCATTTGTATTGGTAGATGACTTTTCTAGATACACTTGGGTTCTATTCTTAAGTACTAAGGATGAGGCTTTAGAAAATTTCATCACATTTACAAAAATTACCCAAGATGATCTTGATCTTAAAATCTCACATATTAGAAGTGATCATGGAACCGAGTTTCAAAATATGGGTTTCAAAATATGAGTTTCAAAATATGAGGTAGTTGAGAGGGAAATAGAACTTTAGAGAAGATGGCTAGGACCATGCTTTGTGAAAAAAAAAATTTACCTAAGTATTTTTAGGCGGAAGCCACTAATACGTCTTGTTATATTATTAATAGAGTAATGATTAGGGATATTTAAAAAAAAACACCTTATCAGATTTTGAAATCCAAAAAGCCTAACATTAGCTATTTCCACCCTTTTGGTTGTAAATGTTTTGATTTAAACAATGGAAAAGACAACTTAAGTAAATTTAATGCTAAAAGAGATGAAGCAATATTTTAGGGTTATTCCTTAAACTCTAAAGCCTATCGGGTATTTAATAAAAGAACTTTGGTTGTTGAAGAGTCTATACATGTTGTTTTCAATGATAACCTCCTTCCGAGGAAGGAATCTTGTGATGATGATAATGTAGGGATCATTGAAGCCATTGATGGAGGACAAACATAAAAGGTGGATGAGATCCAACTAAAGAAGAGGAAGCACACAATCCACCTCTTGAAGCCTTAAAGGACTTGGCTCTTGAGGAAAAGAAGGTGATATACCCAAGGGAGTTCAACTATGTGAAAGGTGGTGAAATCTTGGGTGATCCATCCAAGGGGGGTAACTACTAGATCCTCTCTCAAAATTATGAATCATGTTGCATTCATCCCATGTATAGAGCCTAAAAATATCCAAGAAGCATTAAAAGGTGATTTTGGATATTGGCTATGCAAGAAGAACTTAATCAATTTGAGAGAAGTAAAGTATGGACATTAGTTGATGGGCCTAATAATCAATCTACTATAGGAACTAATTGGGTATTTAGAAATAAACAAGATGAGAGTGGTAACATAGTGAGGAACAAGGCTAGGCTTGTTGCTCAAGGTTACACTCAAGAAGAGAGAATTGATTTTGATGAAACATATGCACTCGTAGCTAGAATGGAAGCTATTAGGATGCTTCTTGCATTTGCATGCTATCATGATTTCAAGCTTTTTCAAATGCATGTGAAAAGTACTTTTCTAAATGGGTTTATAAATAAAGAAGTGTATGTTGAACAACCACCGAGTTTTGAAAATCCACAATTTCCAAATCATGTTTTCAAACTAACTAAAGCTTTTTATGGTTTAAAACAAGCTCCTAGAGCTTGGTATGAAAGGCTTTCAAACTTTTTAATTCAAAAAGGTTTTGAAAAAGGCAAGGTGGATACTACACTTTTCATTAAAAGATATGGCAATAACATCTTAGTAGTTCAAATATATGTTGATGATATTATTTTTGGTTCTACTAATGAATCTTATTGTCAAGAGTTTTCTAAGTTAATGCAAGTGAATTTGAGATGAGCATGATGAGAGAGCTCTCATTCTTTTTGGGGCTCCAAATCAAGCAAAGGAAAGACGACACCTTCATCAATCAAGCAAAATACATAAAGAACACGCTCAAGAAGTTTGGCTTGGAGAACGTAAAGCCTCGAGCCACTCAAATGAGCTCATCAATCAAGCTTGACAAAGATGAAGGACGTAATTATGTCGATTCTAAGCTTTATAGATCTATGATTGGCTTTTTGCTTTACCTTACCATAAGTAGACCGAATATTATGTTTAGTGTTTGTTTGTGACCTAGGTTTCAAGCTAGCCTTAGAGAATCACACCTAGTTTCCATTAAGAGAATTTTTACACACCTTAGAGATACACCTATGTAACCCCCTCATCCCGGTCTAGCCGACAGACCGGTCTGAATGAGTTACACGGGGAAAATCAGGGTGAAACCCGCTAAGGCGTCACTCCGATTAGCAGCCCTAATTTTTTCATTTAATTATATTGTCTAAATATCACATTTAATCCTATGTGCGAAGGCGGTAGCAGAAGATGATAACGAAACAATCCAAGCAGAACATAAGGCAACTTAAATTTACCAAGTGACTTGTTAGTCCAATTTCATGTGTACGAAGCAAAACCATTCATTAAAGATACATATGAACTCAACAAGGAAGCAAACAAGCATTTGGGACTAAAACGTAACGTCCACGAACCTTTGAAGATGCCAATTAGCCAATTTACCTACCTGCGTTTTGAAACAGGCTTGTCCGTTCCGAAATGCGGGTTCCAATTTAAAAACAAGACCAAGCCGTACCGAAATTGCCCACGTTGTTCCGGAACGGGGGTCCACAGTGACAAAATGTTTCAAAACTTGTTCTGAAACAGGGGTTCTACGTGGCAAAACGTATCGAAACGGGTTTCGAAACAAGGGCTCACAGTGTCAAATCATATCGAAACGACACGACTCCTGTTCCGATACAAGTATCCCTGGAGCTACTCATGTTCCGAAATTACTTCGAGGGTTTCGAAACGCCTGCACAGAGAGTGGCCTGAAAACATGTTTTAACATCCTTAAACATCCCCAAACTTGCCCTGAAACATCAAAGATCACAAAGCAACAACCTTACAAACAAACTAGAGGCAACACATCCTACAACTGAGCATGATTAAACATACAAGCATGCATAGCGAGTCTATTTAGCTATAAGAAACATGTAGCAACTTAAGCATCACATAAACAAGGTTTACATTCCTTCAACACAAAAACATGAACATTTAACAACATGGAAACCAAACATAGAAGTCTAACATACGCTCCTACAACACTTAGCATCCTCATTGCCAATTATTACATTATTCAAGAAAAACCATACTTGAGCAGCAACACACGCTCTTGGGTGCCCCTTCCTTGCTCCTTGCTAACTTCCACACTAACGATCTACATTGTCGGAAATGAGAGCGTAAGCTTGAAAGCTTAGTGAGGGAGCTCAAAAACAAATATCGACAATGCAGGGTCCAAAGCATGGTATCCATAAATCATCAGCAAGGCATGCATTAACACCAACATAACAACATATCCAACCGCTACAAGAATGCATAAACATGGCATCTTACCTCATGTTATGCTTAGCATAGATGTAACAGAACATCTTACCATATCAACCACACATAAACAAGTTATATTGGCAACTATATAGCTTACTCGGATATGCGGATAGCTTCCGTTGGGATTTTTCGCCCAACATACTCAATAACAACAATATTACCTTCCGGTGGGATTTCACTCATCACCGTTTTCTTTTACGGATGGGATTCCACTCACCATCACACATATATACTTTCTGGTGGAATGTTATTTCACCGTACTCCACCTTGGTGACTTCACACCACCAAGGCCACGCGCAAATTTGACTCTTACCGTGTGCACACTCATCCTAATGATCGATCATTTATACCCGGTAACATAACTAGTGCCAACATACTAAGCGAGTACTCACCATGATTACACAAATCATGCAATACAACATATGAATCACCATCTGCAACATAAATATATTGTAACACACATAATCGGACACTTATCACACAAGACCACATTTATGCACATTTAGCAAGAAATACATAAAGTTGAACAAGAGGTTAAGCTACCAACTTAACCCCACATTAGATTGGCCTACCAAGCACAATCTAGCACCCGCAACAACATACTTTGAACCAATTTAAAACCATTGAAAACAGTCCACTCACCAAACACTCCCAATACAAGCCGAGAATGTCGATCAAGTCTCCAAGTTCCCCAGCATTGAGACCGAAGCTTCTCCAACGTTTTATCTTGCTTCTAATCAACCAAAAAGCAGTGCATTACACATCAAAACATCCTCAAAATAACTGCCACAAATCAGATTACCACTCAAGATAATTTCACTACATTGCCAAGCCAAGAACTAACCCAAACTCTTTATTTTCGGACTTGAACACAACCCAGCAATTGCCCATCAATTTCATCATCCAAATCATCACTAAACATGTTCAAAACAGCCCCCAAGTATAACCATACCATCAGCCCAACTTTCCCTCACATAACTACCTCAAAAACTCAAGGTTTCCACCTCTAAACTCACCCACAAATAACCATTTCGGGATTTCATTAAAACCTTACCATTTTAACATATGTTAAACTTAAAAGCAAGGCTATAACATATATAAACTTTACAAGTCAAAAACTTAACAAAAACCCATCAAAGTTTCCACCTTTGATTTAAAATTTGAACACTTGGGACAACTCAAAAATAGAGTTTATTAAAATCTAAAACCATGAAAACGTTATGGATGAAAAGGAGAAGTTAAAAACATCATTACCTTGATTAAAACTCTTGAAAACGCTGAGGAAGGTGATGGAACAGTGTTTGGGCTGGGGAGGGGTTTTAGTTGTCGTGGGTTTTAGTTTGAAGGAAGAAGATGATGACTCTCAAAACATTTCTTTTACATGTTTTATTTCATTTATTAGAAAAACCCCATTTTGCCCTTAATGAAAACACATGGTCTTTTTAATTCAAAACAAAGCCCATTTTATTTAAACAAAGCCCAAAGACCTGAACCCAATTTACTCACTTAACACCCGACCCCCTAAACCTGGGTGTTACAACTCTCCCCCACTTAAGAAAATTTCGTCCCCAAAATTACCTAATGGGAAGAGATACGAAAAATGCCTCTCTATATCCTCCTTTCTCTCCCAAGTGGCCTCTTCCACACCTTGGCGTTGCCACTTCACTTTGACCAACTCAATCGGTCTACCACGCAACACTTTGTTATCTGATGCCAAGACCTCAATTGGTTCTTCATCGTACGTCAAGTTTGAGTTCAACTCAATCTCTTCCACAGGCATAACATGCGACGGATTAGATCTATACTTTCAAAGCATCGAAACATAGAACACATTGTGAATCTTTTCTAACTCGGATGGCAAATGTAACTGATAAGCAACCGGACCGATTCGCTTCACAATCTCATACGACCCAATGTATCTCGAACTCAACTTCCCTTTCTATCAAACCACATAACTTTCTTCCACGGAGAGTGTAACCCCCTTAACTCGGCCTAGACGGTTGACCCGAATTAAGAAAGTCACACGGGGAAAACCAAAGTCAACCCAAAAGTCAACCTTGATTAACGACCCTTTTTTTTCTTTTTACTCTTGTCTAGATGCACATTAGTCCTAATTGTGATCACACAAACATCATACTCAAAGATCACAAGCATCAGAGGTCAAACAGGGACCCAATTGAACAAATTACAACTTTAGGGACCAAATTGTAATTACTGATAATTATAGGGACTTAACCCAAATTAAAGTTACCAACTTGAAATTAATCAGGTTTCAAGCTTCACTGTGAAATTTCAGCTCAAAAGGACTTCCCGAACTCATACAATTGCACAAACAAGATTCAGGACTAAAACGCAAACAATTCAAAACATATAACTGCCAATGTCAGCCCCCAACGGTCGACCGTTCCGAAACAGGTAGACCCCGTTCCGAAACACGGGCCGTTCCGCAACACGTATCGGAACACGGGCTGGCAGTGGCCAAACCGTTTCGAAACGGTGCCTACCGTTTCGGACGCCTGGGTTCATTCAAGGCACCCGTTCCGAAACGGTGCACACTGTTCCGAAACGCCCTGCACAGATTGCAGCAAAATGCACTCTAAAACATGCAATTGATCATTCAAACATGCTCCAAATGCCACCAAACTTTACCAGCATGCAATTCAACATATATAAGACTTATAAGCATCATCAAATCAACAAACTAACATCATATGCAAAAAGCCCCAAATCTATAGGCATGCTTCCTACACAAGCAAGCTATTCAAGCACAAACTTCCAAAACAAGCATGTAATGATCCAATACAAAAACCAGCATTCATATCATCATTCAACATACTTAGGGAGTTCCAAACACCTCCCAAAACATACACATTGGTCCCCCATTGCCAAATTACCAAAAGCTAAAAGTACTAATAAAACCTTCCATACATTGAGCTCTACTTTCACTTGAATGCTTGCCCTCCTTGCTGCCCTCAAGGTTCTCTAATGCTCTGCATTATTGAATTAAGAAAACGAAAGAGAGCGTAAGCAAAAGCTTAGTGAGGAACGCTCTTAAAAACCATTCAATAATGCAATTAAAAACATTTATAATCATGCTTTAAATCAACCTTTGCACATGCTCAAAAGCATACTTAAAACAAGCATCTCATGCTTCATAACATAACATGTCATATTGGCTCAAGTGATTGATTCCATTTCTTTAAAACAAGTTCATCAACTTTCCCAAGGACTTTTAAACACCTTGGCCCCAAGGACTTTTAAACACCTTGGCCATGGACTTTTAAACACCATGAAAGAGGACCACACAAGGACTTTTAACCACCTTTGTGTCCGTAGCTTGAATCACCCCAAGGACTTTTAAACACCTTGGCCCCAAGGACTTTTAAACACCTTGGCCCCATGGACTTTTAACCACCATGGCCCCATGGACTTTTAAACACCATGGAAAGGATCACCTAAGGACTTTTAACCACCTTAGTGTCCGCAACAAGAACCATCCAAGGACTTTTAACCACCTTGATGTTCTTAAGTAACAAGGCTCACTCAAGGACTTTTAACCACCTTAGTGACCTTAACCTTTTTCAAAACATCACTTGCCAATATACATCATTTTCATCATTTAATCCACTGTTTTAAAGCATTAAACCAAGCCATTTTCATCATGCATTTCAAAGCATCAAACCACATTTAATCAATGTACAAAATCAAGGAACTCCTACCTAGAGTTTCCTTCAACATATGGCTTACAACATCAGCAAATACCATGCTAAATCATGCTTTCAAAACAGTAATTAAAACATGCAATAAACCACTTTGCATCACAACAAAATCATGGCCACCACTAGAGAGTAATTCCGAAAACTTACACTTGAGCTTAGCAAAGTTGTTTAGACTTAGACTAAGCTCCCAAGACATTGGTTTCAAAGCCGAAAACCCAATTTTCACAAACGCACTCACCGATTTCCACTTTGCTTCAAGCCAAAGCACCAAATCAAGCTTCCGGATCAACAACTCTTGGATCCAAAGATGCCTCCCCTGTTTCAACACATCAAAGCAGAGGATTAATGCATCATCATGCATTAATTGCTTCAATGAAAGCACCTAAACTCGCTGCTCTCATCCACACACCATTTTCGGCCACCAAACACAACCGAAAATGCATCCAAACCACTTCTAAACAAAGCCCAGCCAAAAACCAGCAAAACCACACATCTTTTAACATCATATAACATCTAAAAACAACCTATTAACATCCTTATACCTCCAGAAACATCAGATCCACAAGATCACCTCAAAAACAACCTTGAATCACAAGCTAAACTTAGGAAACTAAACCTATCCGGGATTGCATTAATCAAAACTCAATTCCTTATCAATTTAGAGTTCATTTAACATCAAAAACACATCTCAAATCACAGGTTAATCAGATCTAACGAAAATCATCAAAAATCATCAAATCTTGCATTATAAGCCAAGATCCATTTCACCACTTAAAAACCTTTAATAAAACATCAATTAAGGATTGAAAACTTAGGAATTTCAGTAAAGAACTGATAGTTTAGAGGAGAAGGACGTTCTTACCTCCAAACTTGAGTTTCTCCTCTTTTTGGAATCAAAAACCTTGTTGAATCAAGTAGCAATTGAAGAGGTTTTGTAGATACAATGATTAGGAATCAAAAGAGAGTTGAAAGGAGGGATTTAGGTGAGAAAATCAGATCAAATTCTCTGGAGAGAAAGGGTTTGGGTTGAGAGAAAATGAGAGAAAGAAAATTGAGAAAAGTTAGTTGCAAAAATATCCAAAATAGCCAAATGGCTTTCCCTCCACTTTTAATATCATTTAAAATCAGAATTTAGTCTTAAAATATCTTAGAAAAATCTGGAGAAACTCCCTTTGGGTAAATAGCTCCTTAAAGATTCAAAGTTTCAACCCTTTATAAAACAGTCACCAAACTTTCAAAAATTACATTTTGGTCACTAGCTAAAATGTCACACTTCCAAAACTCATTTTCAAAAATTGATTTCACAGTTCACTTAATTATATTAAAAGATGATTTTAGAACATTTTTCCATATTTTTAATGCAACCCGAACTAGGCTTTCCTAATTTCACCTCTTTATATTCGAACAGCACTTTGACCAAACCGGTCAACGCCCAAAACTCCTAAGCCCAAAACCGGGGCGTTACAACTCTCCCCCCCTTAAGAAATTTCGTCCTCGAAATTTACCTGAAGGAAAGAGGTAAGGAAACTGCTTCAGCATGTCTTCCTTCCGCTCTCACGTGGCTTCCTCAACACCTCGATGCTTCCACAGCACCTTCACCAATTCAATGGTCTTGCCATGAAGAACCTTGCTATCCGAATCCAGAACCTTCACCGGTTCCTCATCATAGGTCAAATCCGGATTCAAACCCACTTCCTCCACAGGAATCACATGCGAAGGATCAGATCTATATCTCTGGAGCATAGAAACATGGAACACATCATGAATCTTCTCCAACTCTTGAGGTAACCTCAACTGATACGCAACAGGACCCACACGCTCAACCACCTCATATGGTCCAATGAACCTAGGGCTCAACTTACCCTTCCGGCCAAACCTCATCACCTTCTTCCAAGGCGAAACCTTCAAGAACACACGGTCACCCACCGCATACTCTATCTCCTTACGCTTCAAATCTGCGTAAGACTTTTGCCGATCAGAGGCAGCCTTCAACCGTTCACAAATGAGCTTCACCTTCTCGGTGGTCCCTTTCAACAAAGCCGGCATCGAAACCAACTTTTGACCAGTTTCAGCCCAACAAAGAGGAGTCCTACACTTCCTCCCATACAGAGCCTCATAAGGTGCCATCTGTATACTCGCCTGATAACTATTGTTATAAGCGAACTCAACCAAAGGCAGATGCTTCTCCCAAGAACCTTGGAACTCAATCACGCAGCACCTCAACATATCCTCCAAGATCTGGATAACCCGCTCAGACTGACCATCCGACTGAGGATGATAGGATGTACTGAAATGCAACCTTGTACCCAGAGCTTGATGCAAACACTGCCAGAAATGCGATGTGAACCTCGGATCCCTATCCGACACAATCGACTTAGGCACACCATGCAGCCGCACAATCTCAGCAATGTACAGCTCTGCCAGCTTATCCAAAGAAAACGTAGTATGCACAGGCAAGAAATGCGCACACTTCGTCAGGCGATCCACAATCACCCAAACGGAATTCTTCTTTGAAGGAGACAAAGGTAAACCAGATACAAAATCCATGGTAACCCTCTCCCACTTCCATTCAGGGATTTTCAACGGTTGCAACAACCCAGAAGGAACCTGATGCTCAGCCTTAACTCGCTGACACACCAAACACTTGCTCACAAACTCTGCAACATCCTTCTTCAAACCCACCCAATAGTACTCATCACGAAGATCACGATACATCTTAGTACTACCAGGGTGCATAGCAAAAGGACTACTATGACCTTCAGTCAGAATAGCACACCTCAACTCAGCATCAGCAGGCACTACTATCCGACTCCCAAAACACAACACACCATCCTCATTAAAGCAGAAATCCGAAGGTCTACCCCCCGCGATATCCTGAACATGAGACACCAAGGAATCATCCAACAACTGCTTTTCCTTGATCAACTGAGCCAACGATGGTTTCACTTGCAACTCAGCAACAAGACCACCATCTCGCGATATGCTCAAGCTAGCAAACATAGCCCTCAGCTCAACAGCTACCTTCCTACTCAAGGCATCCGCAACAACATTAGCCTTTCCGAGATGATACTCAATCCTCAGATCATAATCCTTGAGCAACTCCAACCAACGCCGCTGCCTAAGATTCAACTCCTTCTGAGACATCAGATACCTCAAACTCTTGTGATCCGTGTACACAGTACACTTCTCACCATACAGATAATGTCTCCAGATCTTCAGAGAAAAAATCACTGCAGCCAGCTCAATGTCATGCGTAGGATAGTTGCGCTCATGCACCTTCAACTGCCGCGACGCATAAGCCACCACCTTACCCTCTTGCATCAGCACACATCCCAAACCAACATAGGATGCATCACTATAGACCACAAACTCTTTCCCTGATTCAGGCTGAATCAAGATAGGAGCTTGCGTCAAAGCCGCCTTCAGCTTCTCAAAAGCTTGCTGTCTCGCTTCTGTCCACTCATACTTAACATCCTTTTGCAACAGCTTCGTCAAAGGAGCAGCAATCTTGGAAAAACCATCCACAAACCTCCGGTAGTATCCCGCCAAACCAAGGAAACTACGGACCTCATGAACAGACTTAGGAACTTTCCAGTTCATCACCGCCTCAATCTTCTGAGGATCAACACGAATCCCCTCAGCTGAGACCACATGCCCAAGAAACACCACCTCCTTAAGCCAGAACTCACACTTGCTCAGCTTAGCATAAAGCTGATTCTCCAACAAGGCTTGCAGCACAATCCTCAAATGCTCTTCGTGCTCCTCCTCAGTACGCGAGTACACGAGGATATCATCAATGAACACCACAACGAACTTGTCCAGGTATTCATGAAACACACGATTCATCATGTCCATGAAAGCAGCATGAGCATTTGTCAAACCAAACGGCATCACAAGAAACTCATAATGCCCATACCTTGTCCTGAAAGCTGTCTTAGGCACATCCACATCCTTCACCTTCAACTGATAATACCCTGACCTCAAGTCAATCTTAGAGAACACTGCAGCTCCCCGAAATTGATCAAAGAGATCATCAATCCTCGGCAAAGGATACCGATTCTTGATAGTCAACTTGTTCAGCTGACGGTAATCAATGCACATCCTCATAGTACCATCTTTCTTCTTCACAAACAAGACCGGTGCTCCCCAAGGTGACACACTCGGCCGGATGAAACCACGATCTAGCAACTCTTGCAACTGCGTCTTCAGCTCCTTCAGCTCCTTAGGTGCCATTCTATAGGGAGTAATGGACACATGAGTTGTATTTTCATACAGCTCAATTCCAAACTCCACCTCGCGATTAGGAGGTAAACCAGGTAACTCCTTAGGAAAAACACCAGGAAACTCCTTCACAACTTTGATATCTTGCACCCTCAACTCCTTAGAGCTAGGATTCATCACAAAAGCTAGATAAGCTTCGCAACCTTGCCTCAGCATCCTACTCGCCTCCAAGGTAGACACCACATTGGCAAGAAACTTCACATTCTCACCAACCACAACAACTTCATAATCATCCGCAAGCTTAAGCGAAACTCGCTTATTTTCACAATCCACAACAGCACGATGCTCAGCAAGCCAATCCATACCAAGGATCACATCAAAACCATAGAAGGGCAACTCCATAAGATCAACATGAAAGACATGTTCTTGAACAACCAAAGGACACCTTCTATAAAGCTTTCGAGTCACAACAGTTTCACCAAAAGAACTAGTGACACGAACACCAACATCCAAAGACTCAACAGGCAAACCAAGCAATTCAGCATGCTCACGCAAAATGTATGAATGCGTAGATCCAGAATCAATCAAAGAAAGCAATGACAAGGATTGCAAAGTAAAGGTACCTGCAATCACATCTGCATCATTCCTTCCCTCACGCTGAGCATACACCCTCGCTTGGCCTCCACCTTCAGGCTGAATAGCCACAACATGGGCTACTCCACGACCACCTTCCTCTCTCCTCTGGAAATTACCACGGCCGCGCCCACGACCTCTCTGCGGTGCAGCAACAACAGGAGCACGCTCTTGGCCACCAGCCAACCTCGGACAATCTCGCCTCAAATGGTCTACAGAACCACAATTCCAGCATCCATTACCAGCCGCTGCAACAGGAGTTTGCACCTCCCTCACAGCACGAGGACAGTCACGCTTCATGTGACCACGAGAACCGCAGATCCAACAAGCACTAGGATCAGCTCTAGCATTACCTCCTCTAGCAGGTGCACCACCACCTCTCTTGGCTGAGGACTGATACCTCTGATCACGTCCCCTCTTGTTCCGTCCACCTCCGGAACTAAACTCAGCAGCTCTCTTACCAGAACTCGCTCCAGCACCTTTCGCAGATAAACCCAAGTTCATCTCTATATCCTTGGCTCGGCCCACCAACACATCAAAATCATCATACTCAGTGGCCAGCACATACATTTTCACATCCGTCACAAGACCATAACGGAACCTCTCGCACCTTGCTCGCTCATCAGGTATCAACTCCGGTGCATACTGACTGAGTCGCACAAACTGCACCTCATACTCAGCCACACTCATGCTCCCTTGGGTAAGAGACATGAATTCACGCTTTTTCTCATCAAGATATCTCACTCCCAGATATCTCCTCTTGAACACAATCTGGAAGAATGTCCAAGTAACATCAACTTCAGCCATCCCAGCTATAGTGGTCGTCCACCACGTATACGCATCGTCCTGCAGCAAGGACACAACACAACCCAGCTTTTGCACATTCGTGCAGCTCATCTGACCCAAGATACGCTTGGTACTCTCTAGCCAAGCTTCAGAACTCTCAGCTGACATACCCCTGAACTCAGTCCCACCAAGACTGCGCAGACGCTCCAAAGGTAGTCTAACTCCAGCATCTCCCTGATGCCCAGCTCCTTGAGCTCCAGCTACTGCTGCTCGAAAAGCACCCGCAATAGCTTGTACCAACATAGACATATCAGGCATAGCTTGCCCCTGACCAACCTCTGGTCCAGCAGCTCCAGCACCAGCTGCAGCTTCAGCCCTCTCACCTCCAGCACCACCACCAGGCGGAGGAGGGGGTAACACCGCACTACCCGTGTTCTCTTCATTCTCGTTCTCATTAGGAACCGTAGCTCGCACGCTACCTCGTAACTCTCTACGTGGTGCCATGCTTTTACCATGCAATCATAATGCAAATAAAACAAGTCAGGCCCAGCAAGGTAAGCAATCCAAGTATTCAAGCTCAATTTCCATTCAAAATCAACATCATTTCATTAGCTTTTGTTTGGCAATGGGTACCCTCAACATGCAACATCACAGCATACAACTCAACTGCATCAACATCTCAAGCCACTGAACATGCTTTCACACAACAAGCATACAAGCCAACATACTTCAATCATGCATACATTCATTCCCAATTACTCGAAAACTCAGCTCTGATACCACCAAATGTAACCCCCTTAACCCGGCCTAGACGGTTGACCTGAATTAAGAAAGTCACACGGGGAAAACCAAAGTCAACCCGAAAGTCAACCTTGATTAACGACCCTTTTTTTTCTTTTTACTCTTGTCTAGATGCACATTAGTCCTAATTGTGATCACACAAACATCATACTCAAAGATCACAAGCATCAGAGGTCAAACAGGGACCCAATTGAACAAATTACAACTTTAGGGACCAAATTGTAATTACTGATAATTATAGGGACTTAACCCAAATTAAAGTTACCAACTTGAAATTAATCAGGTTTCATGCTTCACTGTGAAATTTCAGCTCAAAAGGACTTCCCGAACTCATACAATTGCACAAACAAGATTCAGGACTAAAACGCAAACAATTCAAAACATATAACTGCCAATGTCAGCCCCCAACGGTCGACCGTTCCGAAACAGGTAGACCCCGTTCCGAAACACGGGCCGTTCCGCAACACGTATCGGAACACGGGCTGGCAGTGGCCAAACCGTTTCGAAACGGTGCCTACCGTTTCGGACGCCTGGGTTCATTCAAGGCACCCGTTCCGAAACGGTGCACACTGTTCCGAAACGCCCTGCACAGATTGCAGCAAAATGCACTCTAAAACATGCAATTGATCATTCAAACATGCACCAAATGCCACCAAACTTTACCAGCATGCAATTCAACATATATAAGACTTATAAGCATCATCAAATCAACAAACTAACATCATATGCAAAAAGCCCCAAATCTATAGGCATGCTTCCTACACAAGCTAGCTATTCAAGCACAAACTTCCAAAACAAGCATGTAATGATCCAATACAAAAACCAGCATTCATATCATCATTCAACATACTTAGGGAGTTCCAAACACCTCCCAAAACATACACATTGGTCCCCCATTGCCAAATTACCAAAAGCTAAAAGTACTAATAAAACCTTCCATACATTGAGCTCTACTTTCACTTGAATGCTTGCCCTCCTTGCTGCCCTCAAGGTTCTCTAATGCTCTGCATTATTGAATTAAGAAAACGAAAGAGAGCGTAAGCAAAAGCTTAGTGAGGAACGCTCTTAAAAACCATTCAATAATGCAATTAAAAACATTTATAATCATGCTTTAAATCAACCTTTGCACATGCTCAAAAGCATACTTAAAACAAGCATCTCATGCTTCATAACATAACATGTCATATTGGCTCAAGTGATTGATTCCATTTCTTTAAAACAAGTTCATCAACTTTCCCAAGGACTTTTAAACACCTTGGCCCCAAGGACTTTTAAACACCTTGGCCATGGACTTTTAAACACCATGAAAGAGGACCACACAAGGACTTTTAACCACCTTTGTGTCCGTAGCTTGAATCACCCCAAGGACTTTTAAACACCTTGGCCCCAAGGACTTTTAAACACCTTGGCCCCATGGACTTTTAACCACCATGGCCCCATGAACTTTTAAACACCATGGAAAGGATCACCTAAGGACTTTTAACCACCTTAGTGTCCGCAACAAGAACCATCCAAGGACTTTTAACCACCTTGATGTTCTTAAGTAACAAGGCTCACTCAAGGACTTTTAACCACCTTAGTGACCTTAACCTTTTTCAAAACATCACTTGCCAATATACATCATTTTCATCATTTAATCCACTGTTTTAAAGCATTAAACCAAGCCATTTTCATCATGTATTTCAAAGCATCAAACCACATTTAATCAATGTACAAAATCAAGGAACTCCTACCTAGAGTTTCCTTCAACATATGGCTTACAACATCAGCAAATACCATGCTAAATCATGCTTTCAAAACAGTAATTAAAACATGCAATAAACCACTTTGCATCACAACAAAATCATGGCCACCACTAGAGAGTAATTCCGAAAACTTACACTTGAGCTTAGCAAAGTTGTTTAGACTTAGACTAAGCTCCCAAGACATTGGTTTCAAAGCCGAAAACCCAATTTTCACAAACGCACTCACCGATTTCCACTTTGCTTCAAGCCAAAGCACCAAATCAAGCTTCCGGATCAACAACTCTTGGATCCAAAGATGCCTCCCCTGTTTCAACACATCAAAGCAGAGGATTAATGCATCATCATGCATTAATTGCTTCAATGAAAGCACCTAAACTCGCTGCTCTCATCCACACACCATTTTCGGCCACCAAACACAACCGAAAATGCATCCAAACCACTTCTAAACAAAGCCCAGCCAAAAACCAGCAAAACCACACATCTTTTAACATCATATAACATCTAAAAACAACCTATTAACATCCTTATACCTCCAGCAACATCAGATCCACAAGATCACCTCAAAAACAACCTTGAATCACAAGCTAAACTTAGGAAACTCAACCTATCCGGGATTGCATTAATCAAAACTCAATTCCTTATCAATTTAGAGTTCATTTAACATCAAAAACACATCTCAAATCACAGGTTAATCAGATCTAACGAAAATCATCAAAAATCATCAAATCTTGCATTATAAGCCAAGATCCATTTCACCACTTAAAAACCTTTAATAAAACATCAATTAAGGATTGAAAACTTAGGAATTTCAGTAAAGAACTGATAGTTTAGAGGAGAAGGACGTTCTTACCTCCAAACTTGAGTTTCTCCTCTTTTTGGAATCAAAAACCTTCAAACGATCATAGATTAACTTCACCTTATCGGTGGTCCCCTTAAGCATATTCGGCATCGGTAACAACTTATGACCTGCTTCGGCCCAACAAATCAGAGTTCTACATTTTCTACCATACAGAGCCTTATACGGAGCCATCTGAATGCTCGACTGATAATTGTTATTGTATGCGAACTCGACCAATGAAAAGTGTTTCTCCGAAGTACCCTGAAAGTCAATAATGCAACAACGCAACATGTCCTCCAAAATCTGTAAAACCATCTCTGACTGACCATCTGACTGAGGATGATACGGTGTACTGAAATTCAATCGGGTACCCAAAGCACTATGCAAACACTCCGAAAATCTGGCTGTAAATCTCGGATCTCTGTCTAACACAATCGACTTCGGCACACCAAGCAATCTCACAATCTCACTGATGTATAAATCGGCCAACTTATCTAAGGAGTAAGTCGTATGAACAACTATAAAGTGAGCACACTTCGTGAAGCGGTCACCTATAACCCAAACTGAGTTCTTCTTCGAAGGAGTAAAAGGCAAACCTGAAACGAAGTCCATGGTGATATTTTCCCACTTCCATTCTAGAATCCTCAACGGTTGCAACAAACCTAATGGAACCTGATGTTCTCCCTTAACTCTCTGGCATACCATACACTTACTCATGAAATTGGCTACGTCTTTCTTCAAACCAACCGAGTAGTATTCATTCTTCAAATCACGATACATCTTTGTACTATCATGATGCATAGCGAACGAGCTATTGTGTGCCTCGGTCAAGATAGTACATCTCAAATCACTGTCATCCTGCACAACTATTCTGTCTCTTAAACATGAGACCCCATCAACACTGAAACTGTAGTTTGATGGTTTACCCTCGGCTATATCTTGCACGTGAGGTGCCAAAGATCTATCTAACAACTGTTTTTCTCTAATCAACTGGCCTAAGATAGGTCTAACCTGAAGCTCGGCCCCTAGACCACCATCACCGGACAAGCTCAAACTAGCGAACATTACTCTCAACTCAACAGCTACCTTCCTACTCAAAGCATCTGCCACTACATTGGCTTTATCCGGATTATACTCAATCGTGAGATCGTAGTCCTTAAGTAACTCTAGTCGCCTACGCTGTCTAAGGTTCAACTCTCTTTGTGTTATTAAATACTTCAGACTCTTGTGATCCGTATACATTGTGCATTTCTCACCATACAAATAATATCTTCAGATCTTCTAGGCAAACACAACTGCGGCTAGCTCTATGTCGTGTGTCAGATAATTGCGCTCGTGATTCTTTAATTGCCTTGAGGCATAAGCTACAACTCTTTCATTCTGCATGAGCACACAGCTGAATCCTACATATGAAGCATCACTGTAGATCACATACTCTTTCCCCGACTCTGGTTGAATCAAAATTTGTGCATCTGTCAAAGCTTTTTTCGATTTCTCAAAGGCTTGTTGTCTCGCATCTGACCACTCAAACTGAACATTCTTCTGAAGCAATTTTGTCAAAGAAGCGGCTATCTTCGAGAACACATTCACAAACCTCCTATAATAACCTGCTAAGCCTAGGAAACTACGAATCTCTGTTACAGACTTTGGTTGCTTCCACTCAACAATGGCTTCTATCTTCTTCGGATCAACTCTAATCCCCTTGGCTGATACTACATGTTCTAGAAAGACTACTTCTCTGACCCAGAACTCACACTTACTCAACTTAGCGTACAACTGGTTGTCTAGAAAAGTCTACAAAACTAACCTCAAATGCATGTCATGATCTTCCTCGGTATGCGAATACAGCAAAATGTCATCTATGAATACAACCACAAACTGATCTAAGTACTCATGGAAGATTATGTTCATCATGTCCATGAAAGTAGCCGGTGCGTTTGTCAACCCAAATGACATAACCAAGAACTCGTAGTGACCATACCTAGTCCTAAAAGTTGTCTTCGCTACATCAACCTCTTTTACCTTCAACTGGTAATAACTGGATCTCAAATCAATCTTCAAAAAGACTGATGCCCCTCTCAACTGATCAAACAAATCATCGATACGCAGAAAGGGATACTTGTTTTTCACTGTCAGCTGATTCAACTGTCTATAATCGATGCACATCCTCATACTACCATCTTTGTTCTTCACAAATAATACCGGAGCACCCCAAGGCGAAGATTTTGGATGGATAAAACCTATGTCTGATAGCTCTTGTAATTGAGTCTTCAACTCTTTCAGTTCTTTCGGTGCCATACGGTATGGAGAAATCGAAACGGGAGCAGAATCTGAGTATGTCTCTATGGCAAACTCTATTTCTCTGTCAGGCGGCAAACCAGGCAATTCTTCCGAAAACACATTAAAAAATCACACATTGTTCTGATATCTTGCGGTCTAACTTCATTCATGTTCGGATTCATCACGTAGGCCAAGTACGCCTCGCAACCCAAATCAACTAATCTCTGAGCCTCTAAAGCTGAAACATTATTCGATAAGAATTTTACATTCTCCCCTACTACCACAATCTCATAGTCATCTGCAAGCTTCAAGCAGACTCTCTTTGTTTCAAAGTCTATCCTAGCCTTATGCTCTGTAAGCCATTCCATACCCAAAATCACATCGAAGCCATAGAACGGTAACTTCATCGTGTCCACTGGAAATATATGCCCCTGAACCATTAACGGACACCTTCTGTACATCTTCCTAACAACTATTGTATCCCCGAAGGAACTAGTGACATTAACACCTACCTCTAGTACCTCACAAGGTATATTTAACATCTTTGCATGCTCACTCAATATGTATGAATGCGTAGACCCAGAGTCAATCAAGGAAAGCAAACTCAGAGACTGTATCGAGAAATTACCTGCAATCACGCATGTGTCGTTCTTTCCCTCTCGCTGAGCATAAACTCTAGCCTGACCTCCATCCTCCGGCTGAACCGCAACAACATGAGCTATATTCCTCTGACCATCCTTCCTCGGCTGAAAGTTACCTCGACCGCGCACACAGCCTCGCGGGTACTCAATAGCTCTAGCAGGAGCCTGAACCTGAACTGGTGCAAGCCCGGCCTGATATGGACAATTACGCCTAAGGTGATCTCTAGCTCAACAGTTCCAACACGCATGAAAGTTTCCCTAGCACTCTCCGGTGTGATGCCTCCCGCACCTAGCACACTTGGGTAAACACCCATCAGCTCTCTGGCCCTGATGACCTCTTTCGTGGTTACAACCCTCCACGTCTGTGACCAAAATGATGCCTATTGTCCCTGTGCTTCTTGGCATCACCTCTATCAAAGCCAGCAAACCTCTTCCCTGAACCAGACCCACCTGATCGTTTGGCCAGACCCAAACGGTGCTCTATGTCCTTGGCCCTAGCGACCAAGACATCGAAATCCGTGTAATCCCTAGCCAAGGTATACCTCTTCACTTCCTCACTCAACCCGTAACGGAAACGATCACATCGTTCCCTCTCAGTAGGAACTAGCTCGGACGCGTACTGACTCAATCTGACAAACCGTACCTCATACTCGGTCACTGCCATGTCACCCTAAAGCAAGGCCATGAACTCTCTCTTCTTTTCATCAAGATAGCGGGGACCCATATACTTCTTGCGGATGAACCACCCTAGGAGCTACAGCCTGTGGTTCCGGATGAACCACCCTAGGCCTGCTTATAAGTCTCATCTTATGTCAAGCAAGATATCAACTACAAACAAAATAAACACGCAAGGATTTAGTTAGCAAAGACAAGGTCCAAGGTGCTCAAGTATTCCTTTACTCAAAATCTTTTCCATTAAGGTAATAGTAGCAATGGGAACTCAACAACTACGCCTTAACACAACAACCATATTAACACATACTTTCAAACACCATGAAAGCAAGCGAACAACAAGCATACATAGCAAAAACATTCACCGCACGACATACACCAAGATATTGCAACATAACACTTCAACTTACCTTCCCGAGGTCACGGAAACCTGGCTCTGATACCAACAAATGTAATCACCTCGTCCCGGTCTAGCCAACAGATCGATCTGAATGGGTTACACGGGGAAAATCGGGGCGAAATCCGCTAAGGCCTCACTCTGATTAGCAACCCTAATTTTTTCATTTAATTATCTTGTCTAAATATCACATTTAATCATATGTGCGAAGGTGGTAGCGGAAGAAGATAACGAAACAATCTAAGCAGAACATAAGGCAACTTAAATTTACCAAGTGACTTGTTAGTCCAATTTCATGCGTACGAAGCAAAACCATTCATTAAAGATACATATGAACTCAACAAGGAAGCAAACAAGCATTTGAGACTAAAACGTAACGTCCAAGAACCTTTGAAGATGCCAATTAGCCAATTTACCTGCCTGCGTTTCGAAATAGGCTTGCCCGTTCCGAAACGCAGGTTCTAGTTTATAAACAAGACCAAGACGTACCGAAACTGCCCACCTTATTCTAGAATGGGGGTCTACAGTGACAAAACGTTTCGGAATGTGTTCCGAAACAGGGGTTCTCACTGGCAAACTGTATCGAAACAGGTTCCGAAACAGGGGCTCACAGTGTCAAATCGTATCGAAATGACACCACTCCCGTTATGATGCGAGTATCCCTGGAGCTACTCTCGTTCTGAAACTACTTCAAGCTTTTCAAAACGCCTGCACACAGAGTGGCCTGAAAACAGGTTTTAGCATCCTCAAACAACCTCAAACTTGCCCCGAAACATCAAAGATCACAAAGCAACAACCTTACAAACAAACTAGAGGCAACACATCCTACAACTGAGCATGATTAAACATACAAGCATGCATAACAAGTCTATTTAGCTATAAGAAACATGTAGCAACTTAAGCATCACATAAAAAAGGTTTACATCCCTTCAACACAAAAACATGAACATTTAACAACATGGAAACCAAACATAGGAGTCTAACATACTTCCTACAACACTTAGCATCCCCATTGCAAATTATTACATTATTCAAGAAAAACCATACTTGAGCAGCAACACACGCTCTTGGGTGCCCCTTCCTTGCTCCTTGCTAACTTCCACACTAACGATCTGCATTGTCGGAAATGAGAGCGTAAGCTTGAAAGCTTAGTGAGGGAGCTCAAAAACAAATATCGACAATGTAGGATCCAAAGCATGGTATCCATAAATCATCAACAAGGCATGCATTAACACAAACATAACAACATAGCCAACCTCTACAAGAATGCATGAACATGGCATCTTACCTCATGTTATGCTTAGCATAGATGTAACAGAACATCTTACCACATCAACCACACATAAACAAGGTATATTGGCAACTATATAGCTTACTCAGACATGCGGATAGCTTCTGGTTGGATTTTTGCCCAACATACTCAATAACAACAATATTATCTTCCGGTGGGATTTCACTCATCACCGTTTTCTTTTACGGATGGGATTTCACTCATCATCACACATATATACTTTCCAGTGGAATGTTACTTCACCGTACTCCACCTTGGTGACTTCACACCACCAAGGCCACTCGCGAATTTGACTCTTACCGTGTGCACACTCATCCTAATGATCGATCATTTATACTCGGTAACATAACAAGTGTCAACATACTAAGCGAGTACTCACCATGATTTCACAAATCATGCAATACAACATACGAATCACCATCATACAACATAAATATATCGTAACACGCATAATCGGACACTTATCACACAAGACCACATTTATACACATTTAGCAAGAAATACATAAAGTTGAACAAGAGGTTAAGCTACCAACTTAACCCCACATTAGATTGGCCTACCAAGCACAATCTAGCACCCCAACAACATACTTTGAACCAATTTAAAACCATTGAAAACATTCCACTCACCAAACACCCCAATACAAGCCGAGAATGTTGATTAAGTGTCCAAGTTCCCCAGAATTGAGCCTAAAGCTTCTCCAACGTTTTCCATTGCTTCTAATCAACCAAAAACAGTGCATTACGCATCAAAACATCCACAAAATCACTGCCACAAATCAGATTACCACTCAAGACAATTTCACTACATTGTCAAGCTAAGAACTAACCCAAACTCTTCATTTTCAGACTTGAACACAACCCAGCAATTACCCATCAATTTCATCATCCAAATCATCACTAAAAATGTTCAAAAAAGCCCCCAAGTATAACCATACCATCAGCCCAACTTTCCCTCACATAACTACCTCAAAAACTCAAGGTTTCCACCTTTAAACTCACCCACAAATACCCGTTTCAAGATTTCATTAAAACCTTACCATTTTAACATATGTTAAACTTAAAAGAAAGGCTATAACATATATAAACTTTACAAATAAAAAACATAACAAAAACCCATCAAAGTTTCCACCTTTGATTTAAAATTTGAACATTTGGGACAACTCAAAAATAGAGTTTATGAAATTCTAAAACCATGAAAATGTTAAGGATGAAGAGGATAAGTCAAAAACATCATTACCTTGATAAAAACTCTTGAAAACGCTGAGGAAGATGATGGAATAGTGTTTGGATTGGGGAGGGGTTTTAGTTGTCGTGGGTTTTAGTTTGAAGGAAGAAGATGATGACTCTCAAAACATTTCTTTTACTTGTTTTATTTCATTTATAAGAAAAACCCCATTTTACCCTTAATGAAAACACATGGTCTTTTTAATTCAAAATCAAGCCCATTTTATTTAAACCAAGCCCAAAAACCTGAACCCAATTTACTCACTTAACACCCGACCCCCTAAACCCGGGTGTTACAACCTAATTTAGGTCTTTGGTATCCTATGGATTCCTCCCTTGACCTTTATACTTTCTCTGATGCGAATTATGAGGGATGTAAGATAGATAGGAAAAGTACCTCCAGAACATGTCAATTCTTAGGTAGTATGCTCGTATCTTGGTTTTCTAAGAAACAAAATAGCGTAGCCTTATCTACCATCGAAGCGGAGTATATATC
The DNA here is from genome assembly GCA_958450335.1 of Hibiscus tridactylites. NCBI lineage: Eukaryota > Viridiplantae > Streptophyta > Magnoliopsida > Malvales > Malvaceae > Hibiscus > Hibiscus tridactylites. The sequence goes on along the minus strand of OY288269.1, from coordinate 74,608,448 downwards.
CTTAGGGAGTTGTTGTGCTCATGTTCTTTGGATGAAGCAACAACTCTTAGGCTATGGTGTTCGAGTAGATACCATACCCCTTAAGTGTGACAACACTAGTGTCATTTGTCTCACTAAGAATCTCATCCAATACTCTAAAACCAAACATATAGAAATTAGACATCATTTCATTAGAGATCATGTTTTGAAAAATGATGCAGTTCTAGAATATGTTGATACATTGAACCAATAAGCGGACATATTTACCAAACCTTTAGATAAATAAAGTGTTTAGACCCTTAGGAGAGAGTTAGGTTTAACCAGCCTTCCTTGACCCTTTTAGGTCCCAAATGACAAAAAATGTGCTTGAAATTATTTGATGATCATGCTTGTGTTGATTTGCCTCCTTTTGCATCTATACTTGTTGTTAGGGGGAGTATGCATCTATTTTAGTCCATATAACATGTTCATATATCATTTACATGCATTTAGGCTCGATCTAAGTTGGCCTTTTGGACTTAAAACTGCCCAAAATGCATTTTATAGCAAATGTGTATCGAAACAGTTGCTTCTGTTTTTATACGGGCTCTCACTTCTCAAAATAAGTTGGTTACTATAATTTGTCGTATCGAAACATGGTCTAAGCATTTCGATACGGGTTCGTAGTGTTGTTCTGAAACGGCTATTACCTGTATCGAAACAGGTCTTGTACCAAAACGGCTCGGAAGTGTTTCGATCTCCCATTCTGATACGCCAAGTGGCGTATCGGTACTCGTTTGCGCAGGTTGTTTAAATGATCCTTGAATGAATATCTAGCTATAATTAAAACTCAAATTCTCTTTTTCTTTCAAACCCTAGCCGAAAACCCATATATGAACTCCTCAAATCTCTTGATTTTTCACACAAAAACCTAAAATCTTTTGAGGGTTTTCAATCTACACATCAAGGCTAAGGCTTTTCAAGCAATTTGGTGCATTAATCATCCTTCATTCATCCAATTTCCTATATCAAGGTATAAACCCTTTTTCTTTTCTTTTTGAATTTTTGTTTGATTTTTTTCAATGTTTTTACTCAATTTTTGTATAGAATATATACTTATAGTATGAGTTTTGAAGTTTTTGCAAAAAAAATCTTTAGAATTCAAAAAAAATTGTTCGAATATATAATTTATATCGTATATTTTTCTTTACTATTTTTTGAAATTCTTTTTATCAAAAAATTGTTTTATATTTATATATGTTTTTAAACTATAATGTATAGATTTTTATCAACACCTTGACTATTGGATTAAATTTGGTTGATTTACGCATACATGTGTTTTGTATCTTGATTTGTTTTCAGATTTTGAATATGGGTTCTAGGAAGAGAGTACGAACTGATGAGGTTGGGGGAAGTACAAACAATTATGACGAATCCCCTTGTCCCAACCTCACTCTACTCTATCAAAAGAGTCTTCAAAACAATGACCCCCATACCAACTTCAAACGCTTTCAAGATCATACAATCCGACGTGAATGTGTTACTTCTATACCCTTTTTGGATTCTGAACGTTTTCAATTTCGTTATCTCCCTATATTGAGGCGTTGGTGTTTCTTTCCCCTTTTGAGCTTACCCGGTACTTTTTACTGTAACATGGTTCTTCTTTTTTATGATAATTCCCAATGTATTTCCAATGTCAATCGTTCTCAAGTGATTGCCATTGAATCCTACATTATGGGGAAGAAGTTTTAGATTGATCCTCAAACTTTGGTCAATGTTTTTGGGTTTGAAGATGAGGGTATTTCGGATGAAAACTCTTTCGGACACACTCTTGGTGGCTCCGTTACGGTCCTTGATGCTCATGATCACAGCCTTCATCTCATGGTCTCTTGGTGGTTTCGTCCATCTGAAAGAAAGTTCTCCCACATTCGTCAAGTCGACGATTTTTTTCTTTGTTGCTTTCATGTAGAACGTCAGCCAAATCTTTGCCGAGATGGTGCATCTTGTCCAAAATCGTAACTCAAATCTTGTCACTTCCTTCACCTATGGAACCGCTTTGAGTTATTTGTTCTCAAAATTGGGGATCGATTGCTCTCTTGATTTTCTAGAATCTCTCAAGGTTCCCATCGATGAGCGCACTCTTCTCCGTTGCAAGTTTCACTTCATTGATGGAGATTGGGTTCGTGTTGAGAATCCTCCTCAAGTTGCGGCCCACGAACCTCAACCTCAAGTTGCTCCACCTAACAATGAAGCTCTCATGACTTTTCTCACCGAGCAATTCAATGGCTTGAAAACCAACATGAACTTCGATTTTGCCGCTATTGATACTCGTTTCACATCATTGGAGGAACGTGTTCAAAATGTTGAGAATCGACTTACTTCGGTTGAAACTCAACAAGCATCGATGGACATGTCTTTTACCAGCTTTTATGGCGAGTAGAGGTAATTTAGAAGGAGCACCGCTAACGATGAAGATGAAGATGACAATGAGCCTTAGTTATTTGCATCTCATTACATGTCATCTAGTTTAGGATTTCCCTTTTTATGCACCAATCTATGTTTTGTTTTAGGACCTATGCTTTGATCTCTTGTTTTTTTTTTGGATATTAAGTTTGGATTTTTGGAACTTTTGCTTTAGTTTATTATGCCTAATTATATTACATTGCCTTAATTATGCTTTGTCTTGTGCTATATTGCTTTATATCTTGGTTATATTCATTATTCCTTCATTGATTTTGATCTAACAAAAAGGGGGAGAAGGGTTACGTTAAATTTGTTTTAAAAAATCTTTTTCAAAACCTAGCTTCAATTTAGGGGGAGTTTACTTAAAAAATTGCTTTGGTTTTGTTATATCAAAAAGAGGAGATTGTAAAACTAATGTTTGATTTTGATATAACAAATAATCTAAGGACCAAATTGCAAAGTATATAATTTTTATGTGCTCAAAAGACTAACATTTGACAAGTAAATTTTAGGCTTAAAATGTTTTAAAGTCAAAAGTTAAACCCTATAAAATTTTCTAAGTGTTTCAAAGCCAAATTACTGAAAATCGCCCAGGCGTTTCGAAACACCCCCAAGGTGTTTCGATACGAATTGATTTTAGGAGCTTACTGGAAAAACCCTGTTTTGATACGCAATTCACTGTTTCAAGACTAGGGTTTCGAAACGAGCTTCACCCTTTTCGATACAACCTTCATCTGGGCTTTTTTAAGTGTCCTTTCGAAACGACTCATAACCATTTCTATACATGGGTTAAGTATTTTCAAAATTGAGCACTAAATGAACTAGTCGTTACTTGTCATAATGGAATTTTTGAAAATTGGTTAACTGTTTCGATACACCCCTTTGGTGTTTCGAAACGCTTCTTACAATTTCAAATGGTTTCGATACGGTCTATAATCGTTTCGATACGGCCCCCCTTTTTACACGTAACGACTCTTTCTTTTTTGAGGATGTTTCGATATAGGACCACGTGTTCCAATACGGGTAGTTGCAAAACTGCATTTATGGAGGGAAGAGAGAGCCCCAATGGCACTATTGATGAGCTCAACCATCCAAACGGATAGAAATCAATGAGAATGTATAAAAGCAAGCCTCAAAAGCATTAGCAACAACTATTGAACCAAAAAAGCAACATCCAAGCAATCAAATCCAAACCCTTGAGCATAAGTGTCAAATTCTTGTACCCAACTCATTTGGAGTTTTTCATTGTAAATCTTTTTAGAGTTTGGGGAGTGTTTATTTGTAATTGGGTAAACAATTAGCCTTTGAGAGGTATTTTCAAAGTTTGCCTATCTTTCTCTTGTAAAGAGTGTTTTTGGGTCAATATTTGGGTAGAAAGATTGACCGGTTTGTAAGGTTTCCTCCTAAACCAAGAAAAGGGGATGAATTCAAGTTAGTGAATTGTTGAAATCCTTAGTAGGGTGCTGAGGTAGTGGATGTAGAGCTTGTTCGAAGCTTGAACCACTCTAAATCGCATTGTCTTCATCTTTTAAATTTCATACTTGCACCCCTCAATTTTTATTCTACCAATTTACCCCTCTCTTGGTGTTTAGACATTGCTTGATCAATTCAACCCTTGTTTTGTAATCTAATTCATATTATTTTTATCTTCGATTTGCTGGTATTACATTATATTTTTGTACTAATTTTTTTCATATTTTTAAATATAGGATTGAATGATTTAACACTTAAACAACAAACAATTATGATTGATGAGTCATATTTTATTTTAGTGAAAGTCGGTGAAGACCTTGGGTAATTTAGTCACAGAGTTAACTTTTGTCGCTTGTGATACTAACTCAAGAAAGTTTCATTTACCTTATGTTTGTTTTATGTTAGTTAAAGATTTTTCTTTAAAACTTTGATGATGTATTGATATGTGTTGAACACTGTTAAAACTTGAAAATTTAAACTAAGTTTAGAATTTATGTACTTTGTGTTGTGTTGAAACTTTGTAGCATGTATGTATTTTTTTAATTATGGACTTAATGTTTAGAATCTCTATTTAAGCATTTTTATGAACATTCTAATATAATATTTATCAAAAATATTGTTTCATTATTCTGAAAGGTAGTGAACATGTGAAAAAGTTTGTAATAAGTTACAGGTTAACCAATAATCGAACCGCCGGTTAACCGTATCTTATTGGTTAACCAATTCTTAATGGTTAGGTTACGGTTAGCTAAATTCAATAACCGTTATATATAACGGTTAACCGGCCGTTTAGACTAAACGGTACGGTTAACCAACCATGACCACCCCTAATATAGATCCTTCAAATATGCTTAATATTGTTATATTAAAAAAATATTTTCATAATCTAATTAATATTAATATATACAAAATAATATTTTTTATAAAAAATATTGATAACTAATAAATTATTCAAACAAGTATCAAATATAAGCATGTCCTTATATGTCATTTTGTTTTTTTAAATGATCAAACAACCATCATCTATCATTTAATTTTACCAAACACTTTTATACAATAAAATAATGTAACCCGCTGGTCAAATCAACTAATGCAATAAGTTATCAGCTAATGTAATCTGCTATCAGCTATCTGCTAATTGTCAAACAGAGTCAATGAGTTGTTCTTATCGATTACTAATTAAGAATAAAAAAATTAATATCTGTACAAAATTTAAGGTAAAATAAGATCATAAGAGAATCTAAAGTGAAAAATTTTCCAAATTCCTTTTGTTAACAATACTTTATTCACTTTCTCCCCTTAGCAATCAAACTAAATTAAAAAAAAATACAAATCTCTAACTCTTCATTCTTCTTTTTTTCAATATTTTGCAAGAACACATAGAAAGACATCATTGTTCTAGAGTTTCATCATCGATCGTCTTTATTAATCACATGTATTTATTTATTTTTATCAATTTTGATTATTATAGTTCCATTGATAATTTTTTATTCTTAATTTTTGGTTTAATAATTAAGTAATATATTTGTTTTTTTTCATGCTAATTTTTTTATTGTTGGCATTATAAGTCAATGTATGTCAAAGAAAAAACAAATTACATCACATTTCTTGAGAGATTATTTATTGGTTTATATTAAGAAGGAGATTACAAAGACAATTGTATCGATGAGATCATTTGTACTTTTTATTTGATCAAAGATAGGCGAGCTCAACTCAAATAAAATTTAATAAAGTATATTTTTTTGAAGATTAATTTTTATATGTTGTTGTTCTTGTTCTTGTTTTTTTTTTCTTTTGTTTTATTGAACTTTTGATAAATTAAGTACGATATGTATTTTTTTATTTTTAATGTTAATCTTATGATTGTTCAGTTCATTTTTTAAATTTATTTTGACCCCTATAATAAATTTTTAATTTTACCACTGAATAAAAGATTAAATTTCTAAAATTAGAAAAAGATGCCCCAAATTTCAAAAAGTCCAAAAAGTATAAAGACTACTTTAAATAAAAATTAGGGTAAATTAAAAAAAATCATCACTAAAATTTGCTCACAAACCTATTTTTTGGTCATTAAACTTTTAAAATGATCAATTTAATCACTGAACTTTATACATTATTCTAATTTAATCACTTAACATTATTTTTATTAATATTTTGGTATGACTTGATATATTTTATTATTATTAAATATAAAAATAAAATTATATTTTATTATTATTAATATAAAAATAATTTAAAATAAAATAAAATCAAAATGGAAGCCCATTTTAGAAGACTTTAAAAAACCCATTTTTCTGTTCAAATGAAAGCCAAACCGTCACTTTTTGATGTCGCACCTCTCTTTCCGGTAAATTCTATCATAAGTGGCTTCTTCGATCGCCCTCATTCTATTCCATAGATTTGACTCGTCTGAAACAGAATAAAAAAATTTATGAATCACCTTTTTTTATCATCTATTTTTGCCGTTGTTTGGTGGTTTCTTCGATCGCCCTCACTACGGAAAAATCCCTCTCCTCATCTTCTTCTTTTGAACCTGTTTAGATTCGTCGAAAAATGTCATGGTATGAAATTTAGGAATTTAAAGTTTCGTGTGTGGGCAGGGGTTAGGCTTGATGCGTAGCTCCAAAATCTATTGTTTCAAGGTCTTTTTGGGTGTGGTTAGGGGTGAGCAAAACTCGACTCGACTCGAAAAAATCGATATTTTTTTTCAATTTCGAGTTATTCGAGTTGTTCGAGTTATTCGAGTCAACTCGATTAACTCGAAAAAATTTCGATTTCGAGTCGGTTTGGAATTTGCCCAACTCGAAAAATTGAAAAATCGATAAACCGAATTTTAGAGTTTTACAATTTAGTCACTGATTTCATTTTTCTTCAATTCTTCCTTCATTTTAAGTCCATTTTTGACCAAATTTGAACCACATATTCCTAAACCAGTGCAGAATACATATTTATCTTCAATTTATATTTTTAAAATAAATTTCATATTTTTTCAATTCAGCCCTTTAACTTTGTATGATTTCCTCATTTCTTCAATATTTCCTTCGTTTTAAGTCAATTTTGACCAAAATTGAACCACATGCTCCTAAACCAATGTAGAAACTAGAATACCTATTTAGCTTCAATTCATATTTTTAAATTAAATTTTCTACTTTTGTAATTTAGCCCCTCAACTTTGAATGTTTCCCATTTCTTTAATTTCTCTTTCGTTTTAAGTCTATTTTTTTACCAAAATTAAACCACATGATTCACTAACACTATATAATATCTATATAACTTCAAATCATATTTTTAACAAATTTATTCTTTTTTTTAATTTAGCCCTTTAACTTTATATTTTATTCAATTTGATCATTCAACCGATTTTTTTGTAATTTTTTTCTTTACATCAATTCATTGACTCATTTATACCCCCATCAGTACTTTATCCTTAAAAGTTCCTTATTTAAAAATAATATTATAAATATATTTTAGAAGTTTAGATGATATTTTTTTTATTAAATAACATTACAAATCTTACTTATGCATGTGAAAAATAATATGAAGATATATATATATATATATATATATATATATATATGCATATCTTATATGAATAGAGAAAGTCGTTTAAATTAGAATCAAATCGTACTATAACATGGTAAATAATTACAATTAAATTTGTATAGAAACTCGAAAACTCGACAATATAATTCGGAACTCGAAAAAAGTTTGTTGCAATTCTCTTTTTTGAACTACTCTTATGTTTTTGTTTTTATTGGTTTGTATCTTTTGACATGTGATGTTGGATTTTCTAAACTCTACTGTGTTATTTGCTTTAGTTATTAATATATTTTAGGGTACTCTTTTCCTCCTTCCGCTATCTTTGGTCTCGTCTTGGCGTTACCTAGATAAGAAGGAGGTTTTTAACGAGGCCCGTAGTTTATAATAGAAGGTTGAGTTTTCTTTTTGTTGGTTTGATTGTTACAATTGAAATTTGGACAGGTTTACCTTGTTTGATGAAAAATGTGTTCTTATTTTTGTGCTTTTAGAATCATTGTATTGTTTAGTCATAAGTCAATTTATATGTATGTAGATATAATTCAAAATCTTTTTTTACACATGTGAAAAATAATATGAAGAAATATATATGTAGATATAAATAGAAATATGTTTAAATTAAAACCAAACTCGAAAAATCGAATCGACACGAACTCGACTCGAACTCACTAAAATCGACTCGAATCGAAAAAATTTCAATTTAAGTTCAAGTTGTAAAATATGACGATTGAACTCGAATAACTCGAATTTTTTTGACTCGACTCGCTCGAACGCTCACCCCTATGTGTGGTCGGTGAGGGTGATCAGTGAAGAGTTTGACCGGTGGAGGCGAAAGGAAGAGTTTTGAAGTTTTGAGATTGGATATAATTTGGGGTTTTATTTTTATTTTTAAATTATTTTTATATTAAATAATAATAAAATATAATTTCATTTTATTTTAAATTATTTTTATATTTAATTATAATAAAATATGTCAAATCATACTAAAATATTAATAAAAAAATATTGAGTGATCAAAATAGGTCATTGTATAAAATTTAATAAGTAAATTAATCGTTTTAAAAGTTCAATAATCAAAATAGTCAACAAAATAAAGTTTAGTGATGATTTTTATAAATTACCCTAAAAATTAAAAGATTAAAATTCTAGGCTCTGTCACATTGTTGTTTATTTATTTTTATAAATTATAGCCACACAAATCGAGTCAAGCGAAACAAGCCAAGTCTCTCCATCATGTCCATTAGACTGTTGTTCCGCAGCCCACGCCACTGTAATTTGTTAAATAAGCTTTCAAACACGAAAGGTGTGGCTTTTGCATGATTATTTCATTGGATCCTCCCACTTGTGGCCTTCTTTTTCAGACAATTATAGCAACAAGAGCTTAACCTTTCCATCTTATCAGAGCTTGAAACTCCCTGATAATGGGTATTGCTAGGACACTAGATGAAGAGAGTGACAGAAGGGAGTTGGAAGACTTCAGGATGACTTTGGTTGCTTTGGCCGCCATGGAAAGAAGCAAAGAAAATGAAGATTTCAAAGGCCTAATAAGTCCCGACTTCGCCAACGTTGAACATCAAGACAAGCTTGTTTGTGTCACCAGTGGTGTTTCTTTCCTCGGGCTTGCCTTGGTTAACCGTCTCCTGCTCCATGGATACTCTGTTCGAATCCTAGTCGACAACCAAGGTAACGATTTCTTTGTCCAAAAAAAAAACCTTGTCTGATTTAAGGCCCTTGTTTCCAGAAAGGTTATTAATCTGGGTCTTTGGGTTTGATGCAAAAAATACTGCAGAAGATGTAGAGAAGCTGAGGGAGATGCAGGTTTCAGGGGAGATGATGGCGGCTTGTAACAACAAAATATCGGTGGTAATGGCTAAGCCAACCGAAATCCAGGGCCTCACGGAGGCGTTTGATGGTTGTCGTGGAGTGTTTCACACCTCTGCCTTCGTCGACCCTGCTGGAATCTCTGGTTATTCTGTGAGTTCGTTGTTCTTTCCCCCCATTTCTTGACTGTGTTTTCTATCACTATTCAGGCACGCCAAGTGACTGTAATAATGCTCCAAAGGTGTTGGAAATATGTTTAGTAGACCAGTAAAAAGGTATGAAATCTGCGCATTGCAGAAGTCTGACGAACATTACTCAGATAAGTATAGACACCATATGTGCTGTTCCGGTTATGTGGTCTGAACTCATGCCAAAATCATGAACTTCATGTTTCACACTATCCTGTCCTTGCATGACCTTTTATGCATATGCTGCTTTAACTTTTCATTTTTCTCATGTCCGATACCTATATGAGACGCGTATTCAGACATAGATATGTGTATGATTCTCCTAATATATGAAACGTTTTAGAAAAAGTTGAGAATGCTTGTATGCAATGTATACTCAGATATGAAGCTTCCCTTAGGAATACATTTTAACCACGATGTAAGAATGCTATGGGTAATTTTTCTTCTGGTGTTTTTGTTAGAAATCCATGGCTGAAATAGAAGTAAAGGCCAGTGAAAATGTGATGAAGGCATGTGCAAGAACAGCTTCTGTAAAGAATTGTGTGCTCACTTCTTCACTTTTGGCCTGCATATGGAGAGACAGCTACCAACCTCAACTTCCCACTTTGGTTAATCATGATTGCTGGAGCAATGAATCACTTTGCATGGACAAAAAGGTATATATATATTGCAAGCAAATTAGAGGTAGAAAATATCACTACTTTGAGACTTCATTTTTTTTTGTAAGCACCTATCTCGGACTCTTTTCATCCTTTAAGGAAAGTCGGTTACATACCATTTTCCGACACTCGCACTCGAATGCACATAACACTGTTTTCTCTAAAAATGTGGCAGCTCTGGTTTGCATTGGGGAAGCTGAAAGCAGAAAAAGTTTCATGGAAAATAGCTGAAGAAATGGGCTTAAAATTGACCACAATCTGTCCAGGACTCATTACAGGACCTGAATTCTCCCACAGAAATCCCACAGCAACAATAGCTTATCTCAAAGGTATTTCTTCAGAAATCCCATTTTTCACTCAATTTTCATCTTGAAAAAGCTAATTAGATAAGTAATTTTGAAACTCAGGAGCACAGGAAATGTATGCAAATGGATTACTAGCCACTGTTGATGTGATACGATTGGCTGAGGCTCATGTATCTGTGTACGAGGCAATGGACAAAACAGCATCCGGAAGGTACGTTTGCTTCGATCGAATCATTGAAAGAGATGATGAAGCTGAGAAGTTGGCAACCGATATAGGGATGCCTGCACACAATATTTGTGGGACTTCATTGGAATTTATTCCAACTCACTTTCAATTGTCAAACAACAAACTTAACAATCTTATGTCAACCACGCTCAGAAATTGCTATGCCCAAAGTTGACCCAACTCAATTTTTCGCTTTTGATTCTGTTTTTCTAATCACCAAAAAACTTAAAAGGCATGTTTTTCACCTCCCATTTTAATAACCAATAAAGGTATGTTACAAAGTTTACTTGTGTTATTGGGATGTAGATCATTGATTCTTCCTATATTTCAATAAAAATCACGAAGGATATGTTTGATATTTTTCCCAAGTCATATATGTTAAGTTGATTTTGAAGGATAAAAATTTTCTGTTTCTTTTTTCATGTTTCATCATTAATAAATAAAAAATTTGAGCCTTAACCTATATTCTAAATCATAAACTATGAGACCTAAAAATTATATTTTATCTCTAATCCCTGCACTTTAACCATAAATTTATTTTTTAAGATAAGAGGGACATAATTCAATTTTTTTTTTGACAGAAGGGATATAATTCGATTTAGAACATCGGTCCATCTAATATATTGATACAAATATGTTTAGTTATTTTTCATGCGTACAATTCTGTATAGATTAATATAAAGGCGGCTAACCTAAAGCTGTCACAACCATATCTCTTATACCTAAACCAACTTTCATATCTCATTTTTTTGTTTGGTGTTAGGTTCTTAGTTCTTTTTAGAAAATATATTTTTTTGTTTCTTTAAGCGATAATAAGTAGGGAAATTTGGGGTATGAATGACACAACGCGATTATAATTTATAATATTTTGTATAATTACATATTATATAATTACATAACGGATTGGATAATGTTGTGTAATTTCACAAATATTATGAAAGTTGTAATAATTTATATAATTAAGTAATGTTTTGTGTAATTGGATAGTACTTTATGTAATTGGATAATTATACAAAAATATTATAAAACTGTAATAATTTATATAATAATAATAATATTTTATGAAATAAAAAATTCTACAACACTCAACGAATACCGTTGAACACCACTAACGATGAACATCGTTGAACATCATTAAATTAATTAATAAAGACTAAAAATTACAAAGACTCAACATATAATTATAAATTATTTAAATAAAATTTCAATTAAATTATTTTCCATATATATATATTATATTTTTTATTTTTTTAATAATTGATCAAATATCAACTTTATTTAAATTAAAAAAACCTAAACTCAAAACCCTAAACTCAAAACCTTAAACCATAAACCCTAAACCTTAAATTTTAAACCATAAACTCTAAATCCTGAATTCGAACATGAAAGCGTACAAGAAAAATTAAAATCCTAATTAATTATCTTAATCTTCCTCGTCTCCTCCAATTTTCTCTCAATTCCTTAATTAATTACATCTAGTGGCTAGTGCAGGAACCGGGAAATTTCTAAGTAGATATTGGATCAAAAAATTCAGATAAATTTAAACACAATTTTAAGTCGAAACAACCATGGATATAAATACAATATAGAAACTATCAAACATGTCCTTATTTGATCGCTTTTAGGTTTAGAGTTTAGGGTATAGGATTTTTTATTTTCTAAATTGATTAAGGTTTGTATTTGATCTAATTATTTAAAAAATTAGAAATATAATATATATATATATATATATATATATATATGAAAATAATTTAATTGAAAATTTATTTTTAAATAATTTATACTTATAGTCCTTGAAATTTTTAATCTTTATTAATCAATTTAATGGTGTTCAGCAATATTCAGCGTTAATGATATTCAACGGTGTTCGTCGAACGTGGTAGATCATCCTTACGCAATAGACTTTCATGGAAACTTTATCCTCCCAATGTCCCTAGATCAAAACTAGACATAAAATATACAAACGATCTAGATGTTTTATGAGGGCTTTATTTGGAAAAAGGCTGCAAAGTTGGAATTTGGTCACCATCTACGATGTTAATGGCCCAGAGAGCAAAGAAAAAGCAATGAACAAAGATTTGATTATTAAAACCGACACACACACACACACAAAGCATGACTTGATTTCGAAATAAAAAATTATTTGAATTCCATAAACCAATTGTAAAAGCTTAGGTATCACTTCAAACGCACATGATTGACAAGGAAAAAGACTGAAGGCTGCCCTACATCACATGCTGCCAGCAAACGTGATGTAGCATGCAACCTTGTGTTTTGTCAATTAGTATTGAAGGTAGTCATATATTAAAAAAAGGAAAAATTATACGCGTGGTCACCTAATTGTTATTCATTTCCTGTTTTGGTCACCTAATTAATTTTTTCATCAAAACCGTCCCTCGTGTTAGAAACGTTTCTTATTTTGGTCATTTCCGTTAAAAAACTAACGGCAGCGCTGACGTGATATTTTTAAAATATTTTTTTTATTCATTTCTCTCTCCTCCCCACATTATTTTTATTCAACCAATCATATGGTAACATGTGTCTCCACCATATTATTGAAGAAAACCAAAGAAAATTAAAACCATACACTCCTTGCTACAATTGGGAATTGAACCCACAAATGGCAAGTTGGAAGAGTCGCGCAACAACCAACTATACTATGCTTGTTTTTTAAAATAAATCCACTAACATTCATATTTAACGAATGTTAAGTTAGCAACAACACAAAATAGAATATAAAAGGTAGGAGAGTGACTCGACCACAATACCTCATCGATAAAATTTTAAATAGTTAACCACCAAGTCAAAGTAAAAAGTTATTAAATTATTTTTAACTAAATTTTTATTAAATTAAAAATAAAAATAGATTTAATTTTTTTACTTTGTTTGATAATAACAAAATTAATTAAATAATTATTTATTTATTTTTATAAAATTAGACATTAATTTTTTAACAATTAATTTAATACTATTTATTTATGATAAAATATAAACTTTTTATTTATATTTATTTATTATTTTTAAATTTAAATCAGGATCTAAATAATTATTTTTATATAATTTAAATTTTATATTTAATAATAAATAAATAACATTTAAATTTAATTATTTAGATCTAAATTTCATGTCATTTAATAGTTATTAAATATAATTTAAAAATTTATATTCTATCATAAATAAATATTATTAATTTAATATGAATTTTATAGAAATAAATAAATCTTTAATTATATTTGTTATTATCGAACAAAATGAAAAATGTTGTGAATAAAATAACAAAAAATAATAATAAGAACAAAGAACAATAATGGAAGAACAAAGAGATGAAAGAAAGAGGGAGATTTGTATTATTCTCAAATATAGACTTGTATACAATGCCTTCATCAAGTCATCTATTTATAGGCATAAGAAGTACATATTACATTGAACTCTAATTAAATGAGATAATATTCCTAATGATAAAGTAAATCAATCTCCTTAGATAAAGGTCTAATCGTGATAGACATCCACATAGATAAACATTCATAACACTCCCCCTTGGATGTCTATGTAGATAATGTGCCTCGTTAAAACCTTACTAAGATAAAAACCCAGTGGGAAAAAAATTCTTTAGTGAAGGAAAAAGAGTACACACATCTTTGATACGCATAACATGTTGCCTCATTAAAAACCTTACCAGGAAAACCCATTGGGACAAAACCTCGGTCAAGGGAAAAAGAGTGCAACGTGTATTTACCCCCTCATGAAAACACTACTAAAGATCTTTGAATCTTCATAATTCAACCTTGATTACTATTTTCTAAAGATAGCGGGGATGAAACTTTGGAGTAATATTTTCTATGATGTATCCACCTTCCATTATCTCTACACAAGATAACATTTGTATCGTATCTTGTGAAAGTAAATCACATATCTTCTGGATATGTTAGGTCAATGGTCTTAGCCAAACACATTTTTGGCTTGCCTTGTGCATAACAATTATTTCTACAAGATTTGAGGAGGCATCGACGAATGTTTGAAGATCTAAATGTAATGATCTTTGTACATTCATAGATATTTCTTGACCAACTAATATATAATGCTTCAAGACTAAGAAAAAATATAATTATCTTTATTCACATCCAACAATCTTACAACTATTGGGATACTCAATAGATATGCTCTATTCATATTGAATCTTCTTTAATATTCTTTCAGCTTATGTCTATTCATAGACAAAAAGAAATATATAAAAATGCTCGATCTTCAGGTCGAGATAAACTTGATGTCAAGATTCAAAGACTTGTATTGAAGGTACTTCATGAGTTTCCAATTTGAAGCTCTTTAGGATTTCTAAAATTATCATAATGGATCTTGATCCAAACTCCTTTAAAATACATAAGGAAATCTGATCATTCTTATAGTATTCTCTCAATTAGTATTCACTAATACGATTATACGAAATGCGCCAAAATATTCATGAGACATGTCTAAATAAATTTTCTCGGAAATTTTCAAATGCTTCTAGCATTTTAAATCATTCAAGGATAAATATGGATCCACAAATAATTAGACGCATGCAAAATTTTTCATAACTGCCAAAGTAATTGCAACCATCATGAAGTAATTAAAACTTTTCATAAATCATAGTTCACGTTGTATTTATGACTACTTATTTGTGCCTCACTTGCATTACACCTTTAGGTGTTTGGACCGTTGGTCCAAATATTTCTATTTTAGAAGTTCAAAGCATCTTTCAACATAGGCCAATTCAATATCTATACTTCTGGATAGATTTTATACAAGATCCTCGATTTCTTTCTTTACTTCTATAGAAGTATTTTATGTAAAATTGTTTGTAAAATTGTTGTCGACAACTTTCCAATTTTTTGGTTCCATTCTCGTAATGACATAACTCATCGAGATTTCTTCAAGATTTCAATCTTTATTTTAGGTACCTGAAACTCTTCAAGAGTTTTATTATTAGTTATGTCTTGGGTCTCTTTAGGACCACCCGCCTCCAATATATGACCATCTCATATTACTTTCTATTTACAAGAATTTTGATCATTGGAATCATTTCAACTATCATGCTTCATGCATGATTTACATTCTCTCGCTTTAACATGTAATTTAAACTTGAGCATTTCAGCTGGTATATGAGACTTAATTACTCTCATCAGGTCAGTAAATATGTCTGGTAGTTGACATGTAATAACATGAATTATTTAATGAACTTCTAGTTCATATACGAGGATCTAGATAATGATAATTCATTTTCCTCTATCCAGCTGATTATTATCTCCCATGATGTTGAGAAAAATCAAGTCATAAATGATTCTCCAATTAATGTTTAAGAATTTAAACATAAAAGGAGACTCGTACTCAATATATATTCTCAACCCTTTTTACTTGCCCATTTTGTGTGTTATGGTGGAGCAATTCAACTATATATCGCACATTGAAAAATTCAAAAATGGGAAATATGACTTCTGACCAAAAGTCAAATCATAATGGGGAGTTTATTATAACTTGTTGGCTTGATGCGTATAAGTGTTGCTATATGGAAATACCATATAAATAATAAATATTTTGTTCTCACAGTTTAGTTATTAAATAGGAGGCATCCAATTAAAAATTTGCTAAACCGTATTTTTTCATAATCAATAGGCTTTGTAACAACTGATATAGCCTAAAATATAAACCTACTAGCTTTTCAAGACGAATAGTCTAACTGCATAATCTGAATCTTTTTAGAATCAATCTCACAAACTTCTGGTTGTAAGTTGATAAAACAATGTAGATGCATCTACCAAAATCATATAAAACTTTTCACATTTGTGGATATATGGGCCCATATTTCGTTTAGATATGCAAGACATATAATCTCAACTTCAGTACAATAACTTTAAGTTCGAATTCTTTTGGTAAGTGGGATCATCTATATCCTTTGAGAACAAACAACACAAGAACTTCAGGTTCTTATAGTAAGTGGAATTTAATCAATTCTTTTAAGCAACACAAGAACTTCACGTTCTTTAATAAGTGGAATTTAATCCATTCCTTTGAGAATAAGCACCAAAAGAACTACAAGTTCTTTTAATACATGTGCATGTAAATCTCAATAATTTCTGCACCATTATTGATCAGGATGGTCTAACCGATCATGCCAACTATATATATGTGTGTATTTATCTCTGAATTTGTAAACTTCTTGTTTACCATAACATGTAATTCAATCTCACTCGTACATGTCTAGTATGGCCATCAAAATTGTTCCTTTAAATAAGAATATATTTAGCTCTTTCGGAGCTTTCAATTGAAATTATCTTTTGGTAGCAATATATAGCTCTTCTAGAGCTTTCAACTGACTTTTTGGCTACCAGAACTTATATCCATATTGGCTTATTTCAAATGCCAATTGATAATATATGTTATCTATAATTCCCAAAGGGATATTTTGCGAACTCATATTGCTCTCTTAAAATTTCCACTTATAGTGGTTGTTGAGTGGATCGAATGATCGAAATGAACCAAGAGGGGGGGTGAATTGGATTTTTAAAGGTTTAGGTGGTGGAAATTGCAAATTAAAAAGATAGATAAAGAATTTTAGAGTGGTTCAAGTTCCAAATGAACTCTACATCCACTACCTTAGCTCCACTAAGGATTTGCAACAATTCCACTAATTGCTCTTCCCCTTTTCTAGGCTAAGGAGGTAACCCTTACAATTTTCGGTTAAATTTTCTACCCAAAATTTAACCCAATCCTCACACAAATAAGACAAAGAATTTGTTGGCTAAGAAAGTATCTCTCAATACAAATTGTAGCCCAATTACAAGCACTCAACCCAATTGAAATGATAAGAATGAAAATTACAATTGGGGTTTCTAGACAATATTGGGATTTAGGCACAAATGTTTGGATTTGATGTTTGGATGTTTGCTTTTGGATCAATAGTTGTTGCTGGAGCTTTTAGAGGCCCCCTTTATACCTTCTCATTGATTTTTAGCCGTTGTGGTTGTTGCATTCATCAATAGAGCCGTTGGGTGTGTTATCTCACCTCCATAAATGCAGTCTGCAACCAACCGTTTTGAAACGCTCGACCCTGTTTCGAAACATACCAAAATAGAAAGATCCGTTGGGGTGCATTAAAGAGCCCGTATCGAAACGGTCTGACCCGTTTCGAAACACTTTTGCCACTGTCAAGGGTCGTATCGAAACGATTTGAACTCGTTTCGATACGCCTTAACAGTTTCTTAAAAATCAGTTAAAAACTTGCAACGGTCGTATTTTTCAAATCAAATGAAGAACCGTTTCGAAACACTGAATGTCGTTTCAATACGGTTTCTCTATGTTCTAAAGCCGTTTCGAAACTTGTTTCGAAACATAGGTTGGCAATGTTGAAAACGTTTCGATACTAGTTTCAAAACATGGGTTGACAGTTTCAAAACAGTTTCGAAACGCCTTAGGCCGTTTCGAAACAAGGACTCGAAAATCACTGTTTTGGCTTTAAGAACACTTAGAAATATTTGGAAAACTTAGTTTTTAACTTAGGCATATTCTTTAAATCATATAGGGATGTTTGAGGACTTAAAAATTTGTTTTCACATTTTCAATTCAGTCCTTAGGTTCTTTAGTTATATCAAAATTAAAATATCGGTTTCACAATCTCCCCTTTTTGATATAACAAAACCAAAGTTAGAATTTTTAAGAGTTTTGAAAATTTTGATTACATTCTAACTCCCCCTCAATTTAAGATTGGTTTTTAATTGTTTTAAAAAAATTTAACTTTGAAATTCAAGGTTTAAAACTTAAAAACACTTTAAACATTTAAAAACGAATTTTTGGCTCTTAGATTTCTTCTTCCCCTTTTTGTTAGATCAAAAATAATAAACAAGGCTCATAGAGAAGAGATAGGGTTAGTAACAATAAGCATTAAGCAATAAGCAATAAGCAACAATAATATTAATTCATAAAATTAAAATATCCAAAACATAAATCTTCAACAATAAGTTCAAAGCATAATCCCAAATAAAACTAAAAGCATAGGTTCATAAAACATAATGGAAATAAAGATGCAAACTTAATCCTAAAATGCATAGCTAATATGATATGTCATGAATATCCTAGGCCTCGTCGTCACCATCATCATCCGAAGTCTCATCATCACTCTTCACTTGAGATTGACGAAACTTCATCCATTGGCCATAAAAGGTAGAGAAGGACATATCCATGGCTGAGTGTTGATTCTCAAGGGATTGGAGTCGATCCTCTACATTTTGCAAACGAGTATTGATAGCACCAAAGCCCGAAGCCATGTTAGTGTCCATGGCGTTGAATCGCTCGTTAAGGAAAGCCGTGAGAGCTTCATTGTTTGCAACTTGAGCTTGTGGTTGAGGTTCAACGGGAGGAGGAGGAGGAGGTGCTTCCCTATCAACACGTGCCTAAATTCCATCGTTTACATAGCGAGAACCAGACTTATGGAGAGAGGACTCACCAAT
The DNA here is from genome assembly GCA_958450335.1 of Hibiscus tridactylites. Lineage (NCBI taxonomy): Eukaryota > Viridiplantae > Streptophyta > Magnoliopsida > Malvales > Malvaceae > Hibiscus > Hibiscus tridactylites. Next base: position 74,589,338 of record OY288269.1, on the reverse strand, counting down.
TTTTGACTTGCGAGGTTCCGGAGAGTCGTAGGTGCAATCAAGATTAAGCTTGCTAAAGATGTGACTTAAAACCATTCCATATGTGAAAGATTTCAGTGCATCGGTGTCACGAAGCTTAACATTGTTAACAATTTCGGCAAATATGATCTTAACTAGATTAGGGCGCTCACCACGACGGAAACACTCAAGCCAAAAATAGTCTACTTGACGGATGTGAGAATATTTACCTCCGGAGGGGCGAAGGAACCATGAGACCATCAAATGGAGGAAACGATCGTGCACATCCAAAGTAAGCACCGAACCGGTGTGAGAACCAAAGTGACTCTAATTCTCAAGTCCTTCGTTCTTAAGAGCAAATGTAGACTCCAAGAGAGGGATGTTAATGACAATATTCTTTCCCAAAATAAAAGACTCAAGCCCAACAACTTCAGAGTTGTCTTCATCGTTGATAAATTGAGCATTAGAGTAAAAGAGAGGTACCATGTGTTTGTAGCAAATGTCCGGGATGCTCAAAAGACCAAGAAAACTCCATTCTCTCAAACGGTCGAGGTAACAAAAAAGAAAGCGCTCGGAGTCAAGAAAGTTGAGATCAATCACACGCCCAAGACGAACTTCGTAATCCTTGACATATTTGTAACGATCTCTCATCTCTAGAGTTCGAAGAGATTTTTGAAATAGCAGAGTGAGATTAGGACGAATACTCGAGTCACTAACTTGACTGGTCTTACGCTTTTTGGGAATATTGTCCGTAGCCATCCTAAAAACATTAAGCAAAAGAAAAGAAATTTAAGTGTATGCTTGAGATTTTTTAATTCAATCCAATGATAAATCCTACTTAGGTTGAAAAACATGTTTTTAAAATCAAATAAACAAAACAAAAAATTTTTTTAAGATAAAAACAGTGAATAAACATACAAGAGAAAATTTTTATATTCGAATCAAAAAATTGAAGATTTTGAATTTTTTTTACAGGATTTGAAAAACCCAAGTAGCAAAACATATAAACTATACAAAAATAAAATTTTCTAACCTAAGTTTCGAATACAAATTGAAGGAAAAAGAAAAAGAGGAAAAATACCTTGATTTGGGATTTTGGATGAATGGATGAAAATCCTTGCACAATATTGTTGAAGCTTGCTTAGACTTGTGTTTAAGAGAAAAACCCCTCAAGATTTGGTGAAAACAAAGAGGTTTAGAGGGTTTTTATAGAAAAAATTCGAGACTAGGGTTTTTAGGGTTTGGAAGTGTTTTAATTTGTGTTTAACTTTATCATTAAAAGCCCCTTTAAAGCAATTCGCGAATCCGTTTCGGAACGGTCTTGACCGTTCCGAAACGCGGGCATGAAAGATTGACCAACTTTTCAACTTCAGCTGACCGTTTCGATACGGGGTTAACCGTATCGAAGCCCCGTTCACTCGTATCGAAACTTGTTTCGATACACCCCTTGCCAGTAGCCAAAACGTTTTGAAACCCTGTTAAGGCGTTTCGAAACGCCCTTCTCTCATATATGAATTTAAAGCATCCGTATCGAAACAAGTTTACCCGTTTCGATACACCTGGGCCTGGAAGTGCAGATGAGGCTCTAAAAGTGCAGGAAAAACATGAATGACATGAATGAGCAGGAAAAACATATGCAAAACATATGAATTTTTCTAAGGCCTAACTTGCATGAATGACATGAATGAGCAGGAAAAACATATGCAAACATAAACATACTCCCCCTAGCTATAGGCATGGATGAAATTAGGAGTAAAAACACATAAACATGGTATTTCACAAGATCAAGCAATTTTAAGCACAAAAGAGGTCCTAAAAGGTCAATATAGGCTAGCTAGACCTAACTCTCTCCTAAGGGACCAAAAACGCTCTTTGTCTAAAGGTTTTGTAAATATTTCCGCTAATTGATTTAAGGTGTCTACATACTCTATAACCACACCTTCTTTAAGGACATGATCTCTAATGAAATGATGCCTTATTTCTATGTGTTTGGTTCTAGAGTGTTGGATGTGATTTTTTGTCAAACATATAGCGCTAGTGTTATCACATTTAAGGGGTATGGTTTCAACCTTAATGCCATAATCTAAGAGTTGTTTCTTCATCCAAAGGACTTGAGCACAACAACTCCCTAAGGATATGTACTCGGCTTCGGTAGTAGATAAAGCTACACTATTTTGTTTCTTAGAGAACCAAGATATGAGCATACTACCTAGGAATTGACAAGTTCTCAAAGTACTCTTCCTATCGATTTTGCACCCCCCATAATCCGCATCCGAATAAGCATGAAGGTTGAAGTTGGAGTCTCTAGGGTACCAAAGACCTAAACAAGGAGTATCTCTAAGGTACCTAAAGATTCTCTTAACGACTATAAGGTGTGACTCTCTAGGACTAGCTTGAAACCTAGCACACAAGCAAACACTAAAAAAGATATCCGGTCTACTTGCGGTAAGGTAAAGCAAAGATCCAATCATAGAACGATAAAGCTTAGAGTCAACACACTTACCTCCTTCATCTTTGTCAAGCTTTGTAGAAGAGCTCATAGGTGTGGCTTGAGGCTTTGCATTCTCCAAGCCAAACTTCTTGAGCATATCCTTTATGTAATTTTCTTGATTGATGAAGGTGCCATCCTTCTTTTGCTTGATTTGGAGTCCCAAAAAGAATGAGAGCTCCCCCATCATGCTCATCTCGAATTCACCTTGCATTAGCTTAGCAAAATCTTTGCAATGACATTCGTTAGTAGAACCAAAAATAATATCATCAACATAAATTTGAACTACTAAGATGTCATTTTTATACATTTTTATAAAGAGTGTAGTGTCCACCTTACCTTTTTCAAAACCCTTTTCAATTAAAAAGTTTGAAAGTCTTTCATACCAAGCTCTAGGAGCTTGTTTTAAACCATAAAGAGCTTTAGTGAGTTTGAAAACATGATTTGGAAATTTTGAATCTTCAAAACCCGGTGGTTGTTCCACATACACTTCCTCATTTATAAAACCATTTAAAAACGCGCTTTTAACATCCATTTGAAAAAGCTTGAAATTATGATAACATGCATATGCAAGCAACATCCTAATGGCTTCCATTCTAGCTACGAGTGCATAGGTTTCATCAAAATCTATTCCCTCTTCTTGAGTGTAACCTTGTGCTACTAGTCTAGCTTTATTTCTCACAATGTTACCACTCTCATCTAGCTTGTTCCTAAAGACCCATTTAGTTCTTATGGTAGATTGATTACTAGGCCTATCAACTAATGTCCAAACGTTACTTCTCTCAAATTGATTTAACTATTCTTGCATAGCCATAATCCAAAAATCATCTTTCAATGCTTCTTTTATATTCTTAGGCTATATGCATGAGATAAATGCAACATGATTCATTAATCTAAGAGAAGATCGAGTGGTTACCCCCTTGGATGGATCACCCAAGATTTCACCATCTTTGACATAGTTGAACTCCCTTGGGTAGCTCACTTCCTTTTCCTCAAGATCCAAGTCCTTTAAGGCTTCAAGAGGTGGATCTTGTGTGTCCTCTTCTTTTGTTGTTGGAATCTCATCCTCCTTTGAAGTTTGTCCTCCATCAAAGGCATTTATGATTCCTACATCATCATCATCACAAGAATCCTTCCTTGGAAGGAGGTTATCAACGAATACAACTTGTATAGATTCTTCTACTACTAAAGTTCTCTTGTTAAATACTCGATAGGCTTTAGAGGTTAAAGAGTATCCAATGAAAATAGCTTCATCACTTTTTGCATCAAATTTACCAAAGTTGTCTTTTCCATTATTTAAAACAAAACACTTGCAACCAAAAGGGTGAAAATAGCTAATGTTAGGCTTTTTAGATTTTAAAATCTCATAAGGTGTTTTCTTTAAATTTGGCCTAATCATTACTCAATTAACAATATAGCAAGCGGTGTTTGTGGCTTCCGCCAAAAAATATTTAGGTAAATTATTTTCACAAAGCATGGTTCTAGCCATCTCTTGTAAAGTTCTATTTTTCCTCTCAACTACCCCATTTTGTTGAGGAGTTCGAGGAGCCGAAAAGTTGTGGCTAATACCATTTTCATTCAAAAAATCTTCAAACCCTAAATTTTGAAACTCGGTTCCATGATCACTTCTAATATATGAAATTCTAACTTCAAGATCATTTTGGGTTAGTTTTGAAAATGTGATGAATTTTTCTAAAGCCTCATCTTTAGTACTTAAAAATAGAACCCAAGTAAATCTAGAAAAATCATCAACAAGTACAAATGCATAAGATTTACCACCCAAGCTCATAGTCCTAATTGGCCCAAATAAATCCATATGGATAAGTTGTAAACATCTACTAGTAGAAACATCATTAATGGATTTAAAGGAAGACTTATGTTGTTTACCCTTAGAACATGCATCACAAATTTTATCGTTTGAGAATTTAATCTTGGGTAAACCTCTAACTAGATCAAGGGAAACTAGTTTTTCTAAAACACTAATGCTAGCATGTCCTAGTTTCCTATGCCACAACCATGCATCATTTTCATTTTGTGCTACTAAGCATGCATGAGATGTATGTATGTCATCTAGATGCACCATGTATATGTTCCCTATGCGATGACCTATGAGCATAATATTATTAGATTTAATGTCAACAATTTTGCATCCATTTTTATCAAATAAAACATTAAATCCTTTATCACACAATTGACTTATGCTCAATAAGTTATGTTTAAGACCATCGACATACAAGACATTTTCAATGAGAATAGTAGAGTGATTACCTATGGAGCCAATACCTTTAATGTGGCCTTTGGAGTTGTCACCAAATGTCACCACTCCTCCACTTTTTGGCTTTAGATCCATGAATCTACTCTTGTCTCCGGTCATATGCCTTGAGCATCCACTATCAAGGTACCATGAGTTTTGACTTTGTGCTTTGGCCTTGTAGCAATGCTCCCCCTACAAACAAAGATATTAAGCTTTTGTTTTTGGTACCCAAATCATTTTGGGTCCATGAGTGTTAGCTCCCAAAACCTTGGTTCCCTTAGGAATCCAAGATGACATAGCAATAATAACAAATGATTTGGTCCTTCTCTTCTTCATTACTCTTGTTCTTGAAGTCCTCTTTTCTATTGAACTTTCTCCCTCGGTTGGTCATGAAATGAGTGAATCGTTTGGCCAGCATGGCCATCTCCTCATCTTCATCCTCACTAGAATCGCTATCATGGTATGAAGCCTTAAGTGCGATTCCAATCTTCTTTTTCTCATCTTCCTTCTTCTCAACCTTCTTCTCCTCCATCTTCTTTTCTTCCCTTCATGATCTCATGGGTAAGTAGAGATCCAACAAGAGCATCGATCTTGAGAGTCTTCAAATCTCTAGCTTCAATAATGGTCGTTCTCTTGCTATCCCAAGATTCTAGAAGAGAATACAATAGCTTCCTCACAAGCTTGTCTTCGAGAATGATTTCATCGAAACCCTTTAATCCATTGACGATGACCGAGAATTGATCAAACATCTTGGAGACACTTCCATCGGGATCCATCTTGAATTTTTCATAGCTTAGATTGAGTAGCCCGATCTTAGTCTCTTTGACATCGCTAGTTCCCTCATATGTTGTCTCGAGGGTATCCCAAACTTCCTTGGCATTCTTGATTGAAGACACCATGGAGTCAATATCCGGACCAAGAGCACAAAAGATGACATGGAAGGCTTTATCATTGACTTGCATTCTTCTTCAATCATCTTCGGTCATTTCGGCTTTCACCTTTGGGACAAGTCTTCCCTCACCATCTCTCTTACTAGGAATGTATGGTCCTTCTTCAACTACATCCCATACCATGTAGTCGGTGGATTTGATGAAGAGTCTCATTCTATTCATCCAATATGAGTAGTTATCTCTATTGAAGAATGGTGGTTTGATGGTAGATTGAGACTCATAAATGTTAGATAATGGAGGTGGATGTCATTGCTTGACTTGTTGATCAAAACACTCCAAGAATCGACTCAAGAGGGTTGTAATCCTTCCAATGAGTGTAGCTCTGATACCAACTGTTGAGTTGATCAAAAAATACAATTGGCAAAGATGGGGTGAATTAGCAATTAAAATTTTGAATGGAGGGAAATGGATGAATAAAAATTATCACAAGAGATTTATAGTGGTTCAAGTTCTCCAATGAACTCTACATCCACTAACTTAGCTCCCACTAAGGATTTTCAACCAATCCACTATTGATTCTTCCCCTTTTTTGGATGAGGATGAAACCTTACAAGGAAATTAAGCTTTCTACCCAAAGCTTAATTTGAAACACTCTTTACAATAGAGTAAAACGATAAACCTTACAAATTCCTCTCAAAAGGATGATTTGTTTACCCAAATACAATTTATCACTCCTCAAACTCACAATACAAATAAGAATGAAACACTAAAAGGAGTTGGGTACAAGGATTTGACAATATAAGGAACTAGGGTTTGGATTTGATGATTGGATGATTCTTGTAGGTTCAATAGTTGTTGATGTTGCTCAAAATGCTTGCTTTTATACCTTCTCATTGATTTCTAGTCGTTTGGGTGGTTGACATCATAAATATAGCCATTGGGACTTCATCTTCCCACCATTAATGCTATTCTGCAACAACTTGTACCGAAACGGCATCACCTGTATTGAAACAAAGTAAAAACTGAAGGAGCCGTTGGGAGCATTTAAGAGACCGTATCGAAACGATCGTGGTTGTTCCGAAACTGAAAGAGCTCATTTCGAAACGGGACAAGGTCGTATCGAAGCATTTTGAAACCGTGAAAACTTGTATCGAAACGCACCTAAAGCGTATCGATACGCTTAACTAACTTTCAATAAATCGATTATGACAAGCAACAGTCATATTTTTTAAATCAACTTTCAAAGCTCGTACCGAAACATGTGAGACCGTTTCAATACTACCGAATTGATATGAGTTCTCTCATTTGGAGCCCACACTTCACAGTTTCAAATTGTTTCAAAACACTTAAGGGGTGTATCGAAACGGTTAGTCGAAAATCACTGTCTTGGCTTGGTAAACACTTAGAAAAATTTATGGGAACATGAGTTATGACTTAAACATTTTGCTTGTAAATTTTGGGATGTTTGAGGACTTAAAAATTTATTTTCTTTTCAAATTAGTCCTTGAAATATTTGTTATATCAAAATCAAAATTTTGGTTTTACATATTACAATTTAGTACACTAAAATTACAATTAAATCAACTAAATAAATTTATGTTGAAATTAAACCCTCAGATCTTATAGCAAAATTTTTACAAGGCTAAATGCCCGACTTTTCTACCAGAAATTTCTACAACGAACTTTTATTTAGGCTGCGAACATGATTAAATTAAGGGCAACTTTTCAGCTTTAAAAAGCTGAAATGCCATCGGCCAAATTCAATCATGATCAAGTAGAACCTACTTAAACTACCATTTACATTGTAAATTCAGCATCCGGACCACTCCAGGGACAATAGCAGCATTAATTCAACATTTAGGTTTTAGTTTAGACCACAGTTGGCAACAAATAACAATTCAGCATTCAGACTAATAAGCATTCCACTGGTAAACATATCACTATATCAGACATTTGAAAAAGTAATGAAATAAAGATAATAAAATAGATTCAATGGTAAACATTTCATACCATTGTAGGGAACAAACATCAATCTAGCAAGCATCAAAATAGTCAAAGCCTCAAAGGCACCCTACAAAAAGAAGAAAATAAAATCATTAATAACAATAAACAATTTGTGAAAATGCTATAATTATCATTAATAAATGTTCAAGTATGCCCAAAGACCAATCATGAGATGATTGTAAAAGACATACTTATTTTATCTTATTTATTAATAAAGCCTTTGTTATTATTTCAGTCTTATTCTGTGCATCTATAAATAAACTGAATTATAACAAAGTCCTTAGAATAATATAGTTATTCTTGAATGTCCTTAGTCGAGAATTATTGTGGGCATGGAAAACAATAATATATTAAGACTAATATGTGTTAAATTGATAACAAAGTGTTTTTATTGACATATAGATGTCAAAATCAATACATAAGTATGTGTTAGAGAACGACATACTGAACTGACCGGCTATGAACATGTTTCTTGAATTATTATGTGACAGTCACAACATTTCTCATAGTGATAACTAAGTGTATGATCCTCAGATTTGAGATCATCATTATTTCAATATCGAGAGTGACATATTTTGATGCAGTCAAACGTGTGTTGTAACAGACTACACTATAAAGACTAATATTGGATATGTCACACTCTATATAGCGAAATATGGTTGATCAAGATAGGATTTGTCCCTCCTACATAATAGGAGTAATATCGTAGGCCACTTGATTGAGTGAGACTAGAAAATGCATGACCATGCTTGAATAAATTGATATGAGATATCATAGTTATTCGTTTATCATAGTCTACCCAAGACATCAAGAAATATTAGATGGACTATACAAGTGTGACTAATCCATGACTTGTGTTCGATCTAGATATAAGGACAAAAGGATGTTATGCATAAAAGAATTTAATCACGGAAAAAGGTAAAGTCGAACCACGACTTCATGTAACTTAGGTAGCAATGATGTATTGCTAGATGCCACTTATTGTTTGTAATATTAGAATTGTTCTAGATATTCCTACTAACGTTATATGAACCTACAAGTGTCACACCCTATGATTAAAACGAACAAATATCGACTAGATATCATGTGTACAAACTTGTTATACACGTAATAATTATTAAAGACAAAATTATTATAATTATTGTAATTATAGATAATCTCGTTTATATATTTTCTAATAATTAGATAATTATTGTAATTATCAAACATTATTAATATATATATATATATATATCTCTAAAGAAACCTAATTAAAGTAGAATCAGATTCTACATATTTAATTATATTCGGTTAAATATATTGTATATTTAATGAATTCAAATTAAATTAGAATTAGTTTATACATATTTAATTATATTCGTTTAAATATATTGTATTTTTAATGAATCCAAATTTAATTGGAATTAGGTTTTTGAATAATATATAAAGGCATAAGATCTAACAGCCAAAGTGTAACCCCCTTAACCCGGCCTAGACGGTTGACCCGAATTAAGAAGTTTACACGGGGAAAACCAAAGTCAACCCGAAAGTCAACCTTGATTAACAACCTTTTTTTTAAACTTATCTAAATGCACATTAACCTTAGACATGATCATACAATAAGCATGCTCAAAGATCATAACAATCAAAGATCATTCAGGGACTCAATTGCACAAATCACAACTTTAGGGACCAAATTGTAAAATCTGATAATTATAAGGTCTTAGCCCAAATTAAGGTTACCAATATGAAATTAATCATCTTTCATGCTTCCCTGCCAAAATTTAGCTCAAACGGACATCTCAAACTCATTCAATTGCATATACAAAGTTCAGGACCAAAACGCAAGGTTTTCAAAAACATTTAACCAACATTTTCAGTGCCCAACGGTCGGGTGTTTCGGAACAGGGATGATCCGTTCCGAAACGCGGGACCATTCTGAAACCAGTTCCGAAACAGGGTCCGACAGTGGCAAAACTGTTCCGGAACGGTTCTACCCGTTTCGGAACGCCTAGGCTATTCCAAGCCCCCGTTCCGATACGGTAGCTCCTGTTCCGAAACAGGCTGCCCAGATTGCAGAAATTTTGCTGGTTTATCACACATTCGACCCATCAATCATGCTCCAAAGGCAACCAAATCACACCAGCAAGTCATCCAACAATCAAGGAACATAAATGCATCAAAATCTAGATACAAGACCACCCCTAGGTGCACCAACCCATTCAACACATCCAATACTCATTCATGCTTTTAAAACAAGAAGCATATCATAACGACTTAAGAATAAGAAGGTTCAAAGGTTGCAAGCTCTAAACCACATAGTTCTAAAACATAAACCAAACTTGTCCAACATACAAAATCTCATTAAACATCAACATAAGAGATTCTCCCCCCATTGCCTTTATTATCTATAGCTATTGACCGAGACATACATCTCAAGTGGAGCTCTCCTTGAATCCCTTGCTTCTCGCTGTTCCAACTTCAATTATCTGCATTGATGGACAAAAAGGAGCGTAAGCACATAATGCTTAGTGAGGATTGCTCAAAACCAAAACACCATCAATGCAGTGAGTCATAAAACCTCTTTTAAAAGCCACACAATTCGATAAACCAAAGCAATGTTTGAAAACCATTTTCAACAACATGCTTTAAAATCATGCATTTCTCAAACATGAAAACCAACCCTTAGCTTAGAAAGCTAAGTAATCCTTTTCAAAGCACAAACTTGCAAAAACATCCATTTAACCATTCCATGCATGAACATCATATGCAAGGTTAAATACAAGATCCTTGGAAAACACTTCCACTTCACATCATACTTTTCTCAATCTTAAAATCATTTTCAAAGTAAGAAACCCTTGAAAACCACTTACTCCTTTATTTAATCACATGCATTAAACAAATGCAACATATGAACCACAAACTTAACATTTGCATTACATGCCTTTTAAACAAACCTTCACAAGACTTCAATGCATTAAAGAGACTCCAAGCACACAATGCAACATTCTCAATAGAAGATAAACACTTGTTCAAGCTAACAAGTAAAACATGCATTCATAGAACATTACACACTTCTCATGCAATCATGCATCAATTCAAGCATCCTATGCTTCATCATATTCAAGAACTTTATATTGGCTTCCAAGTGATAAACCGTATCCACTTTTCAACTCAACATCCAATCGGATATGCGGATCACAAGCGTTGTCCCCACGCTTCATACACACTACCAATTCCAAGGTCCCCAAATGGAATTTTAACCACCATTTGACCTTACCATACAAATGGTCCTCATATGGAATTTTAACCACCATATGACCACAACATTCACAAGGTCCTCATATGGAATTTTAACAAACATATGACCTTAATATGCACAAGGTCCCCATATGGAATTTTAACCACCATATGACCTTAGCATCACCCATTGGTAGTTGTATAACATCACTAACGAGATCCGGGACATACATCACAAGATCCACACATGGACTTTACACCACCATTGTGATCTTAACAAGCACAAGGTCCTTAAATGGAAATTTAACCACCATTATGACCTTAAGACCCACCCATGGAATTTTAACCACCATGGTGTACTTAACCATCTCGTTAGTGTACTTGGATGGAGTTACCGGTTCACTCACAACCACTCCACATCCAAGGCGACTTAATTCACGGTGCACCCAATCCTATAGCCGGCTAACTATATCCGATTAAAGTAACCAAGAACCACTTACATCACTTGCCAATATAACCTTCTTACCACATTAATCCAATGTTTTACAAGAATATCCAAAATGCAAAAACCACCAATTACCATCATCAATCCACTGTTTTTGAAGCATTAAACAAGCCATTAAACAACATGCAACACTATGCATCAATCCCACAATTCCAATGTACAAAACCAAGGAACTCTTACCTTGAGCATCCTTCACACACGGCTTTCAAAACCAGCATTAAACCATGCTATAAAATGCTTTCAAAACAGAATTTAAAACATGCAAATCACATGCATTGCAACCAACATTCACAAGTGCTTTAAAAACCAATTCATACACAAACCAAGAGAGAAATTCCATTTACTTACTCTTGAGCTTAGCTAAGTGGTTTAGACTTAAACTAAGCTCCCAAAACCTTCAAACCTTGGTTTTAAAGCCGAGAACCCAACTTCACTCACCGATACACAAAACAAGGCTAGCCAACAAGCCTTCCAAGCATCCGAAACCTTCAACGCCACCTCTATTGCTCACGAATCATTCTCCCCTGTTTCAAGCACATAACAACAGAGGATTAATGCACCATAATGCATTAAAACACCAGCAATACACCTAAACTCGCTGCTCTTAGCAAATCCAACATTTCGGCTACCAAACACAACCGAAATCACCTCCAAACACTTCCAAAACTTAACCCAGCCAAGATCCATCACTTCTAACCATTTACAAACATCAATTAACATCCAAAATGGTCCCAACCACGTCCTTATACCTCCAGCAACAACAGATCATCAAAAACACTCCAAAAACAACTAAAAACTCAAGCAAAACTTAGGAAAATCAACCTATCCGGGATTGCATTGATTAAACCTCAACTTCTCATCAATTATACATTCATTTAACATCAAAAACACACCTCAAAACAATGCCCAATCAGATCATACGAAAATTCATCAAAATTAACCAAATCTTGCATTTTAAAGCCAAGATCAAGAATACCTTTGCAAAACCTTTAACAAAACACAATTCAAGGATTGAGAACTTGGGAATTTCAGTAAAGAACTGAGAATTTAGAGGAGAAGGACGTTCATACCTCTAAACTTGAGTTTCTCCCTTTTTGGAACCAAGATTCTTGAAAATCCAAATAGCAAATGCAAAGGTTTTGTTGAAGAGATGAATAGAGATCAAAAGAGGATTGAAATGTGTTATTTAGATGACAAAATCAGAGGGAAAATGTGCTGGAGAAGGTGTTTGGTTTGAGAGAAAAGATGAGAGAAAATGAAAATGGAATTTAGGAAAAGTTAGTTGGAAAATGCCAAAATATCTTCCCTCCTTTTTACTTTTATTTAAAAACCATTAATTAAACCTTTAATATTTAGGAAAAATCTGGAGAAACTCCTATTGGGTAAATAGCTCCCTAAAGATTCAAAGTTTCAATCCTTTTTAAAACAATCACACAGTTTTCAAAAATTACATTTTGGTCACTAACCAAAATGTCACACTTCCAAACCTTATTTTGTAAAATTGATTTCACCTTTTTATATTCGAACCGCACTCTGACCGGCCCGGTCCAAGCCCAAAACTTCTAAGCCCAAAATTGGGGTGTTACAACTCTCCCCCCTTAAGAAATTTCGTCCTCGAAATTTCAACTGGCGAAAAGAGAACAACCAAAACTCCTCAAAGCAACACACAAGGCAACACAGGAGACTTAACCACCACTGAACACTCTCCTCACAAAAACTCCACCAAACCCAACACCACCACATACTGTTCACGAATTCCAAAACACTCAGATGTTAACCACACCTTAACCTCTTACACTTCCGGACTACACATAGCCCCAACAACAACCTGAAGAACCTCAAACCCTTTTGCAGCATACACCACCTTAACTCATAACCCCAAAAACTCGCACACACGGTGACACCAACCAAACCAATTCAGCCACCATGTAACCCACAACCTTCACTGCTTCTAAAACCCCTTGCACAACTGCTCAACCTCATCCAGAGATTTTCACAACAAGCAAAAATTCCTAAGCATCAACTGCTTACCCAAACCTCTCAACGCATTGCTGATATTCCTTCACATCCGCCACTATCATTACTACAACGACTCACCAGGACTACTCACCCATCACCCGATAATCACATCACAAAACCCCAACCTTGACTCCGCCAGCCGTTCCACACACCACCAGCTGACCTCAACAAGAACTTACTTAAACACAACCAACCAACCACTTCTCACAAGAACTCGCCCAACCAACAATGGCTTTTGATCTTACATTGCCTTTCCACTACAAGCTTTAACTACAACACTAGCCTTACCAGGTCACCGCCCAACCTACACGTACATATTTATGTTACGAAACTCCTATTCTCCCAGGCTAACCCTTTTCTACAACCCACAACACAACATCTTCTCAACTCCTCAAAGGTTGCTACGAACTCTCACCTACATAAACAACCCTTCTACTACAACATCAATGCCAAGTTACCTCAGCACTCTGGAATACATCCACTAACTTACTACAACACTTAACTCCAAGGAACCACCACTTCTACTAGCTATACTCATAAAGCGCCAAACACTTTCCTTCTACCAACATGCTATACCGCACTCACAATTACTAACAGCTCACTCAATACCCTCCATCCAATCTAACCCTATCACAACACTAACGGACCTGACTAGCTATTAGCGAGTGTGAACGTTCGTATGCATGATCACCAGCATGCCCTATCAATGCCTGATGTACATGCATGCAAAACCTCTAATGTCATGTCACATGTATGCATGAACCAGTACATATACAATATAACATATAACAAATGATTTTAACTGTGCATGTATGTCGGTTCACACCCACCAATAACATCCTCAGAATCCGCCTAAAAACAACCTCCTACCCCACTTCTAACTTGACCAACTCCAACATCCTAGCAACCCATTATCCACAAGATATTCACTAATGCTCTCCTCACACTAAAGTTGTTTCCAAACAACAACAACTACTACCCCAAACATGCTAGCAACGAGACCACACCAACTACGCAAGGAAAAACCAAACCGAAACCAAACTAAGATACTAGAGCAAAGGTTACTTAACAAGGTTACCTGTACACACCTCACTGCCCCGGAGCTTCAACAGACGAGCTCTCTTCCTCGCAGAACCATCATTCCCCAGCCGTACCGCTGCAGCATCCAAGGTTACCTGTACACACCTCACTGCCCCGGAGCTTCAACAGACGAGCTCTCTTCCTCGCAGAACCATCATTCCCCAGCCGTACCGCTGCAGCATCAGCTAACACACTAAGGTCACCACCATCTCCCCGCGGTAAAGAACCCCGACTTCCCCGAGCCAACTTCAAACAATTACGTCTCATATGCCCAACAGACCCACAATTCCAACAGATTTCATTTTCCAAGCTCCTCACACCCTCTTGCCCTTCTTGCCACCTTCGAACTTTGTCTCGGCCGTGCCCACGACCCTTCAGAGACCCTCCTGCTACCACTGAAGCTGATCTCACCACATGAGGACAATCTCGCTTCACATGCTCCTTAGAACCACAGTTCCAACAAGCACCTGCGCCCCAACAACCTCCAACATGGCGCCTTCCACAACGGTCACACACCGGTAACTGAGCTTCCACTCCTTGATCAAGCAGCACTTGCCTCAGATCTGTACTGTCATCCAAGCTTCGATTCAAGCCAAACCTTCCACCATAAAGCCTCTTACGCTGACCGCTCCCGAGGTCAGTATCCACAACTCTCTCGCCTAAACTTTTCCCACCTTCATAAACAGAAACCACACCCTCACATTGCTTGCCCCTTGGGAATTTCTCTCCAAGGTACCTTTCATAAAAAGCAGACACAAAGAAGTCCCAATCAATATCTTGGATGTGCGATGCCACCGCCACAGATGTCCACCAGGCACAAGCGTCCTCCAACATCAATGAGACAACACTTCCCAGCTTACAGGCATAGCCACAACCTTCCTGGTCCAAAATCAGAATTACACCGGCCACCCAGGCCTCGAATGTCTCAGGCGTCGAACCATGATACTCCACAACTCCCAAATCATGTAAACGCTGTCTCGACAAACCCGCACACCCCACAGTCAGCACATCTATAGGCCTCACTTTCGCCACAGCCTGAGATGTTCCCAACACCTCTTGAGCAATTGGTGATGAACTCTCCATCACAGAACCAGCTTCTTCCTTCTGCCTCACTACCTCAACACCAGGCACAGAAGACTGAGACAAAACACCTCCACTAAAAGGTGAATTCCACGCCTTAACAACCCGCTCTAAAGCAGCAACCATCTCACCTAACTGCCATTCTTTCATCGATTTCACCATGCTATTAACAGAAAACAATCATAACAAAACAAACAAATCGATTAGACCAGCTTTAAGCAAGGATTCAAACTCCAACTCCAAAATAACAAAATAGCTATAATAATAAGGCAATGGGTATCCTGAATTCTCCCCTTTTACATGACATAACAGCCAATAAAAACATGGATATCACAACATCAAGCATATCAAACAACATATTCGATCATGCTTTCATCAAACAATATCCACTCGCAACAGCATAGCATCATCAATATCATACCCA
This sequence comes from Hibiscus tridactylites, assembly GCA_958450335.1. NCBI lineage: Eukaryota > Viridiplantae > Streptophyta > Magnoliopsida > Malvales > Malvaceae > Hibiscus > Hibiscus tridactylites. The sequence goes on along the minus strand of OY288269.1, from coordinate 74,573,378 downwards.
TTACACTTTCATCATTTATAAAATCAGCTCTCAACACCAGCACAACATCAGCACATATCCACATTAGCTCAATGAAGATTCATAACCAAAAAGCATGCTTAAAAACATCAACACTTTGCTTAAAAACACGCATTCCAAACGACTTTCAACCACACATCAGGATAAACATTAAACACTTATTACAACAACTTACCATTTCCCCAAGCATTCGCAAATCAGCTCTGATACCACCAAATGTAACCCCCTTAACCCGGCCTAGACGGTTGACCCGAATTAAGAAGTTTACACGGGGAAAACCAAAGTCAACCCGAAAGTCAACCTTGATTAACGACCTTTTTTTTAAAACTTATCTAAATGCACATTAACCCTAGACATGATCATACAATCAGCATGCTCAAAGATCATAACAATCAAAGATCATTCAGGGACTCAATTGCACAAATCACAACTTTAGGGACCAAATTATAAATTCTGATAATTATAAGGTCTTAGCCCAAATTAAGGTTACCAATATGAAATTAATCATCTTTCATGCTTCCCTGCCAAAATTCAGCTCAAACGGACATCTCAAACTCATTCAATTGCATATACAAAGTTCAGGACCAAAACACAAGGTTTTCAAAACATTTAACCAACATATTCAGTGCCCAACGGTCGGGTGTTTCGGAACAGGGATGATCCGTTCCGAAACGCGGGACCGTTCCGAAACTAGTTCCGAAACAGGGTCCGACAGTGGCAAAACTGTTCCGGAACGGTTCTACCCGTTTCGGAACGCCTAGGCTATTCCAAGCCCCCGTTCCGATACGGTAGCTCCTGTTCCGAAACAGGCTGCCCAGATTGCAGAAATTTTGCTGGTTTATCACACATTCGACCCATCAATCATGCTCCAAAGGCAACCAAATCACACCAGCAAGTCATCCAACAATCAAGGAACATAAATGCATCAAAATCTAGATACAAGACCACCCCTAGGTGCACCAACCCATTCAACACATCCAATACTCATTCATGCTTTTAAAACAAGAAGCATATCATAACGACTTAAGAATAAGAAGGTTCAAAGGTTGCAAGCTCTAAACCACATAGTTCTAAAACATAAACCAAACTTGTCCAACATACAAAATCTCATTAAACATCAACATAAGAGATTCTCCCCCCATTGCTTTTATTATCTATAGCTATTGACCGAGACATACATCTCAAGTGGAGCTCTCCTTGAATCCCTTGCTTCTCGTTGTTCCAACTTCAATTATCTGCATTGATGGACAAAAATGAGCGTAAGCACATAATGCTTAGTGAGGATTGCTCAAAACCAAAACACCATCAATGCAGCGAGTCATAAAACCTCTTTTAAAATCCACACAATTCGATAAACCAAAGCAATGTTTGAAAACCATTTTCAACAACATGCTTTAAAATCATGCATTTCTCAAACATGAAAACCAACCTTTAGCTTAGAAAGCTAAGTAATCCTTTTCAAAGCACAAACTTGCAAAACCATCCATTTAACCATTCCATGCATGAACATCATATGCAAGGTTAAATACAAGATCCTTGGAAAACACTTCCACTTCACATCATACTTTTCTCAATCTTAAAATTCATTTTCAAAGTAAGAAACCCTTGAAAACCACTTACTCCTTTATTTATTCACATGCATTAAACAAATGCAACATATGAACCACAAACTTAACATTTGCATTACATGCCTTTTAAACAAGCCTTCACAAGACTTCAATGCATTAAAGAGACTCCAAGCACACAATGCAACATTCTCAATAGAAGATAAACACTTGTTCAAGCTAACAAGTAAAACATGCATTCATAGAACATTACACACTTCTCATGCAATCATGCATCAATTCAAGCATCCTATGCTTCATCATATTCAAGAACTTTATATTGGCTTCCAAGTGATAAACCATATCCACTTTTCAACTCAACATCCAATCGGATACGCGGATCACAAGCGTTGTCCCCACGCTTCATACACACTACCAATTCCATGGTCCCCAAATGGAATTTAACCACCATTTGACCTTACCATACACATGGTCCTCATATGGAATTTTAACCACCATATGACCACAACATTCACAAGGTCCTCATATGGAATTTTAACCACCATATGACCTTAACATGCACAAGGTCCCCATATGGAATTATAACCACCATATGACCTTAGCATCACCCATCGGTAGTTGTATAACATCACTAACGAGATCCGGGACATACATCACAAGATCCACACATGGACTTTACACCACCATTGTGATCTTAACAAGCACAAGGTCCTTAAATGGAATTTTAACCATCATTATGACCTTAAGACCCACCCATGGAATTTTAACCACCATGGTGTACTTAACCATCTCGTTAGTGTACTTGGATGGAGTTACCGGTTCACTCACAACCACTCCACATCCAAGGCGACTTAATTCACGGTGCACCCAATCTTATAGCCGGCTAACTATATCCGATTAAAGTAACCAAGAACCACTTACATCACTTGCCAATATAACCTTCTTACCACATTAATCCAATGTTTTACAAGCATATCCAAAATGCAAAAACCACTAATTACCATCATCAATCCACTGTTTTTGAAGCATTAAACAAGCCATTAAGCAACATGCAACACTATGCATCAATCCCACAATTCCAATGTACAAAACCAAGGAACTCTTACCTTGAGCATCCTTCACACACGACTTTCAAAACCAGCATTAAAACATGCTATAAAATGCTTTCAAAACAGAATTTAAAACATGCAAATCACATGCATTGCAACAAACATTCACAAGTGCTTTAAAAACCAATTCATACACAAACAATGAGAGAAATTCCATTTACTTACTCTTGAGCTTAGCTAAGTGGTTTAGACTTAAACTAAGCTCCCAAAACCTTCAAACCTTGGTTTTAAAGCCGAGAACCCAACTTCACTCACCGATACACAAAACAAGGCTAGCCAACAAGCCTTCCAAGCATCCGAAACCTTCAACGCCACCTCTATTGCTCACGGATCATTCTTTCTTGTTTCAAGCACATAACAACAGAGGATTAATGCACCATAATGCATTAAAACACCAGCAACACACCTAAACTCGCTGCTCTTAGCAAATCCAACATTTCGGCTACCAAACACAACCGAAATCACCTCCAAACACTTCCAAAACTTAACTCAGCCAAGATCCATCACTTCTAACCATTTACAAACATCAATTAACATCCAAAATGGTCCAAACCACGTCCTTATACCTCCAGCAACAACAGATCATCAAAAACACTCCAAAAACAACTAAAAACTCAAGCAAAACTTAGGAAAATCAACCTATCCGGGATTGCATTGATTAAACCTCAACTTCTCATCAATTATACATTCATTTAACATCAAAAACACACCTCAAAACAATGCCCAATCAGATCATACGAAAATTCATCAAAATTAACCAAATCTTGCATTCTAAAGCCAAGATCAAGAATACCTTTGCAAAACCTTTAACAAAACACAATTCAAGGATTGAGAACTTTGGAATTTCAGTAAAGAACTGAGAATTTAGAGGAGAAGGACGTTCATACCTCTAAACTTGAGTTTCTCCCTTTTTGGAACCAAGATTCTTGAAAATCCAAATAGCAAATGCAAAGGTTTTGTTGAAGAGATGATTAGAGATAAAAAGAGGATTGAAATGTGTTATTTAGATGACAAAATCAGAGGGAAAATGTGCTGGAGAAAGTGTTTGGTTTGAGAGAAAAGATGAGAGAAAATGAAAATGGAATTTAGGAAAAGTTTGTTGGAAAATGCCAAAATATCTTCCCTCCTTTTTACTTTTATTTAAAAACCATTAATTAAACCTTTAATATTTAGGAAAAATCTGGAGAAACTCCTATTGGGTAAATAGCTCCCTAAAGATTCAAAGTTTCAATCCTTTTTAAAACAGTCACACAGTTTTCAAAAATTACATTTTGGTCACTAACCAAAATGTCACACTTCCAAACCTTATTTTGTAAAATTGATTTCACCTTTCTCTTTTATATAATAAAAGAGGATTTTAGGACATTTTTCCATATTTTTAATGCAACCCGAACTAGGCTTTCCTAAATTCACCTTTTTATATCCCAACCGCACTCTGACCGGCCCGGTCCAAGCCCAAAATTGGGGTGTTACACAAAGTATGCTTTTTCGAAAAATCTCTCTATTAGTTAGAGAAGAGAAAATATTATTTGTTTCATTCGGGTGGACTGCGTAGAAGTCGGAGCGCTATTGTGATGACTCGAATTCGATTTGGTTTATCCTAAGTCCCTAAGGATATCAAGATACCAGATTTATTAAGTTAATATTTCATCCCTACTCACCCCGAATTCGTCCCTTGTACATGGATCACTGGCGGAATTCGCCGGATAATTCTTCGCTGCGCCATGAGGTGTACCGATGTTTCCCAACAGTGGTATCAGAGCCACTTGTACGATACAAATTCAGACTTAAATACTTGGATGATGCTTTTGTATGAGATGCATGTTATTAGATTAGGGTTTATTCGATTTTTTACAAATGTGTGATATTTTCACACATTAGATTATTTTACGCATAATCTGAATAAATTAAATTGTTTGTTCCAAGTGATTAAAGAGTTAGTCACAGATATGTTAGGGTTTTTTGATGTTAAGCGTTAACATGTTTGGGTAACAGTTATATTCAGACTAATGGTTAGTCTATAGATAACGTGCGGGGAAAGGAACAAAGAGTTTTTCAAGTAAAAACCTTGTGGATTTTGAAATCCTGAAAAAAGCGATAATGTTAATAACAATTATATTCGGCAGCTGCGAGGCCACTTGACCCCTGCGTAGGCACAATCTGTCAAGACCTCAATAATAAATCGCTCGATGTTATGTTCGATATGCACAGTGTTTGAAATGCATGGTAATAGGCCAATAGCCCTTTATTTTGGTTTAAAATAAATACGATATGTGTGTTTGTCTTTCTTCTATTGTAATTCTATTATTATCTTACTCCCTCGTATGAAAAATGAGTTTATGAAAAATTGTAATATTTGCAGAGAAAGCGTGAACCAAAGGAGCAGAATGATGGGCCGATCAAAGGTGGATTAGGTGCTTGAGAAGCAAGTTCTATTTTTAGTAATTTTGGTTCTCCCATTTTCTTAGGATAGGCCACCTTAGCTTTAAGGGCTATAACCATTGCATTTATATTTATTGCTTTACATATATGTGATACAATGTATTTTTTTAGCATGATGGTAACTGCTTAAATCATAATAGAACAGTGAGATTAATATAACAAAAAACCTCCATATTTGATAAAATTAGTCATCCAATATTAACCCTCGTTAAAACCTTGATCGGTACTATATAGGTTTGGCCAAAGCAAAATACTTAGATCTATCTTGGTTAAACACGAAGAATAAGCAAGTGATATTCAACGGTAGTAGTATTGGTTAAACTAGGTTGTTCTAATAAGATTAGAAACCTAAAGACTAATGATTGTTCAAGACTTTGGTAATTGAAATACAATAAGAAAGTGCATATCTAGGATTGGTTCTTTGAAAGACTTGGTATTTAAGCATGCCCAATACACCACCTCTCTTCTTAGAAGTTACCTACCTAGTGTATTGTTCATTACTGTGCTTTCTATTAGACCATATGAACTTTTGTTTTGGACAAATAGTTGTTAATCAAATATAGGAATTACATGAGATGATATTAGCAAGTGTTGCTTACCTAAATAATTGGATTCTAAGAGTAAAGCCAAAGCTGACTTGGAATAAAATGAATATGGATCCTTACCCACTAGAAATACTTTTAGTAAGTTTTTCAATTTTGAGGGTTTTTAATAGTGGGAATGTAATTTCTTTATAAACATGATAAAAAGTACTTATAAATCATATTTTATCATTGTAGATTTTATGGCAAACTCAAACACTTTATCATTGTGATCCGTCCTTGAGAAGGACAAATTGAATGACTTGAACTTTCTTGATTGGTTCTGTAACTTAAAGATTATCCTTAAGCAAGAACGGAAACTACAAATCATCAAAGAACATGTCCCTAAAAGGCCAACTGTTGAGTTGAGAGGTGCTCGATTCGTTCAACTGATATGGCTCACCAAGTGGTGGAGAGGTGGATTTTTGGGTGGAAGGGTTATGGAAGCTAAAATAAAGATTGACACAATGATTTATTGTGGTTCAACCTTCTAACCAAGGTCTACATCCACTACCTTAGCTCCCCACTAAGGATTTCTCAATCAATCCACTATTGATTCATCCCCTTTTCTAGGCTTAGGAGGAAACCCTTACAACCAATCAAGCTTTCTACCCAAAGCCTTGATTAAAACCCTCTCTTACAAAGAGAAACAATAAGAAAACTTAAAACCCTCTAATAGGTGTTTGTTTGCACAATTATGCACTCACCCAAAACCTAAAACACTTGAGCAAATTTGACAATTTTGGCTCACTAGTGTTTGTCTATACAATAAATGACAATTTAAGCTCTAAGACAATCTTTGATCATTTGATGTTTGACAATATGAGCATTAGCCTTTACTTGATGCTTGAAGGTCCCTTTTATACTCCCAATTGAGTTTGTAGCCGTTACTAGCCGTTGGGGATGATTTGGAGCCGTTGAGGACTTTATTTCCCTTCATTAATGTTGTTATGCAGCCTTCCGTATCGATACGCTTGGACTCGTATCGGTACTACCTTCATCAGAAACTAGACGTTGGGCTCTTGCCAACCTGAGCGTATCGATACGCTTGAGGGCGTATCGGTACGGGTTCACTTTTAAATGACCGTTGGGAAAGTAGCCGTTGGGGTTGTTGAAAGGGGATCGGTATGCTTACCAGGCGTATCGAAACGATCTCGATCCGTATCGAAACGGCCAAGCCTGTTTCGATACGGGTTTTGGCAGTGACCAAACTGGGGCAAAAAGGTATCGGTACGGGTACAGCCGTATCGATACGAGTAGCTTGAAAAGTCAAGTTTGGCTCTTTAAAATTAGTAAAAACATTGCCAAAAACCTTTTAAAATACCTCAAACATAATTTCAAGTTGTTTGGACTTAAAACCAAGTTTTAAATTCTTTTCAAATTAGTCCAAAACATTTTTCAATTATTATATCAAAACATTAGTTCTACAATCTCCCCCTTTTTGATATAATAAAACTCACTTGAAAAATTGTTTGGGATTCTCCCCCTTTAACTTTTAAAAATGTGAATAAGAGTTTGAAGATATGAAATCAGATAAAGCTCCCCCTTATTCATTTGAAAATTCAATTTTTCAAACCACATTTCTCCCCATTTTTGTTATATCAAAAAGAATTTAAAACATTAAGTTCAAAATAACAATAGAGGTAAAAATTGACAAAAATAAGAATTTGGTTTTAAAATAGCTCCCCCTTACTCAAAGCATCAATAAAATGTTAGTCCAACATTTATGATCATCTAGTTGAATGAAAATAAAAATAAGACAAATAAATGCAAAAACAACTAGATATTACCACACTTGAACTCAAGGTAGGATGTGAAGCCTTCCTTCTTCAAGTGTTCTTCCTTGTGTGCATGGAGCTCCCCCTCAATGTTTGACTTGTAATTCATCAAAAGAGTAAGAACACGAAGTAGATGAATTAGAAGTTACCCTTGAATCTTCTTCGCTGGACATAAGGCAAAGGTTGGCTTGTTCATCGTCGGTGGAGTCCTCATCACTCCAAGTAGCCACATGTGCCTTCTTCTTATGGCTTGAAGTGCTTGCCCTCTCCTTTCTCTTGGGTTCTCGTTCAAGCTCTCTCAAGGCTTTCTTCATGAACGGGGCACACTTCTTGAAGAGATGAACTATCTCTTCATCTTCATCCTCCTCTTCACTTGAGTAAACATGATGGCAAGTGGAGGATTTGAGAGCCATGGCACTTGCATTGATGCCTAGCCCATTGATTTTCTTCTCTCCCATAGCTCTAATTTCTTCCTTCTTCTTCTCATCCTCTTTGTTCTTCTTCATGATTTGATGAGTAAGGAGTGACCCCATAAGTTCATCAAGCTTCAAAGTCTTCAAATTCTTTTCTTCGATGATGGCGGTCCTCTTTGAGTCCCAAGACTCGGGAAGTGAGTAGATGAGCTTTCGGACAAGTTTCTCCTCCGAAATGGCTTGTCCATAGCCCTTGAGACCATTTGTGATTGTGGAGAACCTATCAAACATCTTCTCGATGCTCTCTTCCGGATCCATCTTGAAGTTCTCATACTCTAAGGTTAGGAGCCCAATCTTGGTTTCCTTGACTTCATTGGTTCCCTCGTATGTGACTTCAAGCTTGTCCCATACCTCCTTGGCACTCTCACAAGAAGACATCTTCTCATAGATGGTTGGGCCAAAAGCACAAAACAAGATGTGCAAGGCTTTGCAATTTAGCTGAATCTTCTTGCGATCGTCGGCACTCCACTCTGCTTTGCTTCTTTGAGGCACGAACGGACCTTCTACAACTACATCCCATAGCTTGTAATCTCTAGATTTGATGAAGAACTTCATCTTTGTCTTCCAATGGGCATAATGGGTTCCGTCAAAGAAAGGCGGTTTGTCGATTGATTGTGCCATTTGAGCCGGTTGATGAAATAGTGATCGAGCTTGCCGGATCTTCTCAATAGGATGTGAATCCCCTTCGATTGAGCCAAGCTTTGATACCAATTACTGAGTTGAGAGGTGCTCGATTCGTTCAACCTATATGGCTCACCAAGTGGTGGAGAGGTGGATTTTTGGGTGGAAGGGTTGTGGAAGCTAAAATAAAGATTGACACAATGATTTATAGTGGTTCAACCTTCTAACCAAGGTCTACATCCACTACCTTAGCTCCCCACTAAGGTTTCTCAATAAATCCACTATTGATTCGTCTCCTTTTCTAGGCTTAGGAGGAAACCCTTACAACCAATCAAGCTTTCTACCGAAAGCCTTGATTAAAACCCTCTCTTACAAAGAGAAACAATAAGAAAACTTAAAACCCTCTAATAGGTGTTTGTTTGCACAATTAAGCACTCACCCAAAACCTAAAACACTTGAGCAAATTTGACAATTTTGGCTCACTAGTGTTTGTCTATACAATAAATGACAATTTAAGCTCTAAGACAATCTTTGATCATTTGATGTTTGACAATATGAGCATTAGCCTTTACTTGATTCTTGGAGGTCCCTTTTATACTCCCAATTGAGTTTGTAGTCGTTACTAGCCGTTGGGGGATGATTTGGAGCCGTTGAGGACTTTATTTCCCTTCATTAATGTTGTTATGCAGCCTTCCGTATCGATACGCTTGAACCCGTATCGGTACGGCCTTCATCAGAAACTAGCCGTTGGGCTCTTGCCAGCCTGAGTGTATCGATACGCTTGAGGGCGTATCGGTACATGTTCACTTTTAAATGACCGTTGGGAAAGTAGCCGTTGGGGTGGTTGAAAGGGGATCGGTACGCTTACCAGGCGTATCGAAACGATCCCGATCCATATCGAAACGACCAAGCTTGTTTCGATACGGGTTTTGGCAGTGACCAAACTGGGGCAAAAAGGTATCGGTACGGGTACAGCCGTATCGATACGGGTAGCTTGAAAAGTCAAGTTTGGCTCTTTAAAATTAGTAAAAACATTGCCAAAAACCTTTTAAAATACCTCAAACATAATTTCAAGTTGTTTGGACTTAAAACCAAGTTTTAAATTCTTTTCAAATTAGTCCAAAACATTTTTCAATTATTATATCAAAACATTAGTTCTACACCAACGGATGATGCCTCCAAAGATGAAATGGAAGCCTTTTGAGAAATACTCAAATGACTTGGTAGATGTTGGATGCTTGATGCTTGCGACCATGACCCCTGAGCTTCTGAATCAACATGAGGACATGGTTCCCTATGAGATGGTTAAAAATCTAAAAGAATTATTTGAGGGGAAATCTCATCAAGAGAGGTATGAGACCTCTATGGCTTTATTTCCATGCAAAATGTTGGATGGAACTCCAGTGTGAACTCATGTTCTCAAAATGATAGGGTATATTCAGACCCTTGAAAAATTGGGCTTCCCTCTAAGTGTTGAATTGGCTACTGATGTTATCTTGCAATCATTTCCGAATAGTTTTAATTAGTTTGTTCTTAATTTCAATATGAATAAAATTAACAAATCGTTGCCCCAGTTGCTTGGTCTGTTAAGAACAGTAGAAAACACCATAAAAATGGTTGGTTGCAAACCTATTCTGATGGTCCGAAAGGATATCAGAAAAGGAAAGCCCAACACCAAGGCAAAGCCAAAGTCCAACAAAGGAAAAGCTACATTGAAACTTATTGAGTTGATTAAACAATTGCAAATGGCCAAGAGGGGGTGAATTGGCAATTAAAAATTTGGTGGGAAAATTTGATGAGTGAAAATTTGGACACAAGGCAATTAGAGTGGTTCAAGTTCCTAAATGAACACTACATCCACTACCTTAGCTCCCACTAAGGATTTTCAACCAATCCACTAATTGATTCTTCCCCTTTTCTTGGATGAGGAGGAAACCTTACAATTTTGATTAAGCTTTCTACCTAAAGCTTAATCTACTCGCTCTTACAAAGAAGGGTTTTTGGTAAACTTTACCTTTCTAAGTATAATGTTTACCCAATTACTATCAAACACTCCTCAAACTCACAATAAAAAATACAATGAAAATCACAATCGAGTTGGGTACAAAGATTTGACTCTAAAACAAACAAGGTTTGGTTTTGAATGCTTTGATGTTGTTTGAAGGCTCAATTGTTGTTGATGGTGCTTAAAATGCTTCCTTTTATACCTTCTCATTGATTTCTAGCCGTTTGGGTGGTTGCGATCATCAATAGAGCCGTTGGGGCTCTCTCTTACCTCCATAAATGAAGTTCTGCAACTACCCATATCGAAACACTCGTAACTGTTTCGAAACATGACTAAAGTAGAAATAGCCGTTAAGTGCATTAAAGTGGCCGTATCGAAACGTTCGAGGCCGTTTTTAAACTATAGGGGACCTTCCTAGGCCGTATCGAAACGAGCTCTAATTTTGAAAAGTTTTCTATCTAACAAGTAACGGTCGAAAACATTAAATGCTTAATTTGAAAAAATTTAACCCCCGTATCGAAACGATAACTGTCATTTCGAAACAAAGTCACAGTTTGACTTGCCCAGATGAAGGTCGTATCGAAAAGAGTTGAAGCCGTTTCGAGACTTGTTCAATTTGTAAATTTCCAGTGGCAAAACGTATCGAAATAGGCCTACGCCGTATTGAAACGCCTATGCAAAATTTATAGTTTTGTCTTGAAAACACTTTGAAAATTTTATGGGGATTAATTTTAAATCTTAAAAACATTTTGGGTTAAACTTTTACTTGTCGATTTGATCTTTTTGAGAACTTAAAAACTTTATTTACTTTGCAAAATAGTCAATATTTGTTATATCAAAATCAAGTTAAGTTAAATTAAGGGTTTTACAATCTCCCCCTTTTTGATATAACAAAGCAAAGTAATTTTTTTAAGTGAACTCCCCCTTAGTTTAAGCTATGTTTTGTTTGAAAGAATTTAAAATTTTAGCTTAAACATTCTTAAACATTATCTCCCCCTTTTTGTTAGATCAAAATCACAATAAGCTCAATACAATGAGAATGATAAAAATAAGCACAAATTTAAACCAAACAATAGAAATTATAATTCATAGCATAAGGTTCAAAGCAAAATAACAAAAATCCAAAACTCAAATCCTAAAACAAGAAACCAAAGCATAGGTTCAAAACAAGATAATTCAAATTCAAATCCTAAACATAATAGGTGCATAATAAAAGATAAAGTCCTAAATGATATGGAATGAATGCAAACTAGACTAAGGCTCATCATTGTCGTCATCTCCATCCATTTTATCGTCATCCTTCTCTTGACCCCTTTGGAAGTGTTGCCACTCACTATAGAAGGCGGTGAAAGAGATATCTGGTGAAGATTGTTGTTCTTCAATGGCGGTAAGATGATTCTCCATACCAACAAAGCGATTCTCCAAGGCTTGGAAACGAGCATCCATGTGAGTACGCAAGCTTGTGAATTGTTCGGTAAGGAAAGCCATCATTGCATCATTGTCGGGAGCTTGTGGAGCACCTTGAGCACGCTCACCACGAGGCACACGAACCTTGTAACTCCCTTAACCCGGCCTAGACGTTTGACCCGAACTATGAAGATTAGACGGGGAAAAGCAAAGTTAACCCAAAAGACAACCTTGAATTACGACCTTTTTTTCCGTTTATCTTGTCTAGATGCTTGTTTATATCCTAAATGATCAGCAAGACACTCAGAAGGAAACGACACAACGATCGGAGTTCAATTAAGGGTTCAATTGCATACATTTGACTTTTAGGGACTAAACTATAGTTTTCATAAAATACAAGGACTTTCAGGATTTTTAAATTACCAACCTTCAATTAGACATGTAACATGCTTGCATGCCAAAGTTCAACTCAAACGGACCATCCAAACTCATAGAATTAAACATCCAACACTCAGGGACCAAAACGTAAGAAACAAAAACTTGAAACGATTCAAAAATCAACCCAACGGTCAAGTGTTTCGATACGAACGACTCTGTACCAAAACGGTCGTTTCGAAACAGGGTTGACCATTTCGGAACTCGGGTACATTCCGAGACCCATATCGAAACACCCACCTCCAGTAACTAAACCGTTTCGATACGTCCCCACCCGTTCCAAAACCTCTTAGCCATTTCAGGCTCCTGTTCCGAAACAGGCAGGGGCGTTCCGATACGCCTTGCCCTGCAACAGCGGATTTTGCTGGTTTATGATGTCTTTTCGTATTCGAAACGTTTCCGAAACATGCTTCATACACACTACCGGACTACATAAGGTGGAGATAAATGGCTCAATCACAACCCCTCAACACCCGTGATGGAGATAAATGGCACAATCACAACCCCTCAACACCACTTATCGGTAGTTGTATAACCCACTAGCGAGAGTCGGGACACGAACAAGGCTTACACATGGGAGTTACCTCAACCATTGTAATCACCTTAACCAAGCTCACCCACGGGAGCATTTCTCCACCGTACTAACGCTTAACTAAGTCTACCCACGAGAGCCAACCTCCATCATGGTGATTCTAACTTCTCAATCGCTAGGGTACTTGGATGGAGATTACAACACAATCACAACCCCTCGACATCCAAGGCGACTTTATTCATGGTGCACCCAATCCTATAGCCGGCTAACTATATCCGATTAAAGTAACCAAAATCCATTTACATCACTTGCCAATATAATCATTTAACCACATTAATCCACTGTTTTACAAGCATAACACAATGCCATTTCCACAAGCATAACATGCTTACATCAAACGCATTCAACACATGAAAACCAAGGACCACTTACCTAGTGCATCCTTAATATAATGGCATTAAAATCCAGCAATGTTCATGCTTTAAACATGCTTTAAAACAGTAATCAAACCACATTTAAACCAAGTGCTTCTTAAACCAAAACATAGCACAATCCGAGTGAGAGTCTTTCGATTTATTTACTCTTGAGCTTAGCTAAGTGTTTCAAACTTACACTAAGCCCCCAAAACCACGTTCAAAACGTCTCGAAGCTGGAAAAATATTTTCCACTCACCGATACGCGAAGCTTTGTTCGCCGACATGAAAATTACACCTTTGGAGCCTCCAAAATCACCTATTTCGCTTCCGGATCAAGATCCCATGTTTTCACAACATCAAAACAAAGATCTAAATGCATTAAAATGCATTCTAACACTAGAAATAAATCACAAACTCGTTGCCACTCAAACCACACCAAAATACCCTTCCAAAACAACCGAAAACTCAATCGATTGCTTCCTAAACCAAGCCCAGCCAACTTACATCACTTCCAAAGCATTATCAACATTAAAACACATCAATTAAACAACCTAACTCATCCTTATACCTCCAGCAAGAAAGATTCCACCATTCCACCCCAAAAACACACTTAAAACCACCAAGAAACTCAAGGATCTCAAGGATTTCGGGATCTATGTTATCAACACTTCATTTTTAACATATAAATCAACCTAGAACTCAATTAAAATCAATACAAAACAGAGCCCAACTCATCAAGTCCGAAAATCAAGATTTTCCACAATTTCATTAGATTTTGATCTCAAATCAAAACTATATTGAAAACTCAATCAAAAATAGTATTTAGAAGCCAAATATCTTGGGAATTTCAATAAAGAACTTAGATTAGAGGTTGAGAATGGGATTTACCTCCAATCCTTGCTTCCTTCAATAGATGACAAGTTTTCTTTGCAAAAACCTTGAAGAATCAAGGAAGATCTCTTGAAAATGATTTAAGAAATGTTGAGAGTATTTTTGGAAGAAAGAATTCTGGAAAAGATGAAAGAAAATGATGTTTGGCTGAAAATGAAAGAGGGAAAAGTAGTTACGTAAGTGAAAATCTCATTAACTACCTTTAAATTAATTAATTAAAAAAATCCAATTAAAAATAATTTAATTAAAAACCCTTTTAAATCACATCACATATTGAAGAAAGGTCAAATTGACTTAAAGCCCCCTAAAGATTCTTTAAAAATCACATTTTCCCAGTTTTAAAACTTTAAAATTTGGTCACTACTCAAAATGTCGAGTTTCCAAAATCCTTTTTGTAAAATTGATTTGACCAAACTCTTAATTATATTTTTAGAGAATTTTAGCAATTTTTACCACAATTTTATCCTATCCCGATCCTTGATTTCCTAAAATCACCTTACGCGATTCGAACCGTTCTCGACCGGTCCGATCCGATGCCTAAAACATCTAGGCCCAACACCAGGGCGTTACAACTCTCCCCCACTTAGGAAATTTCGTCCTCAAAATTCTTATCTTTTGAAAAGAGATCCGGAAACTGCCTCAACATGTCCGCCTTGCTTTCTCACGTGGCCTCCTCAACTCCTCGGTGTCGTCACAACTCCTTTACAAGCTCTATCGTCTTGCCACGAAGAACTTTACTACTCACGTCCAGGACCCTCACCGGTTCCTCATCATATGATAGATCCGGATTCAACTCTATCTCCTCAACAGGCATTACGTGCGAAGAATCCGATCTATACTTCCGTAACTTGGAGACATGAAACACCTCATGTATCTTCTCCAACTCTACAGGCAGTCTCAACCGATATGCCACATGACCAATTCGCACCACAGCCTCATAAGATCCAATAACCTTGGGCCAAGGTTACCCTTACGCCCAAAACTCATCACCTTCTTCTAAGGCGATACTCTCAAGAACACATGTTCGCCAACTTCGAACTCAATGTCCTTACAATCCAAGTCCGCATAAGACTTTTGCCTAGCTTCTGCCCAACAAGAGAAGTTCTACACCTTCTCTCATACAAAGCCTCGTAAGGAGCCACTCGAACTTGCCTAATAACTAATGTTACAAGCAATCTCAACCAAGTGCAAAAACCTTTCCGATGAACCTTGGAAATTTAAACACAACATCTCAACATAACCTCAAACACATGAACAACATGCTCCGGTTACCATCTTTCAAAGGACGATAAGAAGTACCAAAACTTAACCGCGTACCCCACGCTCGACTCAACCATTCCTAAAACCTCGATGCGAACCTTGAATCTCAATCCAAAAACAACAGACCCCAACACCCCATGCAAGCACACAATCTTAGCGACAAACAACTCAACCAACCTATCCAACTCATCTGCAATATGCACTGCCAAGGAATACGCACTCTTTGCAAAACGATCAACAACCACTCATAAAATTTCTCTTGATAAAATCCACAATAAATAAACCACGAATCCATCCCTGAAAACCCCAACGATTACCACACCCAAAAAGGTAAGCAAAACTCAGCTTCCACCTACCAACAACCCAAACATTTGCCTACAATTTCATTAGCATCCCTTTCTTCCTTAACCAACGACTCTCAAACTACAACACACATTCGTACAACAAGGACACACTACGGAAGAACCTCTAAGAGTTCATCCAGATTAAAGCACCTTAACTCAACATCATTTGGCACCACTATTCAATTCCCAAAGCTCCAAAACACCAACATCATTGACACCAAACCACAATGCTTCCCATCCATAACCTCTTGAACACATGATACAAGGGAATCATCAAGCAACTATTTATCCTTGATCAACTGTTTCAGGGACAGTTCCACCCACAATTCGGCCTTAAGATCACCATCTTGCAATCTGCTCAAGCGAGTAAACATCGCCCTCAACTCCACAACCACCTTCCTACTCAAAAATTGGCCACAACGTTGACCCCTTCCAACCTGGTACCTCATCACAAGACTCTAACACCATCTCCAACTATTACTTCACTCACAGCAACCATTACAAAAAGGTTTACTTACACCCAGCCAACAGACCACCCTCACATGAGAAACCAACCAAAATACCATGGCTTTTGAGCTTACATAACCACACGTAAAGCTCACTCCCCAAGCACTTGCATTCGATTGAAGACACATCCTATAACTTATGCAAGAGTTAAGAACTCTCTCTATTCAACCCCAACTGAACCTCGACCGAAACTATTGTTAGCACTTCCTTCCAACTCCTTCAAACTCTCCATCAAACCTTATCCACCTAAAACAATCATCCTACTATGACTATTCAAGAAAGAATGCCGCACACTCTAGAAACCACAACCAAAACCTACAACAACTGTTCAACCCAAAACAACTACAACACTCCACGACTACATACGAAATGCATTTAACTTCACCCTTTACTTCCTCGACTGCATTCTAACCCAAAAGGTCCCCTCTCTACTATCAATCCACTAAGGCCTCAAAACACTAGAAGAACTTTTCTTCCGGCTAGCCTAAACTAAACCATACTCACTCCTAATGGTAAACTTATTCACTTTCTCACCTCCCGCCAAAACAAACCTTAAACTCACAAACTACTCTAATCATAACACTCCACTACCAGATCCAAATCAGCTATTAGTAAGTGTGAACATTCATGTACATGATTTCTTATATGCCCCTACGAATGCCTATGCACATGTATGCATACTTCTAATGTCATGACCAATGTATGCATGTACCAACATATGTAATATATATGTATACATATGATTTAAACTGTGCATGCGTGTCTGTTCACACCTACTAATAACGTCTTTGAACCATACTTGGAACAACTCCACTTCCTATTTCCAAACTTTTCCTACTCCACTATCCTCACAACTCATCACAACACTACTTGACCTACTATTCCTCCTCACCAATGTTGTTCTTAAACAACAACGACACTATTCATAACTCACTATCTATTGAACTTTAACACCACCCAAAGGATGCAAAGCAAAACTAAGCAAAGATAACAATAACACGGATTGCACCGAAAAGATACCTGCAATCACATCATTGTGCTCCAAGCAACGAACACCCACACTCTCTTCTGCAGAACCACCATGATCTCCTTGTTGATAGGAACCATAACTGCACTCACGACCACAGGGAACTTCAAGAGACACCCCACCTTGACCTCCCTGAACCAACACTAGAGAATCTCGCCTCAAATGTCTCGCATACCCACAACTCCAACAAGACTCAACCATCACACACCCTGCACCTCTCTACCTTTCTTGCCACCTCCGAACCCTGTCTCGACCACGCTCACAGGCTTTCCGAGGTGCAACCACAACAGGTGCACAACCTTGGTCTCTTCTTGCCAACAGAGGACACTCACGCCTTAAATGATCTGTTAAACCACAGTTCCAGCAAGAATTCCCTGCCACTTCAACAAAAGCCTATACCTCCCCAGCCACACGAGGACAGTCCATCCTCAAGTTCTCTTGAGAACCACACGTCCAGCACGTGTGCTGCTCCACCCTCACTCTGTTCCCTTGAACCAATGCACCATGTCCAAGATTACCTCCCTAGCCACAGGCTGATACCTCCTATCTCGGCCTTTCTTAATCCGTTTACTTCCAAAACTGAATTCAACAGCTCTCTTACCAGAGCTAGATCCACCACCATGAGATGCCAGTCCAAGGTTCTGCGCATCAACATGAACTGAAACTATATTCTCGCTCTCTTGGCTACTTGTAAGCTTATCTCCAAAATCCTCTTCATAAAGGCAACTGAAAAGAATTCCAGTCCACATCCTAGATATTCGATGCCACCGACACAGCTGTCCACCACTTACTAGCATCATCCAACATTAACGTGAGAACGCTTCCCAACTTACAAGCGTGGTCACACCTTTCCTGATCCAAGATCGAGATTGTACTAGCTAACCAAACCTCGAACGCCTCCGGCATCGACCCAAGATACTTAACAGCTCCCAAATCATGTAGACGCTGTTTTGGCAAACTAGCCTGTCCAACAGACAGTACATACGCAGGCTTTTCATCTTCCGCAACTTGAGATGCTCTCGACATCTCCTAGACCACTGATGATAAAACTTTCACCAACGGGCCAGCCCCTTCACACTGCCCCTCAACTCCATATAAGAACGGCCAAACATGCACATTCTCAAACGACGGAACATCATTCCCTTGACTACCCTGCTCACCCGCAGGTACGATCGTATCCGATCCCAACTCTCTCCTCGGACTCATGTGCTATTTTAACAAGGCATAATAACAGAAACAACAAATCAAACCATGATTTTGGCCAGCCTCAAGCAAGGATCCAAGTTTACAAAAACATTTAATCAGTGTAATAAGGCAATGGGTACCCCAATTTCCCTCAACGTGGCATAGAATACAGTGATACATCATGCTCAACATGCTTTTTATCATCCAAAATCAGCACATAACATCATTGCATCATCGCCTCACACTCACATTCATTTCACATGCGATTCACATAGATCAAGCATAGCATAAACTTCAAAATTCAACCAATTGCATGCTTTTCAAACATCATACTTCAACACATAACAATTTCACATGCCAACATTCCCAATTCTTTCGCAACCATGCTCTGATACCAACAAATGTAACCCCCTTAGCCCGACCTAGACGTTTGACCCGGACTACGAAGATTATACGGGGAAAACCAAAGTCAACCCGAAAGAAAACCTTAATTTACAACCCTTTTTTTCTTTTTATCTTGTCTAGATGCTTGTTTATATCCTAAATGATCAGCAAGACACTCAGAAGGAAACGACACAACGATCGGAGTTCAATTAAGGATTCAATTACATACATTTGACTTTTAGGGACTAAACTATAATTTTCATAAAATACAAGGACTTTCAGGCTTTTAAAATTACCAACCTTCAATTAGACATGTAACATTATTGCATGCCAAAACTCAACTCAAACTGACCATCCAAACTCATTGAATTAAACATCCAACACTCAGGGACCAAAACGTAAGAAATAGAAACTTGAAACGATTCAAAAATCAACCCAACGGTCAAGCGTATCGATACGAACGACTTTGTACTAAAACGTTCGTTTCGAAATAGGGTTGACTGTTTCGGAACTCGGGTACGTTCCGAGACCCGTATCAAAACACCCACCTCTAGTAACTAAATCGTTTCGATACGTCCCCACCCGTTCCGAAACCTCTTAGCCATTTTAGGCTCCTGTTCCGAAACAGGCAGGGGCGTTCCGATACGCCTTGCCCTGCAACAACGGATTTTGCTGGTTTATGATGTCTTTTCGTATCCGAAACGTTTCCGAAACATGCCACAACTTACATACAGCTCAAATATGCATCAAGGACCATATCTATGAAACATAATCTAGAACATAACATCAATCTCATAATCATCGGTACTAAAGGCATGATCTCAAATCCACCAAAACCTCATCAAGCCAAAACAACATTCAAACAAAGTTCCAAGCAATCAAAGATCAATTACAACTCAAATATAAACAAACTAACATGCTCAAAGTATAGGGAAACATCCTCAACCATGCAAAAGCATAAATCCCACCCATTGCCTCTTATTACATTTGAGTAGAACCACATACATTGATTAACCAAAACTCTTGGAATCCCCTTGCTCTTGGGCTGCCTTGATTGCTCAAATCTCTGCATTGATGAAACAAATGAGCGTAAGCATAAAGCTTAGTGAGGTCCGCTATAGACCAAACATTCATCAATGCATTTTAAAACCAAAACAACATCCTTGATAAACATAAACCTTCCTTTAAAACATGCACTGTGGATCACAAAATCTCTTTCAAAACCACATGCTCAAAGCATCATTAATTACAATAATAAGAACCTTCACTCATGCTTAAACCAAGCATCATATGCATTCAAGCATATCCTCAAGCATCACATGCTTCCTCAAAACAAATATTCTTTATAAAAACATTATGTCATCAACATTATATTGGCTCAAAGTGATCTTAAACATAAATCATAACAAAACAAATCATATTAGACACAATCGGATACGCGGATTACAAGCGTTGTCCCACACGCTTCATACACACTATCGGTCTACATAAGGTGGAGATAAATGGCACAATCACAACCCCTCAACACCCGTGATGGAGATAAATGGCACAATCACAACCCCTCAACACCACTCATCGGTAGTTGTATAACCCACTAGCGAGAGTCGGGACACGAACAAGGCTTACACATGGGAGTTACCTCAACCATTGTAATCACCTTAACCAAGCTCACCCACGGGAGCATTCCTCCACTGCAGTGACGCTTAACTAAGTCTACCCACGAGAGCTAACCTCCATCGTGGTGACTCTAACTTCTCAATCTCTAGGGTACTTGGATGGAGATTACGGCACAATAACAACCCCTCGACATCCAAGGCGACTTTATTCACGGTGCACCCAATCCTATAGCCGGCTAACTACATCCGATTAAAGTAACCAAAATCCATTTACATCACTTGCCAATATAATCATTTAACCACATTAATCCACTGTTTCACAAGCATAACACAATGCCATTTCCACAAGCATAACATGCTTACATCAAATGCATTCAACACATGAAAACCAAGGACCACTTACCTAGTGCATCCTTAACATAATGGCATTAAAATACAGCAACGTTCATGCTTTAAACATGCTTTAAAACAGTAATTAAAACACATTTAAACCAAGTGCATCTTAAACCAAAACATAGCACAATCCGAGTGAGAGACTTTCGATTTACTTACTCTTGAGCTTAGCTAAGTGTTTCAAACTTAGACTAAGCCCTCAAAACCACGTTCAAAACGTTTCAAAGCTGGAAAATTCTTTTCCGCTCACCGATACGCGAAGCCTTGTTCGCCGACACGAAAATTACACCTATGGAGCCTCCAAAATCACCTCTTTCGCTTCTGGATCAAGATCCCATGTTTTCACAACATCAAAACAGAGATCTAAATTCATTAAAATGCATTCTAACACCAGCAACAAATCACAAACTCGTTGCCCACTCAAACCACACCAAAATACACTTCCAAAACAATCGAAAACTCAATCGATTGCTTCCTAAACCAAGCCTAGCCAACTTACATCACTTCCAAAGCATTATCAACATTAAAACACATCAATTAAATTAACCTAACTCGTCATTATACCTCCAACAAGCAAGATTCCACCATTCCACCCCAAAAACACACTTAAAACCACCAAGAAACTCAAGGATCTCAAAGATTTCGGGATCTATGTTATCAACACATCATTTTAACATATAAATCAACCTAGAACTCAATTAAAATCAATACAAAACAGAGCCCAACTCATCAAGTCCGAAAATCAAGATTTCATCCACAATTTCACAAGATTTTGATCTCAAATCAAAACTATATTGAAAACTCAATCAAAAATAGTATTTAGAAGCCAAATATCTTGGGAATTTTAATAAAGAACTTAGATTAGAGGTTGAGAATGGGATTTACCTCCAATCCTTGCTTCCTTCAATAGATAACAAGTTTTCTTTGCAAAAACCTTGAAGAATCAAGGAAGATCTCTTGAAAATGATTTAAGAATTGTTGAGAGGATTTTTGGAAGAAAGAATTCTGGAATTGATGAAAGAAAATGATGTTTGGCTGAAAATGAAAGAGGAAAAAGTAGTTACCTAAGTGAAAATCTCATTAACTACCTTTAAATTAATTAATTATAAAAATTCAGTTAAAAATCATTTAATTAAAAACCCTTTTAAATCACATGTCATATTGAAGAAAGGTCAAATTGAGTTAAAGCCCCCTAAAGATTCTAAGATTTTAGCTTCCATCTTAAAAATCACATATTTTCCCAGTTTTGAAACTTTACAATTTGGTCACTACTCAAAATGTCCATTTTCTGAAATGCTTTTTGTAAAATTAATTTGACCAACCTCTTAATTATATTTTTAGAGGATTTTTATCAATTTTTACCACAATTTTATCCTATCTCGATCCTTTATTTCCTAAAATCACCTTACACGATTCGAACCGTTCTCGACCGGTCCGATCCGATGCCTAAAACATCTAGGCCCAAAACCAGGGCGTTACAAACCCATACTTCACCATTGAAGCGGAACCCACACTTCATAAGTGTAGTCTCGTTTAGCTTCTCCTTGAGGGGCTCCTCAATATCAAATGTGTAATCAATCACACTAAGGAGAAATATGTGGCTCAAAACGGTTCCATAGGTGAAGGAGGAAACGTTGTTCTGGTTCTTGACTAAGTGCACCATCTCCTCAAACATAATCTTGACCAAGTTGGGTTGTTGCTCTTGGCGGAAACACTTAAGCCAAAAATCATCTACCTCTCTAATGTGTGAAAACTTCCTTTCGGATGGACGAAACCACCATGATATCATGAGATGAAGGAATCAATCATGGACATCTAAGGTATTCACTTGACCGGTATGAGGATCAAGCGAGATCTCATCTTCAATGCCCTCATCTTTATGACCAAGTAGATTGACCAAGGTAGATGGCCCAATACGAATCTTCTTCCCTAAAAGATATGAGTCAATGGCTATAACTTGGGAACGGTCGGAACTTAGGACGCATTTGGCATTGGAATAGAACAATAGGACAAGGTTTCGATACATGATTCCGGGAATCCCTAAAAAACTCATAAAGTGCCAATGGATTAAAAGCTCAAGGTAACGGAAGTGAAAGCGATCAGAATCAAGGAAATCTACGTCAACTACACGCTCAGGATGGATTTTGATGGTTTGGTAATACTTAAAGGCTTGTTGAGCGGTAGTGGTTAGGAAACTCTTTTTGAAAAGGTAGGCTAGATTGGGTCTAGGTAGGTTTTTCTCAGGTTTCTCGGATTGATCAAACCCTTGGCCCTCTTCGAAAACACAAGCTCTCTTCCTAGAAGCCATCCTAAAATCATTAAGCAAACAAGAAATTATGTATGTATAACAAATTCACATTCAATTCCAAGAATAATCCTATAATCAAGGTTTGATAATATACAAAATAGTTTTAAAGAATATCAAAAGGTTAAATTTTTTTGAAAACCACGGTTAAAGAAAATTATATTCAAATAAATTTTTTGGATTTTTGAAGAATTTTTACAAAAACATCAATACCCATAGTATATACAGGTAATATTTGCAAAAACAATAATTTTAAACTACAAAAATCAAACGAAAATTGAAAAGAAAAAGAAAAAGGAAAAATACCTTGATTAGAGATTTAAGAAGAATGGATGGATGATTAGGCACAAAGTTGTTGAAGCTTGCTTAGGATTGTTGTTTAGAGCAAAAAAAAAACTCAATTTGTTTGTGTAAAAACGTTTGGTTTAATGGGTATTTATAGGAAAGAGTAGGTTAGGGTTTGAGAGGTTTTTTAGGTTTTGATAGAGTTTCATTTAAAGATGGAAAGTCTTTAAATAGGACTTACAGCGTGTAACCGTATCGAAACGGTTACAAACATTTTGGAACAGTCGTTTCGAAACCAAAAGGTGGCCGTTTCAAAGCTCGGGACCGTATCAAAGCACCTCTTACCCGTTTCGATCCCAAATATTTTAGAGACGTCCTTTTTAAGTGCCCGTTTTGAAACCTTCTTATCGTTTCGAACCCTTAAGGACAAAACCCTTCCTAAGGTATCCTGTATCGAAACAAATTTAGTTGTTTCGAACATCCTTACCAAAAACTGCAGTTTGGGCAGTTTCATGTTCAAAGAGTCAACTTAGATCGAGCCTAAATGCATGAGAATGATATGTGAGCACAATTTAATGGCAAAAATCAATGCATACTCCCCTAGCAACATTTACAGAAGCAAAATGATGCAAATTAATATAAGCATGAACATCAACCAATTTCAAGAAAATTTTGACCATTTGGGGACCTAGAAAGGTCGAGAAAGGCTAGTTAAACCTAGCTCTCTCCTAAGGTTCCAAAACACTCTTTGTCTAAATGTTTGGTAAATATATCCACTAATTGGTTCAATGTATCAACATAGTCTAGAACAACATCATTTTTCAAAACATGGTCTCTAATGAAATGATGTCTAATTTCTATATGTTTGGTTCTAGAGTGTTGGATAGGATTCTTAGTGAGACAAATGACACCAGTGTTGTCACGCCTAAGGGGTATGACATCTATTTGAACGCCATAATCTAAGAGTTGTTGCTTCATCCAAAGAACTTGAGCACAACAAATTTCTAAGGATATGTACTCCACTTCGGTGGTAGATAAGGCTTTGTTATTTTGTTTCTTAGAGAACAAAGATACGAGCATACTACCTAAGAATTAACATGTTCAGGAGGTACTTTTCCTATCTATCTTGCATCCCCCATAATCCGCATCCGAATAAGCATGAAGGCTAAAGGAAGAATCTTTAGGATACCAAAGGCCTAAGTTAGGTGTGTCTCTAAGGTATCTAAATATTCTCTTAATGGCAACTAAGTGTGATTCTCTAGGACTAGCTTGGAACCTATTACACAAGCAAACACTAAACATAATATCTGGTCTACTTGCGGTAAGGTAAAGAAAAGAACCTATCATAGATCTATAAAGCTTAGAATCTACAGACTTACCTCCTTCATCTTTGTCAAGCTTTATAGAAGAGCTCATAGGAGTGGCTTGAGGCTTTACATTCTCCAAGCCGAACTTCTTGAGCATATCATTCACGTAATTTGCTTGATTGATGAAGGTTTCATCCTTCATTTGTTTGATTTGGAGCCCCAAGAAGAATGAGAGATCCCCCATCATTATCATCTCGAACTCACCTTGCATTAGCTTAGAAATTTTTTTGCAATACCATTCATTAGTAGAACAAAAAATGATATCATCAACATAAATTTGTACTACTAAGATGTCATTACAATATCATTTTATGAAAAGTGTAGTGTCCACCTTGCCTTTTTCAAAACCTTTTTCAATTAAAAAGTTTGAAAACCTTTCATACCAAGCTCTAGGAGCTTGTTTTAAACCATAAAGAGCTTTGGTTAATTTAAAAACATGATTTGGAAATTTAAGATCCTCAAAAACACGGTGGTTGTTCAACATACACTTCTTCATTTATAAAACCATTTAGAAAAGCACTTTTTACATCCATTTGAAAAAGCTTGAAATCATGGTAACATGCAAATGCTAGAAGCATCCTAATAGCTTCCATTCTAGCTACGGGTGCATATGTTTCATCAAAACCAATTCCCTCTTCTTGAGTGTAACCTTGAGAAACAAGCATGGACTTGTTTCTCACTATGTTACCACTCTCATCTGATTTATTTCTAAAGACTCATTTAGTTCCTATAGTAGATTGATTACTAGAGCTTTCAACTAATGTCCATACTTTACTTCTCTCAAATTGATTAAGTTCTTCTTACACGACCAAAATCCAAAAATCATCTTTTAATACTTCTTTGATATGTTTAGGCTCAATACATGAAATAAATGCAACATGATTCATTAATTTGAGAGAGGATCTAGTAATTACCCCCTTGGATGGATCACCCAAGATTTCACCACCTTTGACATAGTTGAACTCCCTTGGGTATGTCACCTTCTTTTCCTCAAGAGCCAAATCCTTCAAGGCTTCAAAAGGTGGATCTTGTGCATCTTCTTCTTTGGTTGGAATCTCATCAACCTTTGATGTTTGTCCTCCATCAATGGCTTCAATGATCCCTACATCATCATCATCACAAGAATCCTTCCTCGGAAGGAGGTTATCATCGAAAACAGCATGTATAGACTCTTCTACTACTAAAGTTCTCTTATTAAATATATGATAGGCTTTAGAGTTTAAAGAACATCCTAGGAAAATAACTTCATCACTTTTAGCATCAAATTTAACTAAGTTGTCTTTTCCATTGTTTAAAACAAAAAACTTGCAACCAAATGGATGAAAATAGCTAATGTTAGGCTTCTTAGATTTTAAAATCTCATATGATGTTTTCTTCAAAAGTGGCCTTATCATTACTCGATTTATGATGTAGCAAGCGGTATTTGTGGCTTCGGCCCAAAAATATTTAGGTAAATTATATTCACAAAAGCATGGTTCTAGCCATTTCTTCTAAAGTTCGATTTTTCCTCTCAACTACCCCAATTTGTTAAGGAGTGTGAGGTGAGGAAAAATTGTGGCTAATCCCATTTTCATTTAAAAACTCTTCAAAACCCAAATTTTGAAACTCGATTCCATGATCACTTCTAATGTGAGTGATTTTAAGTTCAATATCATTTTGAGTTATTTTTGAAAAACTGATGAATTTTTCTAAAGCCTCTTCTTTTTTACTTAAGAATAGAACCCAAGTAAACCTAGAATAGTCATCAACAAGTACAAAAGCATATGATTTACCACCCAAGCTCATAGTCCTAATTGGCCCGAAAAAATCCATATGAATCAATTGTAAGCATCTACTAGTAGAGACATCATTAATGGATTTAAATGTGGTTCTATGTTGTTTACCCTTAGAGCATGCCTCACATATTTTATCATTAGAGAACTTAAGTTTTGGTAAACCTCTAACTAGATTAAGGGAAACTAATTATTCTAAAACACTCATGCTAGCATGTCCTAATTTTCTATGCCAAAGCCATGAGTCATGTTCATCATATGCAACTAAACATGCATGAGATGTGTGAATGTTATCTAAATGCACCATGTAGATATTTCATATCCTATGCCTTATCAACATCAATTGATATGTTTTAATGTTCTTTATTTCACAACCATTTTTATCAAAGAGAACATTAAAATCTTTATCACATAATTGACTAATGCTCAATAAATTATGCTTAAGATCATTGACATATAAGACATTTTCAATGAATATGGAATATTGGTTACAAATGGAGCCAATACCCTCAATATGGCCTTTGGAGTTGTCACCAAATGTCACTGCTCCACCATGCTTTGGTTTGAGCTCCTTGAATCTACTCTTCTCTACGGTCATATGTCTTGAGCATCCACTATCAACGTACCATTTGTTTTGACTTGAAGCTTTGGCCTTGTAGCAATGCTCCCCCTACAAAAAAAGAAATTAGGCTTTGGTTTTTGGTACCCAAACCATTTTGGGTCCATGTGTGTCAGCCTTCAAAATCTTGGTTCCCTTAGGAATCCAAAGAGACATAGCATCATAATTCTTAGAAGTTACTAGTTCCTTAGGAACCCAAACACTCCTAATTCTTTTATTTTTAGATTGCTTTGAAAAATTTATTTGTTTAGGATAAAAAGGTTTTCTTTTTACATATGGGGTTTTAGAAGAATTTCTTTTCTCAAAATTATTTCTCCCAATAGTAATAAAGGTTTTAAGATTATCCACCTCCTTGGTGTGATAATCTTGAAAATTTGAAAGAAGTTTTTCTAAATCAACATTTTTCTTTTTAAGATCATTTGAAAGATTCATTAAATATAAAACCTTATTTTCCAATTCTGAATTGGTTTTGAAAGAGACTCATTTTTATTTTTCAAATCGGAAGTGATTTTCTTGTTTTTTTCAAAATTGACTCTTTATATTCGTCAACCAATTCATCATACACATTTTGTAACTAATCATATTTGTCATATAATTCATCATAAGTAAGAGATGAGTTAGAGTGTACCATTTGTTCCTCTTCAAGTGCCATAAGACAAAGGTTGGCCACTTCCTCCTCCTCTTCAGATGACTCCTCGTCACTCCAAATTGCCACTTGAGCTTTGAGTTTGTTCTTCTTCCCAAAGCTTTTCTTTCTCAATTGATGGCACTCGGATCGAATTTTCTCTCTTGAAATCGCTAGTTCCCTCATATGTCGTCTCGAGGGTATCTCAAACTTTCTTGGCGCTTTCGATGGAAGAAACCTTTGAATAGATATCAAGACCGAGAGCACAAAAGATCGTATGCAAGGCTTTGTCATTTACTTCCAACCTTCTTCTATCTTCATCGGTCATCTCGGCTTTAACCTTTGGGACTAATATTCCTTCACTATCTCTTTTCATTGGGATGGTTGGCCCATCTTCTACAACGTCCCATACCATGTAATCGTTGGATTTGATGAAGAGACACATCTGATTCTTCTAATATGGGTAGTTATTCCCATTGAAGAATGATGGTTTGGCGGTGGATTGAGACTCATAGAGGTTGGGGCCAGAGGTGGATGTCATTGCTTCAAGCTGTTGTTGATCAAACTCTCATAAAATCGACTCAAGAGGGTTGTAATCCTTCCAATGAGTGTAGCTATGATATCAATTGTTGAGTTGATCAAACAATTGCAAATGGCCAAGAGGGTGGTGAATTAGCAATTAAAAATTTGGTGGGAAAAATTTGATGAGTGAAAATTTGGACACAATGCAATTAGAGTGGTTCAAGTTCCTAAATGAACTCTACATCCACTACCTTAGCTCCCACTAAGGATTTTCAACCAATCCACTAATTGATTCTTCCTCTTTTCTTGGATGAGGAGGAAACCTTACAATTTTGATTAACCTTTCTACCCAAAGCTTAATCCACTCATTCTTACAAAGAAGTGTTTTTGGTAAACTTTACAAATGCCTCTCTAAGGATAATGTTTACCCAATTATAATCAAACACTCCCCAAACTCACAATAAAAAATACAATGAAAATCACAATGGAGTTGGGTACAAAGATTTGACTTTAAAATGAACAAGGTATGAATTTGAATGCTTTGATGTTGCTTGAAGGCTCAATCGTTGTTGATGGTGCTTAAAATGCTTCGTTTTATACATTCTCATTGATTTCTAGTCGTTTGGGTTGTTGCGATCATCAATAGAGCCGTTGGGGCTCTCTCTTCCATCCATAAATGCAGTTCTGCAACTACTCGTATCGAAACATGCTAAAGTAGAAAGAGCCATTAAGTGCATTAAAGGGGTCGTATCGAAACATCCAAGGCCGTTTCGAAACTATAGGGGATGTTTCGAAACCCGGTTTCGAAATAGTTGAGTTTATTAAAATTCTAGTAGCAAATCGTTTTGAGACCTTTCTAGGCCATATTGAAACGAGCTCATATTTTGAAAAGTTTTCTATCTAACAAGTAACGGTCGAAAACATTAAATGCTTAATTTGAAAATTTTTAACCCCCGTATCGAAACGATAACTGTCGTTTCAAAACAAGGTCAAAGTTTGACTTGCCCAGATAAAGGTCGTATCGAAACGATTTGAATCCATTTCGAGACTTGTTCAATTTGTAAATTTCCAGTGGAAAAAACGTATCGAAACAGGCCTAAGCCGTATCAAAACACTTATGCAAAATTTATAGTTTTGGCTTGAAAACACTTAGAAAATTTTATAAGGATTAATTTTAAATCTTAAAAACATTTTTGGTTAAATTTTTACTTGTCGATTTGATCTTTTTGAGAACTTAAAAAATTTATTTACTTTGCAAAATAGTCCTTAAAATATTTTTTATATCAAAATCAAGTAAAGTTAAATTAAGGGTTTTACAAAACCCAAATGAGGAGTTGCAAAAGAAGGAAAATGTTACATTGCAACAATGCTGGACATTGGAAGAGAAATTGCCTTGTCTATCTTGAGGACATCAAGAAGGCAAGAGAAAATGGACAGTTTGGATCAGGTATTTATGTTATTGATATTAATATATCAACATCTACTTCTTGGGTATTATATACTGGTTATGGTTCACACATTTGTACTTATGTACAGGGACTAAAAATGAGTAGAAAATTGGAAAAAGGAGATGTGGACCTACGAGTGGGATATGGAGCAAGAGTTGCTGAATTAGCTATAGGAACATATACTTTGTCATTACCTAGTGGACTTGTTTTAGATTTAGAGGATTGCTATTTCGTACCTTGTTTGACTAAAAACATTATTTCAATTTCTTGTTTGGACAAGATTTGTTTTGAGATTACCGTTAAGAATAATAGTTGTTCTTTTTCCCTCAATAATGTTTTTATGGTACGGCTCAATTAATCAATGACCTCTATATCTTAGATCAAGACAACTCCATATATAAAATAAATACGAAAAAATCAAAAACAAATGACTATAATCAAACTTATCTCTGGCATTGTCCCTTGGGTCATATAAGTGAGAAATACATATCAAAACTTTATAAAGATGGATTTTTGGATTCTTTTGTTTTCGAACAATTTGATATATATGAACCTTGCTTAATGGGAAAATGACCAAATCACCATTTGACGGTAAAAATGAGCAAGCAAGTGATTTATTAGGTCTAATACATAGTGATGTATGTGGACCGATGAATACACAAGCCAGAGGAGGGTTTCAATACTTCATTACTTTCACTAACGACTTCAGCATATATGGGTATGTTTACCTAATTCATCATAAATCTGAAGCCCTTGAAAAGTTTAAGGAGTTTAAGAATGAAGTACAAAACCAGTTAGGAAAGAGTATCAAAGCTCTTCGATCAGATCGAGGAGGAGAATACTTAAGCCTAGAGTTTGATGAACTCCTTAAAGAATGTGAGATTGTCTCACAACTTACACCTCCAGGTACTCTGTTAGGCTTGATAGGCTATTTTTTCCTTCAACCGATTTGGTTAGCCAAGTGGTGGAGAAATTGGATTTTTGGGTGATTAAGGTGTGGAAGCTAAAAGATAAAAGACACGATAATTTAGAGTGGTTCAACCTTCTAACAAGCACCTACATCCACTACCTTATCTTCCCACTAAGGATTTCACAACAAATTTACTAATTGATTCGTCCCCTTTTCTAGGCTTAGAAGGAAACCCTTACAACGATCAAAGCTTTCTATCCCAAAGCTTGATCAAATCCTCTCTACAAGAGATAAAGGTAAGCAAACTAAAATACCTCTTACAAGGTTGATGTTTGCACACTAAAGAACTCACCCAAACCTAAACACTTGAGAAAATTTGATAATTTAGGCTCACAAGCGTTGTCTATACAAAGAATGAATAATTAAAGCCCTAAGACAAATTTCTCATCATATGGTTGTTGAAAATTGAAGCATTAGTCTTCCCTTGATGCTTGGAGGTCCCTTTTATACTCCTAATTGAGTTTTTAGCCGTTGAGAACCGTTGGGATTGAATTAGAACCGTAAGAGACTTTATTTCCTTCATTAATTGCAGTTCTGGAGCTGTCCGTATAAGAACACTTGTGGTCGTATCGGAACGCCTTCTTTAGAACTAGTTGTTGAAGTCTGATGCAGCATGCCATACAGAAACATTTTGTGCCGTATTGAAACGTCATGCAATTCAAATGACCGTTAGGAAATAACTGTTGGGGTGTCTGCCACGTAGGCTTATCGAAACACCAAAGGGTGTTTCGAAACAACCTCAGTGTGTATCGAAATAGGTAAGCCCTCTATGGAAACAGATTATGGTAGTTTCAAAACATATCGATACAAATTGTGCCTGTATCGAAATGGGTACATTAAAAGCACTAGTTTGGCTACTTAAAAACGTTTCAGACATTGCCAAAACCTTTTGAAAACACCTCAAACTTATTATCAAGTTGTTTCTGACTTAGAGTGTATTTTAACTTCTTTTCAATTAAGTTCAAAACATTTTTCAATTATTATATCAAAACATATATTTCTACAATCTCCCCCTTTTTGATATAATAAAACCAACTTGAAAAATTGTTTGGGATTCTTCCCCTTAATATTTTAAAAATTTGAATAAGAGATTTTAAAATTTGAATGAAGTTAAAGCTCCCCCTTATTCTCTTGAAAAATCAAATTTTCAAACCATTTCTCCCCCTTTTTGTTATATAAAAAAGAATTTAAAAGATATTAAGCTCAAAATAACATAGGAGGTTTAAAACACAATTAAAAATTTAGGTTTTAAAATTGGCTTCCCCTTACTCTAAGCATCAAATGTTGTTAGTCCAACAATATGATAATCTAGTTATAAAGAAAAATAATCTAATTAAAACAAAAACAACTAGAAATTTTACCAACACTTGAACTTCAAGGGAGGATGTGAAGCCTTCCTTCTTCAAGTGTTCTTCTTTGTGTGTATGGAGCTCCCCCTCAAATTTGGACTTGTTTATCACTCTCCATCACACCTAAATAAGAGAATCATCTAATTTTCGGTATCCAAGTTGCTTTGGATCCATAAACGTTATTGACACAAAATTTAGTCCCCTTAGGAATCCATTTTATAATTTCATCCTTTTTAGTTGAAGTACATAGTCCTTTCGGGACTCAAATACTTATAAAAACTTTACCATTCAAAAATTTAAGGGCACTAGTTTTTCTAACATTAAATTTTGATTTTATAAAACTATTTTTCTTTTCAAGCTCTTTGGAAATCAAATCGTTTTCTTTCTTAAGATCATTCAAGGCATTTGATGATCTTTTTCCATCTTCTGAAGCAAATTTTGTAAATCAATAACTTTTTGATCAAAATCATTTAATTTTGCTTCAAAATCCAAATTGGTTTTAGAAATAATTTCATTTTCCTTTTTCAAATTTGAGATTAATTTCTTGTTTTTGGAAAATGATGCCTTGAATTCAAAAACCAATTCATCATAGGCATCTTGCAACTCATCAAAAGTATATGAATTTGAACTAGATAAGTTAGAAGTTACCTCACCCTCTTGGAGGGCCATGAAGTATAGGTGGGTTACCTCTTCCTCTTTGGTGGAGTCTTCATCATTCCAAGTTGCCACATATGCTTTCTTTGATGATGACCTCTTCTTGGATTCGATTTTTTTTGGAATTCACCATCTTTTTCTTCGATTCATGTTTTGATTTTTCTTTCTCCTTCTTCATGAGCCGAACAAATTTGTTGAAGAAAATGGTCATCTCTTCATCTTCACAATCCTCTTCGCTCAATTGAATGTGTTGGCATGTAGAGGATGAAAGGGAAATGAAATTTACATCGATGCATTGCCTCTTGATCTTCTTCCCCTTCTCCTTCTTCAAAGGTAGAGACATCATCACATGGGTAAGAAAAGATCTGATTAGCTAATCAAGCATGAGCTTCTTCAAGTCTTTGGCTTCAATAATGGCCACCTTTTTTGAATCCCATGACTCGGGAAGTGAATAGATCACCTTCTGAACGAGTTTGTCTTCCGAAATTTCTTCTCCAAAATCTTTGAGTTGATTGACGATTGTGGAGAATCGGTCGAACATCCTCTTGATGTGTTCATCTGGGTCTATCTTGAAGTTCTCATACTCTAAGTTAATAAGACCGATCTTGGTCTCCTTTACTTCATTGGTTCCCTCGTATGTGACTTCAAGCTTGTCTCATACTTCCTTGGCATCTTTGCAAGAGGACATCTTCTCATAGATGTTGGGGCTAAATGCACAAAAGAGGATGTGCAAAGCCTTGCAATTGAGTTCCATCTTCTTGCGATCATCTGCATTCCATTCCGCCTTTACTCTTTGTGGCACATAAGGATCCTCTTCAACAATATCTCAATAGGATGTTAATCTTTCAATGAGCGTATCTGGTCCCGTCGAAAAATGGTGGCTTGTCGATGGATTGCGCAATTTGACCGTGAATTGTTGTATTCAGCTTCCCGGATCACCTCAATAGGATGTTAATCCCCTTCGATTGAGTCTCGCTATGATACCAATTTTTAGGCTTGATTGGCTCGATTTCCTTCATCTAATTTGGTTAGCCATGTGGTGGGGAAGTTGGATTTTTGGGTGATTGAGGTGTGCAAGCTAAAAGATAAAAGACACGATAATTTAGAATGGTTCGGCCTTCTAAAAAGCACCTACATCCACTACCTTAGCTTCCCACTAAGGATTTCATAACCAATTCACTAATTGATTCGTCCCCTTTTCTAGGCTTAGGAGGAAACCCTTACAACGATCAAAGCTTTATAGCCCAAAGCTTGATCAAACCCTCTCTACAAGAGATAAAGGTAAGCAAACTAAAATCCCTCTTACAAGGTTGATGTTTGCACACTAAAACACTCACCTAAACCTAAACACTTGAGCAAATTTTAAAATTTAGGCTCACAAGTGTTGTCGATACAAAGAATGAATAAATAAAGCCCTAAGACAAATTTCTCATCATATGGTTGTTGACAATTGAAGCATTAGTCTTCCCTTAATGCTTGGAGGTCCCTTTTATACTCCTAATTGAGTTTGTAGCCATTGAGGACCATTGGGATTGAATTAGAGCCGTTGGAGACTTTATTTCCCTCATTAATTGCAGTTATGGAGTTGTCCGTATCAAAACACGCGTGGCCGTATCGAAACGCCTTCTTCAGAACTAGCGTTGAAGTATGATGTATCATATTGTACCGAAACACTTTGTGTCATATCGAAATGTCCTACAATTCAAATGACCATTGGGAAATAGTCGTTGGGGGTTTTAGCCGTTGGGGTGTCTACCATGAATGTGTATCGAAACATCAAAGGGTGTTTCGAAACAACCTTTGTCCGTATCGAAACAGGTAAGCCCTGTATCGAAACGAATTCTGGCAGATTCAAAACGTGTCGATACAGATTTTGCCTGTATTGAAATGGGTACATTAAAAGCACTGGTTTAGCTACTTCAAAATGTTTCAAACATTGCCAAAAGCTTTTGAAAACATCTCAAACTTATTTTCAAGTTGTTTTTGACTTGGAGAGTATTTTAAATTCTTTTCAATTAAGTCTAACACATTTTTCAATTATTATATCAAAACATATATTTCTACATACTCCACAACACAATGAAGTCTCTAAAAGGAGAAATCAAACATTGTTAGGCATGGTTCGGTCAATGATGAGTCATGCTAATCTTTCAACTTCTTTTTGGGGACATGCGCTAGAAACAGTTGCTTTCACATTAAATTGTGTTCCATCTAAATCAGTTCAAAAGACGCCATATGAGTTGTGGACTGGGAAGCGTCCTAGTATGTCTTTTATGAAAATTTGGGGATGCAAAGTTTATGTTAAACATCAGATGTCTACAAAACTCGAACTCAAATCTCATAAATGTAATTTTTTAGTGTATCCTAAAGAAACTAATGGATACTATTTCTTCAATACATCTGAGAACAAAGTGTTTGTTGCTCGAATAGGAGTCTTCCTCAAAAGAGAATTTATTCTCGGAAAGGAAAGTGGGAGAAATATTGAACTTGATGAAATTCAAGATCAACCACAAATCACTGAACCAGAGATCAAACAACCACTAGTTCCACAAAGAGTTAAGGAACATCCAACAGTTCTTAAAACACAACCACTGCAGAGATCTATGAGAGAACGCAATGCGCCTGAGAGATATGGATTTCTTGTCACATTGCATGGAGACGTTCTTCTCACAGACCAAGATGAACCTAAGACTTATCAGGAAGCAGTGGAGAGCCCAGACTCTGAGAAATGGATTAGAAGCCATGAAATCTGAGATGGATTCTATGTCAGAAAACAAAGTATGGACTTTGGTCGACCCACCCGAAGGGGTTAAGCGCATAGGGTGCAAATGGGTTTTCAAAAAGAAAACTGACATGGATGGAAATGTACAAACATACAAAGGGCGATTGGTCGCTAAAGTATTTTGTCAAATTCATGGTATAGACTATGATGAAACTTTTCCCCTGTTGCTATGTTTAAATCTATCCGGATATTGCTTGCAATAGCTGCATATTACGATTATGAAATCTAGCAAATGGATGTCAAAATTGCTTTCCTTAATGGAAAATTAGATGAGGATGTGTACATGACACCGCCTGAGGGTTTTTTTGATCAAAAAGATACCTTAAAGTATGGAAACTAAAGAGATCCATTTATGGGTTGAAGCAAGCTTCTCGAAGTTGGAATCTTCGTTTTAATGAGGCAATCAAAGAGTTTGGTTTCATTAAAAATGAAGATGAGCCATATGTTTTCAAGAAAACTAGTGGGAGCACTGTTACATTCTTGGTATTGTATGTGGATGACATACTAATAATAAGAAACTACATGCCTACCTTAAAGTCTGTAAAGACTTTGTTAGGAAAATATTTTTCTATGAAAGACTTGGGTGAAGCAACCTATATATTAGGAGTCAAGATTTATAGAGATAGATCAAGACAACTGCTAGGACTAAGTCAAAATACATACATAGACAAAGTACTGAAAAGATTCAGTATGGAAGAATCTAAAAGAGGATTCTTACCTATGAGACATGGTATTTCACTCTCGAAGGAAATGTGTCCTTCAACACCTCAAGAGAGAGAACTCATGAGTAAGATTCCATATGCTTCGGCCATTGGTTCTATCATGTATGCCATGCTATGTACACATCTGGATGTATCATATGCACTAAGTATGACAAGTCGATACCAAGTAAATCCTGGTGAAGGTCATTGGGTTGCAGTAAAAAACATCCTTAAGTACTTAAGAAGAACTAAGGATACATTCCTTATGTATGGAGGTGATGAAGAACTAAGGTTATACTGACACAAGCTTCCAAACTGATAAGGATGATTCTCGATCGCAATCGGGTTTTGTGTTTTCCCTTAATGGAGGTGCGGTAAGCTGGAAAAGTTCAAAGCAAGATACAATAGCATATTCTACAACAAATGTCGAGTATATTGCAACTAGTGATGTTGCAAAAGAGGTTGTTTGGATCAAAAAGTTCATATCTGAACTAGGGGTCGTGCCTAGCATATCAAATGCTATAGATCTACGTTGTGACAACAACGGATCCATCGCACAAGCAAAAGAACCCATATCTCACCAGCGATCCAAACACATACTTAGGCGTTACCATCTTATTCGTGAAATCATTGATCGAGGATATGTAGAAATATGCAGAGTACCAATGGATGATAATGTCGTTGATCCGCGAACAAAGCCTCTAACACAGCAGAAGCATGAATGTCACACTAAGTCTCTTGGTATTAGATACATGAGTGATTGGTCTTAGTGCTAGTGGGAGATTGTTGGATTATGCCCAAAGACCAATTATGAGATGCTTTTAAAAGACATACTTATTTTATCTTCTTTATTAATAAAGCCATTATTATTATTTAAGTCTTATTTTGTGCATCTATAAATAAACTGAATTATAATAAAGTCCTTAGAATAATATAGTTATTCTTGAATGTCCTTAGTCGAGAATTATTGTGGGCGTGGACAACAACAATATATTAAGACTAATATGTAGTTGATTGATAACAAAGTGTTGTTATTGACATAGAGATGTCAAAATCAATACAAAAGTATGTGTTAGAGAACAACATACTGGACTGGATGGCTATGAGCATGTTTCTTGGATTATTATGTGACAGTCATAACATTGCTCATGGTGATAACTAAGTGTATGATCTTCAGACTTGAGATCATCATTATTTCAATATCGAGAGTGACATATTTTGATGCAGTCAAATGTGTGTTGTAATAGACTACATTATAAAGACTAATATTGGATATGTCACACTCTATATAGCGAAATATGGTTGATCAAGATAGGATTTGTCCCTCCTACATAGTAGGAGTATTATCATAGGCCACTTGATTGAGTGAGACAAGAAAATGCATGGCCATGCTCGAATAAATTGATATGAGATATCATAGTTATTCGTTTATCATAGTCTACTCAAGATATCACGAAATATTAGATGGACTATACAAGTGTGACTAATCCATGACTTGTGTTCGATCTAGATATAAGGACAAAATGATGTAATACATAAAAGAAGTTAATCACGGAAAAAAGGTAAAGTCGAACCACGACTTCATGTAACTTAGGTAGCAATGATGTATTGCTAGATGCCACTCATTGTTTGTAATATTAGAATTGTTCTAGATATTACTACTAACGTTACATGAACTTACAAGGGTCACACCCTATGATTGAAACGAATAAATATCAACTAGATAGCTTGTGTTCAAACTTGTTGTACACGTAATAATTATTAATGACGAAATTATTATAATTATAGATAATCTCGTTTAGATATATATTAATAATTAGATAATTATTGTAATTATCAAACACTATTAATATATATATCTATAGAAACCTAATTAAAGTAGAATCATATTCAACATATTTAATTGTATTCGGTTAAATATATTGTATATTTAATGAATTCTAATTAAAGTAGAATTAGATTCTACATATTTAATTATATTCGGTTAAATATATTGTTTATTTAATGAATCCGAATTTAATTAGAATTAGGTTTTGAATGATATATAAAGGCATAAGGTCTAGTAGCTAAAGTATGCTTTTTCGGAAAACCTCTCTAATAGTTAGAGAAGAGAAAATATTGTTCGTTTCGTTTGGGTGGACTGCGTAGAGGTCGGAGCGCTATTGTGACGACTCAGATTCGATTTGGTTTATCTTAACTCCCTAAGGATATCCAGATACCAGATTTATTAAGATAATATTTCATCCTTACTCACCCCAAATTCGTCCCTTGTACATTGATCACTGGCGGAATTTGCCGAATAATTCTTCACTGCGCCATGGGGTGTACCAGCGTTTCCCAACAATAAACATAGTGTACCTTTCAAAATAATGAAAATACTATAATTATGAACCATTTTAAATTTTTACCTTTCAAAATCAAACAACCAAATTCACTCATCTGGGCGAATGTGGCTCGAAAAAGTCTTCAGGGTCACTTATACCCATAAGAACCATAGTTGAACCCAGATCATCAGAAGAGGTACTGTTGGAAGAACTTTCTCGGTTTTCATAGAGTCTATTTCCATATCTTTCGACAAGGGAGCCTCTTCTATATTGTAGAGTGTTTGGGTGTAATCTATTTATGAGCGTAAGTGCACACTCCTGTCAAGTTATAGTATATAATATATCGTCTCCAATAGGGATTGGACAGCTTGGTTCGAATTTTTGTTCCTGCACAAATAAAGTAAATGCACAAGTGAGATGGTTGTTTGAGAAGAAAAGTAAAATAAAACACAAGTAATAAAAGGAAGTAATCATATTGATAGAGAGGGCAGGGTTATGTTGCTGCTTAGTGTGAAACTGCGTTGAATAGGTCAAATCGTTTTGTGCTGCCACGATCTGCTGCCTCGGCGGGTAATGGCGGATTGAGGTGGTGGCAACTTTCGATGCCACAACGGAACTCTGTTCTTTCAACTTGTGTTGTCCCAACAGGTGAGATGGAGAGAAGTCCCAGCGGCAAGTCTGGCAAAAACTCCAAGTTCGGCAAAGCAATTCTGAAGTGATCCTACCTATGTCTAGGTTGGTATTCTGTTACTGCGTGATGTAGGCAATACCTAGCAATCTCAGCGTAAACCTAACATAGGCAATCAACGTTTGGTTGCTCCTTTTAGCCGATGAAATTATAACTTATGTCTAAGCCAAATTAGTCAACACCTCGACATGATGAGACCGTGCCTAATTCTTTCGTGAGTTTGACACTCTCGTTCCCGACAAATGGATTTCCTCAAATGGACTTTTGGAACTAATTGAAGAAGTGAAGCACATGAATTAAGCAAACTTAGAGTATTTTATTGCAAAAACAAAACTTGAAAACATAAACAACTGTTCTCACAACTAATTACAACATAACCCAAACCCAAGAGAAATTTAGAACATGTCGGCGGCAAGAAAACCTAAGCGATGCCTAAAGAAAACCTAAGATGTTTTGAATTAGAATTACAATGAGTATTTACAGACATTAGCTAGGTTTAGTCCTTATTGAAGTAGAAGTCTTCAAAGTAGCTTTCCACAATAAATGCGACTTTAAACTATGACTTCTTTGAGTTGATTGTGGACTTTATCATGTTGCCTCGTTCCGCAAGCAATCTCGAGATTTTGCTTTGATGACTCTACCCGCTACTACAGACATCGGAAAATTGAGTGGACAACATCGATAGAATTAGGGTTTTTTGCTATACAAATCGCACTCCGGTTCTCCATCTTCATAGTCTACTGCCATGGGCAGCAAGATGGGCGGCGATAGCATTCTGCAGTTACTGTTTCTGGTCTGGAACTGCATCAGTACAGCTCCATGGTTTGCTCTTCAACATCGCATCCTTAGCTCCTCTTTCACCTGTTAGCTTTTAGTACCTAAAACCA
Organism: Hibiscus tridactylites; assembly: GCA_958450335.1. NCBI lineage: Eukaryota > Viridiplantae > Streptophyta > Magnoliopsida > Malvales > Malvaceae > Hibiscus > Hibiscus tridactylites. Next base: position 74,533,091 of record OY288269.1, on the reverse strand, counting down.
AAAGTACACTAAAACAATATATTTTCTTCACCAAATAAAAGATAATCTATAAAGACATAGCAAAGCCAAGAAATACTGTAAAATGCAAGGCATGGTCCTAATTATGCCTAAGATGTGCTTTAAAACAACAATAAGATGAGATGGAATGTGCAAGAAATATGGAACTTGTGGACACTTTACACACCCCCAAACTCAAACTATTGCTTGTCCTCAAGCAATGCAACCTAACATAATTGCCCTTATAATAACTAGAAAGAAAAACTTGTTTTCAACTTGATTTCATGCCTCAAGGTCGTGGCACCTATATTAAATTTGTGAAGGGAATTTAGCAAGAAAATAACTCAGAATTAATTTCTAATGCCAGTGAAGTGTGTGCAGGATTGTGTACATGATGAATGTGCAGAATAACTAAATAAACAAAGATGTTGTAACGATATATAAGGTTGTTGTCGAGGTAGCACAGTTAAGCACAATATTTTAATCATGGCAATGAGGTATTCAGCTTATCACAACTACTCTTCTAGGTCTGAAATTAAGATAGGAGCAAACTACAAAACCCTGAACCAATGGAGTAGAGTCATCACGTGAAGGCTTTCATTCACTAAGGCTAATTTATCCGTCACTTCAAAACTTTCAGATTCATGGACTTTGATAGTAGCGGAGTGTCCTCGCACATGATTCTTCCTAGAGCCTATTGCGGGCACCTTTAGGGTAAAACACCAATGTTCTTTGTTTTTACTTCTACTGTCGTGGCAGTGCTGTATTTTCCTATTTCTCTTTTCTGCCTCTACGGCTACCTGCAACCATTGTTAGAACTTTGCAAAGAATTCTAAAAACAACCCGGCAGTGTTCATTAGATATTCTAACAAATTCAGCAAGTAACATTTGTGTTTTGACAGTTTTGGCAAAAAGAAAAAAAAAATTCTCAGTCATTTTTCACATTTTTCCCATAAAAAGTTTGTTGGTATTGCTTCAAGTGTTACTAAGGCCATATCCCACATTGGTTGGGAAAATGGTTAGTGAAGGGTATTTATACCAATGCTTCCTCCCCCTTGTTTAGTAGGAAAGAACAAGGGAAGTCCTCGCGCGCCGCTGCCGCCGCCGCCGCCATCTGGCTCGGCTCAGGCTCGGGCTAGGGTAACATGTGTCTTCGACACGTACGCGCGCGTATCTATTTTTTTGGAGAAAATTCGTATGGAATTTTCTTAAGAACAAAAGATTATATGTGAAAGAATTTTATAGGCTTCGAGAAAAACTGTTCGAATTCAGAATTTATTTTTTAAAATTAAATTCGAATCTGAACGTTTGATTCAGTACAGTTTTATTTTGATCCAGTGCAGTTTAATTTGAATTTATTCGAATATAAACAGCTTGTTCCAGTGTTGAATTTAAATTGTTTTCTCAGTCAGATTCATGTGTTCATAGAGCTGTTACTGAGCTTAATTACAGAATTAAAATGTTGTTATTGAGAAGCTGTTACAGCAGCTGTTACAGAAAGTTAAATATTGTTGTTATACAAATTTAATTATGTAATTATTTGGACAGTGAAATGTCTATTATGGACATAATTTTCAGCCTATAAATAGAGGTGCTACATGCACCATTTGGATTATCAAACACATTGCAAACACTTCCAAATTCTCTCTGATTCCTCCATTGTTCGAGCATCATTCGAGTAGTACCACCGTTGTTCACTCTGGAGTCGAGTGTACGGTTCTTGGAGCGTCCGTGTGCACATCGGGGGACATTCTGCCTGTGAAGCGACTACACTGTTCGGGGCAGTTTTGTTTCTAAGGCAGTGGCCAACATACCACGACACGGTTCACAATTTCATTCATGTTTTTGTTTTTTATTTCCATTCAGTGCAAACAGCCGATTTTGCAGTTTTATTTTACCAACAATTTAGAAACAAAACTTATCTCCGATTTTGCAAAATGGCTTCCTCATCCGCACTACTAAGAAAGCTCATTCCCGACCTTTCCAAGCTAGATCCATTGGATGGCAGCAACTATCGAAGGTGGTCCCAGCGCATCTTGATTTTCTTTGAGCAATTGGACCTTGACTATGTGCTGCTCAACGAACCACCCGTTGGTCCCCCTACCGTTGATGTTCCTGCCGATAACCAAGGACAGATTGATGCTGCCGCCGATGCTCTTCCTGCTGCCACCTTTGCCAAGTATGAGAAGGACAACAAGATGGTCCGTTGCCATCTCCTAAGTCACATGTCCAACAAATTATTTGACATATACCTTAAGGAGAGGAGTGCAAAGGTGATATGGGATTCTTTGGACACAAAATATGGCACCGATGACGCGGGGATCAAAATGTACGTCGTGGGCGAGTGGTTGAAGTTACAGATGAACGACAATAAGCCCATCATGGACCAGGTTCATGACTACGAGAATCTTGTCTCGGACATCATAGCGGAAGGCATGCAAATGTGTGAGGTTCTGCAAGCAAATGTCCTTATCGAGAAGTTGCCAAAGTCTTGGTTCGATTATCGCAACTCCCTCAAGAACAAGAAAAGGGACATACAACTTCAGTAGCTGATCGGTCACATGAAAATCGAAGAGGCCCATTGTTTGAAAGATAAGGTTACTAACAAATTTAGTCACTTATCTTTTAAATCTAATTTAGTTGAGTCTAGTGGTGCTTCAGGGTCCAAAAAGCCCTTTAAGAAAGGCCCCCAGAGCAAAAAGCCCAAACCACAGAAGACTACCAACTTCAAGAAACCGGTCAAGGCCAAGCCAGATGTGAAAACCATGAAGTGCTACGTGTGTGGGCAAGCTGGTCATAAGGCGTACCAATGTCAGCACCGTTTGGACCGCCAGAACGAGACTAGACCACGCATGCATGTGGCGGAGGACATGGATGATGATGCCATAGCCGCGGTGGGTTCGGAGGTTAATCTTGTAGAGAAGAACACCGAGTGGGTCGTGGACACAGGAGCTTCTCGATATTTCTGCGCAAAGAAGGAGTTCTTCACCGAGTTCGAGGACGTGAAAAATGGTGAACGTGTGTACATAGGAAACTCCAGCAGCTCTCAAGTGATGGGCAAAGGCAAGGTTTTACTCAAGCTGACTTCCAGTAAAACTTTGGCCCTTAACAATGTCCTATATGTGCCTACCCTGCGTAGAAATTTGATCAGTGGTGGCCTCTTAAATAAGGCAGGCATTAAGTTAGTTTTTGAGGCAGATAAACTTGTACTTTCCCGTAATGGTGATTATGTCGGGAAAGGTTTTTTAAGCGAAGGTTTATTTGTCATAGAAACTCAACTTAATGAAAATAATAAAGCTACCACTTCTGCTTATATTGTTGAATCTGTTGATATATGGCATGCTAGATTAGGACACGTAAATATTCAATCCCTAAAGAAAATGATGAATATGAATATTTTGCCTAAACTAGACATAACAAACTATAATAAATGTGAAGTTTGTGTAGAAGCCAAGCATGCAAAACCTACCTTTAAAAATGTTTCTAAAAGAAAGACTGAACTATTAGAACTTATTCATACTGATCTAGCAGACTTTAGAAACACTGAAAGTAAAGGAGGAAAACACTACTACATAACTTTTGTAGATGACTTCTCTAGGTATACAAAAGTTTATCTCCTAAGAACTAAAGATGAAGCTAAAAACTTCTTTCTTATTTATAAGGCAGAAGTTGAAAATCAGTTAGATAGGAGAATAAAATGTGTTAGGTCTGATAGAGGTGGTGAATATGGATCTAATTTTCTAAAAGAGGTTTGTGAGACGAATGGCATAATACATGAAACTTTAGCCCCTTATTTTCCTCAACGGAACGGTATAGCCGAGAGGAAAAACAGAACTTTAAAAGAGATGATGAACTCATTGTTGATTAGTTCTGGGTTGTCTGACAGCATGTGGGGGAAGCCATTCTATCGGCTAATCATATTCTGAACCGAGTACCTCATAAGAAAATTGATTCTACCCCATTCAAATTATGGAAAGGGTATGCCCCAAATTTACAATACTTGAAAGTGTGGGGGTGTCTGGCCAAAGTGGGGTTGCCAGACTTTAAGAAGTCCACCATTGGACCTAAGACCGTTGATGCGGTGTTTATATGCTATGCTTCTAACAGTGTCGCATATAGATTCATGACTTTACAAGACTCTTCTATTTGTGAATCTAGGGATGGTGTTTTCTTTGAAGATATATTTCCTCTCAAGAAACCTAGAATAAGTGTTGAAACACAAATAGAAAACTTGCCATCCAGTTCTTCTAGTGTGCCTGCTAGGTCTTCTCAAGAGATTGAATTTGAGCCTAGAAGAAGTAAGAGACAAAGAGTTGAAACCTCTTTTGGACCAGATTTCATAACTTCCTTTATTTCTGAGATAAATGATTTAGACACTCTTTCTGATCCTATAGCTCAAGCTTATTTGTTAGATGAGGATCCTAAAACTTACGAAGAAGCTATACGATCTATCGATGCTAGTTTCTGGAAAAGCGCTATAAAAGATGAACTAGAATCAATAATGTCTAATCATACTTGGAAATTAGTTGACTTTCCTAGAGGATTTAAAACCATCAATAGTAAATGGGTCTTTCGAAAGAAACTTAGACCAGATGGTTCTATCCAAAGGTATAAGGCAAGGCTAGTAGTTAAAGGGTTCACTCAAATATTTGGTCAAGACTTCTTTGATACTTATTCTCCTGTCACTAAAATCTCAACGATCCGTGCATTGTTTGCACTAGCTTCCATTCACAAGTTGCAAGTACGTCAAATGGATGTAAAGACTGCATTTTTGAATGGGGATCTAGATGAGTAGATCTATATGGAGCAACCTCTTGGCTTCGAGGCGCTTGGTATGGAAGGCAAAGTTTGTAGACTTAAAAAGTCACTTTATGGCCTGAAGCAAGCTCCTAAATAGTGGTATGAGAAATTTCATAAAACTATTCTTAGTTTTGGTTTTTGTTGTGAATGGTTCAGATGCATGAGTGTATTCGAGGATGTTTGGTACTGATTGTGTCATCATAAGCTTGTATGTTGACGACATGTTGATTTTCAGTACTAACATTGAGTCCATTAACAAAACAAAAAGTTTCTTGTCCACTAAGTTTGAGATGAGTAATTTGGGAGAAGTCGATGTAATCTTAGGAGTCAAAGTAATCAAATCTGAAAAGGGATTTTCTTTAAGTCAGACACACTATATCGAGAAAGTGTTAAAGAAATTTGACAGTTTTGATGTCATCCCTGTTCAAATTCCTTATGACTTTAGCATACATCTCTTTAAGAATAAAGGAAGTATCATTTCTCAAACGGAATATGCCAAAATAATTGGCAGTCTAATGTTCTTAATGAACTATACTCGGCCATATATTGCCTATGTTGTAAGCAGACTTAGTAGATATACTCATAACCCTAGTGGTGAGCACTGGGTTGCTCTTAGACGCTTACTTAAGTACCTTAAGGGTACTATGGACTGGAGACTTGAGTTTGTTGGCTTTCCTGCTAAATTAGAAGGATATTGTGACACCAACTAGGTCTCTGATAGTGATGAAGTAAGCTCTACGAGTGGGTATGTATTTACTTTGGGAGGAGCAGGAATTTCTTGGAAGTCTTCAAAACAAACTTGTATTGCTCGCTCTACTATGGAGTCAGAGTTTATAGCTCTTAACTTAGCTGGGCAAGAAGCTGAGTGGCTAAGGAGTTTGTTAGCCGATATTCCGTTGTGGGGAAGTCCGACTCCTCCTGTTTCCTTGTTGTGTGATTCACAAGCTGCGATTTCTGTTGCCAAGAGTCAAGTTTACAATGGTAAAAAGAGACACATTCGCATAAGACATGAATCTGTTAGACACTTAATAAGGAATGGAGTACTCTCTTTAGAGTATGTGATGTCGGAAAGAAACCTAGCAGATCCGCTTACCAAAGGGTTAAGTCGGAAGTTGGTCCTAGATTCGTCAAGGGGGATGGGTTTAAAGCCTATTGGTTGAGGAATTCATGGTGGATACCCAACTTAGTTATCTAACTTCAATGTGGTCAAAAGAAACCATGGAAAGACTCATAGTGTACATTTCTCACTGCCTATCCCTATGACGAATGATGTACATGTCCAGGTTGAGTACTATTACTCTTAATAAATTCATAGCCCAAGTTTTGGGTGGTCTTTGTGAGAAAGACTTGATGAATTTACCGAATCATGGTTGAATACTTATTCTTAATAAGTTCATAACACAAGTCTGAATGTGTTGTCCTATTGAGAAGGACAAGATGAACTTACCGCCAGAAAAGGTTGAGTTTCAAGAAACTCTTAATGAATTCAAAGTTTGAATGATCCTATTGAGAAGGACATTTTGAACTCACCAATAATGAGGTTGAATATTCATTCGTAATGATTTCTTATCCCAAGACTAGGTGGTTCATTTTAAATGAACTTGAAGAAATCACCATATATCTATAAGAGGTTGAGCCATTACAAATGGTTCTTAATTTTTTCATAGCCCGGTTTCAAGGTGGTTTATATCGAGATAAACTTGATGAAATAACCTATGTAAATGAGAAGGATTAGCCACCTTTTGTGAAAAACGTTGGGCCGTTTTTCTAATACACTTACTAGAATCATGAGGTAAGATGGCCAAATATACACTTGTGTGTATATATATATATATATCTTACACATTGAGAACTTCGGTGGATGAAGGAGTTAGTTGTTTGTTATGAGTTTACCCCTATCTTAGAAAGTTCAAGACTAGTTTCACTTATCTAAGAGAAGGATCGCTCATCATCACTATGTACTAGTTCAAGATACGTTCACTAGTGCTTAAGCAACTAATTCTGCTATTGCTCGTCTGAGGAGGTCTGTGTTTGAGATACAGATGAATTCTTTCGCATTAGTGGGGGAATGTTGGTAATGCTTCAAGTGTTACTAAGGCCATATCCCACATTGGTTCGGAAATTGGTTAGTGAAGGGTATTTATACCCATGTTTCCTCCCTCCCTTGTTGAGTGGGAAAGAACAAGGGAAGTCCTCGCGCGCCGCCGCCGCCGTCGTCCGGCCGGCCGGCTTGACTCGGCTCGGGTAACACGTGTCTTTGACACGTACGCGCGTGTATCTATTCTTTTTGGAGAAAATTCGTATGGAATTTTCTTAAGAACAAAAGATTATATGTGAAAGAATTTTTCTTCTTATTTATAGGCTTTGAGAAAAACTTTTCGAATTCAGAATTTATTTTTTAAAATTAAATTCGAATCTGAACGTTTGATTCAGTACATTTTATTTTGATTTAGTGCAGTTTAATTCGAATTTATTCGAATATAAACAGCTTGTTCTAGTGTTGAATTTAGACTGTTTTCTCAGTCAGATTTATGTGTTCATAGAGTTGTTACTGAGCTTAATTACAAAATTAAAATGTTGTTATTGAGAAGCTATTACATCAGTTGTTACAGCAAGTTAAATACTATTGTTATACAGATTTAATTCTGTAATTATTTGGACAGTGAAATGTCAATTATGGACATAATGTTCAGCCTATAAATAGAGGTGCTACATGCACCATTTGGATTATCAAACACATTGCAAACACTTCCAAATTCTCTATGTTTCCTCCATTGTTTGAGCATCATTCGAGTAGTACCACCGTTGTTCACTCCGGATTCGAGTGTACGGTTCTTGGAGCGTCCGTGTGCACCTCGGGGGACATTCTGCCTGTGAAGCGACTACACTGTTCGGGGTAGTTTTGTTTCTAAGGCAGTGGACAACATACCACGACACGGTTCACAATTTCACTCATGTTTTTGTTTTTTATTTCCAGTCAATGCTAACAGCCGATTTTGCAGTTCTATTTTACCAACAAAGTTCAATTTATTATTGGTGTGAAATAAGTAATCGGCTAACTATCATAGGCACAAGTTATATAACAAATTTTCCTTTTCCGATTATTACTAAGGCAAGTACAATGCAACTTATATGCTAATAAGTATGCATAGACAAAAGATACGAGAACTATCCCCCCAAACTCGTGATGGGCATTGCGCTCAATGCACAAAATAAAACATAAAATAGAAAAATAAATACAATAGATAAAGAAAACAGAAAAATAAAATGAAGAAAAGAGAAAGAGAAAGAACTAAAAATTTGCTGAGGGTTTGAGAGGAGGCTTGAGTATTTTCTGCTGAGGAGGAGGAAGAGGTTTGGATGATGAAGCGGCGGCCGGCAGATGTCTTGGCGGCAGTCTTAGCAGGTGAGATTATTGCTTTCTGCGGCGACTGTACTCTTTTTGGCGTAGGATGAGGCTCTTCTTGAGGTTCGGCAGGGAGAGCGACAGGAGGTGCTTCGCTCTCTTCTAACTCTGTCTCGTCATCCACAGGCTCGGCGGCTATCATATGCCGCTTTCTCTTCCTAGTGCCTTCAGTTGTGGTGATGGCAGAGGGACAATCGCCATTGGGATGGCTGCGGCTACTGCTACCACTATTGTTGTTGGTTTCGGCGGCTGCTGCTCAATCTCCTCTGATGAGGAGGTGTTCGCCACTATCACTACTGTGTAGGCAGGCGAATGGTGCTGCTGATGCTTCTCGGGGGAGTCTGGAACTGTGTCAGATGTGGTGGTGGCTGAGTAAGATAGGTAGTGCGTCAGAGAGGGCACCTGGCGAGTGGTATGGTGGGCAGCGGCGGCTAATGGCGTTCCTTGTGCTAGGGCTGCTGCTACAAGGTCTGCATGATATGGAGGCATGATGGGTCTGTCATCACGGAATTTTCGCAAGAGATAAGCCACAAAGGCTTATTGTACTTCCCTCACGTATTTCATGAAGGTCAGCTGCTGCTGCTTGATGCGCTTGTTGATGTCGATAAGGGTGTGAAGCAGCCTAAGGACCTCATTGTCTGGGGCAGCTTCAGTATTGTCGAGGGCGACTGGAGTGTTAGGATGGGAGGCAGATGGATGGCTGGGCATTATGGACTCTTTCTAGGGGTGGGAATTGTCGGGTACCCGGGATTCGGGTACCCGGAAAACCGGGTACCCGGTTCGTCCGGGTACCTCTTTAAACGGCCCGTATCCCGGCCCATTAAATCCGGGTACCCGGGATTCGGGTACCCGTAAAATTCGGGTACCCAAGTAATCGGGTACCGAGTACCCGGTTAATATTTTTTTATTTATTTTTTTTATTTTAAAATTAAAAAAATCATATGTTAAACACAAAAATATTTAAAAAAAATTGAACTTAAAACTTAAAAGAATATAATACAAACATAGAAAAAATATAGGGATTTAAACTTAATTTTAGAGTGAAAATATTAAGAAACATAAAATAAAATATATAATTTTAAATATAAAAAATATATATTAAATTTTATCGGGTCGGGTCGGGTACCCGGTAAAGGAAAACTCTCGGCCCGTGTCCCGAGAAATTTTCCGGGTCGGGTACCCGGCCCGGTCGGGTAATTTTTTTTCGGGAATTACCCGGTATTTTTATTTCGGGTAGTCGGGTTTTCGGGTCAGGTCAATCGGGTCGGGTATTTTATCCCACCCCTAACTCTGTCTTTGGGGCCTGCATCATTTGCAGGCGGACTTTTCTGGTCCACCCTTCTTTGGTTGTTGTCATTTTGTCTTTTGGGTCGGTCGACACTCCAAATTTGGCGCAAACGCCTGTGATGAGGGACAGGAAGTACAACCTACTCTTCGTCTTCCGGAAGCAGGTGTAGATCTCCTTGCAGGTAATTTCCCTAACATTAATGGGCCGGTTCATCATGATGTTGTGGATTACGGCAAGGCGCGGGCGATTGACGTTAGAGATGTGGGATGTGGGCAGCAGGCGCCTCTTGACGAATGTGTTCCATAGCATTGCCTCGGGCAGCAGGTGGCGATGTTGGACAGATCCTACATGCTTGCCTGCTAACCACGACGTGTTGGGCTTGCAGAGTTTGGCCTTGATTTTCTCATAATCGGAAACTGTTAGTGACTGCCTCCACTCCTCATGAGGGTTGTCGTGCATATCCATGCCATAGAAGTTGTTGATGATGGCAGCGTTGAGCTTGACAGGATCCCCTCGGACATACACGAATGGCATCTCCGGGCGGGGATGGTGGGCATAGAACTCCCTGACCATGGTGATGTTGGCTACCTCAGGTTTCTGTGCGAACATCTCCCATCCCTTTTTGTGGATGATCTCGAACAGGGCAGGCTCTAAGCCAAGGTCTCCCGTCTGCTTTGTATAGTGGAAGCCTTGCTCTTCCCATATATACTTCTTTGCGAGTTGAGTTCGGTATCTCATTTCAGCTGCGCGGGAGAAGAAGCGTTTGAAGGTGGGTTTGGGTGCTGATGATGAAGCCATGTGAGACGATTGTAATTAACTGAAATTCTAAAAGAAAAATAGGTAAGAGTTGTGGATGCAAGTAATAGATAGCAAGGAGGTGAAAGTAGAGAAAACAAATGAAGTGAGAAGGGTTTAAATAGAGGTTTCCGAGAGGTGTCGTGGCGGCATTAAATGTCTAACGGTCCAGTTGTCTCGCGCATGTTACGAGATTTTTGCCCGTTATTTTCGGAGCCGTTGGCAGTCAACTAGTTGTTATTCATTTCTGCGCTGGGCTGCCCTGGCTGTCTCGGCGGGATGGTGGGCGAGCTCCTTGTTGGGCCTCCTTCTTGATCCGGCTCTTTTATTCCTCAACTTGAAATTAAAATAAAATAAAAGTAATTAAGTAACTTCTGAAAAATAAAATTATGAAAACTAATCTAATCCTAAAATAAATTAAACTTTAATCCTAATGCATAAAAATAAAAATAAAGAGAATAAAATAAAAATTAAGTTATGTTGGGAGTGCATTTGGGTGCATCTCCCAGACATAACCACTTCATGAGGTAATTTAGCTTGTCCTTCCTTCCTGGGGGGTCCTCTTGTTCCTTCAGGTTCTGTGCTGCTGGTTCCTTCAGCCTGCCTCTTGGTCTGCCGCGACAGCTGTTGTCCTAGCATGTCTCTATGCTGATTTTGGCAGCTTTTGCATCTTGGCATCCTTCTTCTTCTTTTCCTAAGGGTTGTAGCACATTTAAATTTATGCTCTGGTGATCTACTTTCATGGTCAGCTCCCCATGTTCCACATCTATTAACGTTCTACATGTGGCCAAGAATGGTCACCCAAGGATGATAGGGGCTTTTTCATCAGCCTCACGGTCTAGGATGAGGAAATCAACTGGAAGAATCAGGTTGCCCACCTTCACTATGATGTCTTTGATTTTACCCTCTGGTTGTACAAACGATGGTTGACAAGTTTTAGCATGACATAGGTAGGTTTGGCTGGCCCAATTCCTAACTTATCGAAGACTACTTTGGGCATTAGGTTGATGCTGGCTCCCAAGTCTCACAGGGCTTTTGTTTCATGTTTGCTGCCTATCCTGCATGGGATAACAAAGCTGCTCGGGTCTGTTTTCTTAGGCGGCAGTTTGTTGTGCAGCATTGCCATGCACTCTTCCATTACAACAATTGTTTCAAACTCCCCAATTCTCTTCCTTCTAGAAACCATGTCCCTGAGATATTTGGCATAGTTGGGCATATTTTGAATGGCTTCTATTAGAGGTATATTGATGTGCACCTGCTTGAGAATATCCAAGAATCTTCTAAATTGGTGCTCTTGCTTCTGTTGCTTAAGCCTTTGGAAGAAAGGTGTTGGCAGGCGGATTTCCTCTAGGCGCTCCTTGCATGGGAACTTAATATGGGGAGGATCATCTGCTTCAGGACCGTTGTCTTGTTCAGCCGTCGAGGCGGCTGGTGTTGGTGCTACCAGGGCAGGCTGTTCCTTATGGTCTGGCTGAGTTTTTGGCTGTTTCTCTATCCTGGGTTCATCCAAATGCTTCCCACTTCTGGTAGATATAGCTTTGCAGTGCTCGTAAGTGGGTTTGGATGTTGCCTCTGAGTTGCTGGATGCTGCTCCCATTGTTCGGTTGCTGAAGATCTCTGTGAACTGCCCAAATTGGGTCTCCAGGTTTTTTATAGTAGCCTCCTGGTTGTTCATCTTCATCTCCGTCCTGTCCATGAAAGACTCAGTTTTATCAATGAATTTATTAGTACGAACAATAAAATCACTAGTTTTAGACATAAAAGTATGAAGAGTTGCTTCTAGTGAATTATTGTTTTGCGGCTGCTGAGTCTGTTGTCTGGACAGGTTTTGTTGGTAGCCTCCATATTGCTGAGTCTGAGTCTGTGAACTGCCCAAATTGGGTCTCCAGGTTTTTTATAGCAGTCTTTCGGTTGCTCTAGGAGAAGTTGGTAAGGTTCATCCATCTAGTGTTGTAGGTGTTCTGGGTAGGTCTGTTGTTCCTCTCGTATCCTCCTATAAAGTTGGCGAGTGCGGTGCAATTAGAGGAATCATGGTTGCCCCCACACTCGTCACAGAACGGCTCTACAACATTTGCCTCATAGACTTTCCCAGCAAGTTTTACGATGCTCATGACCAACTCTGTCAGCTTGTCAAGGTAGGCATTGACAGATTTTGAGGCTTCTACCTCGTTCACAATGGTTGACCGCCTAACACTGCCTCAGCGGGCTGTTGGATACTTGTAGTCGTTTTTGATGGCTTGATTCAGAATCCACAGTGCCTCATCTGGTGGTCTGTCAAGGATGATTCCATTGGCTGAGGCATCAATCATCATCCGTGTTGGGTAGTTCACCCCGTTGTAGAATATTGATACCTATGTCCAAGCCAGAAGACCATGTAGCGGGCGGTTGTTCAACATCTGTTGGTACCGCTCCCATGCTTCATACATCGGCTCATCATCCCCTTGTCAAAAGGTTGTTATCTCGTTTCGTAGTCTGTCTGTGACATTGTACGTGCTGAATCGGTCCAGAAAATCTTTACACAGCTCTGTCTATGTGTTGAGCGACCCTGCTGGCTGGTTGTTTAACCACTGTTTTGCCCTATCCCTCAGTGAAAAGGGAAATAATCTCAGCCTCAGTACGTCTTGATGGACCCCGTGTATTTTTAATGTTCTGCAGATGTCCATGAAACCTCTCAAGTGTTGTCGAGCATCTTCTGTGGCAGTCCCTCCAAATTTCCCTAACGTGTTGATCATGTTAAACATGACGGGCTTTAGCTCGACGTGGTCCGCCTCAATTTCAGGTTCTGTCACCGTCGGATCAAATCCTCTAAAATCGTGTGCCAGATAATCTCTAGTGGTTCGAACGGTTTGAGGCGGCCTGGGCGGAAGAGGGCGTTGCTGCCTTAGTGGATCTTGCTGATCTATGGGCGGCAAATCATGCTGCCCTTCTCTGTCATTTGCGGCATCGTTGGGTAGGTCCATTTTTACCTTTGCTTTTTCCTTTTCTTCTTTGTTTTTCCATAGGGTTACTTTGATCTCGTCCTTGAGCTCTCTTGTTCTACGCTCGATATCTTCACAGAAGAGGATTTCTCCTTTTGGATTCGCCCTGGTCATACACTAGCAAAGGAAACTGTAAAATTCTTTTTTTCGATTAGAAATAAAAAGTAAAAAAATAAAAGTGCAGAAATTAAAAATGAAATTCGTTGTTACCAATCCCCAGCAACGGTGCCAAAAACTTGTAGAGCGTTTGGGTGTACACTATTCATGAACGCAAGTGCACACTCCTGTCAAGTTATAGTATATAAGATATCGTCTCCCACAGGGATTGGACAGCTTGGTTTGTATTGTTGTTCCTGCACAAATAAAGTAAATGCACAAGTGAGATGGTTGTTTGAGAAGAAAAGTAAAATAAAACACAAGTAATAAAATGAAGTAATCAGATTGATAGAGAGGGCAGGGTTATGCTGCTGCTTAGTGTGACTCTGTGTTGAATAGGTCAAGTCATTTTGCATTGCCACGATCTGCTACCTCGGCGGGTAATGGCAGATTGAGGCGGCGGCAAATTTCGTTGCCACGGCGGAACTCTGCTCTTGCAACCTTTGTTGTCCCGGCAGGTGAGATGAAGAGAAGTCTCGGAGGCAAGTCTTGCAGATACTCCAAGTTCGGCAAAGCAATTCTGAAGTGATCGTACCTATGTCTAGGCTGGGATTCTGTTACTGCGTGATGTAGGCAATACCTAGCAATCTCAGCGTAAACCTAACACAGGCAGTCAGCGTTTGGTTGCTCCTTTTAGCCGCTGAAATTCTAACTTATGTCTAAGCCGAATTAGTCAACACCTCGACATGATGAGACCGTGCTTAATTCTTTTGTGAGTTTGACACTCTCGTGCCTGACAAATGGATTTCCTCAACTAGACTTTTGGAACTAATTGAAGAAGTGAAGCCCGTGAATTAAGCAAACTTAGAGTATTTTAATGCAAAAACAAAACTTGAAAACCTAAACAACCGTTCTCACAACTAATTACAACATAACCCAAACCCAAGAGAAATTTAGAACATGTCGGCGGCAAGAAAACCTAAGTGATGCCTAAAGAAAACCTAAGATGTTTTGAATTATAATTACACTCAGTATTTATAGACATTAGCTAGGTCTAGTTCTTCTTGAAGTAGCAGTCTTCAAAGTAGCTTTCCACATTAAATGTGACTTTAAACTCTGACTTCTTTGAGTTGAATGTGGACTTTATCATGTTGCCTTGTTTCGCAAGCAATCTCGAGATTTCGCTTCGACGGCTCTGCCCGCTGCTACAGACGTCGGAAAATCGAGTGGACAACATCGATAGAATTAGGGTTTTCTGCTCTACAAATCGCACTCCAATTCTCCAACTTCATAGTTTGTTGTCGTGGGCAGCAAGGTGGGCGGCGGCAGCATTCGGTAGCTGCTGTTTCTAGTCCGGAACTGCATCAGTACAGCTCCTTGGTTCGCTGCTTCAGCATCGCTTCCTCAGCTCCTCTTTCCCCTGTCAGCCTTTAGTACCTAAAACCAAAAGTACACTAAAACAACAATAATATGAGATGGAATGTGCATGAAATATAGAACTTGTGGACACTTTACATACATAGAAATAGCTCTTTGTTTATGCCAAAGCTTTCTAGCACAAATCTGACAGTATACCTATTGATTGGATCACATCTGGTCCAAGTTGAATCTCTGCAAAGATTTAAATATGCTTCCCTATGAACTGCATATGCAAGTTCTAGAGTGTCAAATAGTAAAGGTTTGTATTTTCTTTCATATGAGTCAATTTTCCAGGCATCTCTAAGCTCATTAAGACAAATCTTGGAAAATACTAAGTAAAACAAATACATGTCGCCTTCAACATTAATTTTTATGTTTGTCCGTATTTTTCTACCATGCTCAGATAATCCACTAATCCTATATTGCCTCATAACTACAATATCTATTGAACAACTACATGTATTTTCAACAATATATGAAAGACAAACATTTAGGTCTAGGCTTTGCCTTAAACCATCATACCACATTTTTAGTCTATGGACTTGAGATTGACTATCCATCACTAAAAAACAGAAATAGCGTCATCAAAGAAAACAATCATTTAGATTTTAGATACGAATCATACGGTTTTAAAAATAGATTAGAGCAACCACAAAACATAGAAACTACAAAGCAACCAAACAGTTGTTTTGTTAAAGGAAATAGAAAATAGAAAAAGAGGAAGAACATGTATCTACAAACAAAACAAAATAGACATGTATGTAAAAATCAGAACGAGGCATTTAAACATAATCTACAAATCAAAACAGAATAGACAA
This sequence comes from Hibiscus tridactylites, assembly GCA_958450335.1. Taxonomy (NCBI): domain Eukaryota; kingdom Viridiplantae; phylum Streptophyta; class Magnoliopsida; order Malvales; family Malvaceae; genus Hibiscus; species Hibiscus tridactylites. Next base: position 74,517,494 of record OY288269.1, on the reverse strand, counting down.
CATATATAAAAAGCAAAAGAAAGTCAATGATTTAATCCTTGTATGTGGTTTTGTTAAACCAGTCCACAAGGTCCTTTAGAAACCTCCTTTGACACTAGTAGCATCGTACAACGGGATGTTCAACCGATATACTCGGATTAAACCATTGAAACAAAACAGAGAACATGTATGTACAAATCAAAACTGAACAGAAATGTATGTACAAATCAAAACAAGGCATTTAAACATAAACAAGACATTTAAACATGTATCTACAAATCAAAACAGATAATCGAGTAATGTATCCAGTAAAATTTACAAATAATCAAAACAGAACATACATGTATAGTAAAACTTACAGTAATATACAAAATAGTCAACAAAACCAGTTTCCAGTAAGCTTAAGTCACAAGATCCTTCAGATAATCGAAGGCATATAATTAAAGACCAAAGGCATATACTTATAGAGTTAGTCCTTGTAGAGATCGAACAAATCTGAGATAAGAGGTATATTACAATCAACAAAAATGATAAGTTAGAAAAAATGAACAAATCTGAGATCAAACAAATCTGAGATGATAGATCGAAAAATGAACATAACGATAACACTAAAAGTTTGAATTTAGAGAGATTAACATTTAACAAAAATGAAAGTTAACAAAAATACAAAATACAAAAATCGAAAGAAAAAAGTGAGAGATATACCTGAAATTTTAGAGAGATTAACATTCAGCGAAAATAAAAGTTAACACAAACAAAAAATGTAGAAATCGAAAAAGAAAGTGAGAGATGTACCTAAAATTTTAGGGAGATTAACAATCAGCAAAAATGAAAGTTAACACAAACAAAAAATGCAGAAATTGAAAAAGAAAGTGACAGATATACTTGAAATTTTAGAGAGATTAACAGTAAGCAAAAATGAGATATCTACTTAACTTACCCAATCTGAGTCTTAGATTCTAAGAGATGAGACAAATGAGAGACTAAATCTCTGTGATGAACCCTAAATAGCAACCAAAAGTCCAAAACCCATACGAGAAAGTTCAAAGCAGTGAAAATGGAGAGACTAAGAGATCGGAGATTAGAGATTAGAGTCAAGAGAGATGAATGAGAAAATATCAGAGGTTGGATCATGGATGGATGAGATGAGAGATTTAGAGTCGAGAGAGAAGAAATTAAGAATATTAGATTAAGAGAGTTGAGAGAGAAAATGACAGCAAAGCGACGTAACCCTAACAAATAAAACTAGGGTTTGTTTCTAGTATAATGAGGTATTTATAGTTAGGGCTTTATTGGTTTAATAATTAAATTATTTAATATTTAATATTTAAATAATATATATAATTATAAACGTTACTTGAGGTTTTTTAAATAATACTTTAATTAATATTTAATTAAAATAATATTTTAATATATTTAAATTAATATTTAATTAATAATATGATAATAATAATTTTAGTATATTAAAATTAATATTTAATTTAGTTTTCAAATTTTTGTAATTTTAATTATAATATATTTAATTCAAATTAAAAATAAAATGGGTAAGCTTCACCCGTGGTCCCTTTCGTTTGGGGTTTGTTCTATTTTGGTCACCAGAATTCAAAAAAGATTATTCTTGTCACTTAAGTTTAGAATCGTGTCTATTTTGGTCACTGGGACGTTAGTCTCCGTTAATAAAAAAATTAATTTTTAATTTAACCCCCAAACTTTCAAAACTTTATTTTCCACCATCTTCCCCAAAAACAATTCTGAATCTAATTGGATAATTCGAATCCTTTCTTCGGTCTATTGTTGTCCCTCCAATCCTTTATTTTCCCTCCTATTGTCCTTCAAAATTGTGGGGGAAATACCAATCTTCGGTTTTTATAACTCTAAATTTGGTTTCTAAAACCTCTTCCTTAAATATCTCTTTATCTGTTCTTTCCCCCCCCCTTTATTTATTCTTCTTACAGAATTTAGAGTTTGTGCAATTTCACCCTATTGGAATCTATGGGGCTGGGTGCCTCATTACTGAAGGTTTGTGCCTATTCCATTTCTTATGAAGTGTGGTGTTGAGTTTTTTGGTTATTAGATAGATAATTATTTCATTTTTCCTTTTCAAATTTAATTTTTGTTGCACCTCTATATTTAGCTGAAGTTAAGAGGGGTTCATTTCTAAGTTTCATCTGCAATTTACAGGGTCTCGTGGTGAAGGTGGTATTCTTAGAAATAGTGAAGGTGAACGCTTTATGGAACGGTATGCACCTACTGCCAAGGATCTTGCTTTAAGGGATGTTGTTTCAAGATCCATGACCATGGAAATTAGGAAAAGTCGTGGTGTAGGTATGATTCTCCTTTCATTGCTGATATTTCTATAACCTAGCATCAAGAGTACCTATGTTTTTCCCCTTAAGGAGTTTATATGAGGTTGGCAATGTGCTGTGAGGTTTGTAGTATGGTGCTTGTGGTTTAGAGTAGGTACTCATTTTATGTGATTGTTTAATCCTAGTTTGATGAAGTTTTAGATGTTTTTGGCGATGTATGTGCCATCTCGTAAGAAGCTGTAGAACTAGTGTTTTGATATAATAATTGAAAAATGTTTTGGACTAATTTGAAAATAATTTAAAACTTGGTTTTAAGTCCAAACAACTTGAATATATGTTAGAGGTATTTAAAAAGGTTTTTGGCAATGTTTTTATTGATTTTAAATAGCCAAACTTGACTTTTCAAGCTACCCGTACCGATATGATTCAACCCGTATCGATACCTTTTTTGCCCAGTTTGGTCACTGCCAAAACCCGTATCGAAACAAGCTTGGCCGTTTCGATACAGTGAGGGATCGTATCGATACGCCTAGTTAGCGTATCGATCCCATTTTAATAACCCCAACGATCTTTTAAACGTCATACCGTACCGATACGCCCTCAAGCGTATCGATACGCCTAGGCTGGCAAGAACCCAACGGCTAGTTTCTGATGAAGATCGTACCGATACGGGTCTAAACGTATCGATATAGAAGGTTGTAGAACAACATTAATGAAGAGAAATAAAGTCCTCAACGGCTCCAGTTCATCTCTAATGGCTAGTAACGGCTACAAACTCATCAAGGAGTATAAAAGGAACCTCCAAGCATCAAGATATGGTTAATGCTTCAATTGTCAATCAAAAAATGATCAAGAATTGTCTTTGTACTTAAATTGTCATTTCCTTGTATAGACAAACACTAGAGAGCCAAAATTGTCAAATTTTCTCAAGTGTTTTAGGTTTTGGGTGAGAGCTTATTTGTGCAAACAAACACCTATTAGAGGGATTTGTGTTTGCTTATCTTTTCTCTTTGTAAAGAGGGTTTGATCAAGGCTTTGGGTAGAAAGCTTGATCGGTGTATAAGGGTTTCCTCCTAAGCCTAGAAAAGGGGACGAATCAATAGTGGATTGATTGGAAATCCTTAGTGGGAAGCTAAGGTAGTGGATGTAGACCTTGGTTAGAAGGTTGAACCACTCTAAAATCATTGTGTCATTTATCTTTTAGCTTCCACACCACATCCACCCAAAATTCCACCTCTCCACCACTTGGTGAGCAAGATCGGTTGAAGGAATCAAGCACCTTAAAACTCAACAATTGGTATCAGAGCTTGGCTCAATCGAAGAGGATTAACATCCTATTAGAAGATCTGGCAAGCTCGATCATCATTTCACACAACCGGCTCAATGGCGCAATCCATCGACAAACCGCCTTTCTTCGACGGAACTCAATATGCCCATTGGAAGAAAAAGATGAAGTCTTCATTAAGTCAAGAGACTACAAGCTATGGGACATAGTTGAAGATGGTCAGTTCGTGCCTCAACGAAGTAAAGCGGAGTGGAGTGCCGACGATCGCAAGAATATGGAGCTAAAGTGCAAAGCCTTGCACATCCTCTTTTGTGCATTTGGCCCAACCATCTATGAGAAGATGTCTTCTTGTGAGAGTGCCAAGGAGGTATGGGACAAGCTTGAAGTCACATACGAGGGAACCGACGAAGGTAAGGAGACCAAGATTGGGCTCCTCACCTTAGAGTATGAGAACTTCAAAATGGATCTGGAAGAGAACATCGAGAAAATGTTTGATAGGTTCTCCACTATCACCAATGGTCTCAAAGGCTATGGAGAAGCCATCCCGGAGGAAAAGCTTGTTCGAAAGCTCATCTACTCACTTCCCGAGTCATAGGACTCAAAGAGGACCGCCATCATCGAAGCCAAGAATTTGAAGACCTTGAAGCTTGATGAACTCATGGGGTCACTCCTTACTCATCAAATCATGAAGAAGAACAAAGAAGATGAGAAGAGGGAAGAAATTAGAGCTATGGGAGAGAAGAAGCTCAAAGGTCTTGGCATCAACACCAATGTCATTGCTCTCAAATCCTCCACTTGCCATCATGTTGAGTCAAGTGAAGAGAAGGATGAAGAGAAAGAGATAGTTCATCTCTTCAAGAAGTGTGCCCCATTCATGAAGAAAGCTTTGAGAGAGCTTGAACGAGAATCCATGAAAAAGGAGAGGGCAAGCACTTCAAGCCATAAGAAGAAGGCACATGTGGCTACTTGGAGTGATGAGGACTCCACCGACGATGAACAAGCCAACCTTTGCCTTATGGCCATCAAAGAAGATTCAAGGGTAACTTCTAATTCATCTATTTCATGTTCTTACTCTTTTGATGAATTAAAAGAAGCCTACGATGATTTGGTTTTAGAGTTTAAAAATCACATTTTGAAAAACAATAAATTGATTTCCAAGTTAAAAATTCAAAATGATTTGATTTCTAAAACCAAACTTGAACTTGAAGCAAAACTCGAAGAGTTCGAACAAAAATGTTTCGATTTACAAAATTTGCTTCATAAAGTTCAAGAAGAAAAGATTTGATTTCCAAAGAGCTAGAAAAGAAAAACAATTTTGGAAAATCAAATTTTTATGTAAGACAATCTATTGCCCCTAGATTTGTAAAAGGAAAATGTTTTAGAAGTATTTGGGTCCCAAAAGGACTTAGTACTTCAATTAAATAGGATGAATTTGAAAAATGGATTCCTAAGGGGACTAAAGTTTGTGCCACTAACGTTTATGGATCCAAAGCAATTTGGATACCAGAAATCACTTGATTGTCTTTTTCTAGGTGTGATGGAAAGTGATCAACAAGTCAAACTTTGAGGGGGAGCTCCATGCACACAAGGAAGAACACTTAAAGAAGGAAGGCTTCACATCCTCCCTTGAGCTCAAGTGTGCTAAAATCTAGTTGTTTTTGTTTGTTTGATTTATTTTTTTCATATAATTCAACTAGATGATTATATATGTTGGATTGACATTCTTAATGATGCTTTGAGTAAGGGGGAGCCATTTTAAAACCAAATTCTTATTTTTATTTTTTTCTTCTATTGTTATTTTGAACTTAAAAGTATTTTGAATTCTTTTTTATATAACAAAAAGGGGGAGAAATGGTTTAAAAATTGAATTTTCAAATGAATAAGGGGGAGCTTTATTTGATTTCATATCTTTAATCTCTTATTCACATTTTCAAATTTAAAGGGGGAGAATCCCAAACAATATTTTAAGTTGGTTTTATTATATCAAAAAGGGGGAGATTGTAGAACTAGTGTTTTGATATAATATTTGAAAAATGTTTTGGACTAATTTGAAAAGAATTTAAAACTTGGTTTTAAGTCCAAACAACTTGAATATATGTTTGAGGTATTTAAAAAGGTTTTTGGCAATGTTTTTATTGATTTTAAATAGCAAAACTTGACTTTTCAACCTACCCGTAACGATACGGTTCAACCCGTATCGATACCTTTTTTGCCCAGTTTGGTCACTGCCAAAACACGTATCGAAACAGACTTGGCCGTTTCGACACGGTGAGGGATCGTATCGATACGCCTAGTCAGAGTACCGATCCCATTTTAACAACCCCAATGGTCATATTTTCCAACAGTCTTTTAAACGTCATATCGTACCAATACGCCTAGGTTGGAAAGAGCCCAATAACTAGTTTTTGATGAAGGTTGTACCGATACGGGTCCAAACGTTTTGATACGAAAGGCAGCAGGACAATATTAATGAAGAGAAATAAAGTCCTCAACGGCTCCAATTCATCCCTAATGGCTAGTAATGGCTACAAACTCATCAAGGAGTATAAAAGGGACCTCCAAGCATCAAGATATGATTAATGCTTCAATTGTCAATCAACAAAGGATCAAGAATTGTCTTTGTACTTAAATTGTCATTTCTTTGTATAGACAAACACTAGTGAGCCAAAATTGTCAAATTTTCTCAAGTGTTTTAGGTTTTGGGTGAGACCTTATTTGTGCAAATAAACACCTATTAGAGGGATTTGAGTTTGCTTATCTTTTCTCTTTGTAAAGAGGGTTTGATCAAGGCTTTGGGTAGGAAGCTTGATCGGTGTATAAGGGTTTCCTCATAAGCCTAGAAAAGGGGACGAATCAATAGTGGATTGATTAGAAATCCTTAGTGGGAAGCTAAGGTAGTGGATGTAGACCTTGGTTAGAAGGTTGAACCACTCTAAAATCATTGTGTCATTTATCTTTTAGCTTCCACACCACATCCACCCAAAATTCCACCTCTCCACCACTTGGTGAGCAAGATCGGTTGAAGGAATCGAGAACCTTAAAACTCAACAGAAGCATATGTTTGTTTTTACTGTTATGTGATTCAGACTATTACCAATTCCTGCAAGCTAATTTGAACTCATGGTGTTGCTAATTGTAATCTTATATCCAATAGAACCTTTAAAGGACCATATCTATCTCCACTTGAATCACTTGCCTCTAGAGGTGCTTAAGGAGAGGCTTCCAGGTATCTCTGAGACTGTTGTCATTTTTGCTGGTGTGGATGTTACAAAGGAGCCCAAAATTTTGAAGGATAATAGGAGGGAAAAGAAAGGATTGTAGGGAAAACAATGGATCGAAGAACGGATTCGAATTATCCAATCGGATTTTGAATGGTTTTGGGGGAAGATGGTGAAAATAAAAGTTTTGAAAGTTTAGGGGTTAAATTAAAAATTAATTTTTTTATTAACGGAGACTAACGTCCTAGTGACCAAAATAGACATGATTCTAAACATAAGTGACCAAAATTTAGGGTTATCGGTCTAGTTTAGGGGATTAGGCTTATAGTTATTAGTATTTGCAAGATTTAGGGTTTGAGGTTATGGGTATATGTTTCAAGTTAAATGTTTAGGTTATGGGTCTAGTTTAGGGGATTATGCTTACACTTAATAGTGTTTGTATAATTTAGGGTTTAAGGTGTATGGTTAGTGGTATATGTTTCAAGTTAAATGTTTAGGGTTATGGGTCTAGTTTAAGGGGTTATGCTTATACTTATTAGTATTTGTAAGATTTAGAGTTTGAGGTTTGGGGTTAGTGGTATATGTTTCAAGTTAAATGTTTATGGTTATGGGTCTAGTTTAGGGGATTATGTTTACACTTATTAGTATTTGCAAGATTTAGAGTTTGAGGTTTGGGGTTAGTGGTATATGTTTCAAGTTAAATGTTTAGGGTTATAGGTCTAGTTTAAGAGATTATGCTTACACTTCTTAGTATTTGCAAGATTTAGGGTTTTAGCTTTGCAGTTAGTGATAAATGTTTTAAGTTAAATGTTTAGGGTTATGGGTCTAGTTTAGGGATTCAGTGTTTAACGGAGTATGCTTTCACTTTAATTTTTAATGATTGTAAGGTTTAAGGGTTAAGGTTTAGGGTTTACGAATTTATGTAACATGTTTCAATTAGAATGTTTAGGGTTATGGATTTAGTTTAGGGATTCGTGGTTTAGGGGATTAGGCTTGCACTTTAATTATTAGTGATCATAAGATTTAGGGGTTGACATTTATGGTTTAGGGGTTGACCTAACTAAAACTTTATTTTTAGTCCAAAATTACTCGTATATATTTCTATTTTTGGTAATTTAGTCAATTTATATTTTTGTTTATTCTAGTCCCTACAATTAATTTTTAGTCAAAATTGCCCCATATATATTTATATTTTTTTTGGAAATTTAGTCTAATTTATTCTAGCCCTAAAATTAAATTTTTAGTCTAAATTGATCCATATTTAGTTTTTTGGTAATTCAGTCCTAAATTAAAAAAATACCGCCCTGTTTCAAAAATCAAATCAAAATTAAAGAACCAAACGGTCATTTTAAATTTTTTAGGGGTTATTTGCACTTTAGGTCCTTACTACTTTAGGAGCTTTACACTTAGGTCTATTTCTTATTATTTAGTTTTAGTTTGATTCATTTTAGTCCCAATTTTAGGGTTTATGGTTTAGTCCTAATATTAGTGAATGTTTGATCCATTTTAGGGTTTAGGGTTTTAGGTTTACGGTTTGATTCATTTTAGTCCCAATTTTAGTTTAGTTTTAGTTTGATTCATTTTAATCCCAATTTTTATTCTTTAGTTTTAATTTAATTCATTTTAGTCCCAATTTTAATTTAATATGATAAACTATAGTTTTAATTTGATTCATTTTAGTCCCTAAAATTAATTTAATTCAATTTAGTTGTAAAGTGTCTAAAAGTCTTATTTTATTTACCCTTTTTACTCATGTTATTGTTAGACTTAGGTACATTTAAGTTACATAATTAGGCATTAATGCATATTCTCATAATTTCATTCACCATTAAGCTTGATTACATATTTTAGTGTATTTTGTGGAAATGGTGTTGTTTTGGTATGTATTTTTTTTGCATAAGGAAAATTGCGCGTCGAAACCCGTTGCGACAGTAGGGTGCTGCCGGAACCCATCGCGACAGCAGGGTGCTGCCGGAACTCGTCGCAACAGCAGGGTGCCGCTGGAACCCGCTGCGACAGCAGGGGAAAAGAATGGTAGGGAGGAGGATAAATCTGAGGAGCTGATGCTGAGGCATCAAACCAAGGAGCTATACTGAAGCAGTTCAAGTCAGAGAAAGACGCTGTCGAGCGCCTGCCGTCGCCATATATGTCGCCCAGGGTAGCAACTTGAGGAATTGGTGAATTGGAGTGTGATTGATGGAGCATAATTTTATGAGTCCAAATAAGCCCATCCACGCAATTTACTGATATCGGAAACAGCGGACAGAGCCCGCCAAAGGAGAAAATCAAGGCGGCCTAAGCTTACTTACGGTACAAGGCAACGTCAAAGGGAGTCCAAATTCAAGTCAAAGAAGTAAGAATTAAAGGATGCATTCAATGCAAAAGCTACTTTATCATGAGGAAGACTTATACTCCAAGGAGGACTTGATCTAGGTCATGCCCTATATATACTTGATCATACTTTGTATTTTAGACACCACATAGTCGACATAGCCTAGTTTCTCTTGTGTTTTCTTGCCGCCACTATGTTCTAAATTCTATAGGGTTTGGGTTATGTTATAAAGTAGTTGTGAGAATGGTTGTTTAGATTTTAAGTTTTTTTTTGCAACAAATTCAAGGTTTGATTATTTCATGTTCTTCAATGTTTTCAATTGAGTTCGAAAGATCGATTGGAAGCAATCTATTTGTTTGGTGTCGAGAGAGTCAAACTCACGAAAGAATTAAGCACAATCTCATCAATACCAGGTGTTGATCAATCCAGCCTAGACATAGGTTAGGGTTTAAGGCGACTAATAAGGAACGAACAAAGGTTGTTGTTCATTGTACGATTCACGCCGAAGGGTATCATCTGCAGTGGGCAACAACATCATTTTGACTTAGACATAAGCGGGATCATTATCGAAGTGTTCTGCCGAGCCTTGAAGGAATACCAAGTTTTCCGCAGAGCCATCCGTCCGTTCCACTATTGAGGCAGCAAAAGCGTCAAAGCAGCCAATCTGTCATCTTCCGTCTAGGCAGCAAAGTCTGGCAGCGCAAAACAACTTAACCTATTCAACCGCAGTTTCACACTACTATGCAACATAACCTAACCCATTCTATCACCCTGATCTTTTCTATCAATTACTTGTGTTTATTTAGTTTTTATTCTTTTATAAACTAAAATTTACTTGTGCATTTAATTTTCCTTGTGCAGGAATTGCGAATCGAATAAGTTGTCCACTCCCTGTGGGAGACGATATCTTTTATACTATAACTTGACAAGAGTGTGCACTTGCGCTCCTATTTAGAGAAAACCTAAACGCTCTACAAGTTTTTGGCTCCGTTGTCGACGATTGGCAACAGTAAATTCGTCTTTATTTTCTTGCATCCTTATTTTATTGCATGTAATTTCAGTTTTTTTATTATTCAAAAAAAAAAGAATATTCAGGTGCACTACAAGTCAAGGGCATCAACATGTGGGAAAGTTATTGCAATTATTGTGAAGGCAATCATGTGTTCGAAAGTTGCCATCATCTTTTTGCGGTAGATATGTCGAGAAAAACCACTCAGGAGTAGATGTTTGAATACGAACGACAGATGCCGTTGCCGCAGTTGGCGCCACAACAACAAGATTTTTCATGGTATAATCAAGAATCTCAAAAAAAATTACCATAACAGTTTTGCTGCAGAAATCGACATGCCCTGGCAATATAGTTATTTGATTCCATTACTCTTTTATTTAAGTTCTCTTTATTATTTTCGTGACAACAATTTAAACTATTCTTTTTCTTCTCGTGCAGTAATCCAAGGTGAAGCTATTAGCCCAGTCCCTGTGGAGAAGATATTCGATACTTACGTATCACTTTACTACTTGCGTCATGTACACTTGCTTTACATTGCGATAGACACTTTTACACGCAACAAGTTTTTGGCGTTGTTGCCGGGGACTGGCAACATAACTTTACCCTACCTTTTACTGCATTCTCTTTACTTTTCTATTTTTATTTGGATTGTTCAACTATACCTTTCACAAGGTCTTTTGTTTGCGTATGCACAGATCTCAACGGGGGAAGGAAGAGTACCAATTAGATCCTGAACCCGAACGAACGTTCAATCTCAAGAAACGAGTTTGTTACCTCGTTGAAAGGAACGAATACCTAGAGGAACAACTCGAAGCAATGGTGAACGAAAGACGCGAAGAAAGAAGGAATGACCAAAGGAATCCCTAGGATAATAACAATCCTGCCGGAGATGGAGGGAACGATCCACCTGTCGATCCTCCTGCCACTGCCGCACGCCGGTCATGCCGAGACTACATGCTCAATGATCATGTAGAACTAGAAACCACCCTGCCAGACGTGGATGTTGACAACTTTGAGCTAAAACCTGTTATGTTTAGCATGATCAACAACGCTGGCCAATTTAGTGGTGCTGCTACAGAGGATGCTAGGGAGCATCTAAAAACGTTCTAGGAAATTTGTGGTTCGTTTAGACTACCAGGAGTTAATCCAGAGATACTGAGGCTTCGGTTATTTCCTCATTCATTGAGGGACAGGGCAAAGACTTGGTGGAATAAACTAACGCCGGGTTCAATTCGAACTTGGGCAGATTTAACTCGTGAATTTTTGTCTCTTTTTAATCCTTCACACTTATCTGAGCGATTATGTAACGAAATTGCTACTTTTCAACAGGAAGACGACGAGCCAATGCACGAAGCCTGGGACAGATTTACCACTCTGCTAAGAAACTACCTGATGCATGGATTCCCCGTTTGGAACCAGGTAACTAAATTCTATAATGCTGCCAATTTACAAACTCGTATCAGAATTGATTCAGCAGCAAATGGATTACTGCTGGACAAAGACCCAGATGAGGCAATGGCAGTACTGAAAAATCTGGGGAAGAATGAGGAACACTTTCCTACAGCAAGAAAAGGGGGTATACGAGTTCTAGCTGTAAAAGATTATGAGGCCGACAGTTCGTTAAAATCACAGGTGGCATATCTCACTAAGGCAATGAGAAAGCTCTTGAAAGAATATTCACAGCATGTTTACTCTGCTGAAGAGGTATGCGAAACTTGCGATAGAAATCACAGTTCGGAGGAATGTCCATTACAGTTAGAAGAAGGGATGTATGTTGGGAACTACAATAAGCAGAATTATAACTCTAACAACTACAATCCTAGCTGGAGAAAGGATCCCAAGTTCTCTTGGAGCAATCCTAATAATGCCCTAAATCCTCAAGAAGAGAATACTCAGAATCAGGGGGGACCTAGATTACTGACTCGGCAGCAACCGCAGCAGCAGCAGTAACAGCCACCAGCTGCCACAACTAGTATACTGGAACAGACTTTGGCTACATTTATGTCTCAAACAGGAAACTACATTGAGAACATGAATCACTTTGTCAAGAAGACGGAGACATTCATGGATAAAACAGAGATGCGGATGACCAATCATGAAGCTACTCTGAAATCATTGGAGACACAGATGGGTCAGGTTTCCCAGCATATTAAACCAAGGCAGAATGGAGGATTTCCTAGCGATACTAAAAATGCTAGACAGCCCACACATGAGCAGTGCAAAGCCATCACTACTAGGAGTGGGAAGAAATTACCAGGGCCAGAGAAGGAAGCTGAATCAGTTAAGAAACCAGCCTTGGAATCAACTATCGAGGAAGCTGCCCCGACACGTGACAAACAGCCTGCTGCCGATGAGCCTGTCATGACAGCAGAAGGGACAAAGGAGAAAGATGTTGAACCAAAACCTCCTCAGATCCGAATGCAGTGGGAAGGACGTATTGCTGATTATCGTCCTCCACCTTCTTTTCCTCAGCGGTTACAGAAATTGAAACAGGAATCATAGCTTAAGAAGATTTATGATATTTTTAAGCAGGTCCATATCAATATTCCGTCGTTGGATGTTATAAAGGAAATGCATGGTTATGCCAAGTTTCTCAAGGACGCCATGTCGAAGAAATCCAGACTTGGGGAATTTGAAACGGTTAAGATGACAGAAGGATGCATGAGTATTCTGCACAAGCATCCACCCCAGAAGAAGAAGGATCCTGGGAGCTTCATCATACTAAGCATAATCGGAGACAAATTTGTGGGTAAGGCACTTTGTGATCTTGGTGCTAGTATAAATTTAATGCCCAAATTTGTTTTTCAGAAATTAGGTATTGGAAAAGTTCGGCCCACAACACTATTACTGCAACTGGCAGACCGCTCTTACGTTCATCCAGAAGGAAAAATTGAAGATATTCTGGTGAGGGTGGATAAGTTTATTTTTCTTGCTGACTTTCTTGTCTTAGATTGTGAAGCAGATGAAAATGCATCAATCATCCTAGGGCGACCCTTCTTAGCCACAGGAAGATCACTGATTGATTTGGAAAAAGGAGAACTCACTATGAGAGTGAACGATCAAGAAATCAAGCTGAATGTTCTCCAAGCAATGAAACATGCTGATGCAGAAGAAGAATGCAAGGCTGTCACTGAAGTTACCCTTGACCAACCCTGCATCAGGTCGGGCTGCCACGACATCAAAATTGGTCACTGCCTCAGCAGCCATTTAGAAGACTGTCACGACTGCACCGACGACAGCAGCTCCTCAGAATCTGATACTGAATATCCAAAGAAGGTAAATTGGATAGGCAATGGTCCAGGTAAGTTATTCGAGCCTTTAAACTATACCTCGGATAACCATATAATTCAAAAGCCATCAACTGTTGAGCCCTTGTTCTAGATCTTAAGCCCCTACCAGGGCAACTAAAATATGTTTTCCTTGGTTTAAATGATACGTTGCCCGTAATCATCTCTTCCAAGTTGATGCAGGAACATGAACAGCAGTTAATAAGGATGCTGCAGCAGCACAAAAAGGATATTGGATGGACAATAGCTGATATTCAAGGCATCGGTCCGGCACTATGCATGCACAAAATCCTTTTAGAGGATGATCATAAGTCGATCATTGATGCACAAAGACGTCTGAACGATGCTATGCAAGAGGTGGTGCGTAAAGAGATCATAAAATGGCTAGATGCTGGAATAGTCTATGCCATCTCGGATAGCAAGTGGGTGAGCCCGGTGCAGTGCGTTCCCAAGAAAGGGGGAATAACCGTGGTAACCAACGAAGAAAACAAGCTAATCCCAACCAAGATTGTGACCGGTTGGAGGGTTTGTATGGACTACAGGAAGCTTAACAAAGCTACCCGGAAGGATCACTTCCCCTTACCCTTTATTGATCAAATGCTTGATAGATTAGCGGGTAAGCCTTACTATTGTTTTCTTGATGGTTACTCAGGTTATAATCAAATAGCCATCGCACCAGAAGATCAAGAAAAGACGACGTTCACATGCCCATGCGGCACTTATGCTTTTCGGAGGATGCCATTTGGACTTTGTAATGCACCAGCCACCTTTCAAAGGTGCATGATGGCAATATTCTCCGATATGGTGGAGGATTTCCTAGAAATATTTATGGATGATTTTTCAGTCTCTGGAGACAACTTTGAAAGCTGCCTAGGCAACCTACAAAAGGTACTCGAAAGATGTGAAAAGGCAAACTTGGTATTGAACTGGGAAAAGTGTCACTTCATGGTGGATGAAGGGATAGTCCTTGGCCATAAAATTAGCTGCCGCGACATAGAAGTCGACAGAGCTAAGATCGAGGTAATCGAAAAGCTTCCACCACCCACCACAGTCAAGGGAATCAGAAGTTTCTTAGGTCATGATGGTTTTTATCGGAGGTTCATCGCGAACTTTTAAAAGATCACCAAGCCCTTATGCCATCTTCTGGAGCAGAACTGTCCATTTGACTTCAACGCTGAATGTACTGAAGCATTCAAGGTTCTGAAAGAAAAGCTGGTAACAGCCCCAATAGTACAGCCACCATATTGGAAACTGCCATTCGCGATTATGTGTGATGCTAGTGACTATGCTGTCGGGGCAGCACTTGGGCAGAGGAAAGACAAACTTTTTCATGTCATATATTATGCCAGCAAAACACTAAACGACGCCCAAGTGAACTACACCACCACAGAAAAGGAACTATTAGTTGTGGTATTCTCCATTGACAAGTTCCATTCTTATATCCTTGGAACGAAGGTTATAGTCCACACAGACCATTCTGCATTGAAGTATTTGTTCACCAAAAAAGATGCAAAGCCTCGACTGATACGTTGGATTCTGCTACCGCAAGAGTTCGACCTTGAAATCAAGGACAAAAAAGGGACAGAGAATCAAGTTGCAGATCACTTGTCAAGGTTGGAGAAGGGAAAGAATCTACCAGCATACGAGACACACATACTGGAGACCTTCCCCGACGAGCAGCTATTTGCTGCCACAAGCACTGCCGCGACAGCCATGGCGGCAAGTAAGTTTTCTGAACTCCCCTGGTATGTTGATTTCGTTAATTATTTAGTTAGCGGAATAACTCCTCCTGACCTTAATTATAAAGCTAGGAAGAGGTTCCAAAATGATGTTAAGCATTATTATTGGGACAAACCTCTTCTTTTCAAAATTTGTGCAGATCAAGTTATAAGGAGATGTATACCACAAGATGAACAGGAAGATATACTACATCACTGTCATGCTTCACAGTATGGAGGACACTTAGGAGGTAACAAAATTGTTGCCAAGGTTTTGCAGTCGGGATTTTACTGGCCGTCACTGTGACAAGTGTCAACGGACTGGAAAAATCTCAAGGAGACATGAGATGCCGCTGCAAAAAATTCTTGAAGTCGAGATCTTCGACGTTTGGGGGATAGATTTTATGGGACCATTCCCAACTTCATGTGGGAACTTATATATCCTCCTAGAAGTGGACTATGTGTCCAAGTGGGTTGAAGCGATCGGCACTCAAAAAAATGATGCCAAGACGGTTCAGAGGTTTTTGCATAAAAACATTTTTTCTAGATTTGGCATCCCTAAGGCGATCATCAGTGATGAAGGGAGGCACTTCGACAATAGGGCTATAGCTGCTGCCTTGAAAAAGTATGGTGTAACATATCGGATTGCAACAGCATACCACCCTCAGACCAATGGATAGACTGAAATATCCAACAGAGAGGTTAAGAACATTCTTGAAAAGATGGTTAAGCAAACTCGGAAGAACTGGTCTCTACACCTCAATGATGCATTATGGGCCTACAAGGCAGCGTTCAAAACTCCATTGGGAATGTCCCCCTATCGGCTGATTTATGGGAAAACATGCCATTTACCTGTCGAGATTGAGCACAGAGCATATTGGGCCATCAAGGCAGTGAATATGGACTTGGAAAAAGCTGGGCTGAAAAGGCTACTTGATCAGAACGAAATTGAAGAAATTCGAACAATGGCCTATGACAATGCAAGAATCTACAAGGACAAGACCAAGAAGTGGCATGACAAGAAGTTGCTGCCATGACAGTTATGCCTAGGGCATCTTGTGTTGCTATTTAACTCTAGGTTGAAACTCTTCCAAGGGAAGCTGAAATCTAGATGGTCTGGCTCATTCCAAGTGGTGCAGGTTTTTCCCCATGGTGCCATCACGATCAGATCTTTAAAAGACGGGCACCAATTGAAAGTGAATGGACAACGATTGAAGCATTATCAGGGGACTGAAGCCCCAAGAATGCAGGAAGTGGTTACCTTAGGAGATGCCCCACCTGGCATCCCTAATTTAACCTAAGTTTTATTTTTATTTATTTTTATTATTTATTATTTATATATTTGGAAATTAGAATTATTTTATTTTTAGGAAATAACGTTTTTATTTTTATTTTTAGGAAATAAAGGAGACAAGAAGAAGAAGAGAAGTGAATTCAGCCCACCATCCTTCCATCAGCCCAAAAAGCCCAACTTTGGAGCCTGCTGTTCCAGCTGCCACGACAGACGCGGAAAATCCAGCCTGTCGACACGCAAACGCGTAACAGACGCGCAGTAGACACGGAAATGCGTGACAGACGCGTCAGAAACCGTGTAACAGTTGGCCCCGTTATTCGCGCCTGCCATTACAGCTCCAACGGGAAGCAAACTCTCCCCTATATAAACCCCGATTTACTATTCATTTTTCACTCACTTCTACTCCTTCTACTTGTTTTCTCTAGATTTTTACTTGCTTTCATTTTTTCTTACACAATCCTTGCAACATGTCTTCTAGAAACACCCGCCGTAGTGCTGCATCAGGCTCTGCCCCGGCAGCATCAACTCCACGATCCTTCCAGATCCGTGACATGTGGGAGGAGAAGGGATTTATTTACACTTCGAAAAAGAGGAACTTGGGACTGCAGCCATTCATAGCGAGGAAAATCAGAGCCCTGCAATGGCAGATATTTGCGGAGCAATTAGAGAAGATGAACGTAACCCTGGTCCGAGATTTTATGCTGCCATCAGCAGCAGGAACGCGACAGTAGTCACCGTACGAGGGAGAGGGGTACCCTTCGAGCCCGAGTATATCAACACTCTCTACGGATTCTATGTGGGTAGAAACGAAGATGGCCACCAGCAATTTCTCGAGAGTCTAGAGCCTGCCGCATACGATGCTGTTATGGCAGAACTCACGGACGAAGGTACACAGTGGAACACTGATCCAAAAAACCCAAGGACGATGAAGAGAGTCCAACTCACCTCGGAGGCCAAACTGTGGAACGCCTTCATCAAAAAGCGAATTATGCCCTCCTCGCACAACACAACCGTCGACCAACCAAGGTTAGCCCTCATTCATTCTATATTAAATGAGAGGCCAATTAACGTTGGCATATACATCCTGGAGAGTATATTGGAATGTACATACCCGCCGACAGGACCACTCTTCTTCCCTTATCTCATCACCACCCTCTGCCGCGACCATCATATACTAGAAGCTGCCACAGATTTACGAGTCCAAGGGAAGGGCTGGACAGATGGAAATATACTCAGCATGATGGAACTCACTGCTGCCACCCCGCTGTCGTCTTTAGACCCTACTGCCACAGCAGTAGAGGCGACAGAACCCACCGACACCGAGCCTGCTGCCACATAACCTTGGCAGCCTACAGCAGCAGCACCTCCGGCCGACACCTCCTCCTAGATCCTTGCTGCCATACAAAAAATGGAGGAATGATAGCTCGGCCTCATGAGTTTCATCAGAGATTTCACCTCTTCCACAGTACATTTCATCCATACTTCTTTAAATTTCCCCGATGTTGTATTCCCTACTTTCCCCAATCAATACTTTGCTGCCACCACCCTTGCCCATACCCCCACACCTGCTGCCACGCCCAAGATGCCATCTGCAGCGTCCACACCGACCCTTGCCACAACAGCTGCAGGCGGCAGCCGCACAACCGACACATCTGCCAGGGGAACCAAGAGAAGGATGCCTTCAGCTGAACTCGACACCTATATAGCAGGTTTCTCCTCTTCCTCAATTTGGGAGGAATCTGACGACGAACCCTCTCTCAAGAGGAATTTGTCCAAGGAGTTCACACCAGTAAAGCGGCAGAAAACAGTGGCAGACAAGAACAAGGAAGATAGCGGCAGCAACAGTAGCAGCAGCAACTGTGGAGAAACCTCCTCACATCTCCCCTACCCATATTCAACCTCCAAGGGAGGCCAAAACGAAGAATACCTCTGCCTCCCCCATCCGCCAACCAACACCAGCCAAGAAGGTCCATGCCCGTCGGCAGATCCAGCTCAGCAGCAGCAGCAGCGGTGACGACAACGCCTAAATTTTAAGTTTCTCATCTTATATTACTGTCTGCCTTTTTATATTTTGTGAAATACTTTTCTTTTTTATTTTGTTTAATATGTCATTTGCATTGAGGGTAATGCAACCCTCG
The DNA here is from genome assembly GCA_958450335.1 of Hibiscus tridactylites. Taxonomy (NCBI): domain Eukaryota; kingdom Viridiplantae; phylum Streptophyta; class Magnoliopsida; order Malvales; family Malvaceae; genus Hibiscus; species Hibiscus tridactylites. The sequence continues at coordinate 74,498,928 of OY288269.1, read as the reverse complement.
AGTTTGGGGGTGGCATCCCTCCATTAATGGAGTCTTATTAAGTTTAAAAATTGTGTCTTTTACTTAGTTTATTTTTGCTTTAAAAAATGAAAATTTTGGCTTAAGTCTTTGAATTGAACATACCTGCCGTGACAACCTCTGTCGTGGCAGTGCCTTTAAGATAGTTTTAGGAGCAGTTTAGAGCCTTACTATAGTTCTGAAACTTAAACACCATTTGTGACTTTTATAATGCCTAGAACTCTACTAGTAAACTAGAATAGAAAGCTTAGCACTTGAGTTGCCCCTAGAGGTGCCTAAAAATGGCTCTAGGAAAAGAAGCTAAGAAAAATAGACTCAATACACCTAGAGGTGCCCCAAACCGGATCTAGGAAGTTAGCTAGAGGTGCCAGAAACCGGCTCTAGTCAAACTTAAGCTTGAGAAAATAAAATCGAGTCTGAATAAAAACTAAAGGAGCCTAAGAATTGCCTCCAAAAAAAGATGAAATTTGGCATAAAAATTCAAGTTAGAGGCTTAACTATTCTAGTGAAACTAAGGGAGTCGTGGCATATAATTGTTCACAAGCATGCACACACTACACGAGAATTATAGCAAGGTTCCGGATGAATCCTGAATTATCCGACAAGGTGTTGCTCACAATAGGGAATGAATGGTAGGTAAGGAAAAGTTCACTGTTTTAAGCCAAACAAAAATTTTGTTTTTCTTTTTTAGGTCAGAATTGCTTGAGGGCAAGCAAAAACTTGAGTTTGGGGGTGTGTTGAGTGTGTAAAAGTTCTATAATTTACCCCATATTTAACCCATATTTCTGCTGCACTCAAGCATAATACATTGCATTATGTTAGATTTCAGTTATACATCACAAATATATTAAATGGCACAGTTTCTACTGAAATTGGTTGCTTTTGCAGGTAGCTGCTGTAGCAGATGGAAAAGCAGGCACTGGGCAGTGATGCAGCAGAGCTGGAACTGGATGTGCAGACGAGGTAGTCGATGCTGCCATGGCTGTTGTCGTGGCAGCCAAAGACGACAGCAATGTTGAGGAGAAGAAACAAAGTGGGCCTCGACAGAAAGAGAAAATTATGTCGGTCTGTCGTGGAATACCCTTATATTTTTCCAAGCCCTAGATCAGAATGAAGGCCAAGCCCAAAGTTCAAGGAAGAAATTCCAAGCAAGAAGGAAGGACGAATTAAAGACTTATGCTCTGAAGATTTAGTCTTTAATAGAGTTGTATTTTAATTTAAACTTGTATTCTTGTCATATTAGAAAACTTGAACCCAAGGCCTATATAAATGCATGTAATTCGACCTAGGAGAGGACATCATCTTCATCTCTAGCCTTCTTCCCAAAACCCTAGCCGTTTTCCCTTCCTCAACATGTTCTAAATTCCCCCTAGGGCCACTGGTTGATTTGTAAAGTAGTTGCAAGGATTGCTTTTGTTTTAGGAATTTTCTGTTCAATAAAATAAACTTCAAGTTCGCTTATTCTGGTTTTCAACATCTTGCAAGAGTATCGGGAGAGCATTGTGAGATTATCTATTTACTTAATATCAGGAGAGTTAAGTATACGAAAGGAATAAGTGCGGGTTCTCTAGTTTATAGTTGAACTATCTCAGGCCTAGGGATATGACGAGGTTAAGTGGCTAAGGAAGAATTCAACAACATCGGTGTTCATCCTTCGATTCACGCCGGGAGGTATCATCAAAGACGTGTTCATCAACAGATTTGGACCTAGGGATAGGCCAAGGCACATCAGGGATTCTTGCCAAGCTTGAAGTACAGAGTTGTGTGATCGCTGCCGCGACTACCAACAGACTGCTGCCGCGACGGGTGCTGCGGCGACAGGGACGACGACAGAACATATATTCCCAGACTTTGCAACACCTACACTACTGAGCAATTCAATACCAGCCCATTCTCTCTATCTTGATTCCATTACTCTTTTATTTAAGTTCTCTTTATTATTTTCATGACAACAATTTAAACTATTCTTTTTCTTCTCGTGCAGTAATCCAAGGTGAAGCTATTAGCCCAGTCCATGTGGAGACGATATCCGATACTTACGTATCACTTTACTACTTGCGTCGTGTACACTTGTACTACATTGCGATAGACACTTTTACACGCAAAAATTTTTTATGTTGATTAATGTTTAGAAATGATTAGAAGTGGTAGATCTTTGTCGGGCTTTGTTATGGAAGAGTTTGGAGATGATTTCGGTTGTGTTTGGTAGCCAAAATGTTGTTTTTGAATAGAGCAGCGAGTTTAGGTGTGTGGCTAATGATTTCAATGCATGATGATGCATTAATCCTCTGCTTTTATGTGTTATAAACAGGGGAGACATCTTCGGACGCCTTTAGTGTTGATTCGGGAGCTTAGATAGCATTTCGGCGAGCAAGCGAAACGAAATCGGTGAGTGCGTATGGTTTTAGAAGACCTTAAGGGACAAAGAAACAAGGTTTGGGGATTTAGGAAAGGTTTGAAACACCTTCCTAAGTCCGAAAGTAAGTATTGGCTAGATTGCTCTCTTATATGTAGTGGTTGCCCTTAAAATGCTTTACATGCTCATGGTTTGAGATAGATAAATTCCTACTATTTTTATGCAAGATTTGTAGCATAAGATGATGCTTGAAATGATTTCGTGAAATAACATGTTGCATTGTTGAGATTTGAGCTTTTGTTTTAAAGCATGGCAAATGTTATGGTTTGAAATGAGATGTAAAAGATTTGAGAAATGTTGCATGAAAAACAGTAGGTGAGATGATATTTTGACATACTATATTGGCATAGAAGATGAGATACTTGCTGAATATAATTGATCGATCAATAGGATGAGAGTGCACTATAAACTAAAAATTCGTACGTGCTCTTTGGTTTAATCCAAAAGGAGAGAACCGATGATGGGCATTCCATCGAGTAGGACTTGGTGAAATACCCAAGCTTTATGGCGATGAGAGATTCTGTCATGTGAGTATGGTGATGTGAGATTCCACCAGAAACTATGTTACTAGACAAGTGAGTACGGTGATGTGAGATTCCACCGGAAGCATCTAGTGGTTAGAGAATGTTGTCCGCATATCCGAGTAATAATGAGATGTGAAATGCCAATATAATATATGAAAATGCTTTTGATTCACATGTACCTATTGTTGAGATGATTTATGCTATGAGAAATGCATATGAGATTTGTATATGGAATGCTTTGGTTTTACAAGCACGTGTATGGCCTTGCCATGAGATTTGCATTGGTTTAAATGCATGAGATAGAATTGAGGTACATGTGTTTTCAATGAGGTTTTGCTTTGAAATGGTTTTCAAGCATGAGATAGAATGAGCATGTTGTAGAAAAAGCTTTTGAGAAAGTTTTCAAGAAATGCATCATTGTGTTGGTTTTCTTTAGAGCATGCCTCACTAAGAAATTGTGCTTACGCTCTCTTTTACCAATAATGCAGATAATTGAGGTGTTTTCGGGCAGCAAGAAGGTTAAGAACATCCAAGGAAATGCAAAGCTCATGTATGGTGATGTTTTTATACACTTTAGTTTTGATATTTGCAATGGGAAACCAAGATTGTATTTGGGAGATGTGTTTTGAACTCCCTAAGTTTGTGGCATGTTTGTGATGGCATTTGTGGGGTGTAAATGGTCCTAAACGTTTGGTTTGAGGTTTGGTTGCTTATATTTGTTTGAGACTAGGGAGCATGCCTCTAGAATTGTGTGTTTTTGTTTTTGATGCCATGCTCTAGCTTAGGGGTCTTAAATATGTTCCTTAGTACCAAAATGAGTTGCTGGTATGATTTGATGCTCTTCGGAACATGTTTGATTGGTTTAAAAGGTCAAAAACCAGCAATTTCTGCTGTCACTGGGAAAAGTGTATCAAAACACCCTCATCTGTTCTGAAACGAAGGCTTGTAATGTCCATTGTGTTTCGGAACGGTTGAAGCTGTTTCGAAACAGTTTGGCTACTGGTGAAGCTTGTTTCGATACCGGTCTTGGAACATACCCGAGTATCGAAACGGTCAACACCGTTTCGATACGGTGTTTCGGTACGAAGGGTGGGTGTTCCAATACGGTTGACCGTTGGATGCTAATTTGAATTGTTTTAAGTTTCCATGCTTTAGATTTTAGTCTTGAATGTTGTGGATGCAATTGCTTGAGCTTGAAATGTCTTTTTAAGTTGAAATTTGCCAAAGGAGCATGTAAATTGATTAATTACATATTGGTAAACCTGAAATCAGCAAAGTCCTTATAATTTCTAAAAATTACATTTTGGTCCCTAAACGCGTGAATTATGCAATTGAGTCCCTAAATGTTTTTCGATCGTTGTGCCTTTCTCTCCTATGATTCGTGAGTATTCACATAGGCTTAAAGTGCATCTAGACAAGATTAAAATAAAAAAGGGTCGTTGATCAAGGTTGACTTTCGAGTTGACTTTGGTTTTCCCCGTGTAATCTTCGTAGTCTGGGTCAAGCGTCTAGGCCGGACTAAGGGGGTTACAGCTTCTCTGGAAATAATTTTAGGCGTGAGTTAAACAAAAGGACTTGTTGACCTACCTCGAAGTTTCGTGGCAGAATCCTCTTGTCATGCCAACGTTTGGTTCGTTCTTTATATAACTTGGCATTCTCATAAGCATGCGCCCTAAATTCTTCAAGTTCATTTAGGTTCAACATCCGTTTTCTCCTGCGGTTGCTCATGCCATATCCATTGTCTTAATTGCTCAATAGGCTTTGTGTTCGAGCTCTACCGGCAAGTGGCATAGCTTACCATATACCAGCTTAAAAGGTGAAGTGCCCAACGGAGTTTTGAAGGCATTCCTATAAGCTCATAAAGCCTCATCTAACCTCAAAGACAAATCCTTCCTCAAAGGATTCACAGTCTTTTCTACGATATTCTTGATTTTTTTGTTAGCAATTTTGGCTTGCCTGTTTGTTCGTGGATGATAGGCCGTGGCTATCCTTTGTTGTATCCCATACCTGCACAAAGCTTTAGAGATTAGATTGCATTTAAAATGAGTGCCCTCATCATGAATGATCACTAGAGGAATGTAAAAATATGTTTGTGCAAAAATTTGGCAACGACCTTCGCAACATTTGTTGGCAAGGCTATAGCCTCTACCCATTTGGAAACATAGTCAACTGCCACTAGGATATATATATATATATATATATATATGAGTTAGGATCAACTTACACAATGTAAAACTCTTTAAGTTTACACGTTTTCTAGATCGTTAGAATGGGGAATGGATGACTCAGATTAACTCCTTACTCTTTTCTTCCAAGTGATAATCTTCACATATTTACTGTTAATCTCATCCAATCATTTCACTCATCCAACAGTCCAAAAAACGTGTAAAACTTAAAGAGTTTTACACTGTGTAAACGAATCATATATATATATATATATATATATATATATATATATATATATATATATATATATATATATATGCAAACATAAATTAGATAAATGTCATAGATTTTATGGCTACACAATATAATATAAATATAAAATACATAGAAATATACTAAAACTTAAATATGATACAAAGTTAAAAAAACAATCACATTAATATGGTAATAATAAATCTGAATAATAATGATAATAACTTGTCTAGTATAACTATTTTAAGAAAGATATATTTAGATTAATATAATATTAATGATAAATACTAATGATCATGATCAAATATAAGTACAATGAATATAGAATTTAACCAAAAATGTAATAAAAAGGCACAAGTCAAGAATAATCTTGCAATTAGAATTAAAAAAAGAACGTGAATAGGTACAACAAGTTAAATAAAAAAAGAAACAAATGCATGAAAAACAAGGACTAAAGGGAATATTATACCACTGGTCCCGGACTTAATTGAGATAAAATTTGAAGTTTAAAGGACCTAAAAGGGTATTAAACTGCTGGAAACCGAATCAAATCACATATGGGGACGAAATTAAAATCATTCAAAAACCTGTAGGGACCAAAAGGGTACTTTCAAAATGTGGGAGGACCGCGAGCAAGAAAACATATTTAGGAAAACATATCTCTTTCACCATTTTGTTTTTGTAAACTCTTTATATACTCCAAATCCTCTGAACCAAACACCCTTTTCCTGTTATTCTGTCGTGTTTTTCAGATTCTGATGGTCTGAAATCAACTAAAAACCGCCTTTCTCGACACCGAAAAACAACTAAAAAATACTTTAAACCCCCTCTCATTTCAAGGCCAGAAATCCAACTTAGTTTTCAACATCAAACCCCAATCCCTTTTGTTTTTAGAAAAACAGTGTCCTTTTTAGAACCCTAACCTTCCAATTCACCCTTATCGGCCCTAAAAAACGAGGGATTATCACCAGAAGGAGGCTCGTACATCATCGGAAGACCTAGGACGGCTGGAGGGTATCGACGGCGAAGGTAAAAACTCTTAAACCTATTTATTTTTCTTTTTTATATATTTAGATATGCATGCGAAATCAAAAAGATGGATACCTTTCTGGAAGTCTTTTTTTGTATTGATGATCTGAAAAGTGATACAATCTCGGATTTTTGCATTATATATATTCGATTTTACTTGGTTTACAAGAATAAGAAAAAGGGTAAACTATACCATTGACCACCGAACAAATTGGGGATTCTTATTTTGACCACCGAATTAACGAACTCGTTAATCAGACCACCGAACTTATTAAATTAACCTATTTTGGCCACCGCCGTTAAAAAATTAACAGAGGATTGACGGAGTGATGACGTGGCAGTTAACAAACTTTTATAAAATTACACATTTGATCTTTACTATTTACACATTCTTTCAATTTAGTCCTAATTTTAAATTAATAAAATAAATTAATTATTTAATTAAGTGATGACACGTGTCAACACCTTATTGGAGGATTTAATTATTTATATTTGATTTTATAAATTTATTTTTCTCTTGCAATCAAGTGGTGACACGTGTCACCACTTGGTTGAATGAAAATTAAGCAAATTTTGAAGAGTGGGGGTGGGGTGGATCGAACCTGCGTCCTGTGGGTTTCAAACCCTCCCCCCTAACCACTACTCCAAACCTTTGTTAATGATACAAGTTGTGCTATTTAATATATATATTATAATGCAGTTAAGGAAAAAAAAGTAAAAAATGATTGAAAGGGGATTCGAACCTAGACCACTTGGGATGTGTATCACACAAACATTTGATTTAAAATATTTGAATATTTTTTTATATTTAAATTAATTCGAATACATAATTATATATTTTAAATCAAATATTTTAAAAATATTTTTTTCTTCTTTTTCATACTTTAAATACTCGTTTTAATTTAAATATTTAAATATTCGAATATTTTTTCTTTATATACTTTAAATATGTTATAATGCATTAAATCGAATATTTAAATACTTTAAAATCAAGTATATAAAGAAAAAATATTCGAATATTTAAATATTTAAATTAAAACGAGTATTTAAAGTATGAAAAAGAAGAAGAAAAATATTTTTAAAATATTTGATTTAAAATACTTAAATAAGTATTCGAATTAATTTAAATATAAAAAAATATTCGAATATTTTAAATCGAATGTTTGTGTGATACACATCCCAAGTCGTCTAGGTTCGAATCCCTTTTCAATCATTTTTACTTTTTTCCCTTAACATTTACTGCATTATAACATATATATTAAATAGCACAACTTGTATCATTAGTAGAGGTTTGGAGTAGTGGTCAGGGGGAGGGTTTGAAACCAACAGGACACAGGTTTGATCCACCCCATCCCCACTCTTCAATATTTACTTAATTTTCATTCAACCAAGTGGTGACACGTGTCACCACTTGATTGGAAGAGAAAAATAAATTTATAAAATTAAATATAAATAATTAAATCCTCCAATAAGGTGTTGACACGTGTCATCACTTAATTAAATAATTAATTTATTTTATTAATTTAAAATTAGGACTAAATTGAAAGAATGTGTAAATAGCAAGGATTAAATATGTAATTTTATAAAAGTTTGTTAACTGCCACGTCATCACTCCGTCAGTCCTCTGTTAATTTTTTAACGGCGGTGGCCAAAATAGGTTAATTTAATAAGTTCGGTGGTCTGATTGACGAGTTCATTAGTTCGGTGGTCAAAATAGGAATCCCCAATTTGTTCGGTGGTCAATGGTATAGTTTACCCTAAGAAAAATAAATACATCTACTGTGGAAGATTATGAGTTTGATATCCCTTTCATTTTTTATTACTTTTTTGGATTGAGAGATCTGATGGCCGTAGGGTGGCAACGGGTTTTCTGACGGCGAAGAGAGTCGTTGATGATGACACGTGGCGACCATCGGATGAAGAGAAGGTGAAGAGTCCATCCAGTGGATCTATTCTGGGCTATTGGATCAGTTTTGATTCAACGACTATGGTTTTTCTTGGAGATGAACGGTCCATATAGGCCTTGAGCGGTGACGTGGCAATTCCAGATGGCGACGCGTGGTGCGTGGGAATGGAAGGGTCTCGGGCGTGTAACACAAACGCGCGTGGAAGGTAGACAGCACGTGCGTGATCTTTACACGACATCTCAAGGGTTTCCGGGCTTTATTCCTGGTCGTTGAATCTGGCTTGATCCAACGGTTCTTGTGTGGCTACGTATATGACACCATATTAGATTAGGGTTTCTACTTGTATGGTCAAACATGCCTTGTAAACAAATTTTGGTTAAAATAAATGGACTAGACTTTTTAATTAAATGGTTTTTTTTTATTTTTTATGATCTATAATAATAATAATAATAATAATAATAACCCGGGTCAACACACCCAGATAAAATTAGTGTTTACACAATGAAGGTAATAAAATATTTATACTCTCCTCTAGTTTGGATGAACTTTAAGTCACAATAATTAATGTGAAATGAGGGAATGTGTGTCGCAATCCTTTTCTAAGGGAGGGCTTCAACTTTTTAGTAAACTTTAAAAAAAATCAACGAAGTCGTCACCAATCTTTTTTAAAAAGTGTGATTGGATCACTTTAAAACGGGTTATTTTAATAAAACGTTTTGTTTTAAAAAAATAACGGTTTTGGTTTATGAAAACCAAAAAATAGGTTCGGGGTCGGTTATGCGTGGTGAAGGGTTAGCACCCCACAACGCCCAAAATTGGTACCTAATTGATTGCAAAATCGTTTTCAAAATTGAAATTTGCAAGTTCATAAAGGTTCGATTTTATTTGTCCGTTTAATGAATATAATTCTATTTTAACGGGCTTATCGCCCGGGAAATGAACTTTAATCACCGCCAACATTTCTGGCGCTAACCCGTCATTCCCATTTGATAAGACACCGCATTAAATTAATTTCACTTTTCAAGCAACATGAAAATTTAATGTGTTGAGCATTTTTATTCATTCTAGGTTTGATTATTTTAAACCCTAAAAAGGTCTAAGTCCTTTATTCCTAATTGAGGGTTTGAACTTGTTTAAGTGTGTTTTATTTTTTTGCGAAGAAAATCTTCCTCCAAACACATATTTATCTAAACTTTTAGAACATAGTCCTAAGTTTTGACCTATTTTTAATGCGCAAACAAGAAACTTGAATTTATTTTTTATTGTTTCCTTTAAAAATACTTTTATTTCTTTTCTTTTCTTTTTTTACTTTAAAACCTAAACTCTTGTTTTTGACATTTTTAACATTTTAGTCTAATTGATTTTTTTTACATTAATTCTTTTTGTATTTTTTTAATTTTTCAAGAAAGATTTTTTTTCTTTAAAAACCTTAAAGTGATATGAATATTTATGTATGTGGATGTCTATCATGATTAGAACTTTATCTAAGGAGTTTGATTTATTTATTATTAGGAATATTATCTCTATTAATTGGAGTTTAATGTATTATGTACTTCTTATGCCTATAAATAGATGATTTAATGAAGGCATTGTATACACTTGAATATTGAAAATAATACAAATCTCCCTCTTTCTCTCATCTCTTTGTTCTTCTTGTTCTTCGTTCTTATTCTTGTTCTTTATTTTATTCACAACATGTTATCAGCACGAATTTGCTCAATTATCAAGATACTTGGAAGATTTGATAATCAAGCGTCATATATGAGATGGATGTATAATCTCGTGTCGCCATCATCAGAAACCTGGAATAAACTCTTGTGGTCTTGAAACACTATGTAAGTTCACTTGCATCATATAAAAACAATATTAGACAATTTTTAGAATTTTTAATTATTATGGTTCTTGTATAAGACGCAACAGAGAGAATTATAACATGTTTGATACATCAATGTTTGACGCAGAAAGTGTTAGGCAATTAATTATTAGACAATCTCTTTATTGAAACAAAGGGGGAGAAATTATGACACAAATTCTATAGTTTTTTTCTATTTGGTTTAATCTTTGCATTCCTTTATAAATTCAGTTTTGATATTCTACTTTTGAGAATTAATATTTTTAACCGCGTTTTGAGTTTTACATGATATGTTTCAATGGCTTAAAAAAATATGGCTTGAATCAAGATAAAATCAAAAGAGGTATGTTTCTTCAATATGTTTATATTGAGATCAAATTTTATTTACGTTATTCTATTGGTGAAAACTAATATTTTTAACCTTGTTTTGAGTTTTACATGTATTTAAATGACTTGGAAAGAGACGTGACATAAAGGGATTATGAGAAGATGTCTCATTCATTTGCTATGTCTCCATCGTTCTCGAAAGGAAAATCATTATCGGTAAAAATCTATTTTCCCTTAAACTATGATTTTAAAGTGCGATAAATTGTGGTGATTTTTCTTGAAAGTAATATTTATTCTACGTCGAAAAAATCGACTATAGACTTCTCCCAAGTTAATGTTACAAAAAAATTCATCTTGACAAGAATTTCCGTGGGAGGCATTCCCTGAAGTGAATGCAAAGCATGATGTTTATTCCATGCGATTATCAATGATGGGACATTCCCTGAAGTGAATGCAAGCATGATGTTTATTCCATGCGATTATCAATGATGGGGCATTCCCTGAAGTGAATGCAAGCATGATGTTTATTCCATGCGATTATTGGATCTGTTTCATTCCCTGAAGTGAATGCAAATATGGTAAATCATTATTCAATTAGAGACATAATTTGGATATAATTCAAGTATATTGGCTGGACATCCCGTTCTGCGAGGCTACTGGTCTCAAAAGAGGTTTTTAAAGGACCTTGTCGACAAGTTTATCAATGCCGCGTACGAGGATTAAATCTTTGTTCTCTGTGATAAGGATATGTGAAAAAGGTTTCAAAGGCCCACTGGCTCTACTCCATTCATTGAAGTGAATGTGAGATTATATTATGGAAGGAATAAAAATCACATTAGAAGTTGTGGTCGTGGTCGAGGCTATGAATATAGACATGAAAAATATGGTCATTTTAAGAATACTTCTACCCACTGGTAGTGAGGTTATAAGGATGACAAGAGCGATAAAGATCATTCTAAGAAAGTGGAATCTTTTTTATTACCAATGTGATGTTATAAACCATTGGTCTCGTACTTATCGTATGTTGAAAAAAAATCAACAATGATTGAATGATAAAGGAAAGAAAATAAAAGCAATTTCTGTTTGTAAAAAATGACAAAGATGATATTGGTCCAACTTATTTGGACATTGTTAGTCCAACTCATTTGGACGTTGTTGATTTCCTTATAACCCTTGAATGAAATAAATCATCTTCTAATTATTCTCATAACTTTGAAGAGAATTAATTATCTTATAATTTATTTTGCTTTATGTTTATTTACTTTATACATTAATTATTTACATTTTATATTTATATTCATGTTAATATTTATATTTATATATATAATATCATATTATTTATTTTGTTTAACATGATTACTTATAAAATATAATTTATGGTGACGATTTATGCTTAGCAGAAGCATAAGATATATTTTTCCATTTAAATGCAAGGAAAAATGTGAGTACTATATCTCAAAATACTAAAAGTATTGATGCTCCGGAAGAGCAATAAGTTCTTGAGAGAAAGCACATTATGAAAAGTGCATAATTGAAAATATTGCAATAATTACCGATAATGGTAATAATATCGTCACCACTAGAAGTGGAAATTTTAAGAGAGCAATATGAGTTCGCAAAATATTCTTTTTGGAATTATAGATAACATATGTTATCAATTGACATTTGAAATAAGCCAATATGGATATAAGTTCTGGTAGCCAAAAAGTCAGTTGAAAGCTCTAGAAGAGTTATATACTGCTACCAAAAGATAGTTTCAATTGAAAGCTCCGAACGAGCTAAATATATTCCTATTTAAAGGAACAATTTTGATGGTCGTACTAGACATGTACGAGTGAGATTGAATTACATGTTATGGTAAACAAGAAGTTTACAAATTCAGAGATATATACACACGTATATATAGTTGGCAAGATCGGTTAGACCATCCTGATCAATAATGGTGTAGAAATTATTAAGATTTACACGCACATGTATTAAAAGAACCTGTAGTTCTTGTGGTGCTTATTCTCAAAGGAATTGATTAAATTACACTTATTAAAGAGCATGAAGTTCTTGTGTTGCTTAATGGAATTGATTAAATTCCACTTACTAAATGAACTTGAAGTTCTTGTGTTGTTTGTTCTTAAAGGATATAGTTGATCCCGCTTACCAAAAGAATTAGAACTTGAAGTTCTTGTGCTGAAGTTGAGGCTACATGTCTTGCATATCTGAACGAAATATGGGCCTATATATCCACAAATGTGGAAAGTTTTATATGATTTTAGTAGATGCATCTACATTGTTTTATCGACTTACAACCAGAAGTTTGTGAGATTGATTCTAAAAAGATTCAGATTATGCAGTTAGACTATTCATCTTGAAAAGCTAGTGGGTTTATATTTTAGGCTATATCGGTTGTTACAAAGCCTATTGATAATGAAAAATACGGTTTAGCAAAATTTTAATTGGATGTCTCCTATTTAATAGCTAAACTGTGAGAACAAAACATTTATTAATTATATGGTATTTCCATATAGCCACACTTATACGCATTAAGCCAACGAGTTATAATAAACCCCCCATTATGATTTGACTTTTGGTTAGAAGTCATATTTCCCATTTTAAAATTTTGAATGTGCGATATATAGTTGAATTGCTCCACCATAACGTACAAAATGGGCAAGTAAAAAGGGTTGAGAATATATATTGAGTACGAGTCTCCTTTTATTCTTAAACATTAATTGGAGAATCATTTATGACATGATTTTTCTCAACATCAGGGGGAGATAATAATCAGCTGGATAGAGGAAAATGAATTATCATTATCTAGATCCTCGTATATGAACTAGAAGTTCATATAATAATGCATGTTATTACATATCAACTGCCAGACATATTTACTAACCTGATGAGAGTAATTAAGTCTCATATACCAGCTGAAATGCTCTAAGTTTAAATTACATGTTAGAGCAAGTGGATGTAAATCATGCTTGAAGCATGATAGTTGAAATGGTTTCAATGATCAAAATTCTCGTAAATGAAAAGTATTATGAGATGGTCATATATTGGAGGCGAGTGCTCCTAAGGAGACCCAAGACATAACTAATAATAAAACTCTTGAAGAGTTTCAGGTACCTGAAATAAAGATTGAAATCTTGAAGAGATCTCGATGAGTTATGTCATTACGAGAATGGAACCAAAAAATTGGAAAGTTGTCGACAACGATTTTACAAACAATTTTACATAAAATACTTCTATAGAAGTAAAGAAAGAAATCGAGGATCTTGTATAAAATATATCCAGAAGTATAGATATTGAATTGTTCTATGTTGAAAGACGCTTTGAACTTCCAAAATAGAAGTATTTGGACCAGCAGTCCAAACACCTAAAGGTGTAATGCAAGTGAGGCACAAATAAGTAGTCGTAAATACGACTTGAACTATGATTTATGAAAAGTTTTAATTACTTCATGGTGGATGCAATTACTTTGGCAGTTATGAAAAATTTTGCATGCGTCTAATTATTTGTGGATCCATATTTATCCTTGAAGGATTTAAAATGCTAGAAGCATTTGGAAATTTCGAGAAAATTTATTTAGACATGTCTCATGAATATTTTGGCACATTTGGTATAATCGCCTTAGTGAATACTAATTGAGAAAATACTATAAGAATGATCAGATTTCCTTATGTATTTTATAAAGGAGTTTGGATCAAGATCTATTATGATAATTTTAGAACTCCTAAAGAGCTTCAAATTGGAAACTCATGAAGTACTTTCAATACAAGTACTTGAATCTTGACATCAAGTTTATCTCGACCTGAAGATCGAGCATTTTTATATATTTATTTTTGTCTATGAATAGACATAAGCTAAAAGAATCTTAAAGAAGATTCAATATGAATAGAGCATATCTATTGAGTATCACAATAGTTGTAAGATTGTTGGATGTGAATAAAGATAATTATATCTTTTCTTTGTCTTGAAGCACTATATATTAGTTGGTCAAGAAATATTTATGAATATACAAAGATCATTACATTTAGATCTTCAAACATCCGTCGGTGCCTCCTCAAATCTTGTAGAAATAATTGTTATGCACAAGGCAAGCCAAAAATGTGTTTGGCTAAGACCATTGACCCAACATATCCAGAAGATATGTGATTTACTTTCACAAGATATGATACAAATGCTATATTGTGTAGAGATAATTGAAGGTGGATACATCTTGGAAAATATTACTCCAAAGTTTTATCCTCCGTTATCTTTAGAAAAATAATATTCAAGTTTGAATTATAAAGATTCAAAGATCTTCTGTGGTGTTTTTATGAGGGGAGTAAATACGCGTTGCACTCTTTTTCCCTTAACCGAGGTTTTGTCCCAATGGGTTTTCCTGGTAAGGTTTTTAATGAGGCAACATGTTATGCGTATCAAAGATGTGTGTACTCTTTTTCCTTCACTAAAGAACTTTTTTCCCATTGGGTTTTTATCTTAGTAAGGTTTTAACGAGGCATATTATCTTCATAGACATCCAAGGGGGAGTGTTATGAATATTTATCTATGTGGATGTCTATCATGATTAGAACTTTATCTAAGGAGTTTGATTTATTTATTATTAGGAATATTATCTCTATTAATTAGAGTTTAATGTATTATGTACTTCTTATGTCGATAAATAGATGATTTAATGAAGGCATTATATACACTTGAATATTGAGAATAATACAAATCTCCCTCTTTCTCTCATCTCTTTGTTCTTCTTGTTCTTCGTTCTTATTCTTGTTCTTTATTTTATTCACAACATAAAGATTATTGTTATTCTTTGTTTCATTTTTTTAAAAGCTTTTTCTTAGAAGATGACTTGAAAATTTTATAACCTTATTTTAGAAAAGATTTTTCTTTATGTTTTTCAAACTTTTATTCTATTGAAATTCTAAACTTCTACCTATGTCTATTAAAGCTGTTGAGTGTGTAAAAGTTCTATTATTTACACCCTTTTAACCCATATTTCTGCTGCATTCAAGCATCATTGCATTGCATTTAGGATAGTTTTTAATTAAATATCACAATTATATAAAAGGCACGGATTCTACTAAAAGATGGTGTATTTTGCAGGTAGCTGCCTTGGTTGACGATGAAGGCAGGCGAAGGGCAGATAAGCAGGAAGGCGGAACTGAACAAGCAGCTGAAGGAGACGAACCTGTCATGGACCCGTCACGACAGCATGGTGACAGCAGATTATTGAAGAGGAAAAATGAAGTGGACATCGATAGATAGAGAAAAATCTGCTCGTCTGTCGTGTGGCAGCCAAATAATTTTCCAAGCCCCGGATCAAAAGATATGTCAAGCCAAAGCTCAAAGGAGAGGAAATCCCTAAAAGCAAGGAGGCGGCTAGAAAGTAGGATACTTTAGAGATTTAATCTTTATTAGAGTCTTACTTTTAATTAAAGTTGTAATCCTTGTTACCTTAGATATCTTGAGCCCAAAGCTTATATAAAGGGCATAGATTAAACCTAGGATATAGCCGACTACCCCATAACCAAAACCTAAACCCTGCCGTCCACCCGTCACCGACATGTTCTAAATTCCCCCTAGGGCCACGGGTTGTTTTGTAAAGTAGTTGCAAGGGTTGCTTTGTTTTAGGATTTTTCAGTTTCAATAAAATAAACTTCAAGTTCTTTTATCTTGGTTTTAATATCTTGCAAGAGCATCGGGAGAGCATTGTGAGGTTATCTATTTACTTAGCATCGGGAGAGTTAAGTATACGAAAGAGATAAAAGCGCGTTCTCTAGTTTATAGTTGAACCATCTCGTGCTTAGGGATAAGGCGAGGTTAAGTGGCTAAGGAAGAATTCATACACATCGGTGTTCATCCTTCGACTCACGCCGGGAGGTATCGTCAAAGACGTGTTCATCGACAGACTTGTGCCTAGGGATAGGGCAAGGCAGATCTGGGATTCTTGTCAAGCTTGAAGTACTGAGTTAGTGTCTGCTGCCGCGACAACTAACGGACAGACGCCGCGACAGGTGCTGTCGGCGACGGGAGCGACGACAGAACTGGAGATCCTAAGCAATTCAATACCTGCACTACCGAGCAATTCAATACCAGCCCATTCTCTCTATCTTGATTTCTCAATCTTTTATTTACGTTTTACTTTATTATTCGTGACAACTCTTTAAAATATTTCTTTTACTTTGTGCAGTAATTCAAGGTGAAGTCATTAGCCCAATCCTTGTGGAGACGATATCCGATACTTAGTATCACTTTATTACTTGCGACGTGTACACTTGCACTGTAATTGCGATAGACTATTTTACACGCAACAAGTTTTTGGCGCCGTTGCCGGGGATTGGCAACATAACTACATCTTTATTTTATTGCACTTTTTGTTTTTATTTTTATTTCTGTTTTTCGTTTTTAGTTTTTCTTTAATTTTTATTTTGTGTTTTAAACTCTTGCTTTTCACAAGGTTCTCTTGTTTATGCACAGATCGAAAAGAGGCGAAGATCCTGAGTATAAGTTAGAACCGGAAATCGAACGATCATTCAATCTCAAGAAACAGATTCGCCATCTTTTAGACAGGAACGAATACCTTGAAGAACAGCTTGAGCAGATGGCCCGTAACCAACCTGCTGGAGGAGACATACCGCCTGTCGGCGATCCGCCTGGGGCAGGTGGACGACGGTCATGTCGTGACTACATGCTGAATGACCATGTAGAGCTGGAGACCACGCTGCCGGATATTGATGTTGATAACTTTGAACTTAAACCTGTCATGTTTAGTATGATCAACAACGCTGGACAGTTTAGTGGTTCTGCGACAGAAGATGCTAGGGAGCATCTCAAAACGTTCCAGGAGATCTGTGGTTCGTTTAGGCTACCAGGAGTTAGTCCGGAGATACTGAGGCTTCGGTTATTCCCTCATTCATTAAGGGATAGAGCTAAAACTTGGTGGAATAAACTTACACCGGGTTCTATTATGACTTGGGCAGATCTAACTCGTGAATTCTTATCTCGTTTTAATCCTTCACATTTATCTGAGCGATTACGTAACGAAATTGCTACTTTTCAACAGGAAGATGACGAGCCGATGCACGAGGCCTGGGACAGATTTACTACTCTTCTACGGAACTGCCCAATGCATGGATTCCCCGTCTGGAATCAGGTAACTAAGTTTTATAATGCTGCTAACTTACAAACTCGCATTCGCATTGATTCTGCAGCAAATGGACTGTTATTGGATAAAGATCCGGACGAGGCGTTACAAGTTCTAAAGAATCTAGCTAAGAATGAGGAGCAGTTTCCGACAGCTAGAAGAGGGGGTAAACGGGTACTTGTTGTCAAGGACTATGAGGCTGACAGCACTATGAAATCACAGGTAGCATTCCTCACTAAAGCCATGAAACACTTATTGAGTGAAGAGGAAGTACGAGGGTTTGCTGTCGAGGAAATTTGTGCCACTTGTGAGGGAAATCATAGTAGGGATGAGTGCCCTATAAACATAGAAGAAGGGAAATATGTTGGAAATTACAAGCCAAACTACAATTCCAACAATTACAACCCTAATTGGAGAAAGGATCCCAAATTTTCCTGGAGTAATCCTAATAATGCCCTGAATCCGCAAGCATATAATCAGAATCAGGGGGGTCCTAGATTGTTGACGCGACAGCAACTGCAGCCGCAGAACCTGCCGCAGAACCTGCCGCCTCAGCAACAACAGCAGCCACCACCTGCCACGAGTAGTGTATTGGAGCAGACTTTGGCCACCTTTATGTCTCAGACTGGCACATATATGGAAAATATTAATCAGTTTGTCAAAAAGACGGAAAATTTTATGGACGAGACTAAGATGAGAATGACAAACCATGAGGCCACCTTGAAATCTCTAGAGACACAAATGGGTCAGGTGTCGCAGCATATTAAACCGAGGCAGAATGGAGGTTTCCCTAGCAATACTGAAAACGCTAGACCACCCCCTCATGAGCAATGTAAGGCAATTACTACTAGGAGTGGGAAAAAGTTACCAGGGCCGGAAAAAGAAGTTGATACAGAAAAGGACCCTGCTTTGAACAAACCTGCCGAGGAAGCTGCCCCGACAGGTGACAAACAGACTGCTGCCGATGATCCTGTCACGACAGCAGAAGCGACAGAGGAGAAAAAGGAAGATCATCGTCCTCAGATTCGCATGCAGTGGGAAGGACGCATTGCTGATTATCGTCCTCCACCACCTTTTCCTCAACGGATACAACAAGCTAAGAATGAATCTCAACTCAAAAAAATTTATGATATTTTTAAACAGGTTCATATTAATATTCCGTTGTTAGATGCTGTTAGGGAAATGCCAGGTTATGCTAAATTCCTCAAGGATGTTATGTCTAAAAAATCTAAACTTGGGGAATTTGAAACGGTAAGGATGCAAGAGGGTTGCATGAGTATTCTTCATCGACAACCACCCCAGAAAAAGAAGGATCCAGGGAGCTTCCTCATACCTTGCGTAATCGGCGATAAATTTGTGGGTAAGGCACTTTGTGATCTTGGTGCTAGTGTTAATCTAATGCCCAAATCTGTTTTTCAGAAACTAGGTATTGGCAAGGCGCGGCCCACGACAGTTACCCTACAGCTAGCCGACCGCTCTTACGTTCACCCCGAGGGAAAAATTGAAGATATTTTGGTAAGAGTGGATAAACTTATTTTTCCTGCTGACTTTCTTATTTTAGATTGTGAGGCAGATGAGAACGCACCAGTCATCCTCGGACGACCTTTCTTAGCCACGGGAAGATCGTTGATTGATGTGGAGAAGGGAGAACTCACCATGCGCGTGAACGATCAAGAAATTAAGTTGAATGTTCTCCAAGCAATGAAACATGCCGATGTGGACGAGGAATGCAAAGCCATCATTGAGGTGACCTTTGATTACCCCTGCATCAGGTCGGGCTGCCGGAATATTAAATTTGGTCACTGCTGCGACAGCCATCTACCAACCTGTCACGACAGTGACGACGACAGCAACGACGGCAGCACAGACGACAGTGACCCCTCTAAATCCGATACATCTAATAATGAAGGTCATGAGGAGGTAAACTGGTTAGACCATCGTCCAGGTAAGTTATTCGAACCCTTAAATTACACTTTGGATAACCATTTAATCCAAAAGCCCTCCACTGTTGAACCACCTGTCTTAGAACTCAAGCCCCTGCCAGGGCAGCTTAAATATGCTTATCTAGGTTGTGATAACACACTGCCTGTAATCATCTCTGCTAAGCTGCCGCAGGAACAGGAGCGACAGCTGGTCGACATGCTAAGGCAGCATAAAAGGGCGATAGGATGGACGATAGCAGATATCCAGGGCATTAGTCCGGCAATCTGTATGCACAAAATCCTCTTAGAGGAAGACCATAAGCCGACTATTGATGCCCAAAGGCGGTTAAACCTTGCAATGAAGGAGGTAGTGCGTAAAGAAATAATTAAATGGTTAGATGCTGGTATTATTTACGCCATCTCCGACAGCAAATGGGTAAGCCCGGTGCAATGTGTTCCCAAGAAAGGAGGCATGACTGTAATAACCAACGAAAACAACGAGTTAATCCCAACCAGGACTGTGACCGGTTGGAGGGTTTGTATGGACTATCGGAAGCTTAACAAAGCTACCCGAAAAGACCACTTTCCTTTACCCTTTATTGATCAAATGCTTGATAGATTAGCGGGTAAATCTTATTATTGTTTTCTTGATGGTTATTCAGGTTATAACCAAATTGCTATTGCACCGGAGGACCAAGAGAAAACGACTTTCACATGCCCCTACGGAACATTTGCATTCAGGAGGATGCCATTCGGCCTCTGTAACGCACCTGCCACCTTCCAAAGGTGCATGATGGCAATATTCTCCGACATGGTAGAAGACTTCCTTGAGATCTTCATGGATGATTTTTCCGTCTTTGGAGACGATTTTGAGAGCTGCCTCGGCAACCTTCAAAAGGTACTTGAAAGATGTGAAAAGGCTAATCTTGTTCTTAATTGGGAAAAATGTCATTTTATGGTAGATGAAGGGATAGTTTTAGGCCATAAGATTAGCTGCCGTGGGATAGAAGTCGACAGGGCAAAAATAGAAGTCATAGAGAAGCTGCCGCCGCCAACAACAGTCAAGGGCATTAGGAGTTTTTTAGGGCATGCTGGTTTTTATAGGAGATTTATTGTCAATTTCTCAAAAATCACGAAACCCCTATGTCATCTCCTAGAGCAGAACCGACCCTTTGACTTTAATGAAGAATGTACTGAAGCATTCAAGGTTCTGAAGGAAAAGTTAGTGACAGCCCCCATAGTACAGCCACCAGACTGGACGCAACCGTTTGAAATTATGTGTGATGCTAGTGACTATGCTGTCGGGGCAGCACTTGGGCAGCGCAAGGACAGGCTATTTCATGTCATATATTATGCCAGCAAAACATTGAATGATGCCCAAGTGAATTATACCACCACGGAAAAGGAGCTGTTAGCTGTGGTGTTTTCCATCGACAAGTTTCGTTCTTACATTCTTGGAACGAAGGTTATAATACACACCGACCACTCTGCCCTCAAGTATCTATTTGCAAAAAAAGATGCAAAACCTAGGTTGATACGATGGATATTACTATTACAAGAATTCGACCTTGAGATAAAAGATAAAAAGGGGACAGAAAATCAGGTGGCAGATCACTTGTCGAGGTTGGAAACGGGACAGAGTCTACCGCCAGATGAGACACACATATTGGAGACCTTCCCAGATGAGCAGCTCTTTGCTGCCGCACTAGCTGTCGCGACAGCCATGGCGGCAGGTAAGTCTTCTAACCTTCCCTGGTATGCTGATTTTGTTAATTTTATAGTTAGCGGAATATTACCTTCTGATCTTACTTACCAAGCCAGGAAGAGGTTTCAAAATGATGTTAAGCATTATTATTGGGATGAACCTCTTCTTTTCAAAATGTGCGCAGATCAGGTTATAAGGAGATGCATACCACAAGAAGAACAAGAAGACATTCTCCATCACTGTCATGCTTCACAATATGGAGGACACTTAGGAGGCAATAAAACTGCTGCCAAGGTGCTGCAGTCAGGGTTCTACTGGCCGACACTGTATAAGGACGCACAGGAATTTTATAAAAACTGTGACAGGTGCCAGCGGACAGGTAACATCTCGAGGAGAAACGAGATGCCACTGCAGAATATTTTAGAAGTCGAAATCTTCGACGTTTGGGGGATTGATTTTATGGGACCTTTCCCATCTTCTTGTGGAAATCTTTACATCCTCCTAGCAGTGGACTATGTCTCCAAGTGGGTAGAAGCAATCGCAACCCAACGGAATGATGCCAAAACAGTCCAAAAGTTTTTACACAAAAACATCTTTTCTAGATTCGGCATCCCTAGGGCGATTATCAGTGATGAAGGGAGACATTTTGACAGCAAGGTAATTGCTGCCGCCTTGAGAAAATATGGTGTCAAGCACAGGATCGCGACAGCATACCACCCACAGACCAATGGACAGGCCGAGATATCCAATAGGGAAGTAAAGAACATTCTTGAAAAAATGGTTAAACCAACTAGGAAAGATTGGTCTTTGCTTCTGAATGATGCATTATGGGCATACAGAACAGCCTTCAAGACTCCATTGGGCATGTCTCCATTCCGTTTGATTTATGGGAAAACCTGTCATCTGCCTGTCGAGATCGAACACAAGGCATATTGGGCGATCAAGGCAGTAAACATGGACTTGGACAAGGCAGGCTAGAAAAGGTTGTTGGATTTGAATGAGATCGATGAAATACGGACAATGGCCTACGACAATGCAAGGATTTACAAGGAAAAAACTAAAAAGTGGCATGACAAGAAGTTGCTGCCACGACAGTTCTGCCCAGGGCAGCTTGTGTTGTTGTTCAATTCTAGATTGAAACTCTTTCCAGGGAAGCTCAAATCTAGATGGTCTGGCCCATTCCAAGTAGTTCAAGTTTTTCCCCATGGTGCCATTACAATTCAATCACTAAAGGACGGGCACCAATTCAAAGTCAATGGACAACGCCTCAAGCACTATCAAGGGACCGAAGCTCCAGGAATACAGGAAGTGGTTACTTTAGGTGATGCCCCACAAGGCATCCCTAATTTAACCTAATTCTTTTCTTTTTATTTTTATTATTATTAATATTAATTATTAGGAATTAGATTTATTTTAATAATGTTTTGCTTTTTAATTTCAGTTTTTAGGAAATAAAGGAGGCAAGTGAGAAAGAAGAAGTGGCCCAAGCCCACCGCCCATCCATCAGCCCAAATAAAATCCATTTATAATAACCTGTCGTTTCGGCTGCCGGCGCAGACGGAGTTGACAGGCTGTCAACAGACGCACAACAGACGAAGAATCGTGCGGCAGACGCAGCATTAATGTACGTCAGACGTGTCAGACGCAACATTCAATCTGCCGCTCCGTTATTCCCGCCTGCCGTTGCGGCATTAAATGGGCAGCCCCCGACAGCTATATAAACCCCTTGTCCTTTTCATTTTTCCTCACTTCAGATTTTCTCTCTTGCTATTCTCTTCTACTTTGATCTCTTTTCTTTCATTTTCAGCCCTTGCAACCAAATATGTCTTCACGACAAACCCGACAGAACGCTGCTGCCGCCTCCTCTTCCGCAGCAGCATCTCCGTTCGCTAACAAGGAACTGTGGGAAGAGCGCAGCTTCATCTACAACAGAGATGCCCCTCTGTTGGGACTCCGGCCGTTCATCATGCAAGCCATTACAGCCCAACTGTGGGAAGACTTCGCCGAGCAGCCGGCAGAACTTAACGACACCCTAGTCAGGGAGTTCTATGCGGCGATCGAGAGCAAGACGGCAACATCTGTCACCGTCAGGGGAGTGACAGTACCTTTTACCGCCAGCAGCATCAACCATGTCTTCGGCCTCTTCTTTGGCCCCAACGATGATGCCCATCAACAGTTTTGGGACACCCTCGACGCTGCCGGCCATGATGCTGTCATGAGGGAGTTGACAGAAGCGGGAACGACGTGGAGCACGAGCAAGAAGAACCCCCATTCTGTCAATAGGGGGCAGCTCCTACCTGAGGCAAAGTTATGGAACGCTTTTATCAAAAAGCGTATCCTGCCCTCGTCCCACCATACGACAGTCAACAGGCAGAGACTGGCCCTCATCCACTCTATCATGCACAACAGGCCCATCAATGTGGGCAGGTACATGAGGGACAGCATTCTAGATTGCGCCTTCCGCTCGGACTCACGGCTCTGCCTGCCCTGCACCATAACTGCCCTCTGCCGCTGCGCTGCCGTACCGGAGGAAGCCTCAGACAACATCAAGAAGGGCAGCGGCTGGACAGACAACAACATCTCCAGCCTCATGGACCTGGTCGTCGTATCGCCTCTCAACGCCTTCGATCCAAACGCCCCCCCTGCTGAGTCCGATGATGAGCCTGCCACCGAGCCTGCCACTGAACCTGCCCTAGAGGCTGCCACCAACACCGCTCCGGCAGATCAGAACGCCCACATCCTTGCTGCCGTCCTGCGGATCGAGGAATGCCAGATGGGCTTAATGACATTCATCCGAGACTTCTCCAATGCTACGGTAAACTTCATTACCAACACTTTGAATTTTTCGGATGTCTCTTTCCCCACCTTCCCCGCCCATTATTTCAATATCCCATCCCCTACTCCCACACCACCTGTCTCTCCCCATGGAGAATCTGCCTCCTCCACACCTTCCCCGACGGCAGCCGGCAGCCCACCGGCAGACACCTCCCCTCGAGGAACAAAGCGAGCTGCCACTGACGACAGCCCCCTTGTCCGGAGGAACTTGGACAGCGCCTTCACACGGGTGAAGCGTATCAAGCATGTGGCAGACAAGAGAAAGCTGTCCAAGGCCATCATGTCCACCAGCTGGGACAGCAGCAGCAGCAGTTCTGATGTCAGGCTAGTGGAGCCATCTGCCCTTACACCTGCTGACGACCCTGTCCCCCAACCGGAGGAAGATCCTGCCCCTCAACAGGCTGACGAAGCTGTCGATCAACCTGCCCCGGAACCTGCCCAGCCACCTCCTCAACGCAGACGCTACCATCAGATCCGCGTCAGCAGCAGCAGCGAGGACAGCGCATAAAATTTAAGTTTTTATTTCTTTTTTCTCCTTTTATTGCTGCCTGCCCTTATATAATTGTGATGTACTTTTTTTTTTCTTGTTTTTCTTTATCTGTTTTTATGATGTTTTGCATTGAGGGCAATGCAACCCTTGAGTTTGGGGGTGGCAACCCTCCATATTTAATGGCATCCTTAGCACATCTTTTGTTTAACTGTTGTGTCTTTTTATTTGCCTTTATTTTTTCAAAAAAAAAATAATAATAATAATAATAAATAAGAAAATTAAACTGTTGGCTTAAAACTGTGAAGTTAGCTTACCTGTCATGACAACTCTGTCGTGGCAGCATCTTTAGGACAGGTTAAGGAAAAGTTTAGAGCCTTTCTATAGTTCTGAAAACTTAAACACTTTTGTGACTGTTATATTGCTTAGATTTCTTTTAGCCAAACTAGAATAGGATGCTTAGAACTTGAATAGCCCCTAGAGGTGCCTAACACTGGCTCTAGGAAAGAAGTTTAGTAAAAGAAAATCAAAAACCTAGAGGTGCCCGAAACCGGCTCTAGGAAGCTAACTAGAGGTGCCCAAAACTGGCTCTAGAAAAATTTTAGCTTGAAAATAGAAGAAAAAGAAGCATGAAAATGTGCCTTCTAAAAAAATAAACTTTGGCATAAAAATTCGAGTTAAGGAGTTGAATATTCTAGTGAAACTAAGAGAGTCTTAGCATATAACTATTCACAAGCATGCACACACTGCACGAGAGCTATAGGGAGATTCCGGACAGGTCCTAGCCTTTCCGACAGGTTGCTGCCGCCATAGAGAATGAGCGACGGGTAAGGGACAGTTCACTGTTTGAAAGCCAACACAAAAATTTTCATTTTTCTTTAAGTTTAATTGCTTGAGGGCAAGCAAAGACTTGAGTTTGGGGGTGTGTTGAGTGTGTAAAAGTTCTATTATTTACACCCTTTTAACCCATATTTCTGCTGCATTCAAGCATCATTGCATTGCATTTAGGATAGTTTTTAATTAAATATCACAATTATATAAAAGGCACGGATTCTACTAAAAGATGGTGTATTTTGCAGGTAGCTGCCTTGGTTGACGATGAAGGCAGGCGAAGGGCAGATAAGCAGGAAGGCGGAACTGAACAAGCAGCTGAAGGATATAGTTGAAGTTCTTGTGTTGTTTGTTCTTAAAGGATATAGTTGATCCCGCTTACCAAAAGAATTAGAACTTGAAGTTCTTGTGCTGAAGTTGAGGCTACATGTCTTGCATATCTGAACGAAATATGGGCCTATATATCCACAAATGTGGAAAGTTTTATATGATTTTAGTAGATGCATCTACATTGTTTTATCGACTTACAACCAGAAGTTTGTGAGATTGATTCTAAAAAGATTCAGATTATGCAGTTAGACTATTCATCTTGAAAAGCTAGTGGGTTTATATTTTAGGCTATATCGGTTGTTACAAAGCCTATTGATAATGAAAAATACGGTTTAGCAAAATTTTAATTGGATGTCTCCTATTTAATAGCTAAACTGTGAGAACAAAACATTTATTAATTATATGGTATTTCCATATAGCCACACTTATACGCATTAAGCCAACGAGTTATAATAAACCCCCCATTATGATTTGACTTTTGGTTAGAAGTCATATTTCCCATTTTAAAATTTTGAATGTGCGATATATAGTTGAATTGCTCCACCATAACGTACAAAATGGGCAAGTAAAAAGGGTTGAGAATATATATTGAGTACGAGTCTCCTTTTATTCTTAAACATTAATTGGAGAATCATTTATGACATGATTTTTCTCAACATCAGGGGGAGATAATAATCAGCTGGATAGAGGAAAATGAATTATCATTATCTAGATCCTCGTATATGAACTAGAAGTTCATATAATAATGCATGTTATTACATATCAACTGCCAGACATATTTACTAACCTGATGAGAGTAATTAAGTCTCATATACCAGCTGAAATGCTCTAAGTTTAAATTACATGTTAGAGCAAGTGGATGTAAATCATGCTTGAAGCATGATAGTTGAAATGGTTTCAATGATCAAAATTCTCGTAAATGAAAAGTATTATGAGATGGTCATATATTGGAGGCGAGTGCTCCTAAGGAGACCCAAGACATAACTAATAATAAAACTCTTGAAGAGTTTCAGGTACCTGAAATAAAGATTGAAATCTTGAAGAGATCTCGATGAGTTATGTCATTACGAGAATGGAACCAAAAAATTGGAAAGTTGTCGACAACGATTTTACAAACAATTTTACATAAAATACTTCTATAGAAGTAAAGAAAGAAATCGAGGATCTTGTATAAAATATATCCAGAAGTATAGATATTGAATTGTTCTATGTTGAAAGACGCTTTGAACTTCTAAAATAGAAGTATTTGGACCAGCAGTCCAAACACCTAAAGGTGTAATGCAAGTGAGGCACAAATAAGTAGTCGTAAATACGACTTGAACTATGATTTATGAAAAGTTTTAATTACTTCATGGTGGATGCAATTACTTTGGCAGTTATGAAAAATTTTGCATGCGTCTAATTATTTGTGGATCCATATTTATCCTTGAAGGATTTAAAATGCTAGAAGCATTTGGAAATTTCGAGAAAATTTATTTAGACATGTCTCATGAATATTTTGGCACATTTGGTATAATCGCCTTAGTGAATACTAATTGAGAAAATACTATAAGAATGATCAGATTTCCTTATGTATTTTATAAAGGAGTTTGGATCAAGATCTATTATGATAATTTTAGAACTCCTAAAGAGCTTCAAATTGGAAACTCATGAAGTACTTTCAATACAAGTACTTGAATCTTGACATCAAGTTTATCTCGACCTGAAGATCGAGCATTTTTATATATTTATTTTTGTCTATGAATAGACATAAGCTAAAAGAATCTTAAAGAAGATTCAATATGAATAGAGCATATCTATTGAGTATCACAATAGTTGTAAGATTGTTGGATGTGAATAAAGATAATTATATCTTTTCTTTGTCTTGAAGCACTATATATTAGTTGGTCAAGAAATATTTATGAATATACAAAGATCATTACATTTAGATCTTCAAACATCCGTCGGTGCCTCCTCAAATCTTGTAGAAATAATTGTTATGCACAAGGCAAGCCAAAAATGTGTTTGGCTAAGACCATTGACCCAACATATCCAGAAGATATGTGATTTACTTTCACAAGATATGATACAAATGCTATATTGTGTAGAGATAATTGAAGGTGGATACATCTTGGAAAATATTACTCCAAAGTTTTATCCTCCGTTATCTTTAGAAAAATAATATTCAAGTTTGAATTATAAAGATTCAAAGATCTTCTGTGGTGTTTTTATGAGGGGAGTAAATACGCGTTGCACTCTTTTTCCCTTAACCGAGGTTTTGTCCCAATGGGTTTTCCTGGTAAGGTTTTTAATGAGGCAACATGTTATGCGTATCAAAGATGTGTGTACTCTTTTTCCTTCACTAAAGAACTTTTTTCCCATTGGGTTTTTATCTTAGTAAGGTTTTAACGAGGCACATTATCTTCATAGACATCCAAGGGGGAGTGTTATGAATATTTATCTATGTGGATGTCTATCATGATTAGAACTTTATCTAAGGAGTTTGATTTATTTATTATTAGGAATATTATCTCTATTAATTAGAGTTTAATGTATTATGTACTTCTTATGTCGATAAATAGATGATTTAATGAAGGCATTATATACACTTGAATATTGAGAATAATACAAATCTCCCTCTTTCTCTCATCTCTTTGTTCTTCTTGTTCTTCGTTCTTATTCTTGTTCTTTATTTTATTCACAACATAAAGATTATTGTTATTCTTTGTTTCATTTTTTTAAAAGCTTTTTCTTAGAAGATGACTTGAAAATTTTATAACCTTATTTTAGAAAAGATTTTTCTTTATGTTTTTCAAACTTTTATTCTATTGAAATTCTAAACTTCTACCTATGTCTATTAAAGCTGTTGAGTGTGTAAAAGTTCTATTATTTACACCCTTTTAACCCATATTTCTGCTGCATTCAAGCATCATTGCATTGCATTTAGGATAGTTTTTAATTAAATATCACAATTATATAAAAGGCACGGATTCTACTAAAAGATGGTGTATTTTGCAGGTAGCTGCCTTGGTTGACGATGAAGGCAGGCGAAGGGCAGATAAGCAGGAAGGCGGAACTGAACAAGCAGCTGAAGGAGACGAACCTGTCATGGACCCGTCACGACAGCATGGTGACAGCAGATTATTGAAGAGGAAAAATGAAGTGGACATCGATAGATAGAGAAAAATCTGCTCGTCTGTCGTGTGGCAGCCAAATAATTTTCCAAGCCCCGGATCAAAAGATATGTCAAGCCAAAGCTCAAAGGAGAGGAAATCCCTAAAAGCAAGGAGGCGGCTAGAAAGTAGGATACTTTAGAGATTTAATCTTTATTAGAGTCTTACTTTTAATTAAAGTTGTAATCCTTGTTACCTTAGATATCTTGAGCCCAAAGCTTATATAAAGGGCATAGATTAAACCTAGGATATAGCCGACTACCCCATAACCAAAACCTAAACCCTGCCGTCCACCCGTCACCGACATGTTCTAAATTCCCCCTAGGGCCACGGGTTGTTTTGTAAAGTAGTTGCAAGGGTTGCTTTGTTTTAGGATTTTTCAGTTTCAATAAAATAAACTTCAAGTTCTTTTATCTTGGTTTTAATATCTTGCAAGAGCATCGGGAGAGCATTGTGAGGTTATCTATTTACTTAGCATCGGGAGAGTTAAGTATACGAAAGAGATAAAAGCGCGTTCTCTAGTTTATAGTTGAACCATCTCGTGCTTAGGGATAAGGCGAGGTTAAGTGGCTAAGGAAGAATTCATACACATCGGTGTTCATCCTTCGACTCACGCCGGGAGGTATCGTCAAAGACGTGTTCATCGACAGACTTGTGCCTAGGGATAGGGCAAGGCAGATCTGGGATTCTTGTCAAGCTTGAAGTACTGAGTTAGTGTCTGCTGCCGCGACAACTAACGGACAGACGCCGCGACAGGTGCTGTCGGCGACGGGAGCGACGACAGAACTGGAGATCCTAAGCAATTCAATACCTGCACTACCGAGCAATTCAATACCAGCCCATTCTCTCTATCTTGATTTCTCAATCTTTTATTTACGTTTTACTTTATTATTCGTGACAACTCTTTAAAATATTTCTTTTACTTTGTGCAGTAATTCAAGGTGAAGTCATTAGCCCAATCCCTGTGGAGACGATATCCGATACTTAGTATCACTTTATTACTTGCGACGTGTACACTTGCACTGTAATTGCGATAGACTATTTTACACGCAACAAAAGCCTCTTTTTTAAAATTTTATCTTTTATTTTCTTTTTAAAAAAATATTATTTATTTTTTCTAAAGCACCCTTATTTACTTATTTTCTAAAAAAACCTAAGCACCTTTTATTATTAAATTTCAAAACCTATCTTTATTTTCTAACAAATTAAGACCCTTTTATATTTTTTTTCACCCATGATTTATTATCTTCTAATTAAACCCATTGATTTTATTTAAAAAAAAAAAAAACATTAATTCAATTTTATTCCTAAATCTAAAAAAAACAATTTAAAGTTTCAATTATTTCATTTTTAAAGATCAAAGTTCTAAAAACAACATCTTTTAAACATGCAAGAATTTTAAAGATTAAATTAAAAACTAAACAAAAATCTAGAACGAAATTATTACCGGATCCAAGAAACGATCTTCCAACTTCAACAAACACAACCTAAAAACAAACACAACACAACACAAGAAAACAAAATTCAACCAAGAACAAGTATGAAATTAACTAAAAATTAAAGAGAAGAAAATAATTTTTACAGGAAATGAAGAACTCGTGTGCGATCCTTCTCGAATTGCTTCCCAAACACCTCTGGAAAATAGCCCAAAACTCGAACTTCACTCCAAAAATTTCCAGCAAACTCAGAGAATTTTTTAAAGGATTTTCAGATTTTTTTAGCTTTGTCTTTTTGCTCTCCAAATGTGTGTTGAACAAAGGCGTTTGGGGGTTTATACTTGAATTTGAGCTTACAAATCAATCAAAATCAAGATTTAATCCCCAAATTGGAGCCAAAATCAGATAAGAGGCATGATCCTCAGTAAAACCCCCCAAAAATCATCCAATTTGATTCAAATTCGGGGTTGAATTTTCTCCTTGATTCGAGCCCTAATTTTAACCCTTTTCCATTGTTTTTTGCAGATTCCGACAACTACGGTGGACGGCGGTGAGCGGCATCGGTGGCATTGGAACAGTGACATTGAGACGGACTGGCCGCTACCTTCAGCGGCGGCGGCCGTGGCCCAGGGACGGCGAGATATCGTTCGACAGCCGCCCAACCTAGGGGTTTTGGCTCCCCAATCGGGTGCATGGCTGCATGTAGGGGTGATAATGAGCCTGACCGGCTCGCGAGCTACTCGGGCTCGGCTCGGTCAAAGCTCGGCTTGAGTGAGCTCGACTCGGGCTCGGGCTAGGCTCGAGACCATAACAAGACGAGCCGAGCCGGCCCAAGCTCGGCTCAGAAAGCTCATGAACAGGCTTAGAATAATTATATATGTATATATGTATGCACTAAAAGTAATCTGTTTAGCAAAAGATACAACAATTAAGAAAAAGTCACTTCTAAAGTATAGTTGTAATTATTTAAATTAACTTCTAATAATTTTTAGATTGTTTTCTAACACTTATATTAGTAGATTACTAAAATTAAATGACTAAATTGAATTAAAGTAAACTTTACACTATAAATTAAGAAAAGATCAAGGACTAAAATAATAAAACTAAAAAGTAACATGGCTAAAATGGGTTTACCTATCCCTATAAAGCTTGAAAAGGAGAAACAACTTTACAATATACACCAATATCCCATATCTTTAACATAAATAAAACAAGCAGAGCAAGAAGCCTATAAATAGGTGCTTAAACTTAGAACAATAAGCTAATTTACTCTTGGCCTTTCGGTTGAGATCAAGTAAACATGGGCCTTTTGTGCCCATGGGTTTTTAGTTGAGATGGCTTTAAATTTGAGTTTTCAAAGTTTGGATTACTTTAATGATCCTTAAGCTTAGAATGGTTTATTTAGAGCTGAGCCTGACGAGCTCAAGCTGAGCCTAACGAGC
The DNA here is from genome assembly GCA_958450335.1 of Hibiscus tridactylites. Classification (NCBI taxonomy): domain Eukaryota; kingdom Viridiplantae; phylum Streptophyta; class Magnoliopsida; order Malvales; family Malvaceae; genus Hibiscus; species Hibiscus tridactylites. The sequence continues at coordinate 74,467,159 of OY288269.1, read as the reverse complement.
TTTGAGCTCGTGTAACCCCCTCATCCCGGTCTGGTCGGATGACCGGTCCGAGTGGGCCACACGGGGAAAACCGAAGCGAAACCCGTTAAGGTTTCCCCTCGGTTAACGACCCAGAAAATTTCTTTTAACTTTAGTCTTATCTAGATGCATATTTAATTCCTATGTGGAACACAACAGCGGAAGATACAAGCAACCAAACATTCACCGACCAACAAAAAGGGTAAACAGTCCATTTTACTTCATTACAGCAGGCCGTTTCGAAACACCTAAAGGGTGTTTCGAAACGCCTTGACCTAGTCAACGGGCCTGGGTCAACCACAAGGTGACCGTTCCGAAACAGGGAAGACCCGTATCGGAACGACCTTGACGGTCAATATCTCGTGGTCAACGAGATTTGACCGTTTCGGAACTCCAAAGGCCCGTTTCGGAACGACTTCATCTCGCCAATTTCTCAAAATTCCAGTAGCGAAAACGTTCCGGAACGACCCTCATCCGTTTCGAAACGGCAGGCCATTTACACAGGGGCCGTTTCGGAACACGGGGACCCGTTCCGAAACATCCCCTGTCTGCAGACTTTTCTGGGTTGTTTTGAGGCACAAGGATGCCCCAAAACACCAACAAACCACCAAACAACTTCAAGACAAGACATCTTAGGGTATAACAACTATTTTAGCATGCTTCAACATTAATTAGACATGTCTATCACTATGGCAACAACCCACATCATGCATTCATACAATCATCATTCAAACAAAGTCTAGAGACATACATCCTAGATTTAACATACTCAAACACATACAAGCATGGATTCAGACAGTCCTTCATACATAGCAAATTACACATGTAGAGCCTTTCATACGAGTATGCTTGAAGACATTAAAAAGAACCAATAAGCATCATACATTTCAAATAAGTTTACAAGCCATTCAAGCAACTTAAGCATCCATCATACAAGCATATGGCAAGATACCTCATGCTTACAAATCAAGTCATCCATAGACATACATCAAACTCAAACCAACAATACCTATCCCATTGCTTTACTATTACAATCTTTAAATTTAAACATCATACTTGAGCTAACCGTGAGCAACACTTGGAGGCCTTTCCTTGCCCTTGCCACCCACAAGCCATTGATCTGCATTGTCGAACAATAGAGAGCGTAAGCATAAAAGCTTAGTGAGGGTAAGCTCATAAATCAAACCTTCGACAATGCAGGGTCCAAGCACGAACCACAACCCAGATAAAATGCATGATCTTACCTCCGATCCACACGAGCCATAAATATAGATGATGCATGAACATATATTCAATATCATGTCATGCTCAACATGTTTAAATCCACAACACATGAAATCACATATATTAAACCATGTTAGCAACACATCCCAAATCACATTAGCTCACGATTAACCACATATTGGCAACATAAGCTACAATCTGTATTGGCACCTAGCTATGACTCGAATACGCGGATAACCGTTGGAACTCACATCCATCAACACAACCATTACCTGACGGTGGGATTACACTCATCACCGTTCACGCGGAGGGGATTCCACTCATCCTCACGCCTCATTTCACGCGGAGGGGATTCCACTCATCCTCACGCCCCGTCGATGAGATTCCACTCATCACCGACTAATATAAGTATAATTTCCGGGCGAACCCGTACTCCTCCTTGGTGACTCAACGCCACCAAGGCCACGCGCGACTTTTGACTCATGTGTACACACTAACATCCTAATGATCGATCATTTGTACCCAAGCATACTAGTGCCAATACTACACATTTCATTAATCATTCATAATATCAATTCATAACACTTCCGTGCTTAGCACGTACTTACCATGACTTACCGTCATGCACAACCACATTTCCATGTCTAGCATGTACTCACCATGATCCCCGGATCATACAAACACCTCATAATATCATTACACATGTCAACACTACATGCATCTCAACAACACAATTATCACATCATATTTCATACACATGTATATCTCTATCACATTTATCATCAACATGCACGTAACAATGCATTAAGCCATGCCTCCACATACATGTATAACAACATAAGCATAGCCACCATGAGCATGATTAAACATGAGGCATAATTCAACACTTTAAAGATCAACCAAGGTCTCTAACTAAAGTTTGGGATTAGGCCACCACCCTAATCCCAACTCTAGGTGGTTCTACCAATCCCAACCTAGTTCACATGCTTGAACCAACACTTGAAAACCATTTAAAAGTATTTAACCACTCACCTAAGCTTCCAAGCTCCAAGTCAAGCAAGCAACCTCCCTCAAATTTCCGGATTTCTTCCCGAAGCTTTTCCAACACGAATTCCCGCTTCCAAACAACCTCAAATACATTTCAAACAATTCCAAATCAGCCCAACATCAAAAGACTAACCCGGAACACAATTCAAATACAATTCACAATGTTGCAAGCCATGACCAAACCCCACTTTTAGCAATTTCGGACAGCCCCTAAACCATGTCCAAAAACCATCTTTCCAACATCCATAGCACCCACAAACATTCCCAAATCAACCCTTAACCATAGTACTACCATTGGGCTATCAATTCCCACCTAAAACAACCCCAAAAACTCACCCAAAACCCTCCAAAAACCCCATTTATACCCAAATTCGGGAATCCATTTAAAACACTCTAAAAATTATATATATTGGACCATTTGATTCATAGATAACATATCTAACAATAACAAATCAAAAGCCTTAGTAAAAACCCATAAAGCTCCCTCCTTTAACCTAAACTTTCAAAAATCCAATTTCTAAAACATTGATGAAAATGAAATATATTTGTACTTCCAAGTAGAGGAAGATGAGAGCAAGATGGGGATGTATTTACCTTTCAATTTCGAGCCAAAATGAAGGAGAAAAGAAGGTTGGATAAAACTTGGAGAAGCTCCCCCTCTTTGTCGTGAAAAATGAAGAAGAAAGAGGGGAGAAGAGAAATTCTTGGTGTTTTAAATTAAAAAGGGGATTTTAATTTCCAAGGGTTTGAAATTACAATAGTGCCATTAATGAGATGGCAACTCTTCCTTTGTCATAAAATCCATGGGATTTAATTCCCAAAACAATTTTGATCCAACATAGAATTTTTTTCTGATTCGAATATCTAAAACCCAAAATAATATTTTATTATTTTAAATTTCAAAACCGAAACCCGAAACAGTATTTTAATATTATTTCCATCCGACCCCTAAACCCGGGTGTTACAGCTCGAGTCGAGCCCAATAGTATTGTTTATGAGCCGAGCTTGAGCCTAAAATTTTGAGCTCAGCGAGCCTCGAGCTTGAGCCGAGTCTAATGATATTGTTTTCGAGCCGAGCTTGGTTAAGCTCGAGCTCGGCTCGGCTCGTTTGCACCCTTAGATGTGCGTGTCCCGCCCTTTTTTTGCTGTTTTGACTCTTTTTTCTGTTTTAATTAGTTGTTTTCTTGGCCCTTGATTTATTATCCCTAATCTAATGGCCTATTTTAATTCTTAAAAAATTAGGTTTTGGGCCTCTAAAAATGAGCTCCTTTATTACATTTTTAGGTTTTAACTATAAAAAAGTCCCTAATAATAATAATAATAATAAAAAATAAAAAAGAGGGTGAAAATTTAGTGACAACAATGTGCTCCAAGTTAATCAACCTATTTAAGGTATCATAATTAACATGTTCGAGCTTACCGTGCCATAAATCATATGACTCAAGCATATAAATAGAAGAAAAGATATTTTTCTTATTAATTTTTTAGCTATTACAAAGATGGTATTGAGTTTCCACATATTATTCAATACATATCATTTTCCCACAATATTTCCTCTTTTGACAAATCTTCTGGGATTCAAACACCATCCTAAAGTCATGCATACTTAGGAGGGTCCCAGAAACAAGGTTCTTTTGTATGTCATGTACATACAACACGTTTTGAAGCTTTAGCTCTTTGCTCGAAGTCATTTTGAAATCCTTATTGACTTCCATCATGTTTGCGTTGGCAATATTAGGGTTGACAAGTTTGTCTAGCCTTTTTGTTGTACCTTTATTATGACTCATAGTCACAATGTTCACACGGTACACGAGAAATCTCAATAATTAACATGCACCATGTAGATTAGCATGAAAAAGAGGAGGTGCACTAGGCACGCTTAAATACCAAATTTTTCAAAAAACCAATCCTAGACATGCACTTTCAAAAGGATTTTCAATTATTCGTTTAATAGTGTTTCCCAGAATTAGCAATAATTATGTAATAACTAGAAAATTAATTCTTGATTATTTCGATTTTGTTATCCAATAAAATTATAATTCTGAAACAAAATCAGTAACTAATCCTACTTCCAATGACAATTTATGTTTAAACAAATTTGTCCACTTTGTTCGAAAGGAGATCAAGTAAACCCGTTAAAATGGCAGAAATTAAATTTTTAAAAATAAATTTATTTACTTGACCTCAATTTCCAACTGATAAAGATTTCGTAAATTTTCATTTGGTAAAGAGATTAAGTAAATCCGTTAAAACGACGAACCAATTATTTAAAGGAAATAATCAAAGCAATTAAAAAAATTATTTTCCTTTTCCTTTCCTTTTCATACTACACGATCGGTTTGAATAAAACATTGAACGTTTACCGTACATTACATAGAGTGAATGTTTACCTTTTAAGTAAAGCATAAAACAATGGTATTAATACCACAAATTTATGGTTTTAATAATACCACGATTTAAGCCAATTTCCATTCCTTGGTTCTTGCTTTTTATTTCCATTTGAGCCATCTTGCTCTCCAAGTCCATGAGGCTGCAGCAACATCTCATTGCAACATTATACAAACGTGGATAATCAAATATGAGTAACCTGTTGTGCCTGCTGCAGCAATATTCAACCATGTTCATCGTATTGCGATGGTGTATACGGGAAAGTATTGTAAGCATCGACCAAAATTGTTCATCGTCCTGTTCATCTTGTATTAAATTTTAAAAAAATCTGTTTTAAGATTGTTAGAAAAATTGTTAATCCAAGAATAAAATAAACAGTAAAATACAAATATTGTAGTAAAATACCGAATCGGACAGAACAAAATTATTGATACAACATATTTAAAACTAAACCGATTAGAAACGAGTTGAGGCTCATAGCTACACAGTTTCTTTAAGACAGCTTTCGGCCACTCCTTGGTTCTTGAGATTTTTTATCGTTGTCTCCCAGGATACAACAACTAGATGATCAGCTACAGTAGCACAACTACAGAGATCGCGAACTACAATATTGCCTTCTCCTATCACCAAAAATTACTTTTAAAAATCATAGAGTAAAACAATAGAAATTTCTCTGTGTTTTTTTAATTGTGTAAAACCTAGAAGGTTTGCACACTATTTATAGGGGTTTCATGAAGGGTATAAAAAACTTTTGACCTAATGGAGCATTTAATATTGAGAATAAATTGATTCTTTTAGAGAGCAATTTCTAAAATTACTATCTGAATTAAAGGTAGCTTTCAATATTTACCTTTTTAATTCTAAGACAAAAATTGACAAATATATAGGCCCATAGAGGACCAGACCGGTTCAAACATTTGCGTTACTCACATCGTGCACGTCTACACATTTACGAACCAACAATTGCTTCCACATTTTTCTCAACTACGTTTGAATCAGTTTCTCATTCAAAGCTTCAAAATTATCCAATTTTTTCAACAAGGAACTTGCAAAAAGAAATACTCAAAAGTAATCTAAATGTTATTTCTTCCAAAAAAAATCAAGGTATGTTTTTACAATGAGAGATGCCTCCTCCTTATATAGGCCTTGGAGAAGTTCTAATCCTATTAATCTTAAAGAATTAAATACAATAAATAAATTCTAAAATTTAATCTCCTAATTACATAAGTAACTTCTAATAATAAATAAATGTTAAAAATAAAATTCTAATTAAATAAATCTGATCATAATAGATATTGTAGAATCCTATATTGATTTAAATTACAAATAATCAAATAAAATCTTGAAAGTTCGTAATTATCCAAAAATCTCAAATTAATATCATATAGGAATTTCTGCATGCGCCGTCTTCGCTAAAATAGACGTATCTTGAGTTCCAGATGTCTAATTGAAGCGTTTCAAGATGTGTTGGAAAGCTAATTAACAGCTAGACAACTTTCAAGAAGATATGTTGACCCATAATTTTTTGGATCCCTTCCAAAAATGCATTTTAATTTGATTGACGTTTCTGACTTGCAAAATACTTTCAACTTCTTTTCCAAGATGATTAGTTTCACCCCTCTCATGCATGTATCACTTCCACACCAAGTTCTTCAAGTAAACCTCATAGTCAAATAGTTTTTGAAATTACAACTACCCTAGCTCTATAATATGCCCCTGTCGAAGACCTAGCTACCATATTTTGCTTCTTTTACTTCTATTAAATCAAAGACTCTCTAAGTTTAATGTAGAATCCTATAACAGATTCCCTAGTCATTAGACAAGTGGCCCAATCAAAATTACAATAGGCTGAAATCTGACAATCACCTGAAGCTTTTAACAAAATTCCTTGTCAAGCTCTTTTTAATGCACTTTACAACTCTCAATGATGTTCCATGTGAAATTTATTAGGTTGTTGCATGAACTGACTAAAAAGTTCATTGTATAAGTGATGTCTGGTCTTGTATAGGTCAGATAAATTAACCTTCCAATGAGTTGTTCATAAACTAATTTATCTTCTATCAAATCATCATCAATATTATGTTGTACTCCAAATAAGTCAGCTTCGAGTTTTGTTCTAATGGAGTTACAACAGATTTTGCTCCCTCCAATCCAGCGTCTTTAATTAATTCAAGAGCATGCTTTCGCTAATTTAGTAAAAGACCCTCCTTTGATCTTAATAACTCAATACCAAAAATGTATTTGAGCTTACCCAAATCCTTCATTCTAAAAAGATCATTTAGAATTTGTTTCAATTCCGCAATCCAAACACCACTATTTCCAGTTATCAATAGGTCATCAACATAGACCAATAATAGAACCATCTTGCCTTGCTTCCTTTTAATGAACAAAGAGTAATCATGTTTACTCTCAATACAACCAGCAGATGCCAATGCTTCATTAAGTTTCAAGTTCCATTTCCTTGATACTTGATTGAGCCCATGCAAGGATTTTTGTAGTCTGTATACAACTTTCTCCTTTTGGCTGCAAAAACCCTCTAGTAATTGCATATAAACTTTTTCATAAAGATCCTCTTGTAGAAAAGCACTAAAAGCATCCATTCGAATCAAAGACCAATTGAAAACTGAAGCAAGAGCTAAAATGGTTCGAATGGTAACCATCTTTACCATAGGAGAAAAAGTGTCAACAAAATCAATCCCCTCCTGTTAATTATACCTTTTAGAAACGAGGCAAGCTTTATATCTATCAACCTCATCTGATGCCTTTTACTTAACCCTGTAAAGCCACTTACACCCAATAAGAATTTTTCCTGGTGGTAATGGAACAAGTGACCATATATTATTAAATTCCATGACATGAATTTCTTCAGCCATGGCTTGAACCCAAACAGGGTTTTGAATAGCTTTAGTATAAGATTTTGGTTTAGAAATATGAGAAATAGAAGACAAAAAAACCTGAGTGTGAGAGGGTAAGTGTGTATAAGACAAAGACTAAAAAAGACATGTTGATGAAGAATATTGACCAGAACAGGCAAAGTCATTTAACCAAGTATATGGCTTAGACACTCTAGAGGATTTCCTAGAGGCAACATGAGGATCAGATGCACTTATTGAAGCAGATGTACCATGTTTATGAGTAGTAGATTGTTGCTCATAAGAAGTAAAGAAATAATGGTCATGAGGTTGTTATGATGAAACAGGGTCAGGAGAAGTGGAAATATATTGGTTAGGAGGTTGATGTGGTGAAATCTGTTTCGGATGAGGGAAAGAAGAAATGGGTGAAGTCTGATCAAGAGGTTGAGCATTAAAGGAAGCAAGAGATTGAACAGGAGGTTGAGCATGAGATTGAACAGGAGTTTGAGCATGGGGATCAGATGAAAAAGAGGAATGAACATGTAAAAATTAGAATTAGAAACAAAATGATTTGGGGGGAGAAGATATCGAAGTATGAAAAGGAGATGAACTATGGAAGGGAAACTGATCATCATGTAATTCGACATCTCTACTGATAAAGAATTTTTTGGAATGAAGGTTAAACAATAAATAACCTTTTGAGTTAGAGAATATCACAAAAAATAGATGTAATAGCCCAAGAATCGAACTTATCACGGGATGTAAGATTTGTAGCAAAACACAAGCAACCAAAAATTATGAAATGATCATAACTAGGAGGTTTATTGTACAAAATCTCTCAAGGAGTTTTCCAAGATAAAATGGAAGAGAGCAACCTATTAATGATATAACAAGTAGCAAGAATGCATTCCCCCTTTAGAATTTGATAAGGATATGGGATTGGAATCTAAGGGCTCTCGCAACTTCTACAAGATGTCTATGCTTACGTTTTGCAATCCCATTTTGTTGCGAAGTGTGCACACAAGAACTTTGGTGAATTATCCCTAAAGAATTGAAGGAGGAACAATCCGAGTTGAAAAAGTCATTGTCATTATCATTGTGTGTGATCTGAAAAGAAGTAGTGGATTGAGTTTGTACCATAGAAACAAATTTTCGAATGCAAATGATAGCATAACTCTTAAGCTTCAATAAGTACACCAAATTCATCCTACTGTTGTCATAAACAAGGGTAAGGAAGAAACGATGACCACTATGAGTCGAGATTCAGTAATGCTCCTATAAATCTATGTGAAAACGACTAAACGGGTAGTAGACCTAGAATGGCTTTATGTAAAAGGAAGCCTAGATTGTCTTGTTAATAGACAAACAGAACAAGTAGGAACAGAACCAGTATTCACAATATTATGAAGAAACACTGGTAATCTAGGAAATTGAGAAACTAGAACATCACCCAAACAAGCATGCCAGAGATGAATTTTATTAACATCAAATGACTTACAAGCATTTATAGAATTTTGTGAAACACTAACAGACTTACAAACAGAATCATTTGAAAATTTGACTAAAGAAGACTTGAGCAAATAGAGACCTCTAGACTCCTTACCAATCCCTTTCATCACACCACTGTAAAGATCTTACAAGATACAAAAGTCATGATAAAGGAAAACAACACATTGCAATTCAGTTGTTAATTTGGAAACTGAAATAAGATTATGAGTAAAATTGAAAACAAACAAGATATTACACAATTGAATACCATTAGGCAATCTAACAGAACCTAAATAAGTGATAAGAGATGATTTATCATTTGGAAGTTGGAAAAAATAAGGAACTGAAGTACAAGAAATAGGGTTAAGCAAATAACTTAAATTTGATAATATGTGGTCAGTCGCTCTAGTATCCAATATCCATTCAATTGATGTATGAGTAAGAGAACAAAATGAAGGAAAAGTACTTCCCAAATTCACAGAGGTATATGTAACTAGAGTTTAGTTCAGGAGCCCCAGAAGCTGTGTATACTGCTCCGAAGTGAAAGCTGGCGAAATGGATGAAACTCAAGGAGAACTTGAATCTATATTAGAACTGCTATGGTTCATGGATGTCTGAGGTCCCTTTTTATTTTTGAATTTAAAGTCAGCCAGAAATCCAATGAGATGGTAACAATGTCCCTTCTTGTGACCTTTAATCTTACAGTAATCGCATGTACCGATAAAATTGTGACGAGTGTTAGGCAGATTAGAGTACAAAGTAATAGAATCAATGAGAGGAACAACACCGAACATGTGATAAGATTCTTCTTGAACAATCATGGAATAGGAATTGATGACAGATGGCAAAGGTTGCATTAACAGAATCTGACTGCGAAGAGAGACATATGTCTCATTGACCCCCATCAAGAACTGAAAAAGACGTTTTTAAGAAATATGCTTCAAATTTTGTTGAGCATTCTCACAGTTACATGTCGAAAAAGGGACCAATGTAGCATATTCATCCCAAAGAAGTTTCAATTTTGTGAAATAAACAGAAACAAAAGATTCACCTTGAACTAAGGTTGTGACTTCTTGGTGAAGAAAAACAATGTTGGGTCCATCAACCTTTTTGAACCTTTCTTTTAGATTAACGCAAACTAGGCCGGCACTGGAGGTGAAGACAATTCCAGCTAAAAAATCCTTGCTAACAAAATTGTTGATCCAAGAAAGAACGATATTGTTGCACCTATCCCATTGAGCTTGAAGGGAATACTGATAATCATCGTGTTGGTAGTTGCCATTAACAAACCCTAACTTATTTTTGGCAATAATGGTGGTTCGCACGGAGCGGCTGAAAATCATGTAATTATCAATTCCAGATAATTGATGTGAAATGAGGCTCGTACCAAGAGTATCTGAAGAATGAAGATGGAGTGTGTGGTTAAAATCAACTATGGTTGTATCCATCGTCGGTGGTGGCAACTCAGGTGGCATGATGAAAAATGAACGAGCAAAGGAATTTGGAGGAAAATGACAGAATTGGGGAAAATTTTGCCAAACAGAAACAACGGAAAAAATGTTGGAACAAAGAAAGAGCCCAAGAGATGTGAAGGCCCAAAGTGAATGAGAAAAGAAGATCAGTTTAGACTACATCATAACCGCCAAGCTAGTGGACGAGGAGACAGAATCTAGGGAGAGCGAAGCCCCTCTAGAAGAACCTCATGAAGAGCCTCACCCTACTCCTAAGAGAGTCCAGCCGCCGTGGACAGCAAAGGTCTCACCAGCCAAGTCTGCCGGCCGCCGCCTTGTCATCCAATCCTCCTCTTCCTCCTCTGCCACCAAAACCCAAGCCTCCTCTCAACCACCTGCCAATTTCTAGAGTTTTTCTCTTTTCTTCTATTTATTTTATTTTTCTATTTTTATCTTAATTGTATTTTCTGTTTTTATTTTGTATTTTATTTTGTGCATTGATGGCAATTCATGTCTCGAGTTTGGGGAGGTTAGCACTCATTATTTTTGTTTAGGCATATTTTAGGGCATTTAGGTTGCATTATGTACTTGCCTTAGAAAATTAATTGAAAAGAATTTTTTTAAAAGAACGTGTGCCTATGATAGGATAGCCGATTTAAATTTTCGCACCAAGTTAAAATGAACTTAATTTTGGGGGAAAAGCATGAAGTAAACTTAGGGTTTTTCTATAGTTGCCAAAAATTAAAAACACTATTGTTACTTGCTGAATTTGTTTGAGTTTCTGATAAACATTGCCTGTTGAATTATTTGTAAAATTCTAACATGATTGCAAGAAGCTACCGCGACAGGCAACAAACAGAAAAAACAAAAGCACTACCAAGGCAGGAAAAAGAAATTTTTTTATGTTGTCTATTCCTAGAGGTGCCCGAAACAGGCTCTAGGAAGAATCATGTGCAAGGACACTTCGATGCTATCAAAGTCCATGAATCCTAAAATCTTGAAGTGACAGACAAATTAGCATGAGTGAATGAAAGTCTTTATGGGATGACTCTACTCCATAGGTTCGGGGTTTTGTAGTTTGCTCCTATCTTAATTTCAGACCTAGAAAAGTAGTTGTGATAAGTTGAAGCCCTCATTGCCATGATTATTTAATTGTGTTTAATTATGATGTCTCGGCAGCAACCTTGTATATCATGACAACATCTCTGTTTACTTAGAATATTCATCAGATTCAACCTGTACACAATTTGCACACACTTCACTGGCATATTATAATTTAATTCTGAGGTAATTTATGTTATTCCCCTCTCACTAATCTAATGACAGGTGCCACGGCCTTGAGGGGTTAAGTCAAGTTTAAAACATAATTTTTCTTTCTGATTAGTTTAAAAGGGCAAGTATATTTAGGTTGCACTGCTTGAGGACAAGCAATAGTTCGAGTTTGTGGGTGTGTAAAGTGTCCATAAGTTCTATATTTCATGCACATTCCAGCTCATATTATTGTTGTTTTTAAGTACATTTTAGGCATAATTAGGATCATGCATTGCATTTTACAGTATTCTTTACTTGGCCATGCTTTTTATTTATTATCTTTTATTTGGTAAAGAAAAGGTATTGTTTTAGTTTAGTTTTAGTTTCAGGTACTAGAAGCTGGCAGAAGGAGAGAGGATTTGTACTGATGCAGTTCCAAACAGAGACAGGAGTTGCTAAGTAGCTGCCGCCGCCCTACCTGTCGCCCAAGACAGCAAACTGAGGAATTGGAGAACTGGAGTGCGATCTGTAGAGCAGAAAATCCTGATTTTAACAATGTTATCCATTCAATTTTCCGATGACTGTAGCAGCAGGTAGAGCCGCCGAAGGAGGAATTCGAGATTACTTGCGGAGCAAGGCAACGTGAAGAAGTCCACATTCAACTCAAAGATGTCGGAATTTAAGGTTGCATTTAATGCAAAAGCTACTATGAAAGACTTCTACTCTAAGAAGGACTAGGTCTGGCTAATGCCTATATATACCCATTGTACTTTTACTTCACGACAGCTTAGGTTTTCCCTTAGGCATAGTTTAGGTTTTCTTGCCGCCATTATGTTCTAAAATTCTCTTTGGGTTTGGGTTATGTTGTAATTAGTATGAGAACGGTTGTTTAGGATTTTAAGTTTGTTTTTGCAAATAAAGCTTCAAGGTTTGCTTATTCCATGTTCTTCATAGTTTTAAAGTAAGGCGAAAGATTAGTTGATTACTATCCATTTGTTCGGTATCGAGAGAGTCAAACTCACGAAAGGAGTAAGTACGGTTTTCACCTTAATCAAGTGTTGATCAATCCAGCCTAGACATAGGTTAGGGTTTAAGGCGGCTAAAAGAGAACGAACCAAACATTGTTGTCTTTGCACGATTCACGTCGCGACATGCATTATCTGCAGTGGGCATCAACAACATTCTTACTTAGACATAAGCGGGATCACTTTTAAAGCGTTCTGCTGAACCGAGACACACTTCCATTCCACTGTCGGGCAGCGAGAGCGTCACATCAGCCTACCTGCCATCCCCCGCCGAGGCAGCGAAGTCTGGCGGCGCAACGCAACTATTTCTATTGAACGCAGTTTCACACTAAGCAACAGCATAACCCGGCCCATTCCATCAATCTGAACTCTTCCATTTTATTTACTTGTGTTTTATTTTTTTTCCTCTTAAACAATTCAACTTATTTTTGCATTTAATTTTCCTTTGTGCATGAGTTACGATTCGAGTCAAGTTGTCCAATCCCTGTGGGAGACGATATCTTTTATACTATTACTTGACAAGAGTGTGCACTTGCGCTCATATTTAGAGAACACTAAAACGCTCTGCAAATATCATGTTGAAATGAATTTCATTTATCTCATTCACATGAAATTAACTTACAAAGTATCACATATATATACAATGAAAGTTCTAACATATTAATTATCTCTAACTACTTGCTAACTAGCATATCAGCTATAAGTACTTGCAAGTTAACATATATCAAACTACATTAGACATTCGATTCAATTTTAACGACGAAATGATATATTTAACCTACTTTGAACTTGATTTGAATATTTAATTGTGAATATGATCCCAACCTGAGTTTAAATATAATTTTATCCGCTCCAAACTCTACTCAAAAAATTAAATTGAAATTTTACTCAACTTAATATAATTTTCAGTTTTCATCTTCTTCCTTTCAAATAATAGTTTATTATTTTTATCTAATAGTTGCCTAGCTGTTAAGCTGCTCGTCCCTGTGTACCAAGGAAACCAACTCTTCTGGTGGCTCATTGGAAAAACACCTCCCCCAATGGGGGCACCACGTCCACGAGCAAATAATGTCACCCTATCCGCCACAGTGTTCATCTCTCTACGGATGTGTCTAACCTTCATTTTCCAGTCAAATGACAACAAAACGAGAATCGAGTCCACAAAAAACATTTCTAGACAAAGCTCCGGACGAACAGTTGAGTATCCTTTCAACCTCTAGATTATTTCTAAACATGTATATTATGATAAAAACTTTATCTATGAGATTTGATTTACTTTATCACAATGAATTTTATCATCATTAATGAGAGGGGAAATTCTACAATACTCGACGAGCACCGTTGAACACCACTAACGATCAGCACCAGTGAGCACCATTAAATTAATTTATAAAGATTAAAATTTTAAAGGGTTCAACATATAATTATAAATTATTTTAAAATCTAAAGGTAAATTATTTAAAATGAAATATTAATTAAATTATTTTCCATACATATAATTTTATAAAAAAATAATTGGGTCAAATATTAACCTTAGTCGATTTAAAAAATAAAAACTCGAAATCTAAAACTCTAAACCCTAAACTATAAACGCAAAACTTTAAACCCAAAACCTAAACTGTAAACACAAAACCTTAAACCCTAAACTATAAATCTTAAACTCTAAAATGTAAATACCAACCTTAGTCATCCTTAATTAGAGTTCCATGTATTATATGTACTTCTTATGCTTATAAAGAGGTGATTAAAAGAAGGTATTGTACACAATTTTAGATTTAGAATACAATAAATATTTCCCTCTTTATTTCTCTTATTCTTATTTTATTCTTCTTTAATTTATTCACAACACGTTTTTTTTTTTAATATTTATTCACAACACGTTATTTTATTCACAACACGTTATTAGGACAAGCAACGAAAATTCCAACAATAACGAATCTAAGTAACTTTTAGGGTAACTTCTTGAATTAAAATTCAAGCAAAACAACAATGAATTTTTTTCTCTCCCAATTCATACTTCAATTGCTTCTTTTCAAATCCAATTGTGTTTCGTGATTTCTATACTGCTGCTTTTCAAATCCAAGGGTTTTTCACGATTTTTCCCTTTTTCAATTCAATTCAAATATATCATTTCCCCCCTTCAAATATGTGTTGTACTCTTACATATTAAAAAATATTATTTTTTATGTCGATTAGTTTGGTATAATGATGTAATACAAATTACAACTAAAATTATGTGAATATAATTTGATCTAATTTATTTTATTGGTTTGGCATATTATTGACATAATAAAAAAACATTGGCATATTATCTTTGTACAACTCGTTTTTCATTGTCGATTAGTTTGGCATATTGTCGATAAAAAGTGGTATTATTTTATGGATTATTATCTCATGGGTAAACTACAATGTAGGTCACTCAATTATGAGTAAGGTTATATTTCAGTCACCCAATTATTAAAAATTACACTTGGGTCACTTTATTATGGGTAAGGTTACGTTTGGGTCACCTAATTATTAAAAGTTACACTTGGGTCACTCAATTATGGATAAGATTACATTTGGGCCACCCTTCATATTTAAAAATATATATCAAATTGTGTATTAGTTTAATTAATGATTTCAAATGAAGTACTCTAGTGTCAATAAGGGTATACAAGTGATTTGGAAGAAAAAATGAGTAAATTGATACATTTTTTAAAATATGAAGGGTGACCAAATGTAACCTTACCCATAATTGAGTGACCCAAGCGTAACATTTAATAATTGAGTGACCCAAATGTAACCTTACCCATAATTAAGTGACTTAAGTGTAACTTTTAACAATTGGATGACCCAAATGTAATCTTACTCATAATTGATTGACCTCCATTGTAGTTTACCCTTATCTTATATGCAGGCGGTGAAATTTTTTAATTTTCACAAGTGCCTTAATTTTAGTGTTTAGGGTTTAGAGTTTTAGTGTATGTGTTTAAAATTTTGGGTTTATGGTTAGAATTAAGGGTTTTGAGTTAGAATTTAGGGTTTAAGTTTTTAAGGTAATTTGGATAGGGATTTAGATTTTAACATATAAACCCTAAACTTGAAATTCTATTAACAACCCCTAAATTAAAAACTACTACACTTAAACCCATAAACCATAAACCCTAAATGAAGTCCTAAAACTAAGACGCTTGTATAAACAAAATTTTCACATGCGCTTGTGCATGAAATAATTACCCTTATTTTATTAGTTTATATTTAATCTAATTTGTTTGTTTATAGTATATCAATGTCAAATCTTAAAGATATAACTAGTTTTTAAGATTAAAATTATGTGATTAAAGTATAACGGATGAAGTTACCTTAAGAAAAACATATTTTACTTTTTTACGCAAATAATGTTGTCATGCAAATACAAAATCGAGAAAAATATTTTAAAGGCATGTTGACTCCACTTCATTCCTTTAAGTAAATGTGAGATCACCATATTGTTTTCTATCATTCATACACGATGATTCTGATCAGTAAGTTCTGGAATAGTCATCTTCTTAATGTTTTTAATTCTGATCAGTAAGTTCTGATCACCATATTGATTTTATTTCTTCTTATTTTCTTTGTGAGGATACTTATAAGGTATTTATATACAAATGTCTATCAACCTAGATAAGGAAATTGCTCCCTAATTAAAGAGAATATTTTCAAAATAGGAAAATAATAAATCTAATTAATCCTTGATTGCCTAATAACAACAATCTCTAATTCTCTAAAAGGTTTAATAGTCAAATAAGTGTTTAAACTATACCTTTTTTTCAGATAGGTGCATGGACGATATTTTTGGTCAAATAAGTGCCTAACATTTTCTTCTGTGACCCCACCCATTAAAGGCTTTTTCTTTAGGGATGGGCACGGGTCGAGTTTTTGGCCCACCCGAACCCGACCCGAAAATAATTACCCTAAACTTGAACCTGGCCCGACTTTATTCTTTAAAAAAACTGACCTGGCCCGAAAATAAATACCTTAAACCTGACCTATAGGAAAAAATCAATTTTAGGGACCTAATTGTAAAAAATAGTTTTATGGGACTTAATTGTAAAAATTAATAATTTTAAGGATTAAAATGTAAATAAAAATTCAATTTTATGGACCTAATTATATATATATATATATATATATTACAAATATCCCTTAAAAATTTAGGGGAAAACTACAGTATTAGTCTTGGATCGGGTCGGGTCAGAATTTTTCACCCTAAACCTAAACTCACCCTCAATAAAAAACCCGATCCGAACTCGATTTTTTATTAAAAATCCAACCCGATCGGGCCGGTTCGGGTAAAATGATCATCCCCATTTTCTATAACGGATATTTTTTCGTTATTTAATGAAATATGAACACATGACATGATTTCTCATTTTCTGAAATTAAAATTTAAAAATGAGAAAAATAAAATAATATTAATAAACCCAACAATCTTTAATTTCTCTAAAACCCCAAACCCAAACCCTAAATTCTTAAATTCCTCTACTTCAACCACCGATTTAACCACCTCGGTCACCCTTGTCATCATCAGACCCCCTTACTAAAAACCACATCATCTCGTCATCAAAAACTGATGAATAAATTGTCGATTGCACCATCGACGAACACTCAACAATGAAGAAAGAAAGGTCGATTGGGTTCCCACCGACGGGTAGAGGATGGTGGATATCAAACGGTGAGTACACGACGCTTTGGACGGTGAATAGTAAACCACTGACTTGTGGGGATGTCGAACGGTGAGGAAGATGTGATTTGAGAGTTTGATTGAAAGAAATTAAAACATTTAGATTTTTAAAGAAATTCAGAAATTAAAAATATAAAAAAATAGTATATGTCATGTTTTGATTTGATGACGAAATTTTTTTAACGGTCATTGACGTAAAAACCTTAAATGGGTCACAAAAGAAAATATTAGACACTTATTTGGCCCAAAAAATAGTTCAGTCACCTATCTGAAGAAAAAAAACGATATAGTTTATACATTTATTTGACTGTTAAACCACCCTAAAAATGAAATATATAAATCATATCCCATTCACATTTAAACTACATTGCAAAATTTTGACTAATTTTATGGTTTAGAAATTACACTTGTAAGTTGTACTACTTTAAACCAGATCACCTAAGATGAATAACACCATTTTTTACAGCTGAAACCATTTAAAATATTCAAAAAGTACTCTTATCTAATACAGTTAAACTTAAATGTGATTAAAATGTAATAATTAAAGTCTATTATGATGCATTGAATTAATTTCCATTATTGCTAATTAAACTTAATTATATACTCATACAAACAATCGATCATACTAAATCCGAACCACACACATGATTACTTAACATTGATGGTTCAAATTTTAGAGGAACCCCGCAATTGTAAAACTCACCTCAAATATGGTTATCACCCGATGCACGCTATTTCTTCTTCTCAGATATAATAATGCCACCACCAGTGGTGGATCTAGATTTTTTTAGAGTGGGCACACATATATTAAGTATTAACATTATAAAATTTTATCTGTACCACGTAAAATATTTTGTACGAAAATTGGTACAAATAAAATTTTACGGTGGACATACTCAATAAAATAGATAACCAATAAAGGAAATTCAGATTCGCAGGCATAATAAAATTTCAGGGTGGATACACTCGGTAAAATAGATAACCAATAAAAAAATTTAGATTTTCAAGGTGGGCACGATAAAATTTCAGGATGGGAACACTCGGTAAAATATATAACCAGTAAAGAAAATCCAGATTTTGAGGGTGGGCACGTGCCCACCCACGACATAACCTGCTTCTGCCACTAGCCACCACCCACAATTTGTTGTTTTCTTGTTTTATAAATAGTTTAGAGCAAAACAAAGAAGCATTGTTTTCTCGGCACGGTGTCATTGAGAGCTTTTTCAATGCATTACTCCTCAGGTAACCATGCTTCTGTGAATACAGACTTGACATGTAGCTAAAGAATTTGGATCTGCTGCTTCTTTCTCCTCGGCTTTGATCTGTTGTTTTTGCCGCCTTTATGCTCCATTATTGTCTCGTATAAGGATATAATATAAAGTAGTCAAAACTGTTAGTATTTACAGTTGGGATGTTAAGTGGTTAGTATTAGCCTAATAGTTTGTTATGTTTGTACGGGTATAACTATAAATACAAGTGTAATGGGTTATCAAGCCCAAGTTAGTTTTCAGTCAATGATAATGAAAAGTTTCTGAGATTTTTCTTAATATTCAATAACTTTCTTTTTCTCCTTCTTCTCATCGTTCTAGCTTCTTCTTCAACTTTCACCTAAATACATGGCTTCCACTTATTTCTTTAACATTCACAGTACTCGAATCCTATTATGGTATCAGAGCCATTGATTTGTCCGATGTAATTGTCGTTTCGATCATCGTTTTACCATTAACTGATTCTGGTTTTCTTGTGCCCTAATCAAATCATCGAGTCTCACCACATTCGATGTGATTGTCGTTCCAATTGTTCTTTTGCCAGTTAATTTACCCTCCTTAGAAATGTCGAGTTCGGTTGTTGTTTCGCACTTTTCTGGTGTTTTTCCTTAATTTAAATCTTCGCGACACCTTGCTGCTTTGCTCTCACAATAGTTCTTGTGCACGGTTGCGTGTGGCTTTCTAGTGAGATTTTTCCTTATTTTTGGTATATTCTTTACTGCTTGTGGTCGTGTGTTGCCTCGACTGTTATTTGGTTGCTCAATATTGAGTGTATCTTCTACTATTTGTTATTATTTTTTTATCCTTTTTCATGGCGTTGAATGATAATTCTGAGATTCCTTATGATCCTTTAGCTACGTCTCTCCCTCAAGCTATTGTTTCGATTAATAATGTTGATGTGTCCTCTGAAACTGTTACTGAAAATGTTGCATTTGTACCTACTGGATCTGCATCTGTGGTTAAATTATTCTCTACAAAAAATATTAATGTGACCTTCGACGATAACAATTTTTTGCTATGGCATCAACAAGTCTTTTTTATTATTAAGACTAATCTTCTTCTTAAATCCATTGATTTCAATGTTCAATTACCTTTTAAGTATGTTACTCTGAATGGTATTGTCTGCATCAACCCTGATTTTGAGCTGTTTGAGAAGCAGGATGGTGCTTTAGCCACCTGGCTCCTATCTATTGTTAGTGAGTCTGTATTACCACATTTGATTGGCTTGAGTACTACTTCTGATATTTGGAATACTTTGCACCGGTTATATAGTAGTAAGACAATCTTTAGGTTGATGTCCTTTAGACGTTTATTGCATTCTCAAAAGAAAAGTGACTTAAGCATGTAAGATTTCTTGATGAAAATCAAATTTGTTTGTGATAACCTAGCTAACTGTGGGGAAAAAATTTCTCAGCATGAACACATAACTGCAATTCTTAACGGTTTTCCCCCTGAGTTTGATCTTGTCATCACTGTTATTATAGCTAGTCCTAATTCCTCTGATTTAGCCTTTGTTAGCACCATACTTCTTGATGCTAATGCTAGGCAGGCTACTCAGAATAGTAATATTCATGCCTCTACTAATATTGTGACTCAAGTTTCTAATCAGACTTCTTCTGTTGAAACTCCTTCACTCGTTCAAAGGTCTGCATATCATCTTAGCTATAATTATGGTCAAACTTCTGGTTATACTTTTTCTCGGGATTTTATTTTTAACTCCAGTCAGACATTTCCATCTAATCAGTCTAGTTATAACAATAGGGGTAGAAGTTGAGGCTGATATTTTAATAACTCTAATAGACCTCAATGCCATATCTGTGGAAGGTTTGGTCACCTAGCAGACAAGTGATATTATAGGTTCAACTCAAATTTTAAATATAATGACACACCAAAGTTCAGTATCAATGTTAGAGCTTCTACTCTTGTTCAGATTGTTCAAGCTAACACTTCTTCTTATGTTGGCAATAGTGATCCTTATAATACAATGTATTACACCTTAACACCCACTCCTAGTCCTGCTACAGGGTTTACTCGGTTGCATGTTCAAGGCTACAATTAGTTTGTTGTGCCAAGTGAGTCCCTTGTGATTCCAGTTCCAGCTCCTGTGTTGCAACCTCACCATCATTTGCTACATACTACAAATTCTGTTACCTCCAATTCCCCTACAGTCAGCAATAAAGTTGTGTATCCAGCTGGTCAAATAGTGTACTCACCTACAAATTAACAAGTTTTCTCTCAGCCTCAGTATTCTGTTGTGGTTCCCACGCAAGTGCCTCCTCAAGTGCACCTAGTAACCTCTGATGAAGCAGATGATAATGCCTGGTACCCTTACTCGGGTGCAACACATCATCTCACCAATGATCTCCACAATCTACAAGTGGGTTCCACCTATCCTAGGTCAGGTAATGTACAAGTTAGTAATGGGTAGATTTTGCCAATTAAATATTCTGGCCAGTCAAGTCTGTTGTCTCACTCTGGGAAGTTTTTCATTGAACAATTTGCTTTTTGTGCCTTCTATTACTAAAAATATCTTGTCTTTTTCCAAGTTCACACAGGATAATCAAGTGTACCTTGAGTTTTACCCAAGGCACTGTCAAGTCAGGGATCTGCACACCAGCCAAATCTTAATGCATGTATATGAGTCTGGTGGTTTGTATAGACTTGGTGATCAATCAAATAATATTGCCTCTAGTACTCTTGCTTTTAGTAATTTTGCTTCTTCTTTGTCCAATAATAATGTTCATGTTTCTTCTAGTTCAAGTGGTAATGTTTCTAGTTCTATTAGTTTAAACAATGATGTTGAACAGTTTGTATCTCAGCAATGTAATTATCAATGTAAATCTGTTGTGGCTACTAATAATGTATATTTGGAGGTGTGGCACAACGAGTTAGGCCACTCCTCTTCAAATATCTTGTTCAAAGTTTTAAATCGATGTAATGCTCATTTTCTTTCCAATAAAAATCATTTTGATTGTTCTTTGTGTATTGCTTGCCAGTTAGGGAAAACACATAAGTTATCTTTTCTAAATTATCGTACTGTGTACTCTTGTCCTCTTGAACTTGTGGTTGTTGATGTTTGGGGCCATGCTCCCATCATCTCTAGTGAGTTCAAGTATTATGTAGCTTTTACATATGCTTATTCACGCTATACTTGGATTTATTTTTTGAAGTTTAAATCACAAGTTAAAGAGGTGTTTGTCCACTTTCATACCCAAGCAGAAAGACATCTTGGAGTTAAACTGAAATTTCTTCAGAATGGCGGTGGAGGGAAATTTGAAGCCCTTAATTCTTCATAATAGTGCATAGATTGTCATGCCTACATACGGCTGAACATAATGGACTAATGGAAAGGAAGCACATGCAAGTGGTTCAAGTAGGCTTATCTCTTCTAGGTTAAGCATCAATGCCTCTGAAATATTAGAGTGAGGCTTTCTCAAGTGTATCTCATTAACAGACTGCCAACAACAGCATTGAAAGGTACTATTTCCCCTAATGAGCAATTATTTCACAAACATCCTGATTACAGTTTTCTTAGAACCTTTGGGTGTATGTGTTATCCACTTATACGTCCTTATAATAAATATAAACTAAGTACAAATCATCTCCATGTGTTTTCCTTGGTTTCTCCCCTATGTATAAAGGTTATAAATGTTTGGATACTAGTGGTAGAATTTATATTTCTAGACATGTTAAATTTGATGAGGGCATATTCCCCTTTGCTGAATCTAAAACTTCTGAGATTGGGCTAGAATCTGTTGTTACTATTTTTGATTCTGATTTTCAAAGTTTTCAAAATCCTTGCGAGTTACTGTTTACATGTATGTTTCTGTATCTAAGCATGAGAATAAGCCCAGACTCAAGTTTGTTGTTTATGTTACATATGTTCCACAACAAGTATTTTTGGAAAAAATGCTACTGTTACTACAACAATATCATCTTCACATGTACCATCAATTCCATCTCCCATCCCTCATGTTACTTCCACAACTCTATCTCTACTTCTACCTTCACCTCCATCTCCCATTTCCCATGCTATATCCACAACTTCATATCCACTTCTACCTTCACCTCATCTTCCATCTCCCATGCTACTTCCACAAATCCATCTCCACTTCTACCTTCACCTACATCTCCCATTTCTTATGCTACTTCCACAACTCCAACTCCACTTCTACCTTCACCTCCATCTCCCATTTCTCATGCTACTTCCACAACTTCATCTCCACTTCTACCTTCACCTCAATCTCTCATTTCTCATGCTACTTCCACAACTCCATCTCCACTTCTACTTTAACCTACATCTCCCATTTTTCGTGTTATATCTACAATTCCACATCCACTTCTACCTTCACCTTCATCTCTCATTATCCCTCCTACTACCATCAGTTCATCTTCCATGGTGCAAAAATAATCATCATATGGTGACACGAGGCAAAGTTGGGATTTTTAAGCCCAAAGCCTATCTTCTAGAGGATCTTCCTTAGAACCAGCTAATGTATCAGAAGCTTTTTAAAGGCCAAAATGGAGAGCTGCCTTCTTTGCTGAGTATAAGGCCTTAATGAAGAATGACACTTGGGATTCGCAACCCTTACCACCCTCTAGAAGACCAGTTGGCTGCAAGTGGTTTTTTAAAACCAAACGGAAACTTGATGAAACTGTGGACGGGTTTAAAGCCAGACTTGTAGCAAAAGGCTACTAAAAAACAATTGGATGTGATTTTCAAGAAACCTTTAGTCAAGTTGTATGAGCTGCTATTATCAGAACAGTTCTTGCAACTACAGTGCTTAAAGGCTGGATAATTGGAAAAATTGATATCAACAATGCATTCTTTAATGGGCAGCTCGAAGAGGAGATTTACATGAGTCAACCTTCTGGGTTTGAGATAAGAGGTCCAAATAGGGAAGAGCTGGTGTGTCATTTGAATAAATCTCTTTATGGACTATGAATGGCCCCCCGAGCCTGGTACAATACTCTTAGGCAATTTCTTCTCACCAAATTGGGGTTTATAACATAAAAAGCTGATACGTCTCTCTTTATCAAGAATTCTACATACTGCAAATTGTTGTTAATGGTTTATATGGATGATATCATCCTTGTTGGTAGCAATAAGGATGTGGTAACCAATGTGGTTAGTCAAATAAATTCTAAATTTCAACTCAAAGACTTGGGCAGTCTTGAGTTTTTTTTTCTTGGCATGGAAGTACTTCAATGCTCTACTAGTTTGACCTTAAATCTGAGAAAATATGTTAATGATTTATTGGAGAAGGCCAACATGCAACAATGTAATCCCACTCATACACCAATGGTGGTCTCTCCTAAACTTTGTTTAG
This sequence comes from Hibiscus tridactylites, assembly GCA_958450335.1. Taxonomy (NCBI): domain Eukaryota; kingdom Viridiplantae; phylum Streptophyta; class Magnoliopsida; order Malvales; family Malvaceae; genus Hibiscus; species Hibiscus tridactylites. The sequence continues at coordinate 74,443,112 of OY288269.1, read as the reverse complement.
ATGATGTGCAACCCTTCTCTAATATACACCTCTATCGAAGTATAGTTGGTGGACTACAATATGTTTGTTTGACTCATCCTGATATAGTCTTTGTTGTTAACAAGGTCAGTCAGTATATGAATTCTCCGAGGGATACTCATTGGAAAGCAGTCAAATGTATACTTCGTTACCTTAAAGGGACAATTAATCATGGTTTATCTTATAAGCCCACTGATGTATATGAGCTAGTCGTTACCTTGAGGATAGACGATCCACGACTGAATATTGTATTTATTTTGGGGGCAATCCTATTGCTTGGTGCTCAAAGAAGTAGAATATAGTCTATTGTTCTACATCCGAGGCTGAATATAGAAGTTTAGCAAATGCAGTTTTTGAATTAATGTTGATTGAGCATTTGTTGGATAAAATTGGTGTTGTCTTTTCAAGGAAACATGTAATCTGGTGTGACAATTCCTCGGTTGTTTCTATGGCAGCAAATCCCATGCATCATGCTCATGTCAAACATTTTGAAATTGACATACATTTTGTTCATGTCAAACATTTTGAAATTGACATACATTTTGTTCGTGAGAGAGTTCTTGCTGGACAGTTGGAAGTTAACTTTATTCCTTCAACAGAACAAGTAGCAGACATACTTACTAAACCCCTCCCTCCAGCTGTGTTTGATAAAATGTGTATGCACCTTGGTGTTATGTCATGTTTGAAATTTTGAGGTGAAAAAGAAAAACCAATATAATATAAGGATATAATAGAGTAATAAAAAATGTTTGTATTTACTGTTGGTGTGTTGAGTGGTTAGTATTAGTCTGATAGTTTGTTGAGCTTGTTACGGGCCTAACTATAAATACAAGTGTAATGGGTTATCAAGCCCAAGTTAGTTTTCAGTCAATGATAATGAAAAGTTTCTGAGATTTTTCTTAATATTCAATAACTGCCTTTTTCTCCTTCTCCTCGTTCTAGCTTCTTCTTCAACCTTCACCTAAATCCATGGCTTCCACTTATTCCTTTAACATTCACAGTACTCGAATCCTATCTTTTCGGACCTTTTTCGGTTCTCGTTTGCTTATTTTCATTTGTGTTGTGTTGTCGTACTTCTTTGTGTTTTGCTTGTATTTTTTAGTTGTTGTTTATGTCTCGATGTTTCTTTCCTTTCTCTTTTATTCTTTGTGTTTGAATGCTAGTGATCTTTCGTTCAAAAAAGTATATTCTAATTTTTCTGTTATTTTTAAGTTTCTTTTAAATGGAATAAATGTATACATCAACAGACAAACTTGGCATCCAAGAAAGAATGAAGAATGCTAACGGAATCGGCGCAAATGAATTCATCTTTAATTTCACTCTCATGTGGAACCCAAATCCACACACTGCTGGATATAGAAAAGTGTCATTTAAAGGGTCCAGACGTGTGTACCCTGATACTTGATACTGAACCAATGATATGTTTCAAAACGTTAAAAACAACAATAAAAAATATAAATTTCCGTTGCCGGGACTTAAACCCGAGTCTCTGGGCTGAGAGCCGAGTATCTAACCAACTAGACTACAATGGAAAGGAAGATTTTTGCACCTATTTATTATTTTATACATGATACAAAATGATTAGTAAAGCCTCCTTTTAATTGATTTTATACATATTTTTGCTAGTTCATTTATTCACGTTACGTTATATTCCTTTTTTCTAACTGTCCGAGCTACAACCACGTGCATACTTTGTTTTGGTGGGTAAGTCTCCCAACAAAAAAGTTTTGCATACAGAACGTCTCGAACCCGAGAGTCGAGTATCCTAACCAACTAGACAAAGAAAGATTTTCACACCTATTTGTTAATTTATACATGATATAAAACGATTTAGTAAAGCCCCCTTTTAATTGATTTTATACATATTTTTGCTAGTTCATATATTCACGTTATGTTATAGTCCTTTACTTTATGTGTTATAACATTGAGATTTAATTATTATTTTCATTTTTTGGTTACCCTTTCTGGTTCTAAGGTTTCACCCTGATTAATCCGAACCGACCTACGTCGCACACTTGTTTTTGGCGGGTGAGTCTACTAGCGGGGTTTTTTGCATACACAACGTCTCGAATCCGAGACCTTATTTAAACGATACTAAGCTGCTTACCAGTTAGACCAACCCTAATTAGAATTATTATTTTCATTGATTTCTATTATATCTCAATTAATATCATATTTTACTTAAAATTTCAAGTTCAGTACTATTCATTAACACAATTAAAATTATTTTCATATTCATTTAGTTTTATAGCATCTTATTTGTTTTTATAATATCAAGATTTAATTATTATTTATATTATATTTTATTATATCTCAATTTATATCACATTCTACCAAAAATGATACTAATTATTTTTTAAGAAAAATGGTACTAATTATTAAAGGATAAATATTCTATACACAGGCGGTGGAAAATTTCAGTTTTCACAAGCGCCTTAGTTTTAGGGTATAGGGAGTTAGTTTAGGGTATAGGGTTTAGGGGTTTAGGTGTAGGGGTTAGAATTTAGGGATAGTTGTTTCAATTTAAGGTTTAGGGTTATAATTTAGGGTTTATAGGTTAAAACCTAAACCCTCACCATATTACCCTAAAAACCAAACCCTAACCTATAAACCCTAAATTATAACCTTAAACCTTAAATTGAAACAACTATCTCTAAATTCTAAACCCCTACACCTAAACCCTTAAACCTTATACCCTAAACTAACTTCATATACCCTAAAACTAAGGCGCTTGTGGAAACTGAAAGTTTCCACCTCCCGTGTATAGAATATTAATTCATTATTAAATACAATTAAACTTTTTTATAATATTATTTAAATCCCTTGTATAACGAGACTTTAATATCTAAGACGTAATAATTAAATTCTATACATGTCCACTACAATTAGTCAATTATTATATTATGTAAAAGTAACTCTACTAGATACTTTTTTTTTCCTCTGCTTTCATAGCACGGTTCCTCTGCTTTCATAGCACGTTTTTCCTTCTTTTCCTCTCTGGTATCGGAGTTTTCTTGTTCTTCTGTTATGGCCGACGTTGAGAAAGATTTGGCCAATCTGGCTATTGCAGACGCTGAGGAGGATATTCTGCAATTGGGAGTTCCTGAGGCGATATCCAATTTCTCTTTCAAGAACTGCTTAGTAGGCTCCTTTCTGACATCAAGTGTGATCAATTTTCAGTCGATGAGATCAACCCTAGCAAATGTGTGGCACCCAATTGGAGGCATATCTATCTCTGAACTAGGGGATGGGAGATTCTTGTTTCGGCTCTATTATGCTGTTGATGCTGAGAGAATTGAACGGGGTGGACCATGGAATTTCAATAACCATCTGTTGATTTTGCATCGGCTCGTTGAGGGGGAGGATCCGATGGAAGTTCCGCTTACTCACATTAGTATATGGGTCCTTATTCATAACCTTTCTCATGGTTTTATGTCCGAAGCGGTGGCACGCATAATGGGGAATTTCCTTGGCTCTTTTCTAGAATATGATGCTACTACAATTCAGAAGGGCCATAGTCGAATCATGAGAATACGAGCAAGGATTGATATTGGTCAACCGATTAAGAGGCGACGGAAAATAGGCCTACCAAATGGTAATCATTCTTATGCCCGTTTTGAGTACGAGAAACTGACCCTATTCTGCTTCATTTGTGGCTTGTTAGGCCACGGGGAGAGCTTCTGCCCGCTGAGGGCCTTGCACCCTTCACGAATATTCACCTTCGAGTGGGATGCATCTCTGCGAGCACCATCTCGAAGAAATGCTGCTCCCAAGAGCCGGTGGCTGATTGAGGAAAGTCCGGCAGGGGTACCGGAGGTTCAGATGACGCAGCGGGTGAATCAGGTGGCACAATCTACGCGTCCTAATATCACGCCTTTGATTTCGGGTGGAATTAGGATAATTGGTGAGCAAATTGAGCAATCCCACGTCAATCATGGATCTGGCCAGTTATTACCAGGTGATATGGAGACCAATAATTATGGGAAGTCAACATCTAATGCTGCTCATGGGATTATTCTGGATGGTATTTCGGGTGGGCCCTCGGGCTCACAGAACGGGCCTCAGGCTGTTGGACTTGGCCCAATTCGGGTTTATACAAACCCAATAATGGATGTGGTGATGGAACTAGATAAGGAGGACGACCCTTTGACACAACCCGAAGGGATTAAAAGGGCCCGCAGACACGATTTGGTTTCTGATGTTGTTCTGAATTCGGATTCCAAGAATGTTAGCGATGGCTTCAACTCAGATTTATCGGCAGGCCTGCATGCCCAGGCCAGCCGGGGACAATGAAGGTCCTTAGCTGGAATGTTCGGGGCCTGGGAAACCCTCGGACTGCTAGACGTCTCAGGCATGTGCTACGAGACATTAATCCCTCCATGGTCTTCTTGATGGAGACAAAGTTACTTAGTGCGAAGATGGCGCAATTACGGCAACGATGTGGTTTTCAGTTCGGTATTGAGGTGGATTCGGTGGGTAGGAGCGGCGGTCTTTCAATAGGATGGAAAACTACTTGCACTGTTCAGTTACGGTCCTATTTGAGAAGACATATAGATGTTCTTATTGAAGAAGACGTTGATGGATCTCGTTGGAGATGTACGGGTTTCTATGGAGCGCCGGAGGAACAGAATAGAGCAGCTTCTTGGGACCTTCTTCGATCTTTAAATGACATGTCGGACACGCCTTGGATGGTGATCGGCGACTTTAATGAAATTGCGTTCTCGCATGAAAAGCAGGGCGGTAATTCGAGAGGCAATCGCCAAATGCGGGAATTTAGGAATATGTTATCAGACTGTGAATTGAATGATATGGGGTATTCGGGTCAGTGGTTTACATGGGAGAAAGGCAAATTCCAGAGAACCAACATAAGAGAGAGGCTGGATCGTGGAGTTGCAAACTTGGCTTGGTTAGATACTTTTCCCCATTTCCGGTTGCAGCACTTAACTCATTCCTTTTCTGATCACTGCCCGTTGCTGGTAACAACGGTAAACAACTTGGCTCGGACTCGGCAATGGCACTTCAAATTTGAAGCTTCTTGGCTGTTGGAAGACACGTGCGAACCAGAAGTCAAGCGCTTGTGGGAAGCATCAGTGGGCTCTGTTGCAGAAAGATTGAAGTATGTGGGTTTGGGCCTTGACAAATGGTTTAGGAAGGTCCGAAAAGATAGGAAGATTTCTTTGCATCACCTCAAAGAACGGCTTGAGAATTTAGCAGCAAAAAACCCCTCTGATTCTGTTCTTGGGGACATTATTGAAGCAAGGATGGAAATGAATTTTGAAGCGGAAAAGGAAGAATTATACTGGGAGCAGAGAGCTAGAGCAAATTGGATGCGTAATGGAGACATGAATACAGCTTTTTTTCATAAATTTGCTTCGGCCCGCAAAAGGAGGAATAAGGTTGATAGGCTCATTGATGACTCAGGTACTTCTTTCGACACGGGTGAGGATTTATTGAAGGTTGCTGAGAATTTTTTCAGGAATTTATTCACAGCTGAAGGGTCCCAGTCCCCAGAATTAATTATTGACGAAATTCAGCCTTGCATTTCGTACAGCATGAATACGGTGCTTGATAGGGACTTTTCAAAAGAAGAGGTTTTTGCCGCAATTAAATCCATGAGCCCACTCAAAGCATCTGGCGAAGATGGTATTGGAGCAGCGTTTTATCAGCGTTTTTGGCATATAGTGGGGCCTGAGGTAGCTAAATTCTGTGTTGAAGTGATACATGGTCAGCATGACGTGGCAGATATTAACCACACAAGAATTGTGCTCATTCCAAAAGTTGATAATGCCGACCACATGTCCAAATTCAGACCCATTAGTCTGTGCAACGTTTTGTATAAGGTTATCTCTAAAATGCTTGTTAATCGTTGCCAGCCAGTGCTACATGGTTGTATCGATGAGGCCCAAAGCGCTTTTGTGCCAGGAAGACTCATTTCTGATAATATTCTAGTGGCGTATGAAGTCCTACACTACTTGAAATGCAAAAGAACTGGGAGACGAGGTAGTTTTGCCTTAAAACTCGATATGAGTAAGGCTTATGATAGGGTCGAGTGGGACTTTATCGAACAAATGCTACGGAAAAAGGGCTTCTCGGATTTGTGGGTTGAACGAGTAATGAGATGTGTGCGGACGGTCTCTTATTCCATTGTAATTAATGGACTGGTAGGGGATAGTTTTCTTCCCACCCGTGGGCTGAGGCAAGGGGACCCACTAAGCCCGTATTTATTCCTCTTCTGCTGTGAGGGATTATCAGCTCTTTTGCGCAAAGCTTGTGGAGACGGCATGCTTCAGGGAGTCCGCCTAAATAGGTATGCTCCTCACGTTTCGCATTTACTGTTTGCAGACGATTGTTTAATTATTGGGAAGGCTAATGGGGACAGTGCTAAAAGTCTAAAGTCTCTTTTGAGGACTTATTCTAAATGTTCAGGACAGCAGGTGAATTTTGATAAGTCGGGTGTGTTTTTTAGTGGCAATGTCCAGGACTCTGATAAAGACGACGTGTGCCGTATTTTAAATGTAAATGTCAGCTCGAATCTTGAGAAATACTTGGGACTCCCAGCCATAGTCGGAAGGAATAAGAGGCAAGCTTTTCGGGGACTAAAGGAGCGTTTTGTAAAGGGAACGAGCTGCTGGAATACGAAATCTCTGTCTGTTGGCGGCCGTGAAGTATTCATAAAAACCGTCCTACAAGCCATTCCCCTGTTTGCTATGGCTTGCTTTCTCCTCCCATCATCTCTGTGTAAGGAGTTGGAGGCTGTGGCAGCTAGGTTCTGGTGGCAGAAGTCGGGCTCAAAAAGGGGTATCCATTGGTGTCGTTGGAAGGACTTGTGTTTCCTTAAGGAGGACGGTGGGCTTGGTTTCAGGGATTTCTCTAAATTCAATATTGCTCTCCTTGCGAAGTAGAGCTGGAGAGTCTTGAAGCATCCGACGTCTCTTCTGGCAAGGACTTTGAAGGCTAGGTATTTTCCTAACTCCTCCTTTTTAGATTCTGGATTGGGCTCTAACCCATCCTATACTTGGAGAAGCATATGGAGTTCTAAAGATTTACTTCGGCGAGGCCTAAGGTGGAATGTGGGTAATGGGCTTTCCATATCCATCTGGGAGGACTTTTGGCTACCAGGCCCAATTAATAAGAAGGTGGAATCTACTAGGGTGGATGGGCTGAATCTAGTAAGTGACCTCCTTCTACCTAATCAAAATTCCTGGAACAGAGACCTGATTACTACGCATTTCACTTCGAGAGAAGCAGAAGAAATTCTAAGTATACGTCTTCCGTCTTCCCCTTTAGTAGACTTACAAGTATGGAAGGAGGAACATTCAGGCTCTTATACTGTTCGAAGTGGATACAAGCTTTTATTGCCACAAGTTCAGACAAGTACAAGTGATAAGAAACTGTTCAAATTAATCTGGAATTTACACTGTCCGGCGAAAGTAAGAATTATGGTGTGGAAGTCCGTGTTTAACTATCTACCTACTATGGAGAACCTATACCAAAAGAAGATAGCGTTTGGTTCTGTATGTGGACGTTGCCAGCAAGGTTCTGAATCGGTGGCCCATGTTTTTCGAGACTGTAGTTTTGCGATGGAGGTTTGGAATTTATTAAATATCGTTTGGTCCCCTACTGCTAATCACCTTTCTTATTATGAGTGGTTAGCTTGGTTATTTGAGAAGCAATCAACACAAGGCAGGGACATCATAGCATACACATTATGGTCTATATGGTTTGCGAGAAATAAATTATTACATGAGGGTAAAAATCAATCAGCTCACGATTTAATTACCTTCGTACAGAGCTATGACGGGAGTTTTCGGCAAGCCCAAGCTGTGTCGTTGCCGTCTGGGACATCGGATCTTTCAAACTGGACCCCTCCGCATCCAAACTGGGTAAAGGTTAACGTTGATGCATGTTGCTCCCCGGAAACAAATAAAGCATATTCCGGTGTTATTATCAGAAATGAGTCAAACAAGGTTATGGGATTGGGAGTAATGTCACAGACAAGCTTTACCTCGGCTTTTATGGCGGAAGCCCAAGCGGCGCTCCACGGACTACGTTTCGCCTTGGATCTGGGTTTTCGCGCGGTGGTTCTGGAAAGTGATTCCAGAACGTTGATTCAAAAGCTCAATGCCACAGATGACGATCTATCAGAACTCCGCTCGATCGTCTGGGATTTGAGAGCTCTAGCCAGAAGTTTCCAGAATTGTTGTTTCGCCTTCACCCGTCGTGAGAACAACAAAGCTGCTCATGCCGTCGCGCGGTTGGGACGTGGTCAGGAGGAGGACCATATCTAGGTGGAGGAGGCTCCGCCGGACATCATGGCGCTGGTAGACAAGGATCAGAGAGCCCCGACCGACGATTGATTTCAAGGGTTTTATTTTTTTGGGGATTCTATCAGATCTCTTCATTAAAGAAGACCCCCTTTTCCTTCATTTACTTTACTGGTAGTGGAGGCCACGTGCCGCTCGGTTAAGTCTATGTAATCTTATCCTTTTATCTGATGTTTAAATAAAGGGAGCGGTATTTTTCAAAAAAATATATATATATATTATGTAAAAGTTAAACTAAGATTCTTCTCGATGTTGTTATCATCTCAACATGAATCAAAGGGAAGCTATGAATATGTGCACAAAAACTAATTTCGAACACCGAAATTTACGAAGTTCAGTGGTGCACAAATATTATATTACACAACATAAATTAAATGAATTCAAACGTATTAAATATGGCAACAAACCATGAATCAGCTAAACATTACAATTATCTAAAATATGAAGCACTTCAAAGTTTGTGATGTATAAACTTGATTTTTTTTCAACAAACATCATTACAATGAAGGCAGTAATAATTTTTTTTGCAATATTTAATATAAATTAATCGACTAATAAATTAATTATTAAAAATTATTAAAAATATTTTTTAATATTGAAAAAGAAGACTTAGAATGTCACTTTTGAGCTAAACCCAAACCCATTTGTGATCCGAGATGGTCCAATAGTGAAGGCCTTAGTGTTGAATGGGCATTCCAGTCATTTCATAAGTTGCCCCAAAAAGACAAAAAGTACGGCCCGCCATTTTTGGGAAGGTGATATCACCCCCTTCAAATATCCCGCGGTGGATTATAACCGCAAAGGCGCACGATAGCTAAGCCACGTTTTTGTAGTTGTTATCGTACACCGCATGCGCACTGCGCAACCCTCCCATTCAGGCAAATTTCGGCAAATAGGGCATTTATTTTTTTATTTAGGATTATTGGGTGCGTTGGGAGAAATTTGGGGAAATAGGTCAATTATTACATGATCTCGCCACCTCCTACTGGCGAAGTTGGACCACACCACCTCCTCCTGACGACGTCAGGCTGAATTCATGCCACGACTCAGCGTCCCTGTCACGGCTCATGCATGAGCCTCTGCACGGCTGTCTTGTGCAGCGTTTCAGTCTGCATGGCTGAGAATAATGGGGGTGTGACCTCACCATTAGCATATGGCGTGGTTCTATTCACATGCAGAAATATCACGTGAAAGCTGGTTGGTGAATTTGGAATTTAGAATTTTTTTTACATTATTGAGTGTGTATAAATAAATGGGGAGATGAGTGTGTAGAGAAGAAGAGAAAAAGTTAAAGAGAGTTAAATGATATGTTAGAGTGTAGGAAGAGTGTGTAGAGAAATTGTGACGAGAAGAAGTTGAAGTTGTCCTAGTTCTGATTGTTGGTTCGAACATAAAGAAACTGGTTTTTCGATTTTTTAATCTGGTAAGTGCTTGTATTTTTTTAATATGGTTTTTTAAAGTTAATTTTTTTACTTTGTGTATTAGTCGCACATTTTAGGTTTAAGAGCTATGACGTGGTTATTTCTTGCAACTAGGTTAGAGGAAAAACACAATTTTCAGGATCGTATTATAGTTCACTGAACATGTGTATATTTAAATATATTTGAATCTATACTAGAATAATATGAGTTAAATCGAAATATATTTGAAATAAAAATCCTTACATGTGTATATTTTCACATAATAAAACATGAATATAAATACTTGAGGATAGAGGGTCTTGGCCTTTACGAACTCTTCCAAAACCTTATTAACACATTTCATATTTATTTTAAGTATCTAAAGAAATAATAATAATAATAATAATAATAATAATTTCAACCGATAATCTGATTATTTAGTTTTTACAAATAAAATTATTTATATAAAATTTTCCTTTTTAAATGTACATTTTATGAAATAATTTTTTTTAATAAATTTAATTAATTTATACATCAAAAAAATTATTTAAACAAAATAAATTATATATATAATCAAATATTTAATTATAAAATAAATATTGTTTACACATATATTATTATTCACCTAAAAAAATATTGTTTATAAAAAATTAAAATTAAACCAATTTTATTCTAATTTCCAACTTTAAAGGCTTGAGAGAATGGCCAAGGATGGCGCAAGGGAGAATGGCCGCCGGCAGCAATGGACAGTGTACGTGGGTAGGATATCGGAAACGCTGCACTGGAAAGGGCTATGGCAAGTGTTCGACAGACATGGTGAGGTACTCGACGCGTTCATCCCTCGGAAAAGGGCAAAAGATGGAGGGCGATTTGGCTTTGTCAGGATGACCAGTAAAGTCGATGCGGATCGAGTGGTTGAACGCCTAAACAACAAATGGATTTATGGGTCTCGATTGATGGTGAGTATGGCAAGATTTGCCGACCGCGGATCGTATCAAAGAAATAGGGGATTGGGTGAGTTTGATCAAAAGAAAAGTGGGGATGAAAAGGGACATCTTTGTTGTCAACAACTACCATTAGCAGCCCATCATTTCATCCTGAAGAAATGTTTGCTACACCGCCTACTATGCAAATAACGGATGATCAATTTTTCGATAACTATGGGCTGGCTCCTAATCGACCACGTAAAGAGATTCACCCCGCTCCGCAGTATGATCAAACATCATCTTTCCACCGGTAAGTATTACCCAAGAAGAGGCGGAAATAGGTTTTTTATTTATTTATTTGTAATTTATGTTTCCATGTTTCCACCTCTCCGTATTCAATTTCAAAATTCGAATTCCAATTCCAAATTAAGACTTTACATTAACACAAAAAATAGAATGATGAATGAAAAGAACATAATAAAATAGAAATTATATTAAATAATATTATAGAAAAAAAATAAAAAATAAAAAATAAGATCAAATAATAAATTAAATTATATTGCCTTAAATTATATTAAATAAGAATAAATAATAAATTAAAATAATTTAAATTATATTAAATAGGAAAGAATAATAATTTAAAATAAATTAAATTTAAATACTCAAAATTCTAGAATATACTATTTTACCAAAAAGCTTAATTTTGGTTATTTTATTCGTACGTTGGTTCTAGAATATACTATTTAACCATATTTATTTACTCTTTTTCTTTAATTTCAGTATTCAAATTCCAATTAAAATTACAAACATTAACGAGAAAAAAATTATTTACATTACCATAAAATTACATACATTAAACAAAGCATTTAGGTTGACGGTCCGGCACGATAGTTGGAAAGATTTGATTTGTTCGGACACTTGTTTCTTGAATGACTCGGTTCCGTACAAAGAGTACAATGTTTAACTTGAACTCCTCCCTCTCTATCATCTGGATCATCCATATTTGTGTTGATACAAGTAGACTTCGGTCGACCCTTCTTCTTTCTACGAAGCACTGGATTTGCTAACCATTCTTCGTATATTGGCTCTACCGGCCAATAGTCTTGGTTCGAGATCGTGTTGAACTGAATTCTATATATATTTGCAATATTCTGTAGTTTATAACAATCATCCACAAAACCGTAAGGGTGGAGTCGAAAATGCAAACAGGCAGCGTGTGCGTGAGAGCATGGGTATCTAAATGCTTGGAATGCACCACAATCACACCATCTCTAATGAAGTTTGACAGTGAACATTTTTTGCTCACCTCGGACTTTAGCTTCTACAGAAAATTCAAAACCATGTGGGTCGAATGATCTTACTCGCATAGCGGAGGCTTTGGCTTGAAGTTTGATCATTTTATCCTATAGGGTTTTAGACCAATATTGTTCGTTGTTTATTCGGGAGTTGGCTTCATGCCCTTTGTAGGACAACACTTTGCCCAATCTAAAGTAAGTCTCCCACACAATACATGCAATTGGGAGATGGCGTGTTCCTTTAAGAACCGAGTTTATAGCCTCTACAAGGTTAGTTGTCATATGACCATAACACCAACCTTCATCATAGGCTTGTGACCATCTTTCCGTGTGGATGTCATTTACAAATTTTATTACATTTACATCGTGTCGCCTCAACCTTATGATCCTTTCTTGGAATTTTGGTTGAACTAGTTCATACCCTATTTATAAAAAAAACAACAAGATGAACTCAAAAAAATTTTAAAATTTTTATAAACAACAAATAACAATTTACCCACGCCTAAAATCTTTTTTCGGACCTGGTTGTTTCTGAATCGCGTCTTCGCATTCGCTACAATATGTCGTATACAATATGTTGGATATGCATGTGGAGGTTTCGATAAACTCCCACGTCTGTCAATTACTGATAAGAGTGCGGTTCCTCTATTAGAAATCATGCAAATCCCGTCTTCTTTTACAACATGATTGCGTAGGTGCTTCAAAGAGAATTCACATCCATCCGTATCTTCCTTTTCAACTATGGCAAAGGCAATTGGGAATATATTATTGTTTCCATCTTGTGCAACGACCACGAGTAATATATGACCGTACTTCCCATACAGTCATGTACCAACCACTTGAATCATGCGTTTGTAGAATGGAACCCTTGAATGCACGCATTGAACGCCCAAAATAACTTACTAAATACTCTTTTACCAAGAATTAATTCGCCTTGTAAGTTGAACGCCGGCAAAGTCTCATACTCTACCACGATCCCCGGGATGAAATGTTACATTTCTCGTAAAAGAGCTGGTAGCTCATTATACGATTTATCTCAATCACCATAGAGTTGCGCAATCGCCTTCTACTTTGCCATCTACTTTTCCATCCTTCGCCACCCATTGTAGTCGCACCTCCCTTCTCATCACGATTGGTAAAACGTGACAAAAAAGCCGAAGAGAGGGAAATCATTGAAGTATTTTAAAAAGTTCAAGTAAACATTCCCCTCTTAGAAGTCATTCGACAAGTGCCAAGGTATGCTCGTTTTCTTAAAGAGCTATGCACGACCAAGCGAAAACTCACGGGCACGAAAAGGTAAACTTGGGATAGCATGTTTCTGCAATTTTTCAACGTAAGTTACCACCCAAAATGAAAGACCAAGGTATGTTTGTTATACCCTGTCAAATTGGTAATATATCTATTAAACGTGCAATGTGCGATCTTGAAGCTTCTATAAATGTAATGTCGCTTTCTGTTTATAAAATGATAACTAATGATCCTTTGAAGAAAACCAGGATTACGATACAATTGGCGGATCGACCAGTCATCTATCTAGAAAGAGTGTTGGAAAATGTATTGGTAAAGGTAGATGTCTTTTTCTTTCCCTGCGAACTTCTACGTGATCGATATGGCTCACGATAGAACAAACACTTGCTCTGAAGTGTTGTTGGGATGTCCATTCCTTAGCACAACAAACACGAAAATAGAAGTAAGGAGCGGCCTTTTATCCATGGAATTTGACGGTGAGGTAGTAGAATTCGATGTTTATAAGGCAATGAGGTATCCTGATCATGTTGAATATGTTAACTTAATTGATATTGTTGATCCATGTATAGAAGAGTATGCGGATTCTAATGTTTTTGATAACTTTAGTATCGACTATGAGCTTTGCGATAATGAGGAAGAAAGGGAGAACGAATTTGTTTCCTTTATTAATTCTGATTTAGCTTTAATTCCATCTAAGACTAAACCTTTGCCATCTATTTTGCAGGCTCTGAAGTTGGAATTAAAGGAACTCCCATCTCACCTTAAGTACGCTTTCTTGGGAGATAATGATACATTACCGGTTATCATTTCGAATGAATTAACCGGAAAGGGGGAAGTCGACCTTGTCATAGTCCTGCGAAAGTATAAGGAAGCAATCGGTTGGAAAGTTGCAGACATCAAAGGACTTAGTGTTAGGACATATAGTATCTTCTGAAGGAATTTCTATTGATAAGGCTAAGACAGACATTATCTGCTCACTCCCATACCCCACAACTGTGAGGGATATCCGCTCTTTTCTTGGACATGCAGGTTTCTACAGGCGATTTATAAAAGAATTCTCGAAGATAGCACAACCATTATGTCGGTTACTGCAGAAAGATGTAGAGTTCGACTTTACATCCGAATGCAGGAAATCGTTTGATTCAATTGAGGGGAAACTTGTATCCGCATCGATAGTGCAACCGCCCGATTGGAACTTGTTGTTCTAAATTATGTGCGACGCCTCAGATTTAGTGTTAGAGTGGTGCTTGGTCAAAGGAAAGGACGAGAGCCTCATGTTATTGCATATGCATCAAGAACGCTTGATCCAACGCAACGCAACTATTCAACTACAGAAAAAGAATTGTCTGTTGTAGTTTTTTCTTTAGATAAATTCTGCTCTTATTTACTTGGGACTAAAATTATTGTTTTTCTGACCATGCAGCCTTGCGGTATTTGATGAGCAAGAAGGAAGCAAAACCGAGGCTGATCCGGTGGATTTTACTCCTTCAGGAGTTTAATCTCGAGATAAAAGACAAGAAGGGGAGTGAAAATTTAGTGGCCGATCACCTTAGCCGAATCCCACTGACCAATTCGGATTCACCTATTAATGACGAGTTCCCTGAAGAAAATTTGATGATGGCACAATTCTCAACACCTTGGTTTGCGGACATCGTGAATTATTTAGCTACATGTGAATTGCCTTTTGACTTGCCACGGTCAGAAATTAACCGAATCAAGAGGGAATCCATGTTCTATATTTGGGATGATCCCTACCTTTGGAGACATTTTTTCGATCAGGTAATACGATGGTGTGTAACCGAAGACGAGGTAAAATCTATCCTCAATTTCTGTCATTCATATGCATGCGGTGGACACTATAGACCTAAAAGGACAGCTCATAAAATTCTTGAATGTGGATTCTATTGGCCGAATATTTTTCGTGACACATATTAATTTTGCAAATCATGTGATAAGTGTCAAAGAGTTGACAACTTAAGCTGACGTAATGAAATGCCCCTAAATCCTATTCATGTTTGCGAAATATTTGATGTATGGGGGATAGATTATATGGGGCCATTTGTATCATCATTCGGTAATTTTTATATCATTTTAGCTGTTGATTATATTTCGCGATGGGTTGAGGCGAAAGCTACAAAAAAATAATGATGCTAAAAACACTGTCAAATTTCTGAAAGATTGTATTTTTTAAGTTTGGCACACCGAGAGCGCTGGTATGCGACAGAGGGAAACATTTTATCAATCGAGTCATCGATGCGCTAATGAAAAAATTTGGCGTCACCCAACGCAACGCGACGTCGTACCATCCACAAACGAATGGTCAGGCGGAGGTATCAAACCGCAAAATTAAGACCATTCTTTAAAAGATCGTGAAACCCGATCGGAAGGATTGGAGCGTTAAGCTAAATGATGCACTATGGGCATATCAGACAACGTATAAGGGTCCTATCGGGATGTCTCCTTATCGCCTTGTTGTTGGTAAGCCGTGCCATTTACCGGCCGAATTGGAGCACCGTGCGCGTTGGGCAGTCCAAAAATGCAACATGGAAATGGATTTAGTTGGTGAAACGTGTAAACTTGATATCCAGGAGTTGGAAGAAATTCGAAAAAATGCCTACGACAGTTCAAAAAATTTTAAGGAAAAAAATAAAGATTTTCACGATCGTAATATTGCATTTAAATCATTTTATATTGGTCAAAAGGTTTTACTATTTAACTCTAAATTAAAACTTTTTGCAGGGAAATTACGATCAAAGTGGCTTGGACCGTATACAGTGACTAATATTTTTCCACATGGTGCAG
Organism: Hibiscus tridactylites; assembly: GCA_958450335.1. Taxonomy (NCBI): domain Eukaryota; kingdom Viridiplantae; phylum Streptophyta; class Magnoliopsida; order Malvales; family Malvaceae; genus Hibiscus; species Hibiscus tridactylites. Next base: position 74,427,099 of record OY288269.1, on the reverse strand, counting down.
TGGAAATTAAAAGTAATTTCGGGGAGCCATTTAAAGTTAACGGCCAACGGCTTAAACCGTACTATGACAATGCTCCGATTGGTCTAGTCGAGGAAATTCGTCTAATCGAACCTGTCACTTGAATAATGTCGTCAAGCTAGCGATGATAAACAAGTGCTGGATGGGAGGCAACCCATTTTATTTATTTATTTCTTGATTTTAATTTTTCAGTTTCGAATTTATTTTATTTCCATTTAATTTTATTTTATCTGATCTTTATTCACAGATAATACAGGTTGATCGGCATGAGAAGATATCATTTTCAGCTAGATTATGTGGGCCCATTTTTAAATTTTTAGAATCTATCAAATTATCCATCTTTCGAATCTATTTGAGAATTAAAAACAATTTTTTTTCAAAATTCCCTTTATCCCTTTATCACCCGCCCAATCACTTCACCTCGATTTTAAACCAAAATAAACCCATTCTTTTAAAGATTCTGTAGCCCCCACTAACTTTAAAATACCCTTATCAACACAAGTCCCAACCTAGTCAAACACTTCAGTCGTCTAATAAACCATTTTTTATTATTTTATTCTTTTTATCACCATCCCACAAACATCTCACCAGCCGCACTCCACCCTTTTCTTCAACCTTCACCAACGCCAAAAACTCCACCCTAGCAAACATGCCCCGTGACCAGGCCCGCTGGCTCCCACAGCAGCCGCTGCTCATCATCGGTGGCCGGCGCCACTTTGCGCCTCCGTAGTTTATGTCCATCAGCAGCGATTCCGAGCCACAACAACCGCCAACCAGCCCCGCACCTCCTCCCGATCGTTGAATCGACAGTGGCACCACCTAGCCTTTCGACAATAATGCCTCTGCCACCCACCTGAACCGCCGTTCGCCGTGACCACCAACCCCACTGTTGCCATCATTTCATTCCCTCGAGACACCAGAGCCGTCCGATGACGCGCACCACCACCCGCAACACCCGCCTGCTTCACCACAGCCACGTCCGGCTGTGAGGCGTGGCACTCCCCCACACCACTCAGGACCCTCGTCCACTGGTCGCACTTTGATACCGTTAACAATAGCGGGGTCGGAGCTTCATCGCAACGCCGACCAACGCGCCCACCATCACCGCCATTACCTTTGTTCCACTCCTTGGCCTCCAATGTAATGTTCGGTTCTTCACAGCACCATTCTCAGCCCGTGCCAAACCCAATCTGTGTTCCATCCTTCACCATGCATACAAACACGTCGATTTACTCCGACCATAATTTCGCGGTTAATATGGCCGATGAGGTAAACTCCGATTTTTTTGTTCAACTTTTATTAATCTTTCACTCCGTTTATGGATTTTCAGAGAAAATGCATGAGGAGTTCACTTCACATAATCATACTCGATCGGAGAATGCTCGACCAAATTCACCATCTCACGAGCAACACACTACCGAAAACGATATGCCACCGGACCAAGAGGAACCTCCACGACGAGGCCAAAGATTTACAGCACCAAACGATGAGAGTTTGAAGAGTTTCTTGCACTTTACCGGAAACGAAATTGAGATCTTTAATCGTATCCACCATCGTGTACTTTTGGTTTGTAAGTATATTCCAACTCAAACTCTAGAGCGTTTACATTTACGTGAGTTGGTAATGTCGCTTTTTGATAACATTGGTTGGCGTATGTTTTCTACAATTACCTGTGATACTTACTGTGAATTGGTACTCGAATTTTATTCTACTTTTACATTTGATCGTAGTCGTGCCATGTCTCTCGTTACCCCTAATGTTATATCTTTTCGACTTTTGGGTCAGTACTTTCGGTTGTCTATTACTGAATTTAATGTCTATATGGGTTTTGTCACTAACGTTTCAGACCCTAATTATCAGACTGCTCTTTTAGACATACTGCAAGATTTCGATAATGACCTTTCCTTGGAGACATTGACAGGTTTTGCAGGTTCTCAGTACAATCCGAAAATGACAAAGGACCACAACATTCATAGCCCCGCCTTACGCTACATCCATAGGTTCCTCGCCTACAATCTATCCGGCAGAAATGACACTCCCTAAACCTTGAGTAAGACTGAGTTATTTTTCCTATGGTGTATGTAGGTAAATATCAAGGTCAATCTTGACTTTTGGATGGCCTACACGTTTTATCGTGTAGCGCGAACCACTAGGCTACGACCACTAATTTTGGGTCCTTACATTACTCATTTAGCATTACGCATTTTTCTGCTACTTTCGACCCATCTCAATTTACTTACGCTTTCTCTATGAGTGCCCTAGATGAGAAATGCCTAGATGCCATGTGATTACTTGCAGGAATTCCAGATGCTCCTTTTATTGTTCCCCCAGGCACTCTCCCAACTCATAGAGAACGAGTGTTTCAAAGGCGAGCCCAGACACGACCAACACAAGAGGAACAACCCCGATGAGATATGGATGAGCGACTCCACTCCATAGAAACTGACTTGGCCAAGATCCTATCCTATCTCCGCCCCGGCTCTTCTCGCGGACGATGAGGCCGCGGTCGTGGTCGCAATTGATCAGGGGAGTCTCTCCTTTCCTCTATTTTACTCTAATTTTTATTTTGGGACAAAATGCATTAAGTGAGGGGGAGATATGCTTGTCAAATTTTCTTTTTGCTTTATCCGAAGCTTGTCTTATGCTTGATTTTATGGTAATCCTTGTCCCGTAGATTGATGTGTTCCTATGCTTATTTTGTGATAATAAAAAACTTTGACTTGCTAGAAACTTTGCTTGCATGATGATTTTATTTGATGGCAAAACCTATGTTCCATACTTGTTAATAGAAAAAAGGTGCATTAAAGGATTGCTTTGTTACTCTTGTTTTTTGGAATTTATTGAATTAATGCTTGTATACTTAATTTTTGTGAGAAGTTCATTTTTAGCCCTATTTGCACGAGAAAGAAAAAATTAATAAAGGCTAGAGGTGCCTATCACTGGCTCTAGCTCAAAAAAAAAGAGAAAAAATGAAAAAGAAAAATAATAAAAGCTAGAAGTGCCTATCACTGGTTCTAGCAATGAATTTTTTTTTTTGCATTTATGGTTTAGATTTGAGTTCTTTGCAAATTTTATGCATGCTTGCTTAGTTTGATATTTTCTGAGAACATTGAGTAATTTTAGCAAACACTTAAGTGATCATTGCTTTATTAATAAGTTGTGGGATTTATTCTTATTGCCATCTTACTTAAAAAAAATCGCATGCTTAGTTTCTTGTTGAGTTAAAGTGATTATTTCATGTTGTAAGTTAAGGGACTTAGATGTTTGAGGATGAGGATTTGAACTTAAATTTTTGATACTTGAGGGCAAGCATCGGATAAGTGAGGGGGAATTTGATGAGTATCTATTTTGGTTGTATTTTTGGTCCTTATTTCGATTCAATATAAGTTTGAGGGACTTAACTGGGTTGTTTCATGTTGTTTTCATGCAGGGGACATGATACTAGAAATAAGCTGGAATGCTGCAGGAAATGTTGGAGCCATGAGCAGATTCATGGGTATGAATCAGGGCATGAATGCTGACTGGGCGCCACGCTAGCGTCTTCTAGAAGCTGACATCAGCAGCGGTGATAGCTTATCAAGCCGTTTATCATATAGCCTATCTCCGAATTTTTGAATTTTAAATTTTAAAATTTGGATAATTATTTTGTTTAATTTTTAATTATCATTTTAGGTTTACCTAGGTTATTTGAAGTACTATAAATACCCTTTTGGGGTAATACTTCATCATCAATTTGAATAGCATTTCATCTTTCTCTTGGAATTTTTACTCTTCATAGTTTTTTTCAATAATCATGCTCGGCTAGATCTTCACAAGCCGAAGGCTTATGCAATGACGCGTTCTCAAGGCGAGGTTCGAATTTAAGCTTCAAACATTTCAGAAAATTTTCTCGATTTCTTCGCACTTTATCTTCAAAATTAAAACGATTTTTAAACTTGAAATAACTTTTCGAGTTGGTTACGAGCTTAAAGAATTTGTTTTCTCAAACATTGAGCTGGTTTAAACAAATTATCAAAACTGAAGCTAAACATAGGTTTTGAAAATTCAATTTACAAAGAAAATTCAAGGATTGACCTTGAAGTAATTTCGCCAACAAGTTTTTCGAAATTAAAATCTCTACCAATGAACCGAGTAGAACAGGTCAATACTTAGCCAAGGCTGAATATCTCTATTGTTAGTTTAAATATTTAAACCAATCTCCTTGCTCTTTTAAATTATTTTAGTGCAATTCCCCCCCCCCCAAATCACACAAATTCAATTCCATCATTTCTTGGTTCAGAAACGTTAGACACCCCATGCCAGCCGTTACGTCAAGCGAGTCGAGAAGGATGAATCCAACAGGACCTCGCCATTTGAAAATAATTGTCCGGAAAACACCAGGTGCAGGTGACAAGGTCCACCTTACACTGTAAAAATTGACCTATTTTCTCAAAATTCCACCAACCCGCCCTATTTCCCTTAAAAAAAAAAGAGTAAAAACTCCATTTGACCAATTTTCCCCTCCCCTACATTTAACCTCCCTCGCGACAGCATATTTCGGGTCTCGAGAAACTAGAGAGTTCGTAAAGCTATAGACAGAAAGAAAATAAAGCTGTTACCGAATAAGTGATTGAGTGACTCAGTGAGTTGTGGGTGACAATATGGCAACAAGTGAGGCAGCTGTAACTCGGATAATGGTGGCTGTGAACGAGTCTACCATCAGAGGCTACCCTCACGCTTCGATAAGTAGCAGAGGAGCTTTCGAGTGGACTCTTCAGAAGATCGTTCGATTTAACGCTTCCGGTTTCAAACTTCTCTTCCTCCACGTTCAAGTTCCCGACGAAGATGGTTTCTCTCCTCCCTTTTGTTTCCCTCCCTCTAATCTCTATATGTAGTGAATTTTACATGATGAATTTTCTACACACGCGTGGTTACTGTTGGTTAGGGTTTGTCGAGCGTATGAGGCTGCGATTGTTGATTCGCGGCTTGAATTTGAAATTACTTTGATTTTCTGATTTTCAAGGTCACGAGATGTTAATTTGATTGATTCTTTCTTTAATAATTTGTTATGCTATTTGATTGCTAAGAAAATTATCTGTTTCGTTACTGAGAAATAGAAAATCAGCAAGTTCAGTCATAGTAATTGAAACTAAAGGGTTTTTTTATTGAATAATGATGTTAAAGTATAACCTTTGAAAAATCATTTTCTTTTCAAAAGTACTAATCATACATCAGTGTCAAAGTTAGCTGGATAAAGTAGAATTGATAAATTTTTTAGATTGAATTTTCTTGAATTGGACCCCTAGCCTTTTAGATACAATGTTTATGTACAGCAATGGCTTGTCTAAGCTTCAAATGTTCTGAGCTTTGAGCCTCAAACATGAATTCCTATGGAAAAACTGGTTTCGAGTGGTAAATCTTGTATGCTTTATGTTGAGCTTCGATTGTTATAAAATCAACTGCTATATCATTGAGGTGATTGCCAACTTATTTCTATTTGTTTGTCTGCAAGGTTTCGATGACATGGACAGTGTATATGCCTCTCCTGAAGATTTTAAGAACATGAAGAACAGGGACAGGGCTAGAGGGCTTCATCTGCTTGAATTCTTTGTCACTAGGTGCCATGAAATAGGGGTAATGTTCATTCTTCAATAAATTATCATTTTTCAATAATAAAAAAAGAACACATTTTACTCGAGGTGGTCATGAGATTGGGGTAATGTTCATTTGTCAATAAATTATTATTTTCATTTGAAAACTGCATTTTGCTTGTGTTTTCTTTCCCCGGATTATAGATTTTTCTGGTTGTAGGTTGCTTGTGAATCATGGATCAAGAAAGGTGATCCTAAGGAAGTTATCTGTCATGAGGTGAAGAGGATCCAACCGGATCTTCTTGTTCTGGGTAGCAGAGGACTTGGTCCTTTCCAACGGTATGCTTAGTTCCAATCTTTGATTTTCGCCTTTTTTGTCGAGTGTGGTGTGATTTATATTTGCTTCTCCAGGGTTTTTGTTGGAACGGTGAGCGAGTTCTGCGTGAAGCATGCTGAGTGCCCTGTTGTAACAATCAAGCGTAGATCAGAAGAAACTCCTCAGGACCCAGTGGATGACTAAGTTTTTGACACCCCTCCATTCTGTTAATAGACTTGAAACTGGAGCTGCTCCTATTTGTTGAGAAATGGTTTTGGGTAAAATACATTGATGTGGATGTATTTGTTGTAGACAAAAAAGGAACCTTATTGGATTGGCCTTTGGTTGAATTACTTACCCATTTATTTCTTTTGTTTTTGTTTCTAGTTTTACTTTAGTTTCACCCAGTTCATTTTCAATACAGCGAAGACCATAAGTAAGTTTTTTTTCTAAAATCAGAGCTTCAACATTTAAAAGAAAAATCTGGTTCCAATCTAAATGAATTTGTATCCATGAAAACGTAATTCAACTAGGGTAAGTTTATGCTATATGTAGCATGTGGTGATTTTAACAGATGCAAATGGTCGCTATAAACTACTACTATCCTCTATACTTCATACAAGATCCTACCTCAAATGAATGACATGACATAAACTCCTACATACCCCATACACCCTAAATGTGAAGACATTTTTGCTTAAGATGAAGATTCAACCATTGTGTTTACCACCTCCAACAGCCCTTTTATCTCGCTTTGTATCTTGGATTTAGTCTCTGATGACATCCTTTCATCTGATGCCTCCAGCATCGACGTCAGCATCTCGAGCTTCTGCTTGATGTGGTTAAGCTGCGAATTTGATCTCTCGATTCCTTCGTCTGCTAGAGGAGAAGGCTTTTTGGCACTTGCTACTTCCTTCTGGTTTTTAGCTGATGCAGCCTGGTGGAGTCGAAGCCGGAAACTAACATTGGCAGATCCGAAAGGACTGTCGTTTTGTGAACTGCTGAAGGCTTCTTCCGCATCAGAGGTTCTTAAGAAGACAACACGGGCACAAAAATTATTGTAGAACATATCGGTGTCCTCCATGTCCAGCGCTCCGTACCTGCTGTATATTCGGATAAGATCATCCTTTGTAGGCAATGACGATCCAGGGCCGAATGTCACAAAGAGAGCAGCAGGTAAATCATTTCCATCAGCCTCCTTGTCATTTTTCTTCAAAACTGCAGCTCTGGCAGTTTGCTTCGGTTTAGGTTTATATGGCTTTGGTTTCTGGGATTTCTTCAGTGATGCCCTGGTAGTTTCCCCGGGTTTGGATTGATCCATCTTTGTTTCTTCATTCTTTCCAACTTTTTTCTTATGGGATTTATGTCCAGAGGGAATCTGGCCAGCCGTAGATCGGTCATTTCTTGATGACACAGCCGAAAAGTCTGGAGATTTTCTCTTTTTATGATGTTCGAACTGATTATACATTTTGTAGTCAGATCCATCTTGGTAAACTGAGCTTCTGAATACAGATAAAAACTCAACAGTAAGTTCGAAAGAGCTGATTTTCCTTCGGTATTGTGGACTAAGAGCTATGGACCGGACTGCAACTAGAACTTCATTTGCAGGAATTTCAAATTTTGCCAGATCAACTACCCGGTCAAGGTATAGTTTTGGTGTGAGAGAACTTGATTCATTCGATGCTTCTTGATCTGCATGAACTTCTTCAGGGAGTTCATTCATTTCACCGGAAACAAGATTGCCAGTAGCTTTAGTCATTGTCTCTCTGAACCGGGTGTCATCGCAAACCTCTATGGATTCATCTTCTATGTCTGATTTCCTCAGCTTCCCGGATGAACTTGTGTAAGGAGGAGATAAGTACTTGCTTTTCTTCCTTTCTCTTGAAAAAGAGTCATTCCTGCTGATCCCAGGACCCACAGTCACTTTCCTTTTAGCCGAGACAGTATCGGTATCTTCTTTGCCCTGATCATCACCATTACTATTATTGTTTGCTTGTTTGCTCTTCATTTTCCTTCCTCTTGACGAATAACCCTTGTCCATTTCTTCCTCGACTCCAATGACATCAGTTTCAGCATGAGATCCTGAATGCTCAGTTCCCTTTCCCTTTCTCGGTACAAAACCCAAATTGCTGCCACCATCACCATTAGCTTTATCATTGCCTTTCACCCTTTTCCTCCGAGATGAGGATGCTCGTTCAGCGGACTTTGTGACCTTATGAGCCTGAACACCTATATCAGCTTTTAAGATTTCAGCAATGCTTTTCTGTTTCCTCGCATGATGCATTGCATCCTCTGAAATCTCCGGATGCCTCGAGATCCAATCTTTTACCCCATGCCCTGTGATTGGGTTTCCCACTGCCTCACGATAATCACTAATATCCACCACTAGAGTTCTAATATTTTCTTCAATGTCCGGAATCAACAGCGGTTCATGGTACATCGGCATTCGAGGGCGTCCTATTGATCGATTATAAGCCAAAAGCCAACCCTTCAACACTGCACATTCAAGCAAATTACTAGCTGAAACAGCTTGTGAAATTTGTTTCAATTTATCAAGAACTTCTTTTGGCTCAAAGAGGCCAACTGAAACCTTTTCAATTCCACCTTCAGGCACAATAACTCCTTTCTTTATCCCAGTATTCTCCGCCAGAGGTCGGTCGAGTCCGACACAATTCTCCTTGGGAACGCACAAGCAAGTCATTTTGGACTCCACAAGTCTGCCAATTTCATCAACGGAAGCCCATACAGCATTGACAAAGTTCTTAGAGCTACTCAACTTCAACATGTCCTCAAAATTCTCTTCGAAAGGCTTCAATTGAGATGGATGGCACCATGCAAATGAACTATCCCCAAAGTATGCAACAAGGAGTCTTCCCTTCTGTCGAAGCTTCACCGCATAATCCGATGCATCAGTCGGACTATAAACCTGTCCCGGCCACCATGGATGACTCTTAATCTTACCCCATACAAAATAACCAGCAGGAAACTCACCACCTCCACCATCACCATCTTCGTCGTCATCTATTTCATTCATTATCATCTCACCAACATTACCTTTCTCATCGAAGTTTGCAGTTCCATCGTCATCGTCACCATTTGGCAACACATTTTCCACACCAATATCTTTACTTTGATCAACAGCACCTAAAAGAGTGCCAAACCCTTCACCACTCTCACCATTAACACCAATGTTCCTAACACTCTCTTTCATTTGTAACAAAGAAGAAACCCCATTCATTTCAGAATCCTCAAGTCCTTCACCATCTTCACCAATACAAGAATCCCCCTTCCCATTTTCCCATGGCTTTTCCACAGTAAGCCCAGCAGTTTTAGAACCCTCATTAGCATCTTGGTCTAAAGACTTATCCCCAGAAAGGGTTTCTGTTGGCTTTTCAAAGACTTCCATATTTGTTACCCTGAAAAAAATTGAAACTTTTTCCATGAAAATCAAACAACCCCCCAAAAAATGTGTTTTTTACAACTGAAATATAGGGAAAAGCAAATCAACAAAATGATTTTTAAAAAATATATATAATACCCACTACCACTAACCCATAATTGAAAAGAAAATCCAAAACAATAATTCAAACAAAGAATTAAAGAAATGAAAATTGAAATAAATGAAAAAGTACCTGAAGATGAAGGAGAACAGTAAGTGTTTTTTTTATTAATAATTTTGAGGATTGGGGATTTACGACAGAAGAGCTCTTGGTCTGTATTTTAAAGACGAAGGTCGTACAGTCGGAAAGTGGGGGAGACCATCTTTTTACGGATGTTTGACACGTGTCATTAATATTTGCGATGATCTACAACAATATAATTAATTTTGCAGCTATAATGGAAATAAGGGTAAAATTACCCAAATATGGTTGCCAAATTTTTTTTTCTCAAACTACGGTACTCCTCGTCTTATTTTTTAAAGTATGATTGTTCATCGTAATAAATTAAAAATTAAATTATGTTCAATCCGTCTTTAAATAATGTTTTTCTTATATTAATATTAAACTTCTAAAGTTGTATTACTTGTAATTTGGACTATTTTAAACCAAAAACTCATTTTAATTAATTATCTTAAAAAATGGCCCATACAGCCTATTATTTAGAAAAAAAATGACCCCCAAATCTACCACGTATGAAGAACTCGCGTTTTGGGGGTCGCGAGACACGAACTCGCGCTACGCAGAAAGCGAGTTTTGCGTACGTGGCAACACTTTTTAAAATAACGAACTTTACGGAAAGTCGCATTCTACCAAACGCGAGTTCCCCGAGAATTTCAAGAGGCGGCTGAATTTATCACGGGAACTTGTTTTTTTGCAGAAAGCGAGTTCTTTGCAATTATAGGTTTAAGAACAAGCTTTGATAGGCATGTTCGAGCATTATTTCAGGCTTATTAATCGAATATTTTTGGTAATCATTTAGTTTGGCTTCGTAGTACTGGAAATTATCTTTCATTTGACACCAATTTAGCCCATTCGGTCCGCGATAAATTTAGCCGCCTCTTGAAATTCTCGGGGAACTCGCGTTTGGCAAAACGCGAGTTTCCGTAAAGTTCGTTATTCTGAAAAGTGTTGCCACGTATGCATAACTCGCTTTCAGCGTAGTGTGAGTTCGTATCTCGCGACCTCCGAAACGTGAGTTCTTCATACGTGGCAGATTTAGGGTTATTTTTCTAAATAATAGTCTGTGGGGGCCATTTTTCAAGATAATTAATTAAAATGGATTTTTGGTTTAAAATAGATTGTAATTTGTCTTTAAACAGTAAAAGTAATTAACATTGTTCAAAGTCGGACTGTTCTTGATCCGTCTTCAAGCTAAGTCACTGGCTTTAAGTGTTTTTTTTTTGGATAAACATTGTTTTGAAGTTGAATTGTGTTCCTTCCCACTTCTGATTGCTACAGTGAACAACCATATTTGGGAAATAACGTGGGGAGTGCAATAATTTGAGAAAAAAAATTGGGGAATCATATTTGGGTAAATGTGCCGGAAATAAGTTATGAGTAATTAATTGGTTTTAAAAATGATTATTTATTGAGGAAGCACGTTTGGCTAGTTGGCCATGTTGCTCATCTTTATTCCCTTGTATATTTTTAGGTTATTGGTTCTAGACCCACTAGGATTAGGAACACTCCTCTTCTTTCCAAAGTTATTCCCCTCCCCTATAGGTAGGATTAGGTTTAAATTTAAGATTTGTTAAAGAAAATGATTATTTATTTATTTATGCATATTTTTAATATAAAATATTAGGAAATCATTTCATTCTCCGGCGGAGGAAAATTTATTTTCTACAAGCTGATCCAATTTAAGATTTAGAGATTTAATTTAGGGTCTAGTGTTTATGGGTTATGTTATAGGGTTTAAAAATTTGTATTTATAGTTAGAATTTAGAATTTAATGCTTAAGGTTTAGGATTTAGGGCTTTAAAGTTTGAGTTTATGATTTTAATTTTTAGACTAAAATTAATCATGCTTGTAGGGGAAAATGTTTAGTTAGTGCATGAAATAATAGCCTCTATACCTAACACCATAATTTGAAAAATATCTATTTAATTTCTTTTAGCAACGACAACTAAATTTTATTAAAAAAAAATAGAAAGTATCACAAATACAACACCCCAAAGAAGAGAAAATTAGAAATATATCAAAAAAACTCATACGAAAATAAAATATGAAATTCAAAGGTGCAAAGATAAACAATCATTTCTTTGAGATTAACGCACATCGTCAAAGAAACCAGAAATTTTCATGAATTTTTTCTTCTCTATCCAAATTAGATGATTAGATGTTTTGCGAGGTGAAAAAGAGTGGTAAATGAACTAAACTATCAGGCATACTGCTCTACTATACGGTTCTGATTACATCGGTAAACAACCACCAAAAGAGATCAAACTATGATCATCGACAAAACAAAGTCAAAAAACAAGTGCCATAAGGATCTTTATACGAGCAACAAATAATAGCTAAAATATGCAAAAATCGTGTCAAACAACAGAAGAAACCACCACAAATACAAAAGAAAACGTGCCATAAAGAAAGAGAAAAGTGTGCCACTAGAGCAGACATTCTTATTAAAATTAAAAAATATATATAAAATTAGATACGTAAAAACAAAGAAAATAATGAAAAAACAAAAAATAAGATATAAAAAATAAAAGAAATAATAAACAACGTCAATCAGTAATTAACACTAAAATTAATATCGTCACTGATCAAACAAGAACCACACGAAGAGAAGTTTGTGACACTAGTTATTTAAGGAGGGAAAACTATCTTGGGCGCAAATACTCATTTAATTTAAAAAATCATATTAAAATTTATTTAATAAGGTTTGATAACAAAATTAACTTTATCATTTATGATTTGAAAAATGCCGATGTTCTATGTTTATTTATTTTAATTAAAATCTTCATTGTTTATTAATTATTAATTATTCTATCATTTTTATCTTTTTTATTCAATGTCTGTAATTGAAAATAATAATAGTTCAATTAACAATAAAACTATTTTAATCACTATTAAATATATTGGATTATATATTTTACTATAAGTATATCTTAAACAAGATGATATTTTCAATTAATATAAGAACATTTATTTTTACAAAAACTTATGGCTTAAGGGTTCAATAAGCCCCTAAATTTTTGTAAAAAAAAATCAATTAATCCTCTAAATGTTTTTTTACCTAATTAAGCCCTCAAACTCAAGGGAAAAACAATTTGGCCCTTTGACAACATGTCGCAATAGGATAATGCCACTGTTAACCTATGTTTCGGAACTAGCTTTTCCCTTTCGATACGGATGTATTGAAACATGTCATTGTGTTTCGAAACGGATGAAGAACAATAGAACGGTTTGAACCATTTCGATACGGCAGTATCGAAACGACCTCAAACGTTTCGAAACGGATTTCAAACTTGGTTTCAAAATATGATCCTTGAACTTTTTAACTAATTTTTAAGATATAGTTAAAGCGCATCGAAATGCTTTTAAGCCATTTCGATACAGGTTTTGACAGTGGCAAATTGTTTCGAAACAAGCTTCAGAATATTTCGGAACAAGCTCTTAGCGTATCGAAATGATCGTGTCCGTTTCGGTATGACCTATTTATTACACCCCAAAAACTATTTCTATTTTGGTCTATTTCGAAACAGGATCTGGCGTTTCGGAATGGGTAGTTGCAGACTGCATTTATGGAGAAAAGATAACATCTCAACGCCTATAGTAATGAAGGCAACAACCTCAACGGCTAGAATTCAATGAGAAGGTATAAAAGAGACTTCTAAAAGCACCATCAACAACTATTGATCCTAAAAGAAATATCAAAACATCAAATTCAAGCTATTGTGCTAAAATCCCATATTTTCTTGTAAACCCCAATTGTAGAACCTTGTATTTCCAGTCTTATTTGTTCAATTGGGTTGAGTGCTTGTAAAAAGGGCTATATTTGTATTGAGAGATACTAACTATTAGCCTTAAACTTCTTTGTAATCTTTGAGTGAGGATTGAGTCAATTTTTGGGTAGAAAAATTGACCATCTTGTAAAGGTTTCCTCCTAAGCCTAGAAAAGGGGAAGATCAACTAGTGGAGTTGTTGGAAAATCTTTAGTGAAGCTAAGGTAGTGGATGTAGAATTCAATTGGAACTTGAACCACTCTAAATCTCTTGTCTAGCAAATTTTTTATTTTCCACTCCACCACCAAAATTTTTAAAAATCCAATTCATCCCCTTCTTGGCTTAAATCGATTCTACGATGCACTCAACAATTGGTATCAGAGCCTACCTCTTTCAAGGATTAACAACCACAAGAGAAGTTCCTAGGAGTGTGTTATCTATTCTAAAGACAAGCCATGACATCTACTTCAACCTCAACCTCTACGAGTCACAATCAACCACTAAACCACCTTTCTTCAATGGGGACAACTACCCATATTGGAAGAATCAGGTGCGTCTCTTCATCAAGTCAACGAATTACATGGTTTGGGATGTAATAGAAGAAGGCCCCTACATTCAGGTTAAGAGAACCGATGAAGGAAGACTAGTTTCGAAAATAAAGTCGGAGATGACCGAGGAAGATAAATGAAAGATGCAAGTCAACGGAAAAGCTCTACATATCACATTTTGTGCACTTGGTCCGAATTTCTACTCAAAGGTTTCATCTATCAAAAGTGCAAAGGAAGTGTGGGACATTTTGGAGACGACTTATGAAGGCACTAGTGATGTGAAAGAGACGAAGATTGGGTTGCTAAACTTAAGTTATGAGACTTTTAAGATGGACTCCGATGAGAGCGTCTCAAACACGTTTGATCGGTTTTCGATCATTGCCAATGGCCTTAAAGGATTCAGTGAAGTAATTCCCGAAGATAAGCTAGTGAGGAAGCTTCTATACTCTCTCCCGGAGTCTTGGGATGGTAAGAGGGCGACCATCATTGAAGCAAAGAATTTGAAAACCTTGAAGCTTGATGAGCTTGTTGGGTCTCTTCTTACACACGAGATCATGAAGCAAGAAAGAGAGGAAAAGAAGAAGAAGGAAGAGAGAAGGATAGAGAAACATGAGGTAGAGAAGAAGAAGAAGCTAGGAGTTGCTCTCAAAGCCGCTCTACAAGAGGAGAGATCTTCTAGTGAGGAGGAAGATTTTGAGGAATTGGCTGTGATAGCCAAACGATTCTCACGGTTCATGAAGTCCAACCGAGGGAGAAAATTTCAAAGAAAGATGGACTTCAAGAACAAAGACAAAGAAGAAGAAAGGGATCCGATCATTTGCTTTTGAGAGCAAGAAGCTGGGTCGCATACGTTCCGATTGCCCTCAATTCAAGAAGAAGGGCTTTGAGAAGAAGAAGAAGCTCAAAGCCAAGCATGCTACTTTGAGTGATGAGGAGTCATCCGAGGATGAGGAACATAAAGTGGCTAATCTTTGCCTCACGGCTCTTGAGGAGGATTCTTCTATGGTAACCTCTAACTCATCTACTTTTGATTTTACATTTGATGAACTTCAAGATGCTTATGATGAGTTGCAAGAGGTATATGATGAGTTGGTTGAGAAATACAAGGAGTCAGTATTAAAAAAAATAAGAAAATGATTTCGGTTTTAAGGACCCAAAATGACTCCCTTTCTAAAACCAA
This sequence comes from Hibiscus tridactylites, assembly GCA_958450335.1. Classification (NCBI taxonomy): domain Eukaryota; kingdom Viridiplantae; phylum Streptophyta; class Magnoliopsida; order Malvales; family Malvaceae; genus Hibiscus; species Hibiscus tridactylites. The sequence continues at coordinate 74,412,080 of OY288269.1, read as the reverse complement.
CTCAGAATTAGAAAAGAAGGTCTTGGTCTTACAAAATTTCTCAAATGAGTTTGAAAAGAAATCAAATGATTTAAACGACCTTCTTGAAAAATACCATGTTTACCACCAAGAGGAGATTAGTAAACTCAAAGTTTCTCTAACCAATGTTGGGAAAAACGGTTTTGAAAAAGCATCTTCTTCAAAATCCCAACATGTGAAGAGAAACTTTGTTGACCACAAACAAAGAGGCTCCCATAAGTATCACAAGAACAAGAAAGTTAGAAGTGTATGGGTTCCTAAGGAACTTGTAGTTTCTAACAATATTGTAGCCATTTCATCTTGGATTCCTAGTGGAACCAAGCATTTGGGAACTAACACTCATGGACCCAAAATGATTTGGTACCAAAAATCAAAGCTTAACTCTTTGTTTGTAGGGGGAGCATTGCTACAAGGCCAAAACACAAAGCCAAAACTCATGGTACTTTGATAGTGGATGCTCGAGGCACATAACCGGAGACAAGAGTCGATTCATGGACTTGAAACCAAAAAGTGGTGGAGTAGTGACATTTGGTGACAACTCCAAAGGCCACATCGAAGGTATTGGCTCCATAGGTAATCACTCTACCATACTCATTGAAAATTTATTGTATGTCAATGGTCTAAAGCATAATTTATTGAGCATTAGTCAATTGTGTGATAAAAGGGTTTAATGTCTTATTTGATAAAAATGGATGTAAAATTGTTGACATTAAATCTAATAAAACAATGCTCATCGGTCATCGCATAGGAAACATATATATGGTGCATCTAGATGACATTCATTCATCTCATGCATGTTTTGTTGCTCAAGATGAAAATGATGCATGATTATAGCATAGGAAACTAGGACATGCTACCATTAGTGTTTTAGAGAAACTAGTTTCCCTAAATCTAGTTAGAGGTTTACCCATGATTAAATTCTCAAATGATAAAATATGTGATACATGCTCTAAGGGTAAACAACATAGATCTTCCTTTAAATCCATTAATGATGTTTCTACAAGTAAGTGCTTGCAATTAATTCATATGGATCTATTTGGGCCAATTAGGACAACTAGCTTGGGTGGAAAATCATATGCTTTTGTGCTTGTTGATGATTACTCTAGATATACTTGGGTTCTCTTTTTAAGCACCAAGGATGAGGCTTTAGAAAACTTCATCACATTTTCAAAAATAACCCAAAATGATCTTGAACTTAAAATTTCACATATTAGAAGTGATCATGGAACGAAATTTCAAAATATGAGTTTTAATGAATTTTGTAATGAAAATGGGATTAGCCATAATTTTTCGGCTCCTCGAACTCCTCAACAAAACGGGGTAGTTGAGGAAAAACAGAACTCTAGAAGAAATGTTTAGGACTATGCTTTGTGAAAACAATTTTCCTAAGTATTTTTGGGCGGAAGCCACTAACACCGCTTGCTATATTATTAACCGAGTAATGATTAGGCCTATTTTAAAGATAACTCCTTATGAGATTTTAAAATCTAAAAAGACTAACATTAGCTATTTCATCCTTTTGGTTGCAAGTGTTTTGTTTTAAATAATGGAAAAGACAATTTAGGTAAATTTGATGCAAAAAGTGATGAAGCTATTTTTCTAGGTTACTCTTTAAACTCTAAAGCCTATCGTGTGTTTAACAAAATAACTTTAGTTGTAGAGGAATCTATCCATGTGGTTTTCGATGGTAATCTCCTTCCGAGGAAGGAATCTTGTGATGATTAGGATGTAGGAATCCTTGATGCCTTTGATGGAGGACAAACTTCAAAGGAGGATGAGATTCCAACTAAAGAAGAAGATGCATAAGATCCACCTCTTGAAGCCTTGAAGGACTTGGCTCTTGAGGAAAAGGAAGCGAGCTACCCAAGGGAGTACAACTATGTCAAAGGTGGTGAAATCTTGGGTGATCCATCCAAGGGGTAACTACTCGCTCTTCTCTTAAAATGCTTAATCATGTTGCATTTATCTCATGCATTGAGCCTAAGAATATTAAAGAAGCATTAAAAGATGATTTTTGGATTATGGCCATGCAAGATGAGTTAAATCAATTTGAGAGAAGTAAAGTGTGGACATTAGTTGAAAGGCCTAGAAATCAATCTACTATAGGAACTAAATGTGTATTTAGGAATAAACTAGATGAAAGTGGTAACATAGTGAGAAACAAAGCTAGGCTAGTTGCTCAAGGTTACACTCAATAAGAGGGAATAGATTTTGATGAAACCTATGCACTCGTAGCTAGAATGGAAGCTATTAGGATGTTGCTTGCATATGCATGTTATCATGATTTCAAGCCTTTTCAAATGGATGTAAAAAGTGCATTTTAAATGGTTTTATAAATGAAGAAGTTTATGTGGAACAACCACCGGGTTTTGAGGATCCAATTTTTCCAAACCATGTTTTTAAACTGTCAAAAGCTTTATATGGTCTAAAACAAGCTCCTAGAGCTTGGTATAAAAAACTTTCAAGTTTTCTAGTTAGAAAAGGTTTTGAGAAAGGAAAGGTGGACACAACACTTTTTATTAAAAACAATGGCAAAGATATATTAGTAGTTCAAATTTATGTTGATGATATTATATTTGGTTCTACTAATGAACTGCTTTGTCAATATTTTTCTAAGTTGATGCAAGGTGAATTTGAAATGAGCATGATGTGGGAGCTCTCATTCTTTTTGGGACTCCAAATCAAACAAATGAAGGATGACATCTTCATCAATCAAGCTAAGTACATCAAGGATATGCTCAAGAAGTTTGGCTTGGAAAATGCAAAGCCTCAAGCCACACCAATGAGCCCATCTACAAAGCTTGACAAAGATGAAGGAGGTAAGTGTGTTGACTCTAAGCTTTATCGCTCTATGACTGGATCATTGCTTTACCTTACCGCAAGTAGACCGTATATATTTTTTAGTGTTTGCTTGTGTGCTAGGTTTCAAGCTAGTCCTAGAGAGTCTCACCTTATAGCCGTTAAAAGGATCTTTAGGTACCTTAGAGATACTCCTTGTTTAGATCTTTGGTACCCTAGAGACTCAACTTTTAACCTTCACGCATATTCGGATGTGGATTATGGGGGTTGCAAAATAGATAGGAAAAGTACTTCCGACACTTTCCAATTATTAGGTAGCATGTTCATATCTTGGTTCTCTAAGAAACAAAATAGTGTAGCTCTATCTACCACCGAAGCTGAGTACATATCCTTAGGGAGTTGTTGTGCTCAAGTCCTTTGGATGTAGCAACAACTCTTAGATTATGGAGTTAAAGTTGAAACCATACCCCTTAAGTGTGACAACACTAGTGCTATATGCCTAACCAAAAATCCCATCCAACACTCTAGAACCAAACACATAGAAATAAGGCATCATTTCATTAGAGATCATGTCCTTAAGGAGGATGTTGTTTTAGAGTTCGTAGACACCTTAAATCAATTAGCGGACATCTTTACAAAACCTCTAGATAAGGAGCGTTTTTTGTCCTTTAGGAGAAATTTAGGTCAAACTAGCCTATCTTGACCTTTTTGGACCTTTTTGTGCTTAAATTGCTTGAATTCTTGCAAAATGCCATGCTTATGTGTTTTAATCTTAATTTCATCAATGCTTATAGTTAGGGGGAGTATGTTTATGTTTTTACATGTTTCTCTTGCTCATACATAACATTTATGCATCTAGGACTTATTAGAATTTATTTTTTCTGCAATTTAGAGCCTCATCTGCACCTCCAGGCCTAGGCGTATCGGAACGGGTTAATCTGTTTTGATACAGGTGTCTTAAAAGAATGCTTTGTGACCAGGGTGTTTCGAAACGCCCTAAAGGGTTTCGAAACATTTTGCCTCTGCCAAGGACTGTATTAAAACGACCCAAAAGCATTTCGATACGAGTTATCACGTGGGATTTGATACGGTCAAAGCCGTATCGGAACAGTCAACAGGATTCGAAACGTCAGTCAACGTTTCGGTACGCCTATTTCGAAACGGTCGTGCCCGTTTCGAAACACGTATCCGGACAACTTTTTAAGGGCTTTAATTGACAAATTTCACTTTTCATTAAAATTCCCCAAAACCCTAAACCTGATTTTTCTCTATAAAAACCCTCTAAACCTCATTGTTTTTCATCAAATCTTGAAGGGTTTTACTCACAAACTAAAGTTCAAGCAAGCTTCAACAACTTGGTGCAATTTCTTCCATTCATTCATCAAAAAATCCCCTTTTGAGGTATTTTTTCATCCTTTTCTTTTTCCTTAGATTTTATTCGTATCTTAGGTTAGAAAATATTAATTTTTTATAAATTATATGTTTTGCAACTTGGGTTTTTCAAAACTTGTAATTTTTTTTTTCAAAATCTTCAATTTTTGATTCGAATATATTTGTTTTCACTCGTATTTTTGTACTGTTTTCAAAAGTTGTTTCTTCTTCAATTTTTTCGTTATATGTATATACGTTTTTAAAGTGTTTCTCTCTTAAAACCTTAATGGGATTTTTCATTGGATTGAATGAATAATTTAAATGCATACATTTAAATTCTTTTTGCTTGCTTTGTGTTTTTGGGAATTTCATGGAAAATGTTAAGAAGAAACGCAAGACTCAAACGGGTGAAGGTTCAACCCAAAAAACATCCGTCCCAACCTTACCCTTCTTTTTCAAAAGAGTCTTAGGAATCAAGAGACTAAGGACCATTTCAAAATCATCAAAGATTTAGCCATTCGCCGAGAGCGAGTTTTGGATATCACGTTTCTTGACTCCGAGCGCTTTGAATTTCGCTATCTAGCTCTCTTGCGAGAATGGAGCTTCTTGGCCTTTTTGAGCATTCCGGAAATTGTCTACAAGCGTATGGTCCTGCTATTCTACTCCAATGCCGTTCTTATTGATAATGAGGATCATACCGAGGTGTTTGGCATTGAGTCGTACCTTTTGGCCAAGAAGTTCACTATTGATACATCTGTTTTAGAGAATGTTCTTGGGCTCAAAGATGAAGGCATTGAGGATGAGAACCACTTTGGTGCTCACACATGATCCGTTCTCACATTGGATGCTCATGACCGGTTCCTCCATTTGATGATCTCTTGGTTCATCCGCCTTTCAGGAGGTAAGTTTTCCCACGTTCGTCAAGTTGATTATTTTTTGTTGGAGTGTTTTCGCAAAACACAACGCCTGAAATTGGTCAAAATCATGTTCGCCGAGATGGTCCATCAAGTGAAGATTTGCAACACTGATGCACTTACATCCTTCACTTATGGGGCTGTTTTAAGCTATGTCTTTGGTACCCTCAATTTTGACTGTTCTTATGATTCTCCGGAACCCCGCAAGCAAAAGATTGGTGAATATTCTCTTATCAAGTCCGGGTTTCGCTATACTCTTGGCCAATGGGTTCGTGTTGATAGGCGAGCTCCGGCACCTCAAGTTGAGCCTCCACCTCAAGCTCCAGCTTCTAACAATGAGGCACTTATGGCTTTCCTTACCGAGCGGTTCAACTCGATCGATACAAACATGGCTTCAGGTTTTGGTGCTCTCAACACTCGCATGCAATCTTTGGAGGAACGCATCTCCTCTCTTGAGAATCAACAATCATCTTTGGATTTATCCTTCTCCACATTCTATGGTGATTGGAGGAACTATCGTCGTGCTCAAGATAAAGACAATGATGATTCTATTGATGATTGTGGTGACGATGATGACGAGGCTTAAGATTTATATTGCATATCATATTAGTATATCATATTAGGATTAAGTTTGCACCTATCTATCTTTTTAAGTTTTAAAGACCTATGCTTTGATTATTTTCTTTGGGATTGAGCTTAAACTCTAATGCTTTAAGTATTTGTGTTTGGTGATTTGTTTCTTGAACTTAATGATATCGATATTATGTTGTTCGGTATGACTAGCCTTGATTATTATTCTTGTTGATTTAACAAAAAGGGGGAGAAGTAATATAAGAGCCAATTTTTTTAGTTGGTTTTGAGTTTCAAACACTTGAATTTTAAATCTCTTCAAAATTTTAAAACCCATCTTACATTGATGGGGAGTTAGAACGTCTTCAAGATTTCAATATTCTTAAAAATTCAAACTTGGTTTTGTTATATCAAAAAGGGGGAGATTGTAAAACTAATGAATTGATTTTGATATAACAAATAATTTAAGGACTAAATTGAAAAACAGAAAATGAATTTTTAAGTCCTCAAAACCTCTCTATGTGTTCAAAGAAAATTGTCAAAGTCAAAACTTAAGCTTACTCAAATTTCTCTAAGTATTGACCAAGTCAAAACAGTGATTTTGGAACGACCTTTAGGCATTTCGGAACGTTTTGAAACTATTAACCTCTGTTTCGATACGGGTGTATCGAAACAGGTCTTTGTGTTTCAAAACAGATGAAGAACAACGTAACGATTTGAACCGCTTCGATACGCCAGTATCGAAATGACCTCAAACGTTTCGAAACGGATTTCAAACTTGGTTTCAAAATATGACCGTTGAACTTTTTAACTAATTTTTAAGATATAGTTAAAGCGTATCGAAACGCTTCTAAGCCATTCCGATACAAGTTTTGACAGTGGCAAATTGTTTCGAAATGGGCTTCAGAACGTTTCAGAACATGCTCTTAGCATATCGAAACGATCGTGTCCGCTTTGGTACAACCTATTTATTACACCCCAACGGCTATTTCTATTTTGGTCTGTTTTGAAACAGGATCGAGTGTTTCGGAACGGGTAGTTGCAGACTGCATTTATGGAGGGAAGATAGCATCCCAACGACTATAATAATGAAGGCAACAATCCCAACGGTTAGAATTCAATGAGAATGTATAAAAGAGACTTATAAAAACACCAACAACAACTATTGATCCTAAAAGAAATATTAAAATATCAAATTCAAGCTACTGTGCTAAAATCTCATATTTTCTTGTAAACCCCAATTGTAGAACCTTGTATTTACAGTCTTATTTGTTCAATTGGGTTGAATGCTTGTAAAAGGGCTACATTTGTATTGAGAGATACTAGCTATTAGCCTTAAACTTCTTTGTAATCTTTGAGTGAGGATTGGGTCAATTTTTGGGTAGAAAAATTGACCATCTTGTAAAGGTTTCCTCCTAAGCCTAGAAAAGGGGAAGATCAACTAGTGGAGTTGTTGGAAAATCCTTAGTGAAGCTAAGGTAGTGAATGTAAAGTTCAATTGGATCATGCATAATTAGGATCGTGCATTGTATTTTACAGTATTTCTTCGCTTTACCTTGTTTCTATAAGATTATCTTTTATTTGGTGAAGAAGATACTGTTTTAGTGTATTTTTGGTTTTAGGTACTAACGAATGATAGAGGGAAAGAGCAGCAGAGGATGTTATGCTGAAGCAGCGGACCATGGAGCTGTACTGAAGCAGTTCCAACTAAAGACAGTAGCTATCGAGTGTTGCCGCTGCCGACCTTGCTGCCCACGATATCAAACTTTGAAGTTGGAGAATCAGAGTGCGATCTGGAGCAAAAAAACTTGATTCTATCAATGCTGACCACTTGATTTTACGACGTATGTAGCCGTGGGTAGAGCTGCCGAAGTGAAATCTCAAGATTACTTGCGGGCTAAGGTAGCGTGATAAAGTCCACATTCAACTCAAAGAAGTCAGAGTTTAAAGTCACATTAAATGTGAAAAGCTACTTTTGAGGACTTCTAGTTCAAGAAGGACTAGACCTAGCTATTTGTCTATAAATACTCATTGTACTCCTAGTTCAAATCATCTTGGTTTTTCTCTAGACATTGTTAGGGTTTTCTATCGTCGCCATGTGTTAAACTTCCCTTGGGTTTGAGGTTATGTTGTAAATTAGTTGTGAGAATGGTTGTTTAGGTTTCAAGTTTGTTTTCAATAAAATATTCCAAGTTTACTTAATTCATGTTCTTCAGTTCTTCAATTAGTTCTAAAAATCCAGTTGAAGAAATCCATTTGTCGGGCACGAGAGTGTCAAACTCACGAAAGAATTAAGTACGGTTGTAGAGTGTTTAGGTGTTCTCTTTTTATGAGTGCAAGTGCACACTCCTGTCAAGTTATAGTACACAAGATGTCAAATCCCACGAGGATTGGAATAGTTCATTCGAATGTGTATCTGCACAAGAAATTTAACCGCCCAATTAATTTCAGGTTTGGTTAAAGGAATAAAATTAAAAACACAATTAATTAAAAGAAGGGGAGATCAGAGTGATAAAATGGGCCAGGTTATTGCTGCTCAGTAGTGTGTTGACTACATTGTGAAGAAGTACAATTATTTTTATGCTACCTCGATTGCGGCCTCGGCGGGTATGGCGGGCGGCAGCTACGACCCTGTCACGTGGCCGTAGCGGGTCACTTCCTCTGCAACTTTCGCTGTCTTGGTAGGTGGAACAGAAATAAGTCCTGGCGGTAAGTCTGGCAGATATTCCAAGTTCGGCGGGAGAGTCGATAGTGATCCTCCTTATTTCTAGGCAGAGATGCTCAAAAGCTAGCGTGACGTAGGAAATACCTAGCAATCTCAACGTAAATTTAACACAGGCTAGTCAACTCGGTTGACGATCCCTTTTAGCCGCTGGAAGTTGTGAACTTTTGGAACCAAGTTTGTCATGCCTTAGCACGTTGTGACCGTGTTTAACCCTTTCATGAAGTTGACACTTTTGTGCTCCCTAAATGGATTCTCTCAACTGACAGTTAGGACTAATTGAAAGAATGAAATGCATAGATTAAGCAAAATTAGAATATTTATTGCAAAAATAAACTCACAAACTTTACAATCGTTTCTCACAATTACTTTACAAGCAAAAACCTAAACCCTAGGGAGTTTAGAACATAGCCGACTCCCTCTCTCTATCTCTATCTATCTCTATGCCCATATACCCTCACATACATGGGTATATATAGGGCTTGGCCTAAGGTTAAGTCCTCCTTGGAGTAGAAGTCTTCATTGATGATAAAATAGCTTTAACATTTAATGCTTCATTCAATTCTGACTTAAATATGGACTCCTTTGGATGTTTACTTGTTCAGTAAGTAAGTATAAGCCACCTTGCTTATCGATCTTCAATATGCTCTATACACCGTTCCAGGCCTCAGAAAAATGCAAGATTGGGCTCAATGGACTCAGAAAAATGTCCTCTATCAAATGAGACCCATCTTGACTATGTCAGATTATTGCTGTCTAGGCGGCATTCTACGGTGGTGGTGTCCTTGGCGGCAACTGGTACTACTTTAGTATAGCTCCTTCTGCTCCCTGCTTTCATGTCCTCTCTTCCTCTCATCAGCAACCAGCACCTGAAATATAAAACTAACTAAAACAATATATTTTCTTAGCCAAAACGTAAAATATTCAATAAAAGCATGATAGAAGAGAAAATGTTGTATAATGCATGATATGCAGCTGAATATGACTAAATGAGCTTGAGAACAATAATAATATGAGCAGGAATGTGCATAAAATATAAGACTTCTAGACACTATATACATCCCAAACTCGAACTATTGCTTGTCCTCAAGCAATGCAACCTAAACTAGTAAACATGTCTTTGTACATAAATAAAAAAGAAAACCTAGTTTTTAACTTGGTTTCATACCTCAAGGTCGTGGCACCTATATTAGTTTAGTGAGTGGGAATAACATGAAATAACTTAGAATTTTAATTCTAGTGCCAGTGTAGTGTGCGGAGGTTTGTGTACATGCTGAATATGCTAAATATACTAAGTAAACAAAGAATGCTGTAAAAGTTAAAGAAAAAGGATATAGAGTTACTGCTTTGGCAGCACAGTTAAGCACTTCTTTTCTTCCTTTTTCTGATCATGGCTTTTAAGGGCTTCATCTCATCACAACTACTCTCTAGGTCTGAAGCTACAATAGGAGCATAATACGAAACTCCGAACCCTTTGAGTAGAGTCGTCCCATGAAGGCTTTCATTCACTCATGCTAATTTGTCCGTCACTTCAAAGAATTTCAGATACATGGACTTTGATAGCAGCAGAGTGTCCCTGCTCATGATCCTTCCTAGAGACTGTTTCGGGCACCTCTAAGGCATTCAGCCTTTTCTTTGTTTTGTGGCCGTGGCAGCATTGCTTTTTATTTTACTTTGCCGCCCTGTGCTGCCGCAGCGACATACCTGCATCCAATATAAGAAATTTCATTAAGTTTAAGCATGCAATGTACACTTAGAACTCAAACAATATTCATCACTTAACAGAAGTGTAATAAAAGTTTGGCAACTATTTTTTTTTCTATGGTGTTTTTCATGCTTCTTCCCAAGATTAAGTTCAATTTTAAGTGTGGTGCGAAAATAGAATCGGCTAACTATCATAGGCACAAGTTATTTAGCCCAGATTTCCAATTTTCATTAAGTACTATCCATGATTTACAATGCAACTACATGCTTAAAAAAATAACATGAGGATTACCCCCCCAACTCAAGGCGGGCATTACCCTCAATGCCTTAGACAAAATAAAATCTAAACAGAAAAACATAAACTAAAGCAGAAAAAATAAAGAAAATAATGGTGCTAGAAGTTGTTCGAGTTGTCTTTTAACTCGTAGACTTGGAGGAAGATGAGAGGACTAAGTGGCGAGTGATTTGGCGTCGAGGCTCTGCTTCTGGCCGCGAGCTGGCTGGACTCTGATGGGAGTGGATCTCTTTGCTTGCTGCTCCAGCTCGATCTCTGGCCTTTCATCCTCTGGTTCGGCCGTTATCACATGCCTCTTTTATTTTCTTTGTTACCTCGGCTGCCTCTGCATCATCGAAGGGATCAAACACCTCTTTGTCAAAGGAATAGGTGGCCTGGGCTGTCTCTTTTGCTGTCGTCTCTGCCGCTTGGGCAGCTGTACTTTGTTTGCCACTCATCTTTCTTGGCAGCTTGCCTTTTATAGTAGGGTCTGAATCTAGATAAGTAGTTGTGAGACGGACTAAATAAAAATAATATAACTGAAAATAAAATCTGGTCCTAAGCTTATTAAGATCTATTCCTAAAGAAAACGATAAAAATGTGAAAAAACTAAAATTATGTTATAGTGGGTTCGTTTATGATACTTCTTATAGTCCACTCGCACCCTCCATCGAGTGACTATTCTTATGGGGAAGTCTTTCTTCCTCGTTCCCTTGTAATCCATGCGAATCCTACACCTTATTTCTTTTTCTAAAGGCATGAACATGTGATTAGTAAAAATTATACCACTATCAAACCATGTACTTACCTTATCTCTATCATGATTTGTTATGGTGGAGGATGGCTTTTGCTGCCAAGGCAGCTGTTCAGGCGGCCAACTGTCAGGGCAGTAGTCTGTCATAATGTGGTTCAAGTCAAGGAAAAACTCGACAGGTTGAAGGGCTTTATCATCCATAACACTGTGTTCTTCAGGTCCCTCGAACATCTCTATCAGTAGAGATTGTGATGGCTTTAGATCTGTCAGCATCAGCTCCTCTTGATATACATATTCCATAGTTGCTGATATTTCTGCCAAGGCGGGCAGCGCTGCTGAGGCCTCTGTCGTGGCGGGCATAGGTATCGAGACTACTGCTGAGGTGTGCAAGGTTGCTAAGGCTTCGGATTAGACTTCATCAATTTTTCTGTCGGCCTCACTAGGTGTTGTCGTAAAATTGCTCTGTGCAGTTTCCTCAATCCTTGCTAGGGCAATTTCTCGCATAGGCTTATCATGTGTTGGGCAGTGTTCTTCATTCTTTAGTTGTTCCTCACACATCGGAGAAATTTCTTCGCATATTTCTTTGTCCTCTTGACTTGGGACATAAGTATCCCTAGGACTGACTTATTGTTGATCAATGGTTGCCAAGGCAGAAGTTGCTGGGACATTTTCTTCTTTCATGGCATATGTGGATGTGTTTAATCGACCTGTTGTATCCTATAAGGCTAAATCCCACTGGGCCATCCTTGTACTCATTCTCTGTGAAAGCCTTTGAGTGGATTCAATAAAGGATGCAATACTAGCCATGAAAACTTTAAGCATGTCCTCCAAGGTTTGTGATTGTTCTTGCGGAGGACTACACTGTCAGGGTATATCTACCGCTGCGACAACACAATTGTCATGGTAAAATGTTTTTGAGGTTGTTGATCATACCATAAAAAATTCTGCTGCGGCGGTAGATACTGCGGCAAGTGAATCTGTTGTCCCAGTTGCTGCTGTGGTTTCTCCTGCTGTTGGTCCCATATGTCTTCTCCGATAAGTAAAGGGCAATTTTCGAACACATCATTTCCCTCACATAGATTGCAAGAGTTTTCCAACATCATCTCTCGAGTGGTTTCTATTTATTGCTCTTGAAACTGATCACCTTGCCCTAGCATGTTTGTTTCTGCAGCAAAATTGTTATGGTAATTGTTTTTGACAATTTTGATCATACCATGAAAAATTTTGTTGTTGCAGCAGTGACGTTTGCTGTCTTGTCTGCTGCCACGTCGGCAACTGCTCCTACAACATATGCTGTTCATGTTCAAACATCAGCTCCCATATAGTTTTCCTCGACATTGTGATGCCCTTGGACTCGTAGCGTACCTAATTTTTTATATATATGCAAGAGAAAAAAATTTAAAAATCTGAAATTTAAATGCAGTTAAATAAAGAGTGCAGAAAACAAAACGAAGTCGTTATCGCCAATCCCCGGCAACGGCGCCAAAAACTTGTAGAGCGTTTAGGTGCTCTCTTTTTATGAGTGCAAGTGCACACTCATGTCAAGTTATAGTATAAAAGATGTCTAATCCCTCGAGGATTGGAATAGTTCCTTCGAGTGTGTATCTGCACAAGAAATTTAATTGTACAATTAATTTTGGGTTTGGTTTGAATAAAACTAAAAACACAATTAATTAATGAAGGGGAGATCAGAGTGATAGAATGGGCCAGGTTATTGCTGCTCAGTAGTGTGTTGGCTGCGTTGTGAAGAAGTAAAGTTATTTCTGCGCTGCCTCAATTGCAGCCTCGATGGGTATGGTGGGAGGCAGCTACGACCCTGTCATGCGACCGCATCGGGTCACTGCTCTTGCAACTTTCGCTGTCTCGGCAGGTGGAACGGAAATAAGTCATGGCGGCAAGTCTGGCAGATATTCCAAGTTCGGCGGGATAGTCGACAGTGATCATCCCTATTTCTAGGCAAGGATGCTCGAAAGCTAGTGGAATGTAGGCAATACCTAGCAATCTCAACGTAAACCTAACACAGGCTAGTCAACTCGGTTGGTGATCCCTTTTAGCCGCTGAAACTTGTGAACTTTTGGAACCAAGTTAGTCACGCCTCAGTACGTTGTCACCGTGCTGAACCCTTTCGTGAAGTTGACACTTTCGTGCCCCCTAAATGGATTATCTCAATTGACGATTAGGACTAATTGAAAGAATGAAGTGCATAGATTAAGCAAACTTGGAATATTTATTGCAAAAATAAACTCACAAACTTAAAATCGTTTCTCACAACTACTTTACAAGCAAAAACCTAAACCCTAGAGAGTTTAGAACATAACCGACTCCCTCTCTCTATCTCTATTCCTCTATACCCTCACATACATGAGTTTATATAGGGCTTGGCCTAAGGTTAAGTCCTCCTTGGAGTAGAAGTCTTCTTTGATGATTAAATAGGTTTAACATTTAATGCTTCATTCAATTCTAACTTAAATATGGACTTCTTTGGATGTTTACTTGTTCACCAAGTTAGTATAAGCCACCTTGCTTATCGATCTTCAATAAGCTCCCTACTTTTCTGTCCTCTCTTCCTCTGATCATCAACCAACACCCGAAAGAGAAAACTAACTAAAATAGTATCTTTTCTTAGCTAAAACGTAAAATATTCAATAAAAGCATGGTAGAAGAGAAAATACTATTAAATGCATGATATGCAGCTAAATATGACTAAATGAGCTTGAGAATAGTAATAATATGAGCATGAATGTGCATAAAATATAGGACTTCTAGACACTCTACAACGGTCTCATCATGTTGAGGTGTTGACCAATTCAGCTTAGACATAAGTTCGAGTTTCAACGGCTAAGAGGAGTAAACAAACGTCGAATGCCTGTGTTAGGTATACGTTGAGATTGCTAGGTATTACCTGCATCACATGGTGACAGAATCCTTGCCTAGACGTAGGAAGGATCACTTCAGAATTGCTCTGCTTAACTTGGAGTATCTGCCAGACTTACCGCCAGGACTTCTTTCCATTCCACCTGCCGAGACAGTGAAAGTTGCAAGAGCAGAGATCCGCTGCGACAGCGAAAGGGTCGCAACCTCAATCCACCTTTACCCGCCGAGGCAGCATATCATGGTAGCGCAAAACAACTTGTCCTTTTCAATGCAGTTTTACACTAAGCAGCAGCATAACCCTGCCCGCTCTATCAACCTGATTACTTCTTTTGTTACTTGTGTTTTAATTTACTTTTCTTCTCAACATTCACTTTACTTGTGCAATTTAATTTTCCTTGTGTGGAACAACAATTCGAAACAAGCTATCCAAATCTCGTGGGATTCGATATCTTTTATACTATAACTTGGCAGAAGTGTGCACTTGCACTCTTACAAAAAGGGAACACCTACACGCCCTACAATCCTCGAAGAAGAGCAAAGGGAGATATTATTCCAATGCCATTCATCTTCGTGTGAAGGCCATTTTGGAGGAGCTAGGATGGCTGCAAAGGTCCTACGATCAGGATTCTATTAGCCCACACTCTTTAAGGATACGTGTGAAACCAAAATTAATTTTGATATAACATCTAAACTTATGGACCAAATTGCAAAACAATAAATTTTTAAGTACTCCTTAAAGTCTCACTATTGACAAGTATTTTAAACAAAATAATATCTCAAGACAAGTTCTTAAAATGTTAAATATTTCTAAGTCTTTTCCTATGTGTTTTCAAGCCAAACTACACAAAAACGCCCAGGCGTATTGATACCCTTAGGCGTATCGATACGGTTTTTAGCAACTAGAATTTTAATAGACATAGCGTACTGATACGTTATTACCCCGTATCGATACGATATTCATCTGGGAAACACTTTCAATGATACCGTACCGATATGCTTTGCAACCGTATCGATACGATAAGCTTATCTTTGCAAAATCTATGCATTTAATTTTCGACCGTTGACTTGTCAGTTGGTTGGTATCCCAATTTTTAAATGATTGTTATACCGTACCGATTTGCTAAGTATGCGTATCAATACGATTTTTATAAAAACCAAACTTGGGATTCTAGTGAGCAAATCCCGTATCGATACGCCCTTCCGTATCGATACGCCCCTTAAAACCGTACCAGTACGCCTTCTATGCGTATCGATATGCGATGTTTTACAGTCACAACGGCTCTTTCGTCTTTGATACAGGTATCGATACGCCCCTACCCGTACTGATACGGTAGGCAGCAGAGCTGCATTTATTGCGGGAAAAATGCTTCTCAATGGCTCTATTGATGATCCCAACTACCCAAACGGCTAGAATTCCATACAAGGGTATAAAAATAAGTCTCAATTGAACAAGCAACAACTATTGAACCTACAAGCATCATCGAAGCACTCAAATCCAAACTTTGCACCCTTAGAGTCAAATTCTTGTACCAAACTCTTGTGTTCTAAATTGTTATCTTTTTATTGTGAGTTTGTGGAGTGCAAAATTGTAATTGGGTAAACAATTATCCTTTGAGAGGAATTTGTAGAGTTTACCAAAAATTCTCTTTGTAAAAGTGAGTGGATTAAGCTTTGAGTAGAAAGCTTAATCAAAATATAAGGTTACCTCCTCATTTAAGAAAATGGGAAGAATTCAAGGAGTGAATTGGTTGAAAATCCTTAGTGGGAACTAAGGTAGCGGATGTAGAGTTCATTTGGAGAACTTGAACCACTCTAACTTCTTGTGTCACATTTTATTTTTCCCTTTTTATCACCTACCAAAATTTTTATTGCCAATTCACCCCCTCTTGGCCATTTGCAATTGTGTGATCAACTCAACAATTGGTATCAGAGCTACACTCATTGGAAGGATTACAACCCTCTTGAGTCGATTCTAGGAGAGTTTGATCAACAACTAGACAACCAATGACATCCACCTCCAACTCCAACCTCCACGAGTCTCAATCTACTACCAAGCCACCATTCTTCAATGGGGATAACTACCCATATTGGAAGAATAAGATGAGGCTCTTCATCAAGTCTACCGACTACATGGTGTGGGATGTGGTTGAAGAATGTCCATTCATACCAATAAAGAGAGATGGTAAAAGAAGGCTTGTCCCAAAGGTCAAAGCCGAAATGACGGAAGATGATCGAAGAAGGATGCAAGTAAATGATAAAGCTCTTCATGTCATATTTTGTGCACTTGGTCCGAATATCTACTCCAAGGTGTATTCGATCGAGAATGCCAAGGAAGTTTGGGACACCCTCGAGACAACATATGAGGGAACTAGCGATATCAAGGAAACAAAAATTGGGCTACTTAATCTAAGCTACGAAAATTTCAAAATGGATCCCGATGAGAGTGTTTCCAAGATGTTTGATCGATTCTCGGTCATTGTCAATAGATTGAAGGGTTTCAGCGAGATCATCCCCGAAGACAAGCTAGTGAGGAAATTGGTGTACTCTCTTCCGGAATCATGGGATAACAAGAGAACGACTATTATTGAAGCTCGAGATTTGAAGACTCTCAAGCTAGATGCCCTTGTTGGATCTCTACTCACCCATTAGATCACGAGGAAGGGAAGAGAAGAAGAAAAGAAAATGGAGGTGAAGAAGGTTGAGAAGAAGGATGTTGAGAAGAAGAAGATTGGAATTGCCCTTAAAGCTTCATACCATGAAAGCGATTCTAGCGAAGATGAAGATGAGGAAATGACCATGTTGGCCAAACGATTCACTCGCTTTATGAAGTCTAACCGTGGGAGAAAGTTCATTAGAAAAGGAGACTTCAAGAGCGAGAGTAAAGAAGAGGAGAAGGACCAAATCATTTGCTATGAGTGCAAAAAATCCGGCCATATCCGTTCCGAATGTCCTTAATCAAAGAGGAAAAGCTTTGGGAAGAAGAACAAGCTCAAAGCTCAAGTAGCAACTTGGAGTGATGAGGAGTCATCCCAGGAGGAGGAGGAAGTGACCAATCTTTGTCTCATTGCCATTGATGATGAACCAAAGGGGGAGCATTGCTACAAGGCCAAAGCTTCAAGCCAAAACTCATGGTACCTTGATAGTGGATGCTCAAGACATATGACCGGTGACAAGAGTAGATTCATGAAACTAAAGCCAAAGAGTGGTGTAGTGGTAACATTCGGTGACAACTCCAAAGGCCACATTGAAGGAATAGGCTCCATTGGTAATCACTCTTCTATTTTCATTGAAAATGTTTTGTATGTCAACGGTCTTAAACACAACTTATTGAGCATTAGTCAATTATGTGATAAGGGTTTTAATGTTTTATTTGATAAAAGTGGTTGCAAAATTGTGAACATCAAAACAAATCAATTAATGCTCATATTACATAGAATAGGCAATATTTACATGGTGCATTTAGATGACATCCATTCATCTCATACATGCTTAGTTGCACATGATGAACATGACTCATGGCTTTGGCATAGAAAATTAGGACATGCTAGCATGAGTGTTTTAGAAAAATTGATTTCCCTTAATCTAGTTAGAGGTTTACCCAAACTTAAGTTCTCTAATGATAAAATTTATGATGCATGTTCTAAGGGTAAACAACATAGAACTTCATTTAAATCCATTAATGATGTCTCTACTAGTAGATGTTTACAATTGATTCATATGGATCTTTTTGGGCGTATTAGAACAATGAGCTTAGGTGGTAAATCATATGCTTTTGTACTTGTAGATGACTATTTTAGGTTTACTTGGGTTCTATTCTTAAGTACAAAAGATAAGGCTTTAGAAAAATTCATCACATTTTCTAAAACAACTCAAAATGATCTTGAACTTAAAATTTCTCACATTAGAAGTGATCATGGAACCGAATTTCAAAATCTAGGTTTTGAAGAGTTTTTAAATGAAAATGGGATTAGCCATAATTTTTCCGTACCTTGCACTCCTCAACAAAATGGGGTAGTTGAGAGGAAAAATCGAACTTTAGAAGAAATAGCTAGAACCATGCTTTGTGAAAATAATTTACCTAAATATTTTTGGGCGGAAGACACAAATACCGCTTGCTATATTATAAATCGAGTAATGATTAGGCCAATTTTGAAGAAAACACCTTATGAGATTTTAAAATCTAAGAAGCCTAACATTAGCTATTTTCATCCTTTTGGTTGCAAGTGTTTTGTCTTGAATAATGGTAAAGAAAACTTAGGTAAATTTGATGCTAAAAGTAATGAAGCTATTTTTTAGGGTACTCTTTAAACTCTAAAGCCTATCGTGTATTTAATAAAAGAAATTTAGTAGTTGAAGAGTCTATACATGTTGTTTTCGATGATAACCTCATTCCGAGGAAGGACTCTTGTGATGATGATGATGTAGGAATTCTTGATGCCATTGATGGAGGACAAACGTTAAAGGTGGATGAGATTCCAACTAAGGATGAAGATGCACAAGATCCACCTCTTGAAGCCTTGAAGGACTTGGCTCTTGAGGAAAATGAGGTATCTTACCCAAGGGAGTTCAACTATGTCAAAGGTGGTGAAATCTTGGGTGATCCATCCAAAGGGGTAACTACTAGATCCTCTCTCAAATTAATGAACTATGTTGCATTTCTTTCATGCATTGAGCCTAAAAATATCAAAGAAGCATTAAAAGATGATTTTTGGATTTTGGCCATACAAGAAGAATTAAATCAATTTGAGAGAAGTAAAGTTTGGACATTAGTTGAAAGGCCTAGTAATCAATCTACTATAGGAACTAATTGGGTCTTTAGGAATAAACTAGATGAAAATTGTAATATAGTGAGAAACAAGGCTAGGCTTGTTGCTCAAGGCTATACCCAAGAAGAGGGAATTGATTTTGATGAAACATATGCACCCGTAGCTAGGATGGAAGCCATTAGAATGCTTTTGGCATTTGTATCTTATAATGATTTCAAGCCTTTTCAAATGGATGTGAAAAGTGCTTTTCTAAACGATTTTATAAATGAAGAAGTGTATGTTGAACAACCACCGGGTTTTGAGGATTCAAAATGTCCAAATCATGTGTTTAAACTAACTAAAGCTCTTTATGGTTTAAAACAAGCTCCTAGAGCTTGGTATGAAAGACTTTCAATTTTTTTAATTAAAAAGGGTTTTGAAAATGGTAAGGTGGACACTACACTCTTCATAAAAAGATATAATAATGACATCTTAGTAGTACAAATTTATGTTGATGATATCATTTTTGGTTCTACTATTGAATGTTATTGCAAAGAATTTTCTAAGCTAATGCAAGGTGAGTTCGAGATGAGCATGATGAGGGAGCTCTCATTATTTTTGGGACTCCAAATCAAACAAAGGAAAGATGACTCCTTTATAAATCAAGCTAAGTACGTGAACAATATGCTCAAAAAGTTCAGCTTGGAGAATGTAAAGCCTCAAGCCACACCTATGAGCTCTTCCATAAATCTTGACAAAGATGAAGGAGGTAAGTGTGTTGATTCTAAGCTTTATAGATCCATGATAGGTTCTTTGTTTTACCTTACCGCAAGTAGACCGAATATTATGTTTAGTGTTTGCTTGTGTGCTAGGTTTCAAGCTAGTCCTATAGAATCTCACTTAGTTGCCATTAAGAGAATCTTTAGATACCTTAGAGACACAACTAATTTAGGTATTTGGTATCCTAAGGATTCCTCCTTTATCCTTCATGCTTATTCGGATGCGGATTATGGGGGTTGTAAGATAGATAGGAAAAGTACTTCTGGGACATGCCAATTCTTAGGTAGTATGCTCGTATCTTGGTTCTCTAAGAAACAAAATAGCGTAGCCTTATCTACCACCGAAGCGGAGTACAAACCTTTGGATAAAGAACGTTTTTGGACCCTTAGGAGAGAGTTAGGTTTAACTAGCTTCTCTCGACCCTTTTTAGGTCCCAAAATGTCAAAATTTTGCTTGAAATTGGTTGTGATTCATGCTTATGTTAATTTGCCTCTTTTTGCTTCTATGCATGTTGCTAGGGGGAGTATGCATTAAGTTTAGCCACTAAAACTTATTCATATGACATTTACATGCATTTAGGGACATTTAAAGTTGGATTTTTGCACTTAAATCTGTCATAAATGCCTTATCTGGTAAAAGCGTATCGATACGGTTGAAGCGTATCGATACGGGTTCATCACTGGGAAATCATTAAAGCTCAATGCGTATTGATACGACCCCGCGTATCGATACAGTTAAGTCAAGGGCAGTAATCCAGGTCAAATCGTACTGATACAGTCCCGCGTATCGATACGGTAATAATGCCAAATAAAAAATTAGGGTAAAAGCGTATCAATACGCTATACAAGCGTACCGATACGGTCTCGATGGAGAGGTTATTTAGGGTTGCATCTACAAAACACTTTAAAATTAAAACCCCCTCTTTTCTCTTAAAACCCTAGCCACAACCCTCTATAAAACCCCCTCAATCCTTCAAATTTTCCATCAAACTTCAAAATTCTTTGAGGGTTTTTGATCTTCACATCAAAGCTAAGCTTTGTCATCAATCTTGTGCACTTACATCACCACATTCACCAAATCTAACTATTCAAGGTAAAAATTTCTCTTTTTTTTTTCTTTTATTTTCGTTTGATTATTATAATTGTTTCAACTTAGTTTTTGTACAAAACATACTTTTATAACATGGGTTTTAAACTTTTATCAAAATTTTTCAAAAATATTTTTTTCATTCGAATATATTTTCTACTCATTTTTTAATCTGTTTTTTTTAATTTTTTAACTATATCTAAAATATGTACTTATCTTTTTTCACAATAATTTTTTTAATTACCTTGAACTATTAGAATTTATTGGTTTGTATGAGATGTTAATTGCATACATATTCAAATCGTTTTGATGTGTTTTCAAGGTTATGGCACCGAAAAAGAGAACCAGACGTTATCTTGCCACTTCCGATCCTAGTGAGGATGAAGAGGGTAACCCTAAACCTAATCTCCCTTATATTATCCAATGTAGTTTTCCCAACCCATCCGATATGTCTCGTTATAAACTATTTCAAGGTTTCACCCTTAGGGAAGAACGCATTGTGTCTATACTGTTTTTAAACTCTGCCCGTTTCAAATTTCAATACCTCCCTTTAATTAGGCAATTGAAATTTCTAACCTTTTTAAACATTTCTCCTATTCTATATAGGAATTTGGTCATCATATTCTTTCAAATTCTATATGTATTCATGATGAACCTAGAGAACATGTCATTGCTATCGAGTCATTTGTTATGGGCAAAACCATTAAAATTGATCAAGAGGTTCTTTGCAAAGCTTTTGGTTTTGAATACATAGGAATTGATGATGAGAAGTCCTTAGGTACAAGTCCTTTAGGCTCAATCAAAGTCTTAAATGCTCATGACCGTATTCTTCATCTTCTCATTACTTGGTTTTTGCGTCCATCGGGAGGGAAGTTTTCTACTATACGTCAAGTAGATGATTTTTGGCTTAGGTACTTTAGGGAGGGTCACCGTCCAAATCTTTGTCAAATTATGTTTGCCAACCTTGTCTATCTAGTCCAACACCGTCACACCAAACAAGTCAAATCTTTTTACTATTCTACGACGTTGAGTCACCTCTTCCACTTCCATGAAATTGATTGTTCCTATGATTATCCCGAACCCCTTGGCCAATCCATAGATGAGCGTTCTCTATCTCGTGCCCACTTTTCTTATGTTGACAATGAATGGGTTCGTGTCCCTCATGCTCCTCAACAAGATGCTCCGGTTGATGTTCCTCATGCTTCTTCAAGCTCTCAACGAGCTCCAATTGAGTCCTCTTCCATGGGCACCCTCATGACATTCCTCAATGAGAAATTCACTAACATGGAAGCCGGATTTACCGCCATTGACACTCGATTCACCTCCTTGGAAGATCGTGGCAAAGGTATGGAGAATCAAATGAAAGCCATAGCTCTTCAACAAAACTCCATGGATATCTCTCTCACCGCCTTCCATGGTGCTTGGCTCAACCAAAATAGGAGGAATCAACCCACTCGAGACGATGTAGATGAAGACGACGAGGAAGATGATGATGATGATGAGGCGGACGAGTAGTTTTTGTATACCATCTCATGACATTTAGTTTTTGCACCTATGATTAGTACTTTATGCCTTTTATCTATGTTTTAGGATCTAAGTTTGGATTATTATGTTGCTTTGAAGTTTCATTTGAACTATTATGTTTGCTTTAATTTGAAGTTTGCTTTGAATTTTATGATATGCTTGTTGCTATTATTCTTGTGATAATGTTTGATCTAACAAAAAGGGGGAGAAGGATTTTAGAGTCAATTTTCTTATTTTGAAAATCCATCTTAAATTAAGGGGGAGAATTTTTTTCAAAAGTTTCAAAAACTTAAAAATTTATATATGGTTTTGTTATATAAAAAATGGGGAGATTGTGAAACCAAAATTGATTTTGATATAACATCTAAACTTATGGACCAATTTGCAAAACAATAAATTTTTAAGTACTCCTTAAAGTCTCACTATTGACAAGTATTTTAAACAAAATAATATCTCAAGACAAGTTCTCAAAATGTTAAATATTTCTAAGTCTTTTCCTATGTGTTTTCAATCCAAACTACACAAAAACGCCCAGGCGTATTGATACAGTATTACCCCGTATCGATACGATATTCATCCGGGCAACACTTTCAATGATACTGTACCGATACGCTTTGCAACCGTATCGATACGGTAAACTTATCTTTGCAAAATCTTTGCATTTAATTTTCGACCGTTGACTTTTCAGTTGGTTGGTATCCCAATTTTTAAATGACCGTTATACCATATCGATACGATTTTTATAAAAACCAAACTTGGGATTCTAGTGAGCAAATCCTGTATCGATACGCCCCTTAAAACC
The DNA here is from genome assembly GCA_958450335.1 of Hibiscus tridactylites. Taxonomy (NCBI): domain Eukaryota; kingdom Viridiplantae; phylum Streptophyta; class Magnoliopsida; order Malvales; family Malvaceae; genus Hibiscus; species Hibiscus tridactylites. Next base: position 74,389,143 of record OY288269.1, on the reverse strand, counting down.
ATACTGGTACGCCTTCTATGCGTATCGATACACGATGTTTTACAGTCACAACAGCTCTTTCCTCTTTGATACAAGTATCGATACGCCCCCTACCCGTACCGATACGGTAGGCAGCAGAGCTGCATTTATTGCGGGAAAACTGCTTCTCAACGACTCTATTGAGGATCCCAACTACCCAAACGGATAGAATTCAATACAAGGGTATAAAAACAAGTCTCAATTGAACAAGCAACAACTATTGAACCTACAAGCATCATCAAAGCACTCAAATCCAAACTTTGCACCCTTAGAGTCAAATTCTTGTACCAAACTCTTGTGTTCTCAATTGTTATCTTTTTTATTGCGAGTTTGGGGAGTGTAAAATTGTAATTGGGTAAACAATTATCCTTTGAGAGGAATTTGTAGAGTTTAACAAAAACTTCTCTTTGTAAAAGTGAGTGGATTAAGCTTTGGGTAGAAAGCTTAATCAAATTTTAAGGTTACATCCTCATCCAAGAAAATGGGAAGAATTCAAGTAGTGAATTGGTTGAAAATCCTTAGTGGGAACTAAGGTAGTGGATGTAGAGTTCATTTGGAGAACTTGAACAACTCTAACATCTTGTGTCACATTTTGTAGAACTAATATTTTGATATAATAATTGAAAAATGTTTTGGACTGATTTAAAAAGTATTTAAAACAATTTCCAAAGTCCAAATAACTTGAAACTATGTTTAGGGACATTTTCAAAAGGTTTTGCATGTTTACAAAAGTCAAAATACACAAAACCTTCAAGGCGTTTCGGAACACCTTAGGGCGTTTCGATATGGTGCATTCCAGTAGCAAAAGTGTTTCGATACGGTGCATTCCAATAGCAAAAGTGTTTCAATATGGGTATCGAAACGAGCATTCCCTGGATGAGATTTTTGCCCAGCGTTTCGAAACGGGCTATGCCCTTTCGATACGCCTACGTGGCATTGACCACAATGGTCATAAACCCCAACGGCTATTTCCCAACTAACTTTTAAATGCTTGTCATTTCGATACGGGGACATGCGTTTCGAAACGGACTAGAGCGTTTCGATACGGGTCCTACGTCAGACTACAACGGCTCTTTCTACTTGAAGGGTGTTTCGAAACGGGTTCGAGTGTTTCGAAACGGAGAGCTGTAGAACTGCATTTATGGTGGGAATTAAAGTCCTCAACAGCTCCAATTCAATCCCAACGGCTAGTAACGACTACAAACTCATCAAGGAGTATAAAAGGGACCTCTAAGAATCAAGTAAAGGCTAATGCTCATATTGTCAATCAACAAATGATCAAATATTGTATTAGTGCCTAAATTCTCAATTCTTGAATAGACAAACACTAGTGAGCCAAAATTGTCAAATTTGCTCAAGTGTTTTAGGTTTTGGGTGAGTGCTTTAATTGTGCAAACAAACACCTATTAGAGGGATTTGTGTTTGCTTTATTTTATCTCTTTGTAAAAGAGGGTTTGATCAAGGCTTTGGGTAGAAAACTTGATCGGTGTATAAGGGTTACCTCCTAAGCCTAGAAAAAGGGACGAATCAATAGTGGATTGATTGGAAATCCTTAGTGGGGAGCTAAGGTAGTGGACGTAGACCTTGGTTAGAAGGTTGAACCACTATAAATCATTGTGTCAATTTACATTTTAGCTTCCACACCACCTTCACCCAAAAATCCACCTCTCCACCACTTGGTGAGCCATATCGGTTGAACGAATCGAGCTCCTCACAACTCAACAATTGGTATCAGAGCTTGGCTCAATCGAAGAGGAATCACATCCTATTGAGAAGATCCGGCAAGCTCGATCATAATTTCATTAACCGGCTCAAATGGTGCAATCCATAGACAAACCGCCTTTCTTCGATGGAACCTACTATGCCCATTGGAAGATAAAGATAAAGTTCTTCATCAAGTCTAGAGATTACAAGCTATGGGATATAGTTGAAGATGGTCCGTTTGTGCCTCAACGAAGCAAAGCAGAGTGGAGTGCCGACGATCGCAAGAAGATGAAGCTAAATTGCAAAGCCTTGCACATCCTCTTTTGTGCATTTGGCCCATCCGTCTATGAGAAGATGTCTCTTGTGAGAGTGCCAATGAGGTATGGGACAAGCTTGAAGTCACATACGAAGCAACCGATGAGGGCAAGGAGACCAAGATTGGGCTCCTCACTTTGGAGTATGAGAACTTATGGATGGAACCGGAAGAAAACATCGAGAAGATGTTTGATAGGTTCTCCACAATCACCAATGGTCTCAAGGGATATGGAGAAGTCATTACAGAGGAGAAACTTGTCCAAAAGCTCATCTACTCACTTCCCGAGTCTTGGGACTCAAAGAGGACCGCCATCATCGAAGCAAAGAATTTGAAGACTTTAAAGCTTGATGAACTCATGGGGTCACTCCTTACTCATCAAATCATGAAAAAGAACAAGGAAGATGAGAAGAAGAGGGAGGAAATTAGAGCTATGAGAGAGAAAAAGCTTAAGGGGCTTGGTATCAACACCAATGCCATGGCTATCAAGTCCTCCACTTGCAATCATGTCTATTCAAGTGAAGAGGAGGATGAAGAAGAAGAGATAGTTCATCTCTTCAAGAAGTGTGCCCCGTTCATGAAGATAGCCTTGAGAGAGCTTGAACGAGAATCCAAGAAAAAGGAGAGGGCAAGCACTTCAAGCCATAAGAAGAAGGCACATGTGGCTACTTGGAGTGATGAGGACTCCACCGATGATGAACAAGCCAACCTTTTCCTTATGGCCATCGAAGAAGATTCAAGGGTAACTTCTAATTCATCTACTTCATGTTCTTACTCTTTTGATGAATTACAAGATGCCTACGATGATTTGGTTTTAGAGTTTAAAAATCACATTTTGAATAACAATAAATTGATTTCAAAGTTTAAAATTCAAAATTTTTTGATTTCTAAAACCGAACATGAACTTGAAGAAAAACTCGAAGAGTTTGAATTAAAATGTTTTGATTTACAAAATTTGCTTCAAAAAGTTCAAGAAGAAAAAGATTTGATTTCCAAAGAACTTGAAAAGAAAAACAATGTTGGAAAATCAAATTTTTATGTAAGATAATCTAGTGCCCCTAGATTTGTAAAAAGGAAAATGTTTTAGAAGTATTTGGGTCCCAAAAGGACTTAGTACTTCAATTAAAAATGATGACATTGAAAAATGGATTCCTAAGGGGACTAAAATTTGTGCTACTAATGTTTATGGTTCCAAAGCAGTTTGGATACCAAAAGTCACTTGATTGTCTTTTTCTAGGTGTGATGGAGATGTTCAACAAGTCAAACATTGAGGGGGAACTCGATGCACACTAAGGAAGAACACTTGAAGAAGGAAGGCTTCACATCCTACCTTGAGTTCAAGTGTGGTAAAATCTAGTTGTTTTTGATTTGATTTTATTTGAATTACTTTTTTATTTATGTCAACTAGATGATCATTTATGTTGGACTAACATTTTTAATGATGCTTTGAGTAAGGGGGAACCATTTCAAAACCAAATTCTTATTTTTGTCATAGTTTTTCCTCTATAGTTATTTTGAACTTAATGTTTTAAATTCTTTTTGATATAAAAAAGGGGAGAAATTGTTTGAAATATTGAATTTTCAAATGAATAAGGGGGAGCTTTATTTGATTTATATCTTTAATTCTCTTATTCACATTTTTAAAACTAAAGGGGGAGAATCCCAAACAAAATTTCAAGTTGGTTTTATTATGTCAAAAAGGGGGAGATTGTAGAACTAATATTTTGATATAATAATTGAAAAATGTTTTGGACTGATTTTAAAAGTATTTGAAACAATTTCCAAAGTCCAAATAACTTGAAACTATGTTTAGGGACATTTTCAAAAGGTTTTGCATGTTTTCAAAAGTCAAAATACACAAAACCTTCCAGGCATTTCGAATCACCTTAGGGCGTTTCGATACGGTGCATTCTAGTAGCAAAAGTGTTTCGATACAGGTACCGAAACGGGCATTCCCTGGATGAGATTTTTGCCCAGCGTTTCGAAACGGGCTATGCTGTTTCAATACGCCTATGTGACATTGACCACAACGGTCATAAACCCCAACGACTATTTCCCAACTAAGTTTTAAATGCAGGTCAATTCAATACGGGGACATGCGTTTCGAAACGGGTGTTTCGAAACGGACTAGAGCGTTTCGATACGGGTCCTACGTCAGTCTGCAATGACTCTTTCTACTTGAAGGGTGTTTCGAAACAGAGAGCTGCAGAACTGCATTTATGGTGGGAATTAAAGTCCTCAACGGCTCCAATTTAATCCCAACGGCTAGTAACGGCTACAAACTCATCAAGGAGTATAAAAGGGACCTCCAAGCATCAAGTAAAGGCTAATGCTCATATTGTCAATCAAGAAATGATCAAATATTGTCTTAGTGCCTAAATTGTCAATTCTTGTATAGACAAACACTAGTGAGCCAAAATTGTCAAATTTGCTCAAGTGTTTTAGGTTTTGGGCGAGTGCTTTAAGTGTGCAAACAAACACCTATTAGAGGGATTTGTGTTTGCTTTATTTTATCTCTTTGTAAAAGAGGGTTTGATCAAGGCTTTGGGTAGAAAGCTTGATCGGTGTATAAGGGTTACCTCCTAAGCCTAGAAAAGGGGATGAATCAATAGTGGAATGATTGGAAATCCTTAGTGGGGAGCTAAGGTAGTGGATGTAGACCTTGGTTAGAATGTTGAACCACTATAAATCATTGTGTCAATTTACATTTTAGCTTCCACACCACCTTCACCCAAAAATCCACCTCTCCACCACTTGGTGAGCCATATCGGTTGAACGATACGAGCTCCTCACAAATCAACAATTGGTAATAGAGCTTGACTCAATCGAAGAGGAATCACATCCTATTGAGAAGATCTGGCAAGCTCGATCATAATTTCATCAACCGGCTCAAATGGCGCAATCCGTAGACAAACCGCCTTTCTTCGACGGAACATGCTATGCCCATTGGAAGATAAAGATGAAGTTCTTCATCAAATCTAGAGATTACAAGCTATGGGATATAGTTGAAGATGGTCTGTTCGTGCCTCAACGAATAAAAGCGGAGTGGAGTGCCGACGATCGCAAGAATATGGAGCTAAATTGAAAAGCCTTGCAAATCCTCTTTTGTGCATTTGGCCCATCCATCTATGAGAAGATGTCTTCTTGTGAGAGTTCCAAGGAGGTATGAGACAAGCTTGAAGTCATATACGAGGGAACCGATGAAGTCAAGGAGACGAAGATTGGGCTCCTCAGTTTGGAGTATGAGAACTTCAAGATGGATATGGAAGAAAACATCGAGAAGTAGTTTGATAGGTTCTCCACTATCACCAATGGTCTCAAAGGCTATGGAGAAGCCATTTCGGAGGAGAAACTTGTCCGAAAGCTCATCTACTCACTTCTCGAGTCTTGGGACTCAAAGAGGACCGCCATCATTGAAGCAAAGAATTTGAAGACTTTGAAGCTTGATGAACTCATGGGGTCACTCCTTACTCATCAAATCATGAAGAAGAACAAGGTAGATGAGAAGAAGAGGGAAGAAATTAGAGTTATGGGATAGAAAAATCTCAAGGGGCTTGGCATTAACACCAATGCCATGGCTCTTAAGTCCTCCACTTGCAATCATGTCTATTCAAGTGAATAGGGGGATAAAGAAGAATAGATAGTTCATCTCTTCAAGAAGTGTGCCCCGTTCATGAAGAAAGCCTTGAGAGAGCTTGAACGAGAATCCAAGAAAAAGGAGAGGGCAAGCACTTCAAGCCATAAGAAGAAGGCACATGTGGCTACTTGGAGTGATGAGGATTCCACCGATGATGAACAATCCAACGTTTGCCTTATGGCCATCGAAGAAGATTCAAGGGTAACTTCTAATTCATCTACTTCATGTTCTTACTCTTTTGATGAATTACAAGATGCCTACGATGATTTGGTTTTAGAGTTTAAAAATCACATTTTGAAAAACAATAAATTGATTTCAAAGTTAAAAATTCAAAATGATTTGATTTCTAAAACCAAACTTGAACTTGAAGAAAAACTCAAAGAGTTTAAATTAAAATGTTTTGATTTACAAAATTTGCTTCAAAAAGTTTAGGAAGAAAAAGATTTGATTTCCAAAGAGCTTGAAAGAAAAACAATGTTGGAAAATCAAATTTTTATGTAAGACAATCTAGTGCCCCTAGATTTGTAAAAGGAAAATGTTTTAGAAGTATTTGGGTCCCAATTGGACTTAGTACTTCAATTAAAAAGGATGACATTGAAAAATGGATTCCTAAGGGGACTAAAATTTGTGCTACTAATGTTTATGGTTCCAAAGCAATTTTGATACCAAAAGTCACTTGATTGTCCTTTTCTAGGTGTGATGGAGATGTTCAACAAGTAAAATATTGAGGGGGAGCTCCATGCACACTAAGGAAGAACACTTGTAGAAGGAAGGCTTCGCATCCTACCTTGAGTTCAAGTGTGGTAAAATCTAGTTGTTTTTTTATTTTATTTTATTTGATTTATTTTTTTATTTATGTCAACTAGATGATCATTTATGTTGGACTAACATTTTTAAAGATGCTTTGAGTAAGGGGGAACCATTTCAAACCATAATCTTATTTTTTTCATATTTTTTTCTCTATAGTTATTTTAAACTTAATGTTTTAAATTCTTTTTGATATAACAAAAATGGGGAGAAATGGTTTGAAAAATTGAATTTTCAAATGAATAAGGGGGAGCTTTATTTGATTTATATCTTTAATTCTCTTATTCACATTTTAAAGTTAAAGGGGGAGAATCCCAAACAATTTTCAAGTTGGTTTTATTATATCAAAAAGGGGGAGATTGTAGAACTAATATTTTGATGTAATAATTGAAAAATGTTTTGGACTGATTTAAAAAGTATTTAAAACAATTTCCAAAGTCCAAATAACTTGAAACTATGTTTAGGGACATTTTCAAAAGGTTTTGCGTGTTTTCAAAAGTCAAAATACACAAAACCTTATAGGCGTTTCGAAACACCATAGGGCGTTTCGATATGGTGTATTCCAGTAGCAAAAGTGATTCGATACGAGCATTCCCTGGATAAGATTTTTGTCCAGCTTTTCAAAACGGGCTATGTCGTTTCGATACGCCTACGTGGCATTGACCACAATGGTCATAAACCCCAACGACTATTTTCAAAATAACTTTTAAATACAGGTCGTTTCGATACAGGGACATGCATTTCGAAACAGATATTTTGAAACGGACTAGAGCGTTTCGATACGGGTCCTACGTCAGACTGCAACAACTCTTTCTACTTGAAGGGTGTTTCGAAACGAGTTCGAGTGTTTCGAAACGGAGAGCTGCAGAACTGCATTTATGGTGGGAATTAAAGTCCTCAAAGGCTTTAATTCAATCCCAACGGCTAGTAACAACTACAAACTCATCAAGGAATATAAAAGGGACCTCTAAGAATCAAGTAAAGGCTAATGCTCATATTTTCAATCAACAAATGACAAATATTGTCTTAGTGCCTAAATTGTCAATTCTTGTATAGACAAACACTAGTGAGCCAAAATTGTCAAATTTGCTCAAGTGTTTTAGGTTTTGGGTGAGTGCTTTAATTGTGCAAACAAACACCTATTAGAGGGATTTGTGTTTGCTTTATTTTATCTCTTTGTAAAAGAGGGTTTGATCAAGGCTTTGGGTAGAAAGCTTGATCGGTGTATAAGGGTTACCTCCTAAGCCTAGAAAAGGGGACGAATCAATAGTGGATTGATTGGAAATCCTTAGTGGGGGAGCTAAGGTAGTGGATGTAGACCTTGGTTAGAAGGTTGAACCACTATAAATCATTGTGTCAATTTACATTTTAGCTTCCACACCACCTTCTCCCAAAAATTCACCTTTCCACCACTTGGTGAGCTATATCGGTTGAACGAATCGAGCTCCTCACAACTTAACAATTGGTATCAGAGCTTGGCTCAATCGAAGAGGAATCACATCCTATTGAGAAGATCCGGCAAGCTCGATCATAATTTCATCAATCGGCTCAAATGGCGCAATCGATAGACATACCGCCTTTCTTTGATGGAACCTACTATGCCCATTGGAAGATAAAGATGAAGTTCTTCATCAAATATAGATATTACAAGCTATGAGATATAGTTGAAGATGGTCCGTTCTTGCCTCAACGAAGCAAAGCGGAGTGGAGTGCCGACGATCGTAAGAAGATGGAGCTAAATTGCAAAGCCTTGCACATCCTCTTTTGTGCATTTGGCCCATCCATCTATGAGAAGACGTCTTCTTGTAAGAGTGCCAAGGAGGTATGAGACAAGCTTGAAGTCACATACGAAGGAGCCGATGAAGTTAGGGAGACCAAGATTGGGCTCCTCACTTTGGAGTATGAGAACTTCAAGATGGATCCGGATGAAAACATCGAGAAGATGTTTGATAGGTTCTCCAATTTCACCAATGTTCTCAAGGGCTATGGAGAAGCCATTTCGGAGGAGAAACTTGTCTGGAAGCTCATCTACTCACTTCCCGAGTCTTGGGACTCAAAGAGGACCGCCATCATCGAAGCAAAGAATTTGAAGACTTTGAAGCTTGATGAACTCATGGGGTCACTCCTTACTCATCAAATCATGAAGAAGAACAAGGAAGATGAGAAGAAGAGGGAAGAAATTAGAGCTATGGGAGAGAAAAAGCTCAAGGGTCATGGCATCAACACCAATGCCATGGCTCTCAAGTCCTCCACTTGCAATCATGTGTATTCAAGTGAAGAGGAGGATGAAGAAGAATAGATAGTTCATCTCTTCAAGAAGTGTGCCTCGTTCATGAAGAAAGCCTTGAGAGAGATTGAACAAGAATCCAAGAAAAAAGAGAGGGCAAGCACTTCAAGCCATAAGAAGAAGGCACATGTGGCTACTTGGTGTGATGAGGACTCCACCGATGATGAACAGGCCAACCTTTGCCTTATGGCCATCGAAGAAGATTCAAGGGTAACTTCTAATTCATCTACTTCATGTTCTTACTCTTTTGATGAATTACAAGATGCCTACGATGATTTGGTTTTAGAGTTTAAAAATCACATTTTGAAAAACAATAAATTGATTTCAAAGTTTAAAATCAAAATTTTGTGATTTCTAAAACCAAACTTGAACTTGAAGAAAAACTCGAAGAGTTTGAATTAAAATGTTTTGATTTACAAAATTTGCTTCAAAAAGTTCAAGAAGAAATAGATTTGATTTCCAAAGAGCTTGAAAAGAAAAACAATGTTGGAAAATCAAAATTTCATGTAAGACAATCTAGGGCCCCTAGATTTGTAAAAGGAAAATGTTTTAGAAGTATTTGGGTGCCAAAAGGACTTAGTACCTCAATTAAAAAGGATGACATTGAAAAATGGATTCCTAAGGGGACTAAAATTTGTGCTACTAATGTTTATGGATCCAAAGCAATTTGGATACCAAAAGTCACTTGATTGTCTTTTGCTAGGTGTGATGGAGATGTTCAACAAGTCAAACATTGAGGGGGAGATCCATGCACACCAAGGAAGAACACTTAAAGAAGGAAGGCTTCACATCCTACCTTGAGTTCAAGTGTGGTAAAATCTAGTTGTTTTTGATTTTATTTGATTTATTTTTTTATTTATGTTAACTAGATGATCATTTATGTTTGACTAACATTTTTAATGATGCTTTGAGTAAGGGGGAACCATTTCAAAATCAAATTCAGATTTTTGTCATAATTTTTCCTCTATAGTTATTTTGAACTTAATGTTTTAAATTCTTTGTGATATAACAAAAAAGGGGGGAGAAATGATTTGAAAAAATTGAATTTTCAAATGAATAAGGGGCAGCTTTATTTGATTAATATATTTAATTCTCTTATTCACATTTTTAAAGTTAAAGGGGGAGAATCCCAAACAATTTTTCAAATTGGTTTTATTATATCAAAAAGTGGGAGATTGTAGAACTAATATTTTGATATAATAATTGAAAAATGTTTTGGACTGTTTTAAAAAGTATTTAAAACAATTTCCAAAGTCCAAATAACTTGAAACTATGTTTATGGACATTTTAAAAGGTTTTGCATGTTTTCAAAGTCAAAATACACAAAACCTTCCAGGCGTTTCGAAACACCTTAGGGCGTTTCGATACGGTGCATTCCAGTAGCAAAAGTGTTTCGATACGGGTATCAAAACGGGCATTCCCTGGATGATATTTTTGCCCAGTGTTTCGAAACGGGCTATGCCGTTTCGATACGCCTACGTGGCATTGACCACAACGGTCATTAACCCCAACGACTATTTCCCAACTAACTTTTAAATGCAGGTCGTTTCGATACGGGGACAAGCGTTTCGAAACGGGTGTTTCGAAACGGACTAGAGCGTTTCGATACGGGTCCTACGTCAGACTGCAACGGCTCTTTCTACTTGAAGGGTGTTTCGAAACGGGTTCGAGTGTTTTGAAACGGAAAGGTGCAGAACTGTATTTATGGTGGTAATTAAAGTCCTCAATGGCTCCAATTCAATCCCAATGGCTAGTAACGTCTACAAACTCATCAAGGAGTATAAAAGGGACCTCCAAGAATCAAGTAAAGGCTAATGCTCATATTGTCAATCAACAAATGATCAAATATTTTCTTAGTGCCTAAAAGAGGGTTTGATCAAGGCTTTGGGTAGAAAGCTTGATCGGTGTATAAGGGTTACCTCCTAAGCCTAGAAAAGGGGTCGAATCAATAGTGGATTGATTGGAAATCCTTAGTGGGGAGCTAAGGTAGTGGATGTAGACCTTGGTTAGAAGGTTGAACCACTATAAATCATTGTGTCAATTTACATTTTAGCTTCCACACCACCTTCACCCAAAAATCCACCTCTCCACCACTTGGTGAGCTATATCGGTTGAACGAATCGAGCTCCTCACAACTCAACACATTTTATTTTCCCCTTTTTATCACCTACCAAAAATTTTATTTCCAATTCACCCCTCTTGGCCATTTGCAATTGTGTGATCAACTCAACAATGCGCGTGAATTTTTCAAGGCATGTGATAGATTCCAAAGAACGAGGAACATATCTTGAAGGCATGAAATGCCATTGCAATGCATTTTGGAGGTGGAGCTCTTCGATGTATGGGGAATAGATTTCATGGGACCATTCTCACCTTTCTCTTCGATGAAGACACCCACTTTGACAACAAGCTCAATGCTAAAGTATTGCAGCGGTATGGAGTGAGGCATAAAATTGCTACGACATACCACCCTCAGACTAATGGCCAAGCTGAAATTTCCAATCGAGAGATAAAACAAATTCTAGATAAGGTGGTCAATCCCAAGAGGAAGGACTGGTCTCCAAGACTCGATGAAGCATTATTGGCTTATTAGACATCTTTCAAGACACCCTTGGGAATGTCTCCATTCATGCTCGTCTATGGCAAGCCATGTCATCTTCCCGTGGAGCTAGAACATAAGGCATACTGGGCCATTAAAAATCTCAATATGGATGCCCAACTGGTTGGAGAAATAAGGTTGTTAGAGCTGAACGAGATAGATGAGTTTCGAGCCCAAGCTTACGAGAATGCCCGCTTGTACAAGGATAAAACAAAGAAATGGCATGACAAGCATCTTTTGCCACGACATTTCTCTGAAGGACAACAAGCACCTCTTTACAACTCAAGGTTCAAGCTCTTCCCAAGAAAGCTGAAATTGCGATGGTTAGGCCCTTTCCTAGTGCACAAAGTTTATCCTTATGGTGCGGTGGACATCAAGAAGCTCGATGATGTCACTATTTTCAAGGTTAACAGCCAAAGGCTGAAGGTCTACAATGGAGCTCTTATCTTGCGAGACAAATTGACAATGCTTCTTCAGGATCCTTAAAGAGTTTGCATCTGTCTACCCTTACTATTTATGCTATAGCATTTGCATGTTTTTATGTATATAAATAATTTAGTATTTTTAGTATCTTAGAGTTTATCTTGTTTTATTTTACCCTCTTGTTTTTATCCTATGCTTGTCTTTACCGCCCAACGTCTGAATTGTCCCCAGGTTGCAGGTGGCTAGGGATGGGCATTTCACCCAGGCTCCACGGGTTCCGACCCGACCCGGCCTGATCGAGTTGGGTATTTTTGTGAAAAAATTGGGTTCAGGTTGGGTCAGGTTTTTGTTGGGAGTGAGATCTGGTCGGTTCAGGTCAGGTTCGGGTTTAGGGTGAAAAAAATCCAACCCGACCCGGGACTAATATTGTAATATTCTCCTAAATTTTTTAGGGATATTTGTAATAATACCCGCTCTTTATATAATTTTTCATAATTAGGTTCTTAAAATTATTTTTTATTTACAATTTAATCCTTAAATTTATTGTTTTTTATAATTAAGTCTCTTAAAATTATTTTTTACAATTAGGTCCCTAAAATTAATTTTTTTCTATAGGTCAGGTCGAGGTCGAGTTTAGTGTATTTATTTTCGTGTCAGGTCGAGTTTTTAAAAGAATGAGGCCGAGTCGGGTTCGGGTGGGCCAAAAACCCGACCCGACCCAAAACCGTGCCCGTCTCTATAGGTGGCACGCTAGGGCCTTATGCATGAAAGTCAAATTTTTCCTATTAGGGTTAGGGTTGTTTTTATCTCATTAAGGGAAGTGCAAAAGAGATAAAAAAAAGTCCTAGATTTAGGGGGAGGCATTAAAAAAACAAAAAGGGAGAAAATTAATTTTCATAGATTTAAAACCCTAAACTAATCATTACCCTTAATACTCTCTCTCCACCTTTTCACCTCTCCATTAAATACCCCTTACCTCTCTCATCTGCCCACACCGCATAACCGTCCAAATCACCCTATCTCTCTCCAATCGTGTTTTTATCTCATTAAGGGAAGTGCAAAAGAGACAAAAAAAAGTCCTAGATTTAGGGGGAGGCATTAAAAAAACAAAAAGGGGAAAAATTACTTTTCATAGATTTAAAACCCTAAATTAATCATTACCCTTAATACTCTCTCTCCACCTTTTCACCTCTCCATTAAATACCCCTTACCTCTCTCATCTGCCCACACCGCATAACCGTCCAAATCACCCTATCCCTCTCCAATCGTGTGTGACAGTTACCAACCCCTTCAACACCCTTCCCCATAACTTCCTTCTTCCACTTTTCTCTTTCTTCAACTTCATCTTCTCCATAAAAGTTTTCTTCCTTTTCTATACAACCCCATTTAACTTCCCTATTCCCTCATCGAAAACACCCAAAACATTCTTGTTTTCTCCCCTTAAAATCATGGTTCGTTGCAAGAACGTCACCAATGCTTCGAGTAGTGAACAAGCCCCACCTCTCATCGAGATAAAAAATTTCTTCGACAATGCAACCAAGGATTGATTCCAATTGATCAAAGAGAGAAGGCCCTTTGCCGAGCAAGGTTTCAAGTTCCCTACTGAGGGGGAAGCGGGTTACGATGATAAAATGATGGATGTCATCACTATGTACAACTGGGAGTCATTTTTCAAACACCCATGCGATATATGTGTGCCCTTTGTGAGGGAGTTCCACGCACACCTAACCAACCCTACTCAGTCTGGTGTGTACGTGCGAGGCGACCAGGTGAAGTTTACTGCTGCAGCAATCAACAAATTCTTTGGCCTAAAGAACGTGGTGGATCAACACATGCCTTTAGTTGAAGCTGCCGATGCGTAGAGGACAAGGAAGTCCTTGAGGACTTGTCTTTCAGTGGGACGGAGTTGGACGCAACCACTAGATCGGTGGAGCATGAACACTTGAAGCTTGAGGCCAAGGTTTGGAACCACTACCTCAAAACATGCCGGATGCCCACCTCCCAAACGGCCATTGTGCACATCTCCAAGCTGCTTCTTTTGCATTCCATCCTCAACAACCGACCAATAGATGTGGGGAAAACCATCGTCGATGAAGTTTATTCATGCCTAAAGAGGAAATCGAGCCCGCTCATCTTCCCCAACCTCATCACCGCACTATTCCGCAAGAAGCAGGTCTTCGAGGACCCTCAAGAAGATGATATTGACAAGGGCAACGATCCTATAACCCCAGACCAAATTCCTGAGTTGAGGGTATTCGATGAGGATGCTCCAGCAGAAACATTGGAGGGTGGAGCCAAAATTATTGTTGCAGCAAGAATAGCAGCCCTTGTTGCCTCCGCCAAACGCATGCAAGATGAGATGGATGAGATGAAGGGAAACTTGGCAACTTATTTCAAGTATGTCAAGGTAAGGGACACAACTCTCAATTATTATTTCAAGAAGATGCTCCCACACATGGAAATCGATTTCCCGACCTTCCTGATGATTTGTTTCTGCCTAAAAAGGACCATCCAGGCACGTAAGCTACACCAGCTCCAAAGAAAACTACAGCAAAACGCCCACCAACTACTCCACGTCGAGAACCTTCTCTGCACCAAACACATGCTCCTGAACCAGCTACTACAACTGTGTGACAAAGCCCTCGGACGATGAGGCAAAAGAAAAGGAAAAGCTCCCTTGAGTACCCCACCACCACATGAACCCCTAGTGGAAGAGCCTTCCATGTTGAAAGTGACGGCAAAGAGATAGTTGAAGATGCTCCAGCATCGCAACCTGCCCCGACTCTAGATGCTACAACAAAACTTAGGAGTCGCCTGAAGCGCACGGTAGGGCGTGCATGGACTGCTACGTATGATGATGATTCCAACGATGCTATCGACAACAATCCAACTGAGGAGGATCCGCCCAACCAGGCGATTGAGGAGAATCCGCCCAACTAGCCAAACCTACAAGAGGAGGTGGATGAGCCAATTGCAGCACTTAGGAAGAAGCCAAAGATCAAGCACAAAGCCACCAAGATGACAACACCAATGTAGACTTTTAGGAGGTAACTTGCATTTGCATCTGCATTTTAGATTAGCTCATTTTATTTTTATGCATTGAGGACACTGCATCTTTCAAGTTTAGGGGTGTTAGTGCATATAGTTATACATTTTCATTAGCATGATGTGATGAATAGATTTTTTCTATAGCATTTTGTTAGGTCAATGACAGTTCTATGAATAAATTGAGGATGTCCGATGATGAGAACTTAATTGTTATGGCCATAAATTGACTGAATGTTTATGACTCTTGAGATTGGTAGAACTACCTATAGGACTTGATTCTCTGTTATATAATTTCTACATGATTGCATGTTCTTTATGCTTATAGAGGTTAGATGATTTTTGGTGAAAGAACACTTGTATGCCTTAGATTAAAAATGTATAGAATGAGCTTTAAAGAAAAATAAAGGCTTAAAAGGCTTAAGTAGTATCTATTTTTATTGAAGTATGAATAAATGCTAAAGCATAGCTAAGAGGGAAACTGTGCTTTGAGTTGCTTTGACTGGATTATGTACTTAAATAAATGGCATCAACGTCAAATGAGTGAATGAAAGTTGTCACGTGATTACTCTATCTACCAGCTCGGGGGTGAGATGTTTGCTCCATACTCATTTAGTGTCAGGGACAATAGTTGTGATGAGCTAACAGCCCTCAAAGCATAATAAAAGAAGAAAAACTAGATATGGCAGACTTGAGAACTTAACCAATTATGTTCTGACTTTGTTAAGCCTGAAGAGCTGTAGTCATCACACTTTCATTCCTTAGGATCTTTCCTTATAGGAGTAGTTCTTAAAATCTTAAGATGCCTTTCATGTTGAAGCCTATATGTTCCAAGGACTAAAATTTTACCATAGATTTGTCGTGATATGATTTTATGTTGTAGCATTTATCTGTTTGTTTTTGTTCATTGCTTGAAGACAAGAAATAGCTTAAGTTTCAGGGTGTGTTAAGCTTGCAAAAGGTTAACTTTTTATGTCCTTTTACTTAAGTTATTGTAAGGAATCAAGTCCATTTCATCTCATTTCATAACATATAGGTGCATTTAGTTCATGTAGTTGAATTTGGTGTTGCTTGTTTTGTTTTCTTTGTTTATTTGCTTGAATGATGCTGCTTGGGAAAGTTTGGGTTGTTAAGGTGATGTGCAGGGAAATGAGGAGCAGAGCAGGGTAGAGGTAGACTGCTACATCATGTTGGATAGAATTTATGGGCGCACTAGAGAACAAGGAGACGAGGACACTATGCAACCTGAAACGTGAACCAATTAGCCAGTTGTGAGCCCACATGTGAAGGGAATATTCCCTTGGAATTTAGGGTACAAAACTCTAGGATCCCCCATATATGAAGGACAAGACACCCACGTTAAAAGGAGAGCCGAAAATGAGGATATTTTGAGTGAGCTAAGAAAGAGAGAAAGACGGTTCCTTTCTTCATCTTCTTTGTGTGGTGTTCTCCATTGTTGAAGCTCCAAGGAGTGTTATTGTTGGCCTTTGAGAGAAGCAGCAAGCTTGAAGCAGTTCACGACAGTCCAAGGTGGCTTGGGAGTTTCGTTTACTCTAGTTGCTTTTGTTGTTTCATTTCTTAATTATATGATGGGTTGCTTTGAACGAATGATTGTGGATGATATTTGCCCATCCATGGACTGATTTTAAGTGGCTTGGGCTTGTTATGGATGTTTATGTTTAATTTAAATGAATGTTTGGTTTGCTTTCTTATCCTTTACATATTTTGTCCATTGTTTGGTTACCCTAAACTTGTAAGAGCTTTAGAGATTTAGCCTTAGTTTTGGTATTGGATAGCTTAATATTCGAGAGAGTTAGGCTTAGATCTACGTGGAAAATGGGGGTTTGATGTTGAGAGGCAAAACCCTAATGTTGAGATTTTGGGTATCAACCGTTCTTGCTCGCCAAGTGTGGAGAAGTTGGATAATTGGGTGTTTTAGTGGGAGGTGAAAATTCGGAAATTTGACACAAGGATTTATAGTGGTTCAACCTTCTAACCAAGGTCTACATCCACTACCTTAGCTCCCCACTAAGGATTTCCAACAAATTCACTAAGAATTTCGTCCCCTTTTCTCAGATTAGGAGGAAACCGTTACAACCCTCAAAGCTTTCTACCCAAAGCTTGAAGGAACACTCTCTTTACAAAGAAAGACTTAGCAAACTAGAAATCCCTCTAATAGGTGTTTGTTTGCAATTCTAAGCACTCACCCAAAACCTAAAACACTTGAGCAAATTTAACAATTTTGGCTCACTAGTGTTTTTCTATACAAGAATTGACAATTTAAGTACAATGACTATATTTGATCATTTGTTGATTGACAATTGAAGCATCTTTTCTATCTTGATGCTTGGAGGTCCCTTTTATACTCATTGATGAGTTTCTAGCCGTTTATGGTCGTTGGAGATGTTTTGGAGCCGTTGGAAGCCATTAAAGTCGAGCTTTAAATGCTCACCTGCACAATGGTTTCGAAACCATTGACGAGGTTTCGAAACCTTAAGAAGAGATTTGTAAAAACTAGCTGTTTATGGCCGTCGGGGATGTTTTGGAGCCGTTACAGGACCAAAGTTTCGAAACCTTCATAGAGGTTTGGAAACCTTTGTTAAGGTTTCAAAAACAATAGCTTACTGCCCAAAGAGGTTTCGAAACCTTATAGGGATGGTTTCGAAACATCCACTTAAAAACACAATTTTGGCTAATTTTTTACTTTAGAATGTATATTCGATATAGGTGTAAAGTCAAAAATATTTTAAACATATTTTTCAAGTCTTAAGGACTTTTGAATTATTTTTGAAATCTTTAAATAAGTCCAAAACAATTTTCACATAATTGTTATATCAAAATATTTCTCAACAATCTCCCCCTTTTTGATATAACAAAACTTCTTTGAAAAATTGTTTTTAACAAAAGCTCCCCCTTAATTTTTCACTTCTCCCCCTTTAACTTTAAAATTGTGAATAAGAGATTACGATATGAAATCAAATAAAGCTCCCCCTTATTCATTTGAAAATTCAATTTTTCAAACCAATTTCTCCCCCTTTTTGTTATATAAAAAATAATTCAAATCTTTATAGTACATAATAACAATGGAGAGTAAAAAACTTAAGTACAAAATGACTATAGAGGAAAAATTTGACAAAAATAATAATTTGGTTTTAAAATGGCTTCCCCTTACTCAAAGCATCATTAAAAATGTTAGTCCAACATATATGATCATCTAGTTGACATAAAAGAAAATAAATCAAATAAAAGCAAAAGCAACTAGATTTTACCACACTTGAACTCAAGGGAGGATGTGAAGCCTTCCTTCTTCAAGTGTTTTTCCTTTGTGTGCATGGAGCTCCCCCTCAAAGTTTGACTTGTTGATCACTCTCCATCACACCTAGCAAATGACAATCAAGTAATTTTTGGTATCCAAATTGCTTTAGATCCATAGATATTAGTAGCACAAAATTTAGTCCCCTTAGGAATCCATTTTTCAATTTCATCCTTTTTAGTTGAAGTGGTTAGTCCTTTTGGGACCCAAACACTTCTAAAACATTTTCCATTCACAAATCTAGGGGCACTAGATTGTCTTACATAAAAGTTTGATTTTCCAAAACTATTTTTCTTTTCAGGTTCATTGGAAATCAAATCTTTTTCTTTTTGAACTTTAAGAAGCAAATTTTGTAAATCAAAACATTTTTGTTCAAAATCTTTTAATCTTGCTTCATGTTCAATATTTGTTTTGGAAAGCAAATCATTTTCAATTTTTATTTTTGAAATCAAGTTTTTGTTTTTAGAAAATGATGCCTTGAATTCCAAAAGCAAATCATCATAGGCATCTTGTAACTCATCAAATGTATAAGAATTTGAAATGGATGAGTTAGAAGTTACCTCCCCCTCATTGAGGGCCATCAAGCATAGGTGGGCTACTTCATCATTGGTGGAGTCTTCATCGCTCCATGTGGCCACATATGCTTGTTTTGAAGATGATCCCTTCTTTTTGGATTTGTGGGAGTCCTTCATCTTCTTCATCGATTCATGCTTGGATTTTTTCATTTTGCTCTTCATGAACCGGGCAAATTTGTTGAAGAGATAGGCCATCTCTTCATCTTCACTTTCCTTCTCACTTGAATCTACATGATGGCATGTGGAGGATTTGAGAGCTACGACACTAGCATTGATACCTAGCTCCATGATTTTCTTCTTCCCCATCGCTCTAATCTCTTCCTTCTTCTTCTCCTCTTCTTTTTTTCTTCATTATTTGGTGAGTGAGAAGTGACCCCATGAGTTCATCAAGCTTCAAGGTTTTGAGATTCTTGGCTTCGATGATGGCGGTCCTCTTTGAGTCCCATCACTCGGCAAGGGAGTAGATGAGCTTTCGGACAAGCTTCTCTTCCGGGATGGCTTCTCCATAACCTTTAAGACCATTGGTGATGGTGGAGAACCTATCAAACATCTTCTCGATGTTCTCTTCCGGATCCATCTTGAAGTTCTCATACTCTAAGGTGAGGAGCCCAATCTTGGTCTCCTTGACTTCATCGGTTACTTCGTATGTGCAAGGCTTTGCAATTAAGTTTCATCTTCTCATCGATGGTTGGGCCAAAAGCACAAAACAACATGTGCAAGGCTTTGCAATTAAGTTTCATCTTCTTGCGATCGTCGGCACTCCATTCCGCTTTGCTTCCTTGAGGCACGAACAGACCATCTTCAACTATGTCCCATAGCTTGTAATCTCTTGACTTCAAGAAGAATTTCATCTTTGTCTTCCAATGGGCATAGTGATTTCTGTCGAAGAAGGGCGGTTTGTCGATGGATTGCGCCATTTGAGCCGGTTGGTGAAATTTTGATCGATCTTGCCGGATCTTCTCAATAGGATGTGAATCCCCTTCGATTGAGCCAAGCTCTGATACCAATTGTTGAGATTTTGGGGGCTCGATTCGATCAACCGTTCTTGCTCGCCAAGTGTGGAGAAGTTGGATAACTGGGTGTTTAGTGGGAGGTGAAAATTTGGCAATTTGACACAAGGATTTATAGTGGTTCAACCTTCTAACCAAGGTCTACATCCACTACCTTAGCTCCCCACTAAGGATTTCCAACAAATTCATTAAGAATTTCGTCCCCTTTTCTCGGATTAGGAGGAAACCGTTACAACCCTCAAAGCTTTCTACCCAAAGCTCTAAGAAACACTCTCTTTACAAAGAAAGACTTAGCAAACTAGAAATCCCTCTAATAGGTGTTTGGTTGCAATTCTAAGCACTCACCCAAAACCTAAAACACTTGAGCAAATTTGAAAATTTTGGCTCACTAGCGTTTTTCTATACAAGAATTGACAATTTAAGTACAAAGACTATATTTGATCATTTGTTGATTGACAATTGAAGCATCTTTTCTATCTTGATGCTTGGAGGTCCCTTTTATACTCATTGATTAGTTTCTAGCCGTTTATGGTCGTTGGAGATGTTTTGGAGCCGTTGGAAGCCATTAAAGTCGAGCTTTAAATGCTCACTTGCACAATGGTTTCGAAACCATTGACGAGGTTTCGAAACCTTAAGAAGGGATTTGTAAAAACTAGCCGTTTATGGCCGTCGGGGATGTTTTGGAGCCGTTACAGGGCCAATGTTTCTAAACCTTCATAGAGGTTTGGAAACCTTTGTGCCAAGGTTTCCAAACCTTAATAGAGGTTTGTAAACCTTTGTTAAGGTTTCAAAAACAATAGCTTACTGCATAGAGAGGTTTCGAAACCTTAGATGGATGGTTTCGAAACTTCCACTTAAAAACACAATTTTGGCTAATTTTTGACTTTAAAATGTATATTCGATATAGGTTCAAAGTCAAAAATATTTTAAACATATTTTTCAAGTCTTAAGGACTTTTGAATTATTTAAATAAGTCCAAAACATTTTTTCACATAATTGTTATATCAAAATATTTCTCAACACCTAACTCACCTTAGAGATAAGGATAGAGTTTCAACGACTAAAAGGAGTAGAACTTCATCGATAAGTACCTTGCTAGGGTTCGCGCTAAGAGGTATTGCCTTAGCATTCCGGCTTTTAGATTTCTTGCTAGAGATAGTTTAAAAACATCTAATTCAGCTCTATCGAGCATGTTGTGGATAAGGTAGTTCTAGACATTCTTTAGGGTTAGACATATAAGTCCTTAGCAAGCCCAGCCTATCATTCCTTTAAAGAGTTTCGTACGTGTGAAAGGACCCTTGAAATATCCTTGTTTTGGTTCGGTCTTACGTTGTTTGTTTGCTATCGCATTTCTTACCCTATTCCCAATTGCCATCACATTTATTCATCTATTTCCAATTGCTAGTTCATTTATATTTCAATCTTTACCTTTGTGCTTAAACTTAACTTGAAATACCTCCAATCTCTATGGGGACGATACTCACTCATCACTTTACTACTTTCCTCGACGTGTATACTTGCACTATTTGCGTATCATTTATAGTACACCCTTACACGCAACAATCATCATTTCAAGAGCTTCATGAAAGTGGTCTTTTTTTCTTAAAAAATGTGAGTTCTCCATTTATAGGTTTCTTTAGGGGTTTAGCTTTTGTGGCTTCTTCCATGTTTTCAAGCTTGTTAATCTATGGCTAGACCTATTTTTGGTGCTTGGTTTAAGTCTTGATTCATTTCCTTGTTGTAAGGTAAAAAGTAGGTGTTTTAGGGTTTGTTCAAGTGGGAGCCAAAGAGAAGAAGTTGAGGATTGTGAGTGTGCAAGCAAATCGGGGTTTGTTGCTAAAAAATCAGTACATATCTGACTCCTACTCTTCTTGAGGATCATAAAGTGATTGTTTTGCTTGATGTTGCTTGATCTTGAGGATCATAAAGTGTTTGGTACCTTAGAGCCTTGTTAATGGTGAAATTTGGATTAAATGATTATAGGATGTAAAAAGGGTAGCAAACCACTCTAACCAAATCCTCCATGGAGCCCTCATCTTTCAAAGCCTAAAAACAAAATATTTACCTTCCAAACTCTAATTTCGGGATTCATGAGTCACGAAGAAATTAATCACCATTTCAAGAGCTTCATGAAAGTGGTCTTTTTTTTTCTTAAAAAATGTGAGTTCTCCATTTATAGGTTTCTTTAGGGGTTTAGATATTGGGTATTCTTCCATGTTTTCAAGGTTGTTAATCTGTGGCTAGACCTATTTTTAGTGCTTGGTTTAAGTCTGATTCATTTTCTTGTGTTAAGATATATGTTTTGATATAATAATTAAAAATTTGATTTGGACTAAATTGAAAAAGATTTCAAAAAGTTTTGTAAGTCCAAACAACTTGAAAATATGTTTAAGGGTTTTTACAAGGCTTTGGAATAACTTAAAATGTTTTTAAAGTAGCCAAACATATGATTTTAATGTCACCGTACCGATATGGTATATATTGTATCGATACACTTTAGGGTTTCGGCAATAGGGAAATTCCAATAGCCAAAACATGTACCGATACGCTTTTACAGTATCGATGTAGAGTGCTTTAAAACTCCCCAACGGCTAGTTCGCGTACCGATACGCCTTAACCGCTCCCAATGGTAATTTTCCCAATGACTATTTGAAATGCAGGTTGTACCAATACACTCATAAGCATATCGATACGCATTAGCTGGAAGAGCTCAATGGCTAGTTCCTGATGAGGACCATATCGATACGGTCATTCGAGTATCGATATGCCAAGCTCTAGAATAACAATGAATGTTGGAAAAATGCACCCCCAACGGCTCCAATTCAATCCCAACGGTCTACAACGGCTAAAAGCTCAATTGCAGTATAAAAGGAACCTTCAAGCATCCGTGGAAGACTAACGCTTCAATTGTCAAGAACAATATGATCAAAGATTTGTCTTAGTGCTTTATTGCACATTCTTTGTAAAGAAAACACTTGTGAGCTTAAATTGTCACATTTTCTAAAGTGTTTAGGTTTAGATGAGTGAGCTAATAGTGCAAACTATCCACCTTGTGAGGGTTTTCAAGTTTGCTAGATTTTCTCTTGCTTAAGTGCGTTCCTAAAGCTCAGGTTGTGAGCTTTGGTTGCTAGACTTAGGTTGAGTCTATGATTGTAACGGTTGCCTCCTAAACCGATAAAAGGGGAAGAATATCTAGTGGATATTGGTTGAAAATCCTTAGTGGGAGCTAAGGTAGTGGATGTAGGTGCTTTTTAGAAGGTCGAACCATTATAAATCCTTGTGTCTTTTGTTTATCATTTTGCTTCCACCAAAAACACAAACTTCTCCACAACTTAGCAAGCAATGGTTGAGTGATTGTTGCGTGTAAAAGAGTCTATCGCAATTGTAGTGCAAGTATACACGACGCAAGTAGTAAAGTGATACGAAGTATCGGATATCGTCTCCACAAGGACTGGGCTAATAGCTTCACCTTGAATCACTGCACGAAAGTAAAGAAAATATTTGAGAAAGTTGTCATGAGAATAATAAAGAGAACTTAAATAAAAGAGTAGAGAAATCAAGATAGATATAATGGGCTGGTATTGAATTGCTCAGTAGTGCAGGTATTGCTAAGTCTAGGAAATCCAGTTTTGTCGTCGTCCCTGTTGCGGCAGCACCTGTCGCGACAGCAGTCCGTTGCTTGTCGCGGCAACGAACACTCAACTCAGTACTTCAAGTTTGACAAGAATCCCTGCTATGCCTTGGCCTATCCCTAGGTCCAAGTCTGTTGATGATCACGTCTTTGATGATACCTCCCGGCGTGAATTGAAGGATGAACACCGATGTTGTTGAATTCTTCTTTAGCCACTTAACCTCGTCCTATCCTTAGGTCTGATATAGTTCAACTATAAACTAGAGAACTCGCACTTATTCCTTTCGTATACTTAACTCTCCCGATATTAAGTAAATAGATAACCTCACAATGCTCTCCCGATGCTCTTGCAAGATGTTAATAACCAGAATAAGAGAACTTGAAGTTTATTTTATTGAACTGAAATTTCCTAAAACAAAAACAACCCTTGCAACTACTTTACAAAACAACCCGTAGCCCTAAGGGGAAGTTAGAACATGATGAGGGAAGGAAAACGGCTAGGGTTTTGGGAAGAAGGCTAGAGAATAGGTTATATCCTCCCTAGGTCAAAATACATGCCCTTATATAGGCTTTGGGTCCAAGTTTTCTAAAATAGCAAGAATACAACTTTAAATTAAAGTACAATTCTAATAAAGACTAAATCTTCAAAGAATCTATCTTTAAGTCGTCCTCCTTCTTGCTTGGGATTTTCTCTCCTTGAACTTTGGGCTTGGTATTTCTTCTGATCTAAGACTTGGAAAAATATAGTGGTTTTACACGACAGACAGGCTGAATTTTCTCTATCTGTCGAGGTCCACTTTGCTTCTTCTCCAAAAAACTGCTGTCATCCTCTGCTGTCACGGCGGCAACCATGGTAGCATCGTCTTCTTTGACTGTTCATCCAGTTCCAGCTCTTCTGCTTCACTGCCCAGCGCCTGCCTCTCCTATCTGCTACAGCAACAACCTGTAAAAGCAACCAATTTCAGTACAAACTATGCCTTTTAATATATTTGTGATGTTTAACTGTAAACTGACCTAAATGCAATAAATAATGCTTGAATGCAGCAGAAATATGGGTTAAATAAGGGGTAAATAATAGAACTTTTACACACTCAACACACCCCCAAACTCAAGTTTTTGCTTGCCCTCAAGCAACTAAGACCTAAAAGAAAAATGATATATTTTTGTTTTGGCTTAAAACAATGAACTTTCCCTTACCCTTCATTCGTTCCCTGTGGCGGCAACACCCTGTCGGATAATTTAGAATCTGTCCGGAGTCTCCCTATAGTCCTCGTGTAGTGTGTGCATGCTTGTGAATAGTTATATGCCAAGACTCTCTTAGTTTCACTAGAATATTTCAGCCCTTAACTCGAATTTTTATGCCAAAGTTTATCTTTTGAAGGCATTTTTATGCTCCTTTTATTTTTTTGTTTTGACTCGATTTCACTATTCTTTAAGCTAAAGTTTCACTAGAGCCAGTTTTAGGCACCTCTAGCTAACTTCCTAGAGCCATTTTCGGGCACCTCTAGGGTTGTTGAGTCTCTTTTGCTAAACTTCTTTCCTAGAGCCAGTGTTAGGCACCTCTAGGGGCGATTCAAGTGCTAGGCTTCCTATTCTAGTTAACTAGAAGAGTACTAAGCAGTATAACAGTCACAAATGTGTTTAAGTTTTCAGAACTATAGAAAGGCTCTAAACTTCTCCTAAAACTATCCTAAAGGCACTGCCACGACAGAGCTGTCACGACAGGTAAGTTCAATTCACAGACTTGAGCCAATTTTTTTTATATTTTCATTTTTTTAAGACAAAAATAAACTAAGTAAAGACACAAATTTTAAAACTAAGATGGACTCCATTGATGGAGGGTTGCCACCCCCAAACTCGAGGGTTGCATTGCCCTCAATGCAAATGACAAATAAAAATAAAGATAAAGCAGTACATCACAAAATATATAAGGAGGCAGCAAAAAGAAGATAATAACTTAAATTTTTAATCACTGTCTTCGCTGCTGCTGCTGAGTCTGATCTGGCGGCGGGCTCGAGCTTTCGGAGCTGGCTGGGGAACGGGGGAGGCAAATGTGTTCTTTGCTTTGGCCTCCCGTGGTGGCTGGATCCTGGTTGGGGAGATGTGAGGAGGTTGCTCCACAACCTGGACTTCAGAGCTGCTGCTGCTGCTGGCTCTTGGCATGTTATTTTTGTCTGCCATTCTCTTCTGCCTCTTCACCGGTGAGAATTCCTTCGAAAGATTCCTCTTAATAGAGGGTTCATTGTCATTGGCGGCCCAAACGAAGGAGGATGAGAATCAAGCAATAAAGGCATCAAGTTCCTCTAATATCATTCTACGTTTCGTGCCATGGGCAGATGGTTCAGCACGGTTGCTGTCGGCTGCTGTCGGGGCAGGTCATGGCGTTGAGGCGGCAGAGGGTGTCCATGGTGTGGCAGCAGGTGTGTGAGTGTGGGCAGGTGTAGTGACAGTAAAATAATGTGCATGAAATGTGGGGAAGACAACATCAAGGATGTAACCCCCTTAACCCGGCCTAGACGGTTGACCCGAATTAAGAAAGTCACACGGGGAAAACCAAAGTCAACCCGAAAGTCAACCTTGATTAACGACCCTTTTTTTTTAATCTTGTCTAGATGCACATTAACCTTAGATGTGATCATGCAAACAGTATACTCAAAGATCACAAACATCAGAGATCAAACAGGGACCCAATTGAATAATTTACAACTTTAGGGACCAAATTGTAATTTCTGATAATTATAGGGACTTAATCCAAATTAAAGTTACCAACTTGAAATTAATCAGGTTTCATGCTTCACTGTGAAATTTCAGCTCAAAAGGACTCCCCAAGCTCATACTATTGCACAAACAAGTTTCAGGACCAAAATGCAAACTTTCTAAAACATTTAACCGCCCATGTCAGCCCCCAACGGTCACCCGTTCCGAAACAGGCAGAGCCCGTTTCGAAACACGGGGCCGTTCCGCAACGCGTACCGCAACAGGGGACTGGCAGTGGCCAAACCGTTTCGGAACGGTGTCACCCGTTTCGGACGCCTGGGTTCATTCAAGGCACCCGTTCCGAAACGGTGCACACTGTTCCGAAACGCCCTGCACAGATTGCAGCACAAAGCATTCCAAAACATGCAATTGATCATTCAAACATGCTCCAATTGCCACCAAACTTTACCAGCATGCAATTCAACATATATAAGACTTGTAAGCATCATCAAATCAACAAATTAACTTCATATGCAAAAAGCCCCAAATCTATAGGCATGCTTCCTACACAAGCAACCACTTAAGCACAAACTTTCCAAATCAAACTCATCAAAGCCAATTCATGTTCCAACAACATCATCAACATAAAAACATCCTTGTCCAAACATAAACGAACACATACACAATAACCCGAGAGATTCTACCCCCATTGCCCTTATTAACTATAGCTATTCACCGAGACATACATCTCAATTGGAGTCCACCTTGAATCCCTTGCTCCTTGCTGTCCAAACTTCAAGAATCTGCATTGATGGACAAAAGGGAGCGTAAGCACATAATGCTTAGTGAGGAATGCTCAAAACCAAAACACCATCAATGCAGCGGGTCATAAAACACTTTTAAAACAAACCCGATTTGTTTACCAAAGCCATGTTTGAAAACTCTTTTCAACATCAAGCTCAAAACCATGCATTGCACATACATGAAAACCAACCCTTAGCTTAGCAAGCTAAGAAAACCTTTTCAAAGCACAACTTACAAAATCATCCATTTAACCATTCCATGCATAAACACCATATGCAAAGTTAAATCAAAACCTTGGAAAACACTCCCATTTCACAACATACCTTTCTTAAACTTGAAAGCCATTTCAAGCAAGAAACCTTTAAAAACCATTACTCAAACAAACCAACACATGCATTAAAACAAAGGCAACTTATATGAACCACAACATCATCATCACATGCCTTTAAAACAAGTCTTAACAAGACTCCAATGCATTAAAGAGATTTCATGCACACATGCATCATCTACCAAATGATAATCAACACTTGTTAAACCTAACAAGTAAACATGCATTCACTAGCATTATACACTTTTCATGCAACCATGCATCTTTTCAAGCATCTCATGCTTCTCATGCAATTATGCATCATTTCAAGCATTTCATGCTTCTTTATAATCAAGAACATCATATTGGCTTTCAAGTGATCAACCACATCCACTTTTCAACTCAACATCCAATCGGATACGCGGATCACAAGCGTTGTCCCCCACGCTTCATACACACTACCAATCCAAGGTCCCCAATGGACTTTTAAACACCATTTGACCTCACCATCCTAAGGTTCCCATGTATGGACTTTTAAACACCATACAATCCTAGCTTTCCCGAGGTTCCCATGTATGGACTTTCAAACACCATACAACCTCCACTTTTCCCAAGGTTCCCATGTATGGACTTTTAAACACCATACAACCTTGACTTTTCCCAAGGTTCCCATGTATGGACTTTCAAACACCATACAACCTTGACATGCACAAGGTTCCCATGTATGGACTTTTAACCGCCATACAACCTTTGCATTCACCGATTGGTAGTTGTATCACATCACTAACGAGATCCGGGACACCCTACACAAGATCCACACATGGACTTAACACCGCCATTGTGATCTCAACAAGCACAAGGTTCCCATATATGGACTTTTAAACACCATATAACCTTTGCTCAACCAAGGTCCTCGAATGGGCATTCAACCTCCATTATGACCTTAACCATCTCGTTAGGATACTTGAAGGGAGTTTACCGGTCCACTCTTGACCACTCCACCTCCAAGGCGACTTAATTCACGGTGCACCCAATCCTATAGCCGGCTAACTATATCCGATCAACAAACCAAGAACCACTTACACCACTTGCCAATATAACCATCTTACCACATTAGTCCAATGATTCACATGCATAACCAATATGCAAAAACCATCATTTACCATCATTAATTCACTGTTTTAAAGCATTACACATAGCCATTAAACATCATGCAACACCATGCATCAAAACCACAATTTCCATGTACAAAACCAAGGATCTCTTACCTTGAGCATCCTTCACATATGGCTTCCAAAACCAGCATTAAACCATGCTAAAATATGCTTTCAAAACAGATTTAAACCATGCAAAACACATGCATTACAATCATCAACCACAATTGCTTAAAAGCCAATTTCACAACACAATTCAAGAGCAAAAACCCATTCAATTACTCTTGAGCTTAGCAAAGTTGTTTAGACTTACACTAAGCTCCCAAAGCCTTCAAACCTTGGTTTAAAAGCTAAAAACCCAACTTCACTCACCGATACACAAAACAAGGCTAGCCAACAAGCCTTCCAAGCATCCGAAAACCTTCCGCAACACCTTCAAAGCTCACGGATCAAACTCCCCTATTTCAAGCACACAACAACAGAGAATTAATGCATCATTATGCATTAAAAACACCAGCAACAAGACTCAACTCGCTGCTCATCACAAAATCAACATTTCGGCTACCAAACACAACCGAAATCACCTCCAAATACTTCCAAAACTTAACCCAGCCAAGATCCATCACTTCTAACCATTTTTAAACATCAATTAACATCCAAAATGATCACAAACACGTCCTTATACCTCCAGTTATAACAGATCACCAAAAACACTCCAAAAACAACCAAAAACTCAAGCCAAACTTAGGAAATTCAACCTATCCGGGATTGCATTAATTAAACCTCAACTTCTAATCAATTTAGCATTCATTTTGACACTTCAAAACACTGCCCAAACAGATCACACGAAAATTCCACCAAAATCACCAAATCTTGCATTTTAAGCCAAAATCAAGATTTCAATTGAAAAGCCTTTAACAAATCACAAATCAACGATTGAGAACTTAGAAATTTCAGTAAAGAACTGATAGTTTAGAGGAGAAGGACGTTCTTACCTCCAAACTTGAATTTCTCCTTTTTAGAGCCAAAAAGCTTGATGAAACAACTTGCAAATTGAGAGGTTTTGTTGTAGAGATGATTAGGAATCAAAAGAGAGTTGAAATGAGTGATTTAGATGACAAAATCAGAGAAGAAAATCTGGAGAAATGTGTTTGGGTTGAGAGAAAATGAGAGAAAAGGAAAATTGAGAGAAAATAGAAAAGTTAGTTATAAAATGGTAAAATGATTTCCCTCCACATTTCATAAACTTTAAAATCAAAATAAAGCCTTAAAATATCTTTGAAAAATCTGGAGAAACTCTTTTTGGAATAATAGCTCCTTAAAGATTCAAAGTTTCAATCCTTTATAAAACTGTCACGCAACTTTCAAAAATTACATTTTGGTCACTAGCCAAAATGTCAACCTTCCGAACCTCATTTTCCAAAATTGATTTCACAGTTCACTTAAATATATTAAAAGATGATTTTAGAACACTTTTCCATATTTTTAATGCAACCCGAACTAGGCTTTCCTAAATTCACCCTTATATATTCGATCAGCACTTTGACCGAACCGGTCAACGCCCAAAACTTCTGAGCCCAAAACCGGGGCGTTACAACTCTCCCCCCCTTAGGAAATTTCGTCCTCGAAATTTCAACCGGCAAAAAGAGAACCACAACCCAACTTCTCAGAGTAACACACAAGGCAACACAAAAGCCTCAACCACCACTGATAAGTATCCACACAAAACCTCCACCAAACTTAGCACCTCTACACACTGTTCACAAAATCCAGAACACTCAAAGATAGCCACAACTTAACCTTTCACATACCCGGACTGTACACAGCCCCAACCTCAACCTGAAGAACCTCAACTTTTACAGCACACCACACTGTAACACACAACTTCCAAGACTTGTTTACACAGTGACAACAACCAATCCAAACAGCCACTATGCAAACCTTTCTGCTTCTAAAACCCTTGAAAACTCCCAAACCTCTTCCAAGGATTTTCCCAACAAGCAAAAATCTTTAAGCATCAACTGCTTACCCAAACTCCTCAACGAATGCAAATAATCTTTTACCTCTGTTGCTAACATCAGCATAACAACTCACCAGGACTACTCACCCAAACTCTAAGAATTACATCACAACCCCAACTCAACTCCGCCAACCGTTTCACACACCACCAGCTGACTTCAAACGGAACTTTCTTAACCACAACCAGCCAACCACTTTTCACAAGAACCCAAACAACCAACAAAAGCCTTCGAACTTCATAATCCTTCCACTTCAAACTTCAACCATAACACTTGCCTTACCAGAACATCGCTTAACCAAAACACACATAACAACTCTTCAACTCCTCAAAGGTTACTAAGAACCAGCACTTACAACACAACCCTTCCACAACAACTTAATTACTAAGCTACCTCAGCACCTGGAAACACAACCGTTAAACAGCAACATCACTAGCACCAAGGAACTACCCCTTCCACTTAGCTATTCAAACCACTAAACTCTTTAAGCATCAAGCACTATCCTTCTACCAACAGGCTATACCACTCTCACTATCACTAGCAACTAGCTTTATATTACTTTTAACTCTCACTCAGCACCAAAACAACCTCTAAAAACCCATCATCCAAACCAACCACCACACTAACATATTCGATTAGTTATTAGCGAGTGTGAACATCGTATGCATGATCACCTACATGCCCTATCAATGCCTGATGTACATGTATGCAAAACCTCTAATGTCATGCCACATGTATGCATGGACCAACATATATAATATAGCATATAACAATGATTTTAACTGTGCATGAATGCCAGTTCACACCCTCCAATAACATCCTCAAATCCGTCTAAGAACAACCTCCTACCTCACTTCTAGCTTATCTAACTCCATCATACCAACAACCATTAACCACAAGATTCTCACTAAGCCTACTTCACACCAAAGATGATTCCAAACTACAACTATTACCCTCAACAAGCTAGCAACAAGACTAAACTTACCACGCAAGGAAAACCAACAGAAACCAAACTAAGGTAACTAGAGCAAAGATTACTTAACAAGGTTACCTGAAAACACAACACCTCCCTGAAGCTTCATCAGACGAGCTCTCTTCCTCGCGGAACCATCATCCTCCTGCTGCACCACTGCAGCACCAGCTAGCACACTAGGGTCACCACCAACTCATTGCGGTAAGGAACCTTGGCTGTTCCGAGCCAACATCAAACAATCACGCCTCATGTGACCAGCAGACCCACATTTCCAGCAATCCTCTTTTCCCAAATTCTTCACAACCTTCGGCTCTTTCTGCCACCTCTGAACCTTGCCTCGGCCGTGCCCACGACCTTTCAGAGACCCTTTGGCTAACACCAAAGCTGACTTCACTCCATGAGGACAATCACGCTTAACATGCATTTTGGAACCACAATTCCAGCAAGCACCCGCGCCCCAACAACCTCCAACATGGCGCCTTTCACAACGGTCACACACCGGTGGCTGAGCTTCCGCTCCTTGCTCAAACAACACTTGCTCCACAACAGCACCACCTTCACATTGCTTAACCCTTGGAAACTTCTCTCCAAGATACCTTTCATAAAAAGCAGATACAAAGAAATCCCAGTCAAGATCATGGATGCGTGACGCTACCGCCACAGATGTCCACCAAGCACACGCATCCTCCAACATCAAAGAAACAACACTCCCCAGCTTACAGGCATAATCACAGCCTTCCTGATCCAAGATCAGAATCACACTGGCCAACCAGGCCTCAAACATCCCTGGTGTAGAACCATGACACTCCACAGCACCCAAATCCAACAAACGCTGCTTCGGCAAACCCACACATTCCACAGCCAGCACATCCACTGACTTTACCTTTACCACAGCCTGAGATGTTCCCAACACCTCCTGAACAACAGATGATGAACTCTTTATCACAGAACCAGCTTCTTCTTTCTGCCTTAACTCCTCAACCCCAGGCACAGAAGACTGAGACAAAACACCTCTACAAAAGGGTGAATTCCATGCCCTAACAACATGCCCCAAGGCAGCAACCATCTCATCCAACTGCCATTCTTCCATCGACTTTGCCATACTAATCTCACAACAACAAACAATCACAACAAGCAAACAAACCAGTTAGACCAGCATTAAGCAAGGATTCAAACTCCAACTCCAAATAACACAATAGCTATATTAATAAGGCAATGGGTATCCCGAATCCTCCCCTTTACTTGACATAACAGTCAACACAACATGGATATCACAACATCAAGCGTATCAAACAACATACTTTGATCATGCTTATACCAAACAACATCCACTTGCAACAGCATATTATCAACATAACATACTCATAGCACTTTCATCATGCATAACACCAGCTCACAGCATCAGCACATTTCCACATAAACTCAACCAAGATTGATAACCATAAAACATGCTTGAAAACATCAGCAACATGCTCAGAAACATCAACAATTTGCTCAGAAACACGTGTTTCAACCAACTTTCAACCACACATCAAGGTAAACAACAAGCACACATTACAACAACTTACCGTTTTCCCCAAGCATTCGCAACTCAGCTCTGATACCACCAAATGTAACCCCCTTAACCCGGCCTAGACGGTTGACCCGAATTAAGAAAGTCACACGGGGAAAACCAAAGTCAACCCGAAAGTCAACCTTGATTAACGACCCTTTTTTTTAATCTTGTCTAGATGCACATTAACCTTAGATGTGATCATGCAAACAGTATACTCAAAGATCACAAACATCAGAGATCAAACATGGACCCAATTGAAAAATTTACAACTTTAGGGACCAAATTGTAATTTCTAATAATTATAGGGACTTAATCCAAATTAAAGTTACCAACTTGAAATTAATCAGGTTTCATGCTTCACTGTGAAATTTCAGCTCAAAAGGACTCCCCAAGCTCATACTATTGCACAAACAAGTTTCAGGACCAAAATGCAAACTTTCTGAAACATTTAACCGCCCATGTCAGCCCCCAACGGTCACCCGTTCCGAAACAGGCAGAGCCCGTTTCGAAACACGGGGCCGTTCCGCAACGCGTACCGCAACAGGGGACTGGTAGTGGCCAAACCGTTTCGGAACGGTGTCACCCGTTTCGGACGCCTGGGTTCATTCAAGGCACCCGTTCCGAAACGGTGCACACTGTTCCGAAACGCCCTGCACAGATTGCAGCACAAAGCATTCCAAAACATGCAATTGATCATTCAAACATGCTCCAATTGCCACCAAACTTTACCAGCATGCAATTCAACATATATAAGACTTGTAAGCATCATCAAATCAACAAATTAACTTCATATGCAAAAAGCCCCAAATCTATAGGCATGCTTCCTACACAAGCAACCACTTAAGCACAAACTTTCCAAATCAAACTCATCAAAGCCAATTCATGTTCCAACAACATCATCAACATAAAAACATCCTTGTCCAAACATAAACGAACACATACACAATAACCCGAGAGATTCTACCCCCATTGCCCTTATTAACTATAGCTATTCACCGAGACATACATCTCAATTGGAGTCCACCTTGAATCCCTTGCTCCTTGCTGTCCAAACTTCAAGAATCTGCATTGATGGACAAAAGGGAGCGTAAGCACATAATGCTTAGTGAGGAATGCTCAAAACCAAAACACCATCAATGCAGCGGGTCATAAAACACTTTTAAAACAAACCCGATTTGTTTACCAAAGCCATGTTTGAAAACTCTTTTCAACATCAAGCTCAAAACCATGCATTGCACATACATGAAAACCAACCCTTAGCTTAGCAAGCTAAGAAAACCTTTTCAAAGCACAACTTACAAAATCATCCATTTAACCATTCCATGCATAAACACCATATGCAAAGTTAAATCAAAACCTTGGAAAACACTCCCATTTCACAACATACCTTTCTTAAACTTGAAAGCCATTTCAAGCAAGAAACCTTTAAAAACCATTACTCAAACAAACCAACACATGCATTAAAACAAAGGCAACTTATATGAACCACAACATCATCATCACATGCCTTTAAAACAAGTCTTAACAAGACTCCAATGCATTAAAGAGATTTCATGCACACATGCATCATCTACCAAATGATAATCAACACTTGTTAAACCTAACAAGTAAACATGCATTCACTAGCATTATACACTTTTCATGCAACCATGCATCTTTTCAAGCATCTCATGCTTCTCATGCAATTATGCATCATTTCAAGCATTTCATGCTTCTTTATAATCAAGAACATCATATTGGCTTTCAAGTGATCAACCACATCCACTTTTCAACTCAACATCCAATCGGATACGCGGATCACAAGCGTTGTCCCCCACGCTTCATACACACTACCAATCCAAGGTCCCCAATGGACTTTTAAACACCATTTGACCTCACCATCCTAAGGTTCCCATGTATGGACTTTTAAACACCATACAATCCTAGCTTTCCCGAGGTTCCCATGTATGGACTTTCAAACACCATACAACCTCCACTTTTCCCAAGGTTCCCATGTATGGACTTTTAAACACCATACAACCTTGACTTTTCCCAAGGTTCCCATGTATGGACTTTCAAACACCATACAACCTTGACATGCACAAGGTTCCCATGTATGGACTTTTAACCGCCATACAACCTTTGCATTCACCGATTGGTAGTTGTATCACATCACTAACGAGATCCGGGACACCCTACACAAGATCCACACATGGACTTAACACCGCCATTGTGATCTCAACAAGCACAAGGTTCCCATATATGGACTTTTAAACACCATATAACCTTTGCTCAACCAAGGTCCTCGAATGGGCATTCAACCTCCATTATGACCTTAACCATCTCGTTAGGATACTTGAAGGGAGTTTACCGGTCCACTCTTGACCACTCCACCTCCAAGGCGACTTAATTCACGGTGCACCCAATCCTATAGCCGGCTAACTATATCCGATCAACAAACCAAGAACCACTTACACCACTTGCCAATATAACCATCTTACCACATTAGTCCAATGATTCACATGCATAACCAATATGCAAAAACCATCATTTACCATCATTAATTCACTGTTTTAAAGCATTACACATAGCCATTAAACATCATGCAACACCATGCATCAAAACCACAATTTCCATGTACAAAACCAAGGATCTCTTACCTTGAGCATCCTTCACATATGGCTTCCAAAACCAGCATTAAACCATGCTAAAATATGCTTTCAAAACAGATTTAAACCATGCAAAACACATGCATTACAATCATCAACCACAATTGCTTAAAAGCCAATTTCACAACACAATTCAAGAGCAAAAACCCATTCAATTACTCTTGAGCTTAGCAAAGTTGTTTAGACTTACACTAAGCTCCCAAAACCTTCAAACCTTGGTTTAAAAGCTAAAAACCCAACTTCACTCACCGATACACAAAACAAGGCTAGCCAACAAGCCTTCCAAGCATCCGAAAACCTTCCGCAACACCTTCAAAGCTCACGGATCAAACTCCCCTATTTCAAGCACACAACAACAGAGAATTAATGCATCATTATGCATTAAAAACACCAGCAACAAGACTCAACTCGCTGCTCATCACAAAATCAACATTTCGGCTACCAAACACAACCGAAATCACCTCCAAATACTTCCAAAACTTAACCCAGCCAAGATCCATCACTTCTAACCATTTTTAAACATCAATTAACATCCAAAATGATCACAAACACGTCCTTATACCTCCAGTTATAACAGATCACCAAAAACACTCCAAAAACAACCAAAAACTCAAGCCAAACTTAGGAAATTCAACCTATCCGGGATTGCATTAATTAAACCTCAACTTCTAATCAATTTAGCATTCATTTTGACACTTCAAAACACTGCCCAAACAGATCACACGAAAATTCCACCAAAATCACCAAATCTTGCATTTTAAGCCAAAATCAAGATTTCAATTGAAAAGCCTTTAACAAATCACAAATCAACGATTGAGAACTTAGAAATTTCAGTAAAGAACTGATAGTTTAGAGGAGAAGGACGTTCTTACCTCCAAACTTGAATTTCTCCTTTTTAGAGCCAAAAAGCTTGATGAAACAACTTGCAAATTGAGAGGTTTTGTTGTAGAGATGATTAGGAATCAAAAGAGAGTTGAAATGAGTGATTTAGATGACAAAATCAGAGAAGAAAATCTGGAGAAATGTGTTTGGGTTGAGAGAAAATGAGAGAAAAGGAAAATTGAGAGAAAATAGAAAAGTTAGTTATAAAATGGTAAAATGATTTCCCTCCACATTTCATAAACTTTAAAATCAAAATAAAGCCTTAAAATATCTTTGAAAAATCTGGAGAAACTCTTTTTGGAATAATAGCTCCTTAAAGATTCAAAGTTTCAATCCTTTATAAAACTGTCACGCAACTTTCAAAAATTACATTTTGGTCACTAGCCAAAATGTCAACCTTCCGAACCTCATTTTCCAAAATTGATTTCACAGTTCACTTAAATATATTAAAAGATGATTTTAGAACACTTTTTCATATTTTTACTGCAACCCGAACTAGGCTTTCCTAAATTCACCCTTATATATTCGATCAGCACTTTGACCGAACCGGTCAACGCCCAAAACTTCTGAGCCCAAAACCGAGGCGTTACAACTCTCCCCCCCTTAGGAAATTTCGTCCTCGAAATTTCAACCGGCGAAAAGAGAACCACAACCCAACTTCTCAGAGTAACACACAAGGCAACACAAAAGCCTCAACCACCACTGATTAGTATCCACACAAAACCTCCACCAAACTTAGCACCTCTACACACTGTTCACAAAATCCAGAACACTCAAAGATAGCCACAACTTAACCATTCACATACCCGGACTGTACACAGCCCCAACCTCAACCTGAAGAACCTCAACTTTTACAGCACACCACACTGTAACACACAACTTCCAAGACTTATTTACACAGTGACAACAACCAATCCAAACAGCCACTATGCAAACCTTTCTGCTTCTAAAACCCTTGCAAACTCCCAAACCTCTTCCAAGGATTTTCCCAACAAGCAAAAATCTTTAAGCATCAACTGCTTACCCAAACTCCTCAACGAATGCTGATAATCTTTTACCTCTGTTGCTAACATCACCATAACAACTCACCAGGACTACTCACCCAAACTCTAAGAATTACATCACAACCCCAACTCAACTCCGCCAACCGTTTCACACACCACCAGCTGACTTTAAACGGAACTTTCTTAACCACAACCAGCCAACCACTTTTCACAAGAACCCAAACAACCAACAAAAGCCTTCGAACTTCATAATCCTTCCACTTCAAACTTCAACCATAACACTTGCCTTACCAGAACATCGCTTAACCAAAACACACATAACAACTCTTCAACTCCTCAAAGGTTACTAAGAACCAGCACTTACAACACAACCCTTCCACAACAACTTAATTACTAAGCTACCTCAGCACCTGGAAACACAACCGTTAAACAGCAACATCACTAGCACCAAGGAACTACCCCTTCCACTTAGCTATTCAAACCACTAAACTCTTTAAGCATCAAGCACTATCCTTCTACCAACAGGCTATACCACTCTCACTATCACTAGCAACTAGCTTTATATTACTTTTAACTCTCACTCAGCACCAAAACAACCTCTAAAAACCCATCATCCAAACCAACCACCACACTAACATATTCGATTAGTTATTAGCGAGTGTGAACATCGTATGCATGATCACCTACATGCCCTATCAATGCCTGATGTACATGTATGCAAAACCTCTAATGTCATGCCACATGTATGCATGGACCAACATATATAATATAGCATATAACAATGATTTTAACTGTGCATGAATGCCAGTTCACACCCTCCAATAACATCCTCAAATCCGTCTAAGAACAACCTCCTACCTCACTTCTAGCTTATCTAACTCCATCATACCAACAACCATTAACCACAAGATTCTCACTAAGCCTACTTCACACCAAAGATGATTCCAAACTACAACTATTACCCTCAACAAGCTAGCAACAAGACTAAACTTACCACGCAAGGAAAACCAACAGAAACCAAACTAAGGTAACTAGAGCAAAGATTACTTAACAAGGTTACCTGAAAACACAACACCTCCCTGAAGCTTCATCAGACGAGCTCTCTTCCTCGCGGAACCATCATCCTCCTGCTGCACCACTGCAGCACCAGCTAGCACACTAGGGTCACCACCAACTCATTGCGGTAAGGAACCTTGGCTGTTCCGAGCCAACATCAAACAATCACGCCTCATGTGACCAGCAGACCCACATTTCCAGCAATCCTCTTTTCCCAAATTCTTCACAACCTTCGGCTCTTTCTGCCACCTCTGAACCTTGCCTCGGCCGTGCCCACGACCTTTCAGAGACCCTTTGGCTAACACCAAAGCTGACTTCACTCCATGAGGACAATCACGCTTAACATGCATTTTGGAACCACAATTCCAGCAAGCACCCGCGCCCCAACAACCTCCAACATGGCGCCTTTCACAACGGTCACACACCGGTGGCTGAGCTTCCGCTCCTTGCTCAAACAACACTTGCTCCACAACAGCACCACCTTCACATTGCTTAACCCTTGGAAACTTCTCTCCAAGATACCTTTCATAAAAAGCAGATACAAAGAAATCCCAGTCAAGATCATGGATGCGTGACGCTACCGCCACAGATGTCCACCAAGCACACGCATCCTCCAACATCAAAGAAACAACACTCCCCAGCTTACAGGCATAATCACAGCCTTCCTGATCCAAGATCAGAATCACACTGGCCAACCAGGCCTCAAACATCCCTGGTGTAGAACCATGACACTCCACAGCACCCAAATCCAACAAACGCTGCTTCGGCAAACCCACACATTCCACAGCCAGCACATCCACTGACTTTACCTTTACCACAGCCTGAGATGTTCCCAACACCTCCTGAACAACAGATGATGAACTCTTTATCACAGAACCAGCTTCTTCTTTCTGCCTTAACTCCTCAACCCCAGGCACAGAAGACTGAGACAAAACACCTCTACAAAAGGGTGAATTCCATGCCCTAACAACATGCCCCAAGGCAGCAACCATCTCATCCAACTGCCATTCTTCCATCGACTTTGCCATACTAATCTCACAACAACAAACAATCACAACAAGCAAACAAACCAGTTAGACCAGCATTAAGCAAGGATTCAAACTCCAACTCCAAATAACACAATAGCTATATTAATAAGGCAATGGGTATCCCGAATCCTCCCCTTTACTTGACATAACAGTCAACACAACATGGATATCACAACATCAAGCGTATCAAACAACATACTTTGATCATGCTTATACCAAACAACATCCACTTGCAACAGCATATTATCAACATAACATACTCATAGCACTTTCATCATGCATAACACCAGCTCACAGCATCAGCACATTTCCACATAAACTCAACCAAGATTGATAACCATAAAACATGCTTGAAAACATCAGCAACATGCTCAGAAACATCAACAATTTGCTCAGAAACACGTGTTTCAACCAACTTTCAACCACACATCAAGGTAAACAACAAGCACACATTACAACAACTTACCGTTTTTCCCAAGCATTCGCAACTCAGCTCTGATACCACCAAATGTAACCCCCTTAACCCGGCCTAGACGGTTGACCCGAATTAAGAAAGTCACACGGGGAAAACCAAAGTCAACCCGAAAGTCAACCTTGATTAACGACCCTTTTTTTTAATCTTGTCTAGATGCACATTAACCTTAGATGTGATCATGCAAACAGTATACTCAAAGATCACAAACATCAGAGATCAAACATGGACCCAATTGAACAATTTACAACTTTAGGGACCAAATTGTAATTTCTGATAATTATAGGGACTTAATCCAAATTAAAGTTACCAACTTGAAATTAATCAGGTTTCATGCTTCACTGTGAAATTTCAGCTCAAAAGGACTCCCCAAGCTCATACTATTGCACAAACAAGTTTCAGGACCAAAATGCAAACTTTCTGAAACATTTAACCGCCCATGTCAGCCCCCAACGGTCACCCGTTCCGAAACAGGCAGAGCCCGTTTCGAAACACGGGGCCGTTCCGCAACGCGTACCGCAACAGGGGACTGGTAGTGGCCAAACCGTTTCGGAACGGTGTCACCCGTTTCGGACGCCTGGGTTCATTCAAGGCACCCGTTCCGAAACGGTGCACACTGTTCCGAAACGCCCTACACAGATTGCAGCACAAAGCATTCCAAAACATGCAATTGATCATTCAAACATGCTCCAATTGCCACCAAACTTTACCAGCATGCAATTCAACATATATAAGACTTGTAAGCATCATCAAATCAACAAATTAACTTCATATGCAAAAAGCCCCAAATCTATAGGCATGCTTCCTACACAAGCAACCACTTAAGCACAAACTTTCCAAATCAAACTCATCAAAGCCAATTCATGTTCCAACAACATCATCAACATAAAAACATCCTTGTCCAAACATAAACGAACACATACACAATAACCCGAGAGATTCTACCCCCATTGCCCTTATTAACTATAGCTATTCACCGAGACATACATCTCAATTGGAGTCCACCTTGAATCCCTTGCTCCTTGCTGTCCAAACTTCAAGAATCTGCATTGATGGACAAAAGGGAGCGTAAGCACATAATGCTTAGTGAGGAATGCTCAAAACCAAAACACCATCAATGCAGCGGGTCATAAAACACTTTTAAAACAAACCCGATTTGTTTACCAAAGCCATGTTTGAAAACTCTTTTCAACATCAAGCTCAAAACCATGCATTGCACATACATGAAAACCAACCCTTAGCTTAGCAAGCTAAGAAAACCTTTTCAAAGCACAACTTACAAAATCATCCATTTAACCATTCCATGCATAAACACCATATGCAAAGTTAAATCAAAACCTTGGAAAACACTCCCATTTCACAACATACCTTTCTTAAACTTGAAAGCCATTTCAAGCAAGAAACCTTTAAAAACCATTACTCAAACAAACCAACACATGCATTAAAACAAAGGCAACTTATATGAACCACAACATCATCATCACATGCCTTTAAAACAAGTCTTAACAAGACTCCAATGCATTAAAGAGATTTCATGCACACATGCATCATCTATCAAATGATAATCAACACTTGTTAAACCTAACAAGTAAACATGCATTCACTAGCATTATACACTTTTCATGCAACCATGCATCTTTTCAAGCATCTCATGCTTCTCATGCAATTATGCATCATTTCAAGCATTTCATGCTTCTTTATAATCAAGAACATCATATTGGCTTTCAAGTGATCAACCACATCCACTTTTCAACTCAACATCCAATCGGATACGCGGATCACAAGCGTTGTCCCCCACGCTTCATACACACTACCAATCCAAGGTCCCCAATGGACTTTTAAACACCATTTGACCTCACCATCCTAAGGTTCCCATGTATGGACTTTTAAACACCATACAATCCTAGCTTTCCCGAGGTTCCCATGTATGGACTTTCAAACACCATACAACCTCCACTTTTCCCAAGGTTCACATGTATGGACTTTTAAACACCATACAACCTTGACTTTTCCCAAGGTTCCCATGTATGGACTTTCAAACACCATACAACCTTGACATGCACAAGGTTCCCATGTATGGACTTTTAACTGCCATACAACCTTTGCATTCACCGATTGGTAGTTGTATCACATCACTAACGAGATCCGGGACACCCTACACAAGATCCACACATGGACTTAACACCGCCATTGTGATCTCAACAAGCACAAGGTTCCCATATATGGACTTTTAAACACCATATAACCTTTGCTCAACCAAGGTCCTCGAATGGGCATTCAACCTCCATTATGACCTTAACCATCTCGTTAGGATACTTGAAGGGAGTTTACCGGTCCACTCTTGACCACTCCACCTCCAAGGCGACTTAATTCACGGTGCACCCAATCCTATAGCCGGCTAACTATATCCGATCAACAAACC
Organism: Hibiscus tridactylites; assembly: GCA_958450335.1. Classification (NCBI taxonomy): domain Eukaryota; kingdom Viridiplantae; phylum Streptophyta; class Magnoliopsida; order Malvales; family Malvaceae; genus Hibiscus; species Hibiscus tridactylites. The sequence goes on along the minus strand of OY288269.1, from coordinate 74,346,761 downwards.
AAGAACCACTTACACCACTTGCCAATATAACCATCTTACCACATTAGTCCAATGATTCACATGCATAACCAATATGCAAAAACCATCATTTACCATCATTAATTCACTGTTTTAAAGCATTACACATAGCCATTAAACATCATGCAACACCATGCATCAAAACCACAATTTCCATGTACAAAACCAAGGATCTCTTACCTTGAGCATCCTTCACATATGGCTTCCAAAACCAGCATTAAACCATGCTAAAATATGCTTTCAAAACAGATTTAAACCATGCAAAACACATGCATTACAATCATCAACCACAATTGCTTAAAAGCCAATTTCACAACACAATTCAAGAGCAAAAACCCATTCACTTACTCTTGAGCTTAGCAAAGTTGTTTAGACTTACACTAAGCTCCCAAAACCTTCAAACCTTGGTTTAAAAGCTGAAAACCCAACTTCATTCACTGATACACAAAACAAGGCTAGCCAACAAGCCTTCCAAGCATCCGAAAACCTTCCGCAACACCTTCAAAGCTCACAGATCAAACTCCCCTGTTTCAAGCACACAACAACAGAGAATTAATGCATCATTATGCATTAAAAACACCAGCAACAAGACTCAACTCGCTGCTCATCACAAAATCAACATTTCGGCTACCAAACACAACCGAAATCACCTCCAAACACTTCCAAAACTTAACCCAGCCAAGATCCATCACTTCTAACCATTTTTAAACATCAATTAACATCGAAAATGATCACAAACACGTCCTTATACCTCCAGGTATAATAGATCACCAAAAACACTCCAAAAACAACAAAAAACTCAAGCCAAACTTAGGAAATTCAACCTATCCGGGATTGCATTAATTAAACCTCAACTTCTAATCAATTTAGCATTCATTTAACATCATTTTGACACTTCAAAACACTGCCCAAACAGATCACACGAAAATTCCACCAAAATCACCAAATCTTGCATTTTAAGCCAAAATCAAGATTTCAATTGAAAAGCCTTTAACAAATCACAAATCAAGGATTGAGAACTTAGGAATTTCAGTAAAGAACTGATAGTTTAGAGGAGAAGGACGTTCTTACCTCCAAACTTGAATTTCTCCTTTTTAGAGCCAAAAAGCTTGATGAAACAACTTGCAAATTGAGAGGTTTTGTTGTAGAGATGATTAGGAATCAAAAGAGAGTTGAAATGAGTGATTTAGATGACAAAATCAGAGAAGAAAATCTGGAGAAATGTGTTTGGGTTGAGAGAAAATGAGAGAAAATAGAAAAGTTAGTTATAAAATGGTAAAATGATTTCCCTCCACATTTCATAAACTTTAAAATCAGAATAAAGCCTTAAAATATCTTAGAAAAATCTGGAGAAACTCTTTTTGGAATAATAGCTCCTTAAAGATTCAAAGTTTCAATCCTTTATAAAACTGTCACGCAACTTTCAAAAATTACATTTTGGTCACTAGCCAAAATGTCAACCTTCCGAACCTCATTTTCCAAAATTGATTTCACAGTTCACTTAAATATATTAAAAGATGATTTTAGAACATTTTTCCATATTTTTAATGCAACCCGAACTAGGCTTTCCTAAATTCACCCTTATATATTCGATCAGCACTTTGACCGAACCGGTCAACGCCCAAAACTTCTGAGCCCAAAACCGGGGCGTTACAAAGGAAATTTAAAGAATTCCGTATAAAGGTTATCGTAGAGGTAGCAAAATCCCTATTGAAGGTCGTTAAACCAAGCTGTCGTTCCTCTAGCTTCTGAATGGTAGCTAAGATCTGGGAGGGGGAGTCTGTCGGGGCGGCTGCTGTGGCAGTTGGTTCTGTTTCTGGCTGCTCTGTCGTGTCTGCTGTTGTGGCAGCTGGGTCGAATGACGACAGAGGAGTGTTAGCGGTCAGCTCCATGAGGCTGAGGATGTTTTTTTTCAGTCCAGCCTTTTCCTTGGACTCGCAAGTCAGTGGCCACTTTTGGTACGCCATGGCCCCGGCAGAGTGAGGTGATGAGGTATGGGAGGTAAAGGGGACCCGTCGGTCTGTGTGCGCACTCTAAGATGCTCTCACGAATATAGCTGCCCACATTAATGGGTTTTTCATGTAAAATGGAGTGTATTAAAGCTAATCTCGGCTGGTCGACCGTGGTATTGTGGGATGACGGCATGATACGCTTTTTGATTAAAGCATTCCATAACTTCGCCTCCGGCAGCAGCTGGGTCCACTTTACTGTCCGTGGATTCTTCCGGCTAGTGTTCCATTGAGTCCCCTCATCTGTCAACTATGCCATGACAGCATCATAGGCAGCAGGATCTAATGTGTTGAGGAATTGTTGTTGAGCGTCATCATTGCTGCCGACGTAGAAACCATACAGTGTGTTAATGTACTCAGCTTCAAACAATACCTCTTTTACTCGTACTGTCACCGCTGTCGTCGTCCTGCAGCTAATGGTAGCATAAAATTCTCGTACCAACGTGACGTTCATTTCTTCAGGCTGTTCAGCAAAAGTCTGCCACTGTAGAGCTCGAACTTGTCACAACTCCTGTAGAAGATTTGTGCATCTTTATACAGTGACGACCAATAAAACCCTGACTGCAGCACCTTGGCAGTAGTTTTGTTGCCTCCTAAGTGACCTCCATACTGTGAAGCATGGCAGTGATGAAGTATGTCTTCTTGCTCCTCATGTGGTACGCATCTTCTTATAACCTGATCTGCACATATTTTGAAAAGAAGAGGTTCGTCCCAATAATAATGCTTAACATCATTTTGGAACCTCTTCCTGGCTTGATAATTAAGGTCAGAAGGTATTATTCCGCTAACTAAGAAATTAACGAAATCAGCATACCAGGGGAGTTCAGAAGACTTACCTACCGCCATGGCTGTCGCGGCAGTGATTGCGGCAGCAAAGAGCTGCTCATCTGGGAAAGTCTCCAATATGTTTGTCTCATCTGTTGGTAGACTTTGTCCCTTCTCCAACCTCGACAAGTGATCTGCTACTTGATTTTCTATCCCTTTTTTTGTCCTTGATTTCAAGGTCGAATTCTTGCAATAGCAGGATCCACTGTATCAATCGAGGCTTAGCATCCTTTTTCGCGAACAGATACTTCAAGGCAGAATGGTCTGTGTGCACTATGACCTTCGTTCCAAGTATGTAAGAACGAAACTTGTCAATGGAGAATACCACAGCTAATAACTCTTTCTCTGTGGTTGTGTAGTTCACTTGGGCGTCATTCAGCGTTTTGCTGGCATGGTATATGACCTGAAACAATTTGTCTTTCCGCTTCCCAAGTGCTGCCCCGACAACATAGTCACTAGCACCACACATAGTCTCAAATGGCTCTGTCCAGTCTGGTGGTTGTACGATTGGGGCTATTACCAGCTTTTCCTTCAGAACCTTGAATGCTTCAGTACATTCTTCATTAAAGTCGAAGGGTCGGTTCTGCTCCAGAAGATGACATAGGGGCTTGGTGATTTTTGAAAAATTCGCAATGAACCTTCGATAAAAAGCAGCATGTCCTAAGAAACTTCTGATACCCTTGACTTTGGTGGGCAGCGGCAGCTTTTCGATCACTTCTATCTTAGCCTTGACGACTTCTATGCCACGGCAGCTAATCTTATGGCCAAAGACTATCCATTCATCCACCATGAAGTGACATTTTCCCAGTTTAACACTAAGTTCGCTTTTTCACATCTTTCGAGTACCTTTTGTAGGTTGCCTAGGCAGCTTTCAAAATCGTCTCCAAAGACTGAAAAGTCATCCATAAAAATTTCTAGGAAGTCTTCCATCATATCGGAGAATATGGCCATCATACACCTTTGGAAGGTGGCGGGTGCATTGCATAGTCCAAAAGGCATCCTCCTAAAAGCATATATGTCGTACGAGCATGTGAATGTCATCTTTTCTTGATCTTCCGGTGCGATAGCTATTTGATTGTAACCTGAATAACCATCAAGAAAATAATAATAAGGTTTACCCGCTAGTCTATCAAGCATTTGGTCAATAAAGGGTAAAGTAAAGTGGTCCTTTCGGGTAGCTTTGTTAAGCTTCCGATAGTCCATACAAACCCTACAACCGGTCACAGTCCTGGTTGGGATTAACTCATTGTTTTCGTTGGTCACCACGGTCATTCCTCCTTTCTTGGGAACGCATTGCACCGGGCTCACCCATTTGCTGTCCGAGATGGCGTAGATTATTCCAGCATCTAACCACTTAATTATCTCCTTGCGCACCACCTCTTTCATCGCATGGTTTAGCCGCCTTTGAGCATCTATAGTCGGCTTATGATCATCCTCTAAAAGAATTTTATGCATACATAAGGCCGGACTAATGCCTTGAATATCAGCTATCGTCCATCCAATAGCCTTTTTGTGCTGCTGCAACATCCCTATTAATTGTTGTTCCTGTTCCTGCATCAACTTGGAAGAGATGATTATGGGCAACGTATCATTTGAACTAAGAATAACATACTTTAGCTGCCCTGGTAGGGGCTTCAGTTCTAAAACAGGGGGCTCAACATTTGATGGCTTTTGGATTGCATGGTAATCCGAAGTATAATTTAAAGGTTCGAATAACTTACCTGGACGATCGCCTATCCAGTTTACCTCCTCCTGATCTTCAGTATCAGATGTATCGGATTCTGAGGAGTTGCTGTCGTCGATGCTGTCGTGACAGTCCTATAAGTGGCTGTCGAGGCAGTGACCAATTTTGATGTCGTGACAGCCCGACCTGATGTAGGGTTGGTCAAAGGTAACTTCAGTGATAACCTTGCATTCCTCTTCTGCATCAGCGTGCTTCATAGCTTGGAGAACATTTAACTTTATCTCTTGATCGTTCACTCTCATGGTGAGTTCTCCTTTCTCCACATCAATCAGTGCTCTTCCCGTGGCTAAGAAGGGTCGCCCCAGGATGATTGGTGTGTTTTCATCTGCTTCATAATCTAAAACAAGAAAGTCAGCATGAAATATAAATTTATCCACTCTTACCAGAATATCTTCGATTTTTCCTTCCGGATGTACGTAAGAGCGGTCTACCAGCTGCAGAATTACTGTCGTGGGCCGAGCTTTTCCAATACCTAATTTCTGAAAAATAGATTTTGGCATTAAATTAATACTAGCACCAAGATCACAAAGTGTCTTACCCACATATTTGTCTCCGATTACACAAGGTATGATGAAGCTACCAGGATCCTTCTTTTTCTGGGGCAGTTGCCTATGAAGAATACTCATGCATCCTTCTGTCATCTTAACCGTTTCAAATTCCCCAAGTTTAGATTTCTTCGACATGGAATCCTTGAGAAATTTGGCGTAACCGGGCATCTCCCTTACGGCATCTAACAGCGAAATGTTAATATGAACCTGCTTAAAAATATCATAAATCTTTTTGAGTTGTGATTCTTGCTTCAATTGCTGTAACCGTTGAGGAAAATGAGGTGGGGGACGATAATCAGCAATACGTTCTTCCCACTTCATACGAATCTGAGGAGGTTTGGGCTCATCATTTTTCTCCTCTGTCGCTTCTGTTGTCGTAACAGGTTCATCGGCAGTAGACTATTTGTTACCTGTCGGGGCAGCTTCTTCTGCAGGTATGTCCAAGGCTGGTTTCTTCACTGTTTCAGCTTCCTTCTCTGGCCCTGGTAGTTTCTTCTCACTCCTAGTAGTAATGGCTTTACACTGCTCATGTGTGGGTTGCCTAGCATTTTCAGTATTGCTAGGAAATCCGCCAGTCTGCCTTGGGTTGATATGCTGGGAAACCTGACCCATCTCTGTCTCCAAAGATTTCAGAGTAGCTTCATGATTTGTCATCCACATCTCTGTTTTATCCATGAATGTCTCTGCCTTCTTGACAAACTAATTTATGTTCTCAATATAAGTTCCTGTCTGAGACATAAACGTAGCCAGAGTCTATTCTAGTATATTGTTTGTGGCAGCTAGTGGTTGTTGCTGCTGCGGCTGCAGTTGCTGTCAAGTCAGCAATCTAGGTCTTCTCTGATTCTGATTATTGTGTGCTTGAGGATTCAGGGCATTATTGGGATTACTCCAAGAAAACTTGGGATCCTTTCTCCAGCTGGGATTGTAGTTGTTGGAGTTGTAATTCTGCTTATAGTTTCCAACATACTTTCCCTCTTCTAACTGTATAGGACACTCATCCGAACTATGATTTCCCTCACAAATTTCACATACCTCTTCGACAGCGAATCCATGTTGTGCATCATCGTTCAAGAGCTTTTTCATTGCCTTAGTAAGGTATGCCACCTGTGATTTCATCGTGCTGTCGGCCTCATAATCCTTGACAGCTAGGACCCGTTTACCCCCTCTTCTTGCTGTCGGAAACTGCTCCTCATTCTTAGCTAGATTTTTTAATACTTGCATTGCCTCTTCCGGGTCTTTGTCCAATAGTAATTCGTTTGCTGCTGAATCAATTCGAATTCGAGTTTGTAAGTTGGTAGCATTATAAAACGTAGTTACCTGGTTCCAGACGGGGAATCCATGCATTGGGCAGTTCCGTAGAAGAGTGATAAATCTGTCCCAGGCCTCGTGCATCGGCTCGTCATCTTCCTGTTGAAAAGTAGCAATTCCATTACATAATCTCTCAAATAAATGTGAAGGATTAAAACAAGATAAAAATTCACGAGACAAATTTGCCCAAGTTCTAATTGAACCCGACGTAAGTTTATTCCACCAAGTCTTTGCTCTGTCCCTCAATGAATGGGGAAATAACCGAAGCCTCAGTATCTCCAGATTAACTCCTGGTAGTCTAAACGAACCACAAATTTCCTAGAACGTTTTGAGATGCTCCCTAGCATCCTCGGTAACATCACCATTGAATTAACCGGCATTGTTGATCATGCTAAACATAACAGGTTTCAGCTCAAAGTTGTCAACATCTATGTCCGGCAGCTTGGTTTCCAGTTCTACATGATCATTCAACATGTAGTCACGAAGTACGGCAACAGCAGCAGGGTTGCCGACAGGCGGTATAACCTCTCCATCTACAAAAGGAGGGTCGTTACCCAGGGGGTTTCCTTGGTTTTGCATCGTCTCTAACTGTTCCTCAAGGTACTCGTTCCTGGCTAGTATGTGACGAAGTCGGTTCTTGAGATTGAATGAATGTTTGATTTTCGGATCTAATGGATACTCAGGATCTTTTCCTTGTCTTGATCTGTGCATAAACAGGGAACCTTGTGAAAAGCAAGAGTTGAATCAAACCAAAGAAAAATAGAAAATAAAAAATAAAAATGAAAAGTGCAGTAAAAGAAAAGGTAGAGTTATGTTGCCAGTCCCCGACAACGGCGCCAAAAACTTATTGCGTGTAAAAGAGTCTATCGCAATTGTAGTGCAAGTATACACAACGCAAGTAGTAAAGTGATACGAAGTATCGGATATCGTCTCCACAGGGACTGGGCTAATAGCTTCACCTTGAATCACTGCACGAAAGTAAAGAAAATATTTGAAAAAGTTGTCACGAGAATAATAAAGAGAACTTAAATAAAAGAGTAGAGAAATCAAGATAGAGAGAATGGGCTGGTATTGAATTGCTCAGTAGTGCAGGTATTGCTAAGTCTAGGAAATCCAGTTTTGTCGTCGTCCCTGTTGCGGCAGCACCTGTCGCGGCAGCAGTCCGTTGCTTGTCGCGGCAACGAACACTCAACTCAGTACTTCAAGTTTGACAAGAATCCCTGCTATGCCTTGGCCTATCCCTAGGTCCAAGTCTGTCGATGATCACGTCTTTGATGATACCTCCCGGCGTGAATTGAAGGATGAACACCGATGTTGTTGAATTCTTCTTTAGCCACTTAACCTCGTCCTATCCTTAGGTCTGATATAGTTCAACTATAAACTAGAGAACTCGCACTTATTCCTTTCGTATACTTAACTCTCCCGATATTAAGTAAATAGATAACCTCACAATGCTCTCCCGATGCTCTTGCAAGATGTTAATAACCAGAATAAGAGAACTTGAAGTTTATTTTATTGAACTGAAATTTCCTAAAACAAAAACAACCCTTGCAACTACTTTACAAAACAACCCGTAGCCCTAAGGGGAAGTTAGAACATGATGAGGGAAGGAAAACAGCTAGGGTTTTGGGAAGAAGGCTAGAGAATAGGTTATATCCTCCCTAGGTCGAAATACATGCCCTTATATAGGCTTTGGGTCCAAGTTTTCTAAAATAGCAAGAATACAACTTTAAATTAAAGTACAATTCTAATAAAGACTAAATCTTCAAAGAATCTATCTTTAAGTCGTCCTCCTTCTTGCTTGGGATTTTCTCTCCTTGAACTTTGGGCTTGGTATTTCTTCTGATCTAGGGCTTGGAAAAATATAGTGGTTTTACACGACAAACGGGCTGAATTTTCTCTATCTATCGAGGTCCACTTTGCTTCTTCTCCACAAAACTGCTGTCGTCCTCTGCTGTCACAGCGGCAACCATGGCAGCATCGTCTTCTTTGATTGTTCGTCCAGTTCCAGCTCTTCTGCTTCACTGCCCAGCGTCTGCCTCTCCTATCTGCTACATCAGCAACCTGCAAAAGCAACCAATTTCAGTAGAAACTGTGCCTTTTAATATATTTGTGATGTTTAACTGTAAACTGACCTAAATGCAATAAATAATGCTTGAATGCAGTAGAAATTTGGGTTAAATAGGGGGTAAATAATAGAACTTTTACACACTCAATAGTGATCATCGAGCCCAACAATTGGTATCGGAGAGAGGCTCAATTGAAGAGAATTAACATCCTACTGAGACGATCTGGGAAGCTTGATACATCAATTCAATCAACCGGTTAAATTTCGCAATCCATCGACAAGACACCTTTCTTTGACGGGGCCAACTATGCTTATTGGAAGATAAGAATGATGTTTTCATCAAGGCCAAAGGTTACAAGTTTGGGACGTTGTTGAAGATGGTTCGTACCTGTCACAAAGATGCAAGGTGGAATGGAATGTGGATGATCGCAAGAAGATGAAGCTAAATTGCAAGGCTTTGCACATTCTCTTTTGTACATTTAGCCCCAACATCTATGAGAATATATCTTCTTATGAAGATTCCAAGGAGGTATGGGACAAACTTTAAGTCACATGCGAAGGAATCAACGAAGTAAAGGAGACCAAGATCGGTATTCTCAACCTCAAGTATGAGAACTTCAAGATGGAACTGGATGAAGACATCACGAAGATGTTCGATAGATTCTCCACCATAACAAATGGACTAAAAGGATATGGATAAATCATTCTGGAAGACAAGCTTGTATGAAAGCTTCTCTATTCTCTTCTCCAGTCATGGGACTAAAAAAATATCGCCATTATTGAAGCCAAGAATCTCAAGACTTTAAATCTAGATGAACTCTTGGGGTCTCTTCTCACTCATGAAATCATGAAGAAAGGAAACGATGAGAAGAAGAATAATGAAGAGATAAAGAAGATGGGAAGAAGAAAATCATAGAGCTAGGCATTAACACGAATGTCGTTGATCTCAATTCCTCCAAATGCCAACATGAAAAATCAAGCGAGGAGGAAAGTGAAGATGAAGAGATGGTTCATCTCTTCAAGAAATTCACACGATTCATGAAGAGCGATATGGCTAAATCCAAACATGAATCAAAGAAGAAGATGAATGATTCCCACAAGAGCAACAAAAATGGATCATCTTCAAAGAAAGCATATGTGGCCACTTGGAGTGATGAAGATGATAAGGGCCCAAAATTCCTATATTTTGACCCCTTTTTCACGGCAATTATCACTCAACCTACACCCATTTTAGTTGCATCATGACTTTTCGTGCATAGATTTCATTATTTATACCTTTGAGCTTTATATTCTGTTTATTTTATGAAAAAAGTACTATTTAATGCATGTTTGGTGCATTTGCAAAGCTGCATAATGCGAGGGCATGATGAGGCCATGACGGCATTGGAAGACAAAGGAAGCATGAGGCAAAACCAGATAGTAGCTAACCCTGGTCGAGCCAAGCCACAACATATAGCTTCTACTGAGGGAAGCTGATTGATGATGAAGCCTTGCGGAGCAATTCACAGACCCATACCGCGGCCGTGCACTACGGTACCTACCGGAGGGCAAATTAGGCAAAGTGGTAGTCGACACGAAGAGCTTTAAAAGACGAGTTTTTCTACACACTTTGCATGGCAGTTGGAATTCGAGAAGAGGACGAAAACATGGAAGGAAGGATAAAGTTGGTCTGTTGGCCAAAAGTGTATATTGTAATAAATTAAAGAGATTTACCTCTTTAATAAAGTCTAGTCCAAGTCCACCTTAACTTCCTCTCCAAGAAGGATTTGTGCCTACACCTTCCCCTATATAAGGGGCTTGCCTCCATCAAGGGAGATGAGAGTTCGGGTGAGAGAAGAGCTTAGGAATTAGATTGTGTTTTCTTTTCATCCATTATGTTCTAATTTCCTTAGGGTTATGATTAGTTTGTTTAGTATTTGTGTGATGACTATTATACTTTGTTTTTGTTTTTAATGCAATTAAGTTGAGGTTTGCTTATTCTAGGTGTTAATCATTCTTGCAATCTTGTCGAGAGAGAGTTTGTGAGATTATCCATTTATTCGATGTCGAGAGAGTTGAATTCACAAAATGAGTAAGCATTGTTTTCATCCAAGGGTGTTAACTAACTCGACCTAGAGATAGGTTAAGAATTTTAGCGGCTAAGAGAAGCGTGTGATTGGTTGGTGTATTGTCTTTGGTTTACGTAGAGAGGTATGGTCAGAGTTCAGTCATCAACAGTGTTCCGAGCTTAGAGATAAGGAGGGTCCATTCAAGGACGCTTTGCCGAACCTTAACAACATTTGCCTACGAGCAAGAGATTTCCGCGGTAGAGAATCATCCTTTGCGGCCACGGCACGAACTTAGCTTACTGTCACGGCAGTTTAGTGTTGCAGCATTCAAGAAAAAAATCAAGTCAATAGGATTCCACACTACGACACATTCTAATCCGGCCCATTCTATCAACATGATCTTTTATTTACTTTTACTTCTGGATTACTTTAGTTTTAGTGTTTTTAGTTTACTCAACAACCCAATTTATCTATTTTTATTTTAATTCTTTTGCAGTGCGAGGAAGTAGGACCAAAAGGCTAGCCCAATCCCTATGGAGACGATACTCGGTATACTTATCATTATATTATTTGATGTGTACACTTGCACTATTGCGGGGCACTTTTACGCGAGCATCAGAAGACTCCACCAATGATGAGGTAGCCCACCTATGTTTCATGGCCCTCCAAGAGGGAAAGGTAGCTTCTAATTCATCTACTTCTAATTCATATTCTTTTGATGATTGTAAGAAGCTTATGATGAATTGGATTTTCAACTTAAAGCTTCATTTTCAAAAAACAAGAAATTGATTTCAAAGTTAAAAACCGAAAATGATTTACTCTCTAAAACCAATTTAGAGTTTGAAGCAAAAATCAAAGATTTTGAACTTAAAGTTTCAAGTTTACAAGAATTGCTTCAAAAAACTGAAAAATATCCTCAAAGGGAAATTGATGATTTTAAGAAAAAGAAATATTTGCTTTCCAATGAACTTCGAAAGAAAAACAATTTGGGAAATTCAAATTTTTATGTGAGACAATCTAGTGCCCCTAGATTTTTGAATTGCAAAGTTTTTAGAAGTATTTGGGTCCAAAAAGAACTAGGTACTTCAACTAAAAAGGATGAAATTGCAAAATGGATTCCTAAGGGGACTAATTTATGTGCTTCTAAAGTCTATGGATCTAAAGCAATTTGGATACCAAAAATTACATGATTGTCTTATTTTAGGTGTGATGGAGAATGATCAACGAGTCAAATATTGATGGGACCTCCATACACACAAGGAAAGACACTTGAAGAAGGAAGCCTTTTGTTGACACCTCAAAAGTATTATTTTTCATGCCTATTTCACATGCTTTTTCTTGTCTTTTAAGTACATCTAGTTGCATTTAAATTATAAACACATGCATTTGCATAAAGAGTTAGGAACTAATGTTATGCCAATGTGAAGGGATGTTTTTGGTGATATTTTTGCAGATTTGGCATAACATTTGGCACAACAGTTGACATAGCGAAGTAGAGCATCACAGAAGGAAAGGATGCCAAAGAGAATGTCGAGATGCTGTTGGCACAACATTGTCAAGCGTCGGTTGGCATAACAGAGGAACTTGATACCATGCCAAGGAGCTGATGAACCCAAAAAATAGGAAAAAATCAGGCTGTGAGAAAATACAGATTGGATCAATCTCCGAAAAAATAGCAGATAAGTAGTGTCGTGTTTGGTTGGCAGAATCATGCCATGCCAGAATGCCAAAGCAGCATTGGCATGATGACGTCAGCCCTAGCCTTATCATCTTATCACCTAATCATCATTGCACTCCAAACAAAGGATAAGGTGATCGTAAGCCTTATCCTTTGCGCATTCAAATTTTAAATACAAAGGCTTATCCTAGGGCTTCTACGCAAGACTATTTAAGGAGGAGATCGATCATCACTGAAGACAGAATTAGATAGGAGAAAAAGACGATGAAAAAGATGAAGGCTTGAAATTGAGAAGCGGTCTGCAACAATGGGGAAGGCAGAATCGGAGACAACAAGATCAAATGCTTGAGGATTCCATGAGACATCGGGAATCCATTGAAGGGATGCATCGAGAGACCTCCTTCCTTGCTTTAATTCTTGTTGATCTTTTGTATTTCTTTCATGTGTTTAAGAATGATTTCAAACCTATCGTTGATGTGTTTTACGTTTAGTCGTTAATAATTCAATTTCCTGGCATTGTTTTTCTATCTTGCATGCTTTACTATTTTCTAATTGTCTTGCCAAGAGAGAGCTGGCATTACTGCTTTTTTAAATACTTTGCCATGCGAAAGTTGGCATTGGTTACCTATTGCTTCTCAATATCTTAACAAACTTGGGTGGCAACGATCAATTGATGGATACCACGGGAGAAAAATCTACCCATTAGGAGTATAGATTGGGACTTAATCAGATTATTTTATGAAAAACTTTATTATAGAGATATAAGGGTTTTTACATGTTTAATTTCGAGCATTGTCATCGAGAGAGGTAATGCCAACTTTGAATCTACTCGACAATCAATGCCAAGACAAGACATTATTACTAGCCGGCATTACTAGCATAAAATCCAAACATTCTTTGCCAAATCTTTGTTATCATTCTTGCACCCATTGTTTTCTAGATTGCTATCATTTTCATTACCGCAATCTTCACTTTACTTATGTTCTTTTTATAAACTTTCATTCTTTTATTTTACTCATTCCTTCAATCAATTGTCATCACTTTTATTTTCTAGTTCACAAGTATTAATTGTGGTAATTAATTCCCCTGGGCAATCCCTGTGGAGACGACACTCAACTTACTTCTATATTACTTGTTGACTATGTATACTTGCACGTAAAAGAAGTATTCTTGGCATTGTTTTTACTTGCATAGTTACACTGAATACTTAATCTTTTTTTCATGTAATATTACGTCAACAAGTTTTTGGCGCTGTTGTCGGGGATTGCAACGGAATTGATTACTTTGATTTGTACTTGTTTTTTATTTTTCTGTTTAATTTTTTTTTTGGTATATGTACATGAGCAGCACTTTGAAGGAAGATTTAGAAGATGACCCAACCCTATGTAGGTTAAGAAGAGAACGTCAAGAAAAGGCTCGTGACTGCAATGCTGAGATAGACAGTGCCATAATCAATACCATTAACCAGGAGGATGGAAATGGTGAGCTAGACAGTTCCATAAACAATGCCAACAACCAGGAGATGTCGGCAATACCTGCAGTTATACCGCCAACTCCTGCTATTGTTGCTTAGATACCTAAAGAACGATCTTTAAGAGAACATCTAGCACCCACCATAGATGATTTGATGCCAGCGCTGATCATGCCAGAGGTAAATATGGCTTGCTTTAAGCTTAAACCAATAACGATTCAATTGCTAATGGATGTAGGTCAGTTTGATGGATCACCTAATGGATGTTGGTAATGCTCCAAGTTTTACAAAGGCTATATCCCACATTGGTTGGGAAAATAGTTTGTGAAGGGTATTTATACCCATGTTTTCCCCCTCCTTTGTTGAGTGGGAAAGATCAAGGGAAGTCCCCGCGCGCCGCCGCCGCCGCCGTCCGGCTGGCTCGGGCTCGGGTAACACGTGTCCTAGACACGTAAGCGCGTGTATATTATCTTTTTGGAGAAAATTCGTATGAAATTTTCATACGAATTTTCTTAAGAACAAAAGATTTTGTGAAGGAATTGATTAAATTCGAATATGAACGTTTTGATCCAGTGCTTTTTTGAACAATCTATTTATTCAAATTTATTCGAATATTGTAACACCCCAATTTTGGGCTTAGAAGTTTTGGGTTTGGACCGGGCCGGTCGGGTTGCGGTTCGAATATAAAAGGGTGAATTTAGGAAAACCTAGTTCGGGTTGCATTAAAAACATGGAAAAATGTCTTAAAATCCTCTTTTAGTATATATAAAAGGATGGTGAAATCAATTTTACAAAATGAGGTTTGGAAGAGTGACATTTTGGGTTAGTGACCAAAATGTAATTTTTGAAAACTAGGTGACTGTTTTAAAAAGGATTGAAACTTTGAATCTTTAAGGAGCTATTTACCCAAAGGAGTTTCTCTAGATTTTTCTGAATATTAATCAATTTAATTAATGGTTTTTAATTAAGTGCAAAAGGAGGGAAAAGATATTTTGGCATTTTAACTAACTTTTCTCTAAATTTCCATTTTCTTTTCTCTCAACTTTTCTCTCAACCCAAACACATTTCTCGAGCAAATATTCCTCTGATTTTGACAACTAAAGATGAGATTTCAATCCTCATTTGATCTCTAATCATTTCTTCAACAAAACCTTAGCATTTGGTTATTGGTTTTTCAAGAATCTTGGTTCCAAAAAGGGAGAAACTCGAGTTTAGAGGTATGAACGTCCTTCTCCTCTAAATTCTCAGTTCTTTACTGAAATTCCCAAGTTCTCAATCCTTGATTTGTGTTTTATAAAAGGTTTTACAATTGTGTTCTTGATCTTGGCTTTAAAATGCAAGATTTGCTTTAATTTTGATGAAATTCGTATGATCTGATTGGGCATTGTTTTGAGATGTCATTTTGATGTAAAATGGATGTTTAATTGATGAGAAATTAAGGTTTTATCAATGCAATCCCGAATAGGTTAATTTTCCTAAGTTTTGCTTGAGTTTTTGGTTGTTTTTGGGATGATCTTGATGATCTGCTATAGCTGGAGGTATAAGGACGTGTTTAGATCCTTTTTGGATGTTAATTGAGGTTTAAGAATGTTTGGAATTGATGGATCTTGGCTGGGTAGTGTTGTGGAGTTGTTTGGATGTGTTTTCAGTTGTGTTTGGTAGCCGAAAATGGAGTGTGGATGAGAGCAGCGAGTTTAGGTGCTTTCATTGAAGATATTAATGCATGATGATGCATTAATCCTCTGCTTTGATGTGTTTAAAACAGGGGAGACATCTTCGGATCTTTGTGGTGGTGATCCGGAAGCTTGATCGGTGTTTCGGCAAGTTGTGAAACGGAATCGATGAGTGGATTTTGGTTTTCGGCTTTGAAACCAATGTTTTGAAGGTTTGGGAGCTTAGTTTATGTCTAAACAACTTTGCTAAGTTCAAGAGTAAGTTTTCGGGAAAACTCTTTTGTTGATGAACCATGAGTTGGTTGAATGCAATGTGTTTGGTTTGCATGTTTTAAATTCTGTTTTGAAAGCATATTTTAGCATGTTTATTTGCTGATTTTATAAGCCATGTGTTGAAGGATGCTCAAGGTAAGAGATCCTTGTTTTGAACATTTGATAAAATGTGGTTTTGTTACATAATGGGGCATGATGATTAATGGCTTTGTTAAATGCTTTAAAACAGTGGATTTTGGTTGTTTAAAGATACATATTGGCAAGTGTTGTCTTGAGAATGGTTAAGAACACTATGGTGGTTAAAAGTCCATAGGTGGTTCTTGTGTTAAGAACAACATGGTGGTTAAAAGTCCATGGTTGGTTCTTGTGTTAAGGTCACAAAGGTGGTTAAAATTCCTTGTGTGAGCCTTGTGTATTGTAAGGTCACAAAGGTGGTTAAAAGTCCTTGTGTATTTTAAGAACACCATGGTGGTTAAAAGTCCATGGGTGATTCTTGTGTTAAGGTCACAAAGGTGGTTAAAAGTCCTTGTGTGGACCTCGTGGATTGTAAGAACACCATGGTGGTTAAAAGTCCATGGGTGATTCTTGTGCTAAGGACACAATGGTGGTTAAAAGTCCATGTGTGGTCCTTGTGAATTGTAAGATCACAATGGTGGTTAAAAGTCCATGTGTGGATCTTGTGTTGATTGTATTTTGAGACGGAAAAAGATTATGATCATCACTTGTGGCCAATATGACATGATAATGAATATGAAGCATGAAATGCTTGTTTTAGATGCTTATGTGCATGTATAAATGTTGTTTGAACTAAGGTTTTTAAAGGTGTTTTATAAATGCGTTATTAAGTTGTTTTAAATGAGCATTCCTCACTAAGCTATTTGCTTACGCTCTCTTTTTTCTTAAACCAATAATGCAGAGCATTAAAGTGCTTGAAGGGGCAGCAAGAGGTCAAGAATCCAAGTGAAGAACTAAGCTCATGGATGGTGAATGTTTTCTTACCTCTATTAGCTTTTGGGCATTTGGCAATGGGGAACCTATGTTGTTGTTTTTGGGAGATGATTTGGACTCCCTAGTTTGGTTTTATGTTGTTGTTGATGATGGAACACGTAATTGGCCTTTGTGAAGTTGGTTTGGTATTATGGTGCTTGAATGGTTTCTACATAAGATGCATGCCTTTAGAATTGGGGATTTGCTTAATTGATGCCATGTTTGAGAATGGTTGATGCTATTATGTTCTTTGTGCATGTAATGACTTGCTGGTATAATTTGGTTGCCTTTGGAGCATGTTTGATGGGTCAATTGTATGATAAACCAGCAAAATTTCTGCAATCTGGGCAGGCCGTATCGGAACGGGCGCTACTATTTCGGAACGGGGGCCTGAAATGGCCTAGGCGTTTCGAAACAGGAGGAACCGTTCCGGAACGAAAATGCTACTGCCAAGCCCTGTATCGAAACGTGTTTCGGAACGGTCCCGCGTTTCGGAACAGGTCCTCCCTGTTTCGGAACACCCGATCGTTGGGCACTGAAATTGTTGGTTAAATGTTTTGAAATCTTTGCATTTTGGTCCTGAATCTTGTTTATGCAATTGAATGAGTTCGAGATGTCCGTTTGAGTTGAAATTTGGCAGAGAAGCCTGAAACATGATTAATTTTATAATGGTAACACAAAAATGGGTTAAGTTCTTATGATTTCCAGAATTTACATTTTGGTCCCTAAATTCATGTTTTGTGCAAATAAGTCCCTGAATGTCTTCCGAACGCGCTGATCTTTGAGTATGTTGATTGTATGATCATATCTAGGGTTAATGTGCATTTAGTCAAAGGAAAAAAAGGGGTCGATAATCAAGGTTGACTTTCGAGTTGACTTTGGTTTTCCCCGTGTAAACTTCTTAATTCGGTTCAACCGTCTGGGCCGGGTTAAGGGGGTTACATTTGGTGGTATCAGAGCTCAGTTCTCGAGTAATTGGGAACTGATGAATGGGTGTTAAGTGCTTGAATGCTTTGTATGCTTGTTGAGTGAAAGCATGTTGTGTGAGATGTAAGCATGTTACAATTATGGTGTATGTTGTGGTGAAAGCATGTTAGGGGGACCCATTGCCAAATCAAAGCTAATGTAATGATTTGTTTTAAGTGGAAATGAGCTTGAGTACTTGGATTGCTTACCTTGCTGAGCCTGACTTTGTTTGTTGCATTATGATTGTATTGTTAGTGAATGGCACCTCGTAGAGAATTGAGGGTTAATACGCGAGCTATGGCTCAAAATGAGAATGAGGAGAATGTAAAAAATGTGGTGGATTTACCTCCTCCGCCTGGCGGTGGTGGTGCTGAGGGTGAAGGAGCTGCAGCTGGAGCTGGTGCTGGGGGCGCTGGACCTGAAACTGGTCAAGGGCAAGCTGTTCCTGACATGACAATGCTGGTACAAGCCATTGCTGGAGCTTTTCGAGCTGCGGTAGCTGGAGCTCAAGGAGCTGGGCATCAGGGAGATGCTGGAGTTAGACTACCTTTGGAACGTTTGCGCAGTCTGGGAGGGACTGAGTTCAGGGGTTTGTCTAGTGAAGGTTCGGAGTCTTGGTTGGAAAGTACCAAGAGAATCTTGGGTCAAATGAATTGGACTGATGTGCAGAAGCTGGGATGTGTGGTATCATTGTTGCAAGATGATGCGTACACGTGGTGGACAACCACTATCTCTGGGATGGCGGATGCCGATGTGACTTGGACGTTCTTTCAGAACGCGTTCAAGAGGAGATATCTGGGTGTGAGGTATCTAGATGAAAAGAAGAGGGAATTCATGTCTCTTACCCAAGGGAGCATGTATGTAGCTGAGTACGAAGTTCAGTTTGTCCGACTCAGTCAGTACGCACCTGAGCTTGTTCCGGATGAGCGGGAGAGGTGTGAAATGTTCCGTTATGGTTTGGTGACGGAATTAAAGACGTATATGCTGGCTGCTGAGTATAATGATTTTGATGTGCTGGTTGGCTGAGCAAAGGACATTGAGATGAACTTGGGTTTATCTTCTAAAAGTGCTGGTTCTGGTGCTGGTAAGCGAGTTGCTGAGTATAGTTCCGGTGGTGGACGGAACAAGAGGGGACGTGATCAGAGGTATCAGTCTTCAGCTAAGCGAGGTGGTGGTGCGCCTGCTCAGGGAGACAAGGCAAGAGCTGATCCGAACGCATGTTGGACATGTGGATCGCGTGGCCATATGAAGCGTGATTGTCCTCGAGCTGTGAGGGAGGTACAAGCTCCTGTTGTGGCGGCTGGTAATTCGTGCTGGAACTGTGGATCTACGGATCACATGAGGAGGGAGTGTCCTATGTTGGCTGGTGGCCAAGGGCGTGCTCCTGTAGTTGTTGCACCACAGAGAGGTCGTGGGCGCGGCCGTGGTAACTTCCAGCGTAGGGAGGATGGTGGACGTAATGTGGCCCATGTTGTAGCTGTTCAGCCTGAGGGTGGCGGCCAGGCTAGAGTGTATGCTCAGAGGGAGGGGAGGAATGACATGGATGTGATCGCAGGTACTTTTACTTTGCAATCCTTGTCATTACTTCCCTTGATTGATTCTGGATCTACACATTCATACATATTGCGTGAGCATGCTGAATTGCTTGGTTTTCCTGTTGAGTCTTTGGATGTTGGTATGCGTGTCACTAGTTCTTTTGGTGAGACTGTTGTGACTCAAAAGCTTTATAGAAGATGTCCTTTGGTTGTGCAAGATCATGTTTTTCCTGTTTATCTTATGGAGTTGCCTTTCTATGGTTTTAATGTAATCCTTGGTATGGATTGGCTTGTTGAGCATCGTGCTGTAGTGGATTGTGAGAATAAGCGAGTTTCGTTGAAGCTTGCGGATGACTATAAGGTAGTTGTGGTTGGTGAGAATGTGAAGTTTCTTGCCAATGTGGTGTCTACATTGGAGGCGAGCCGGATGCTGAGGCAAGGTTGTGAAGATTACCTAGCTTTTGTGATGAATCCTAGTTCTAAGGAGTTGCGTGTGCAAGATATTAGGACTGTGCGAGAGTTCCCTGGTTCGTTTCCTGAGGAGTTGCCTGGATTGCCTCCTAATCGCGAAGTGGAGTTTGGGATTGAGCTGTATGAGAACACAACTCCAGTGTCCATTACCCCTTATAGAATGGCACCGAAAGAGTTGAAGGAGCTGAAGACGCAATTGTAGGAGTTGCTTGATCGTGGTTTCATTCGGCCGAGTGTGTCACTTTGGGGTGCACCGGTCTTGTTTGGGAAGAAGAAGGATGGCACTATGAGATTGTGCATTGATTATCGTCAGCTTAACAAGTTGACTATCAAGAATCAGTGTCCATTGCCGAGAATTGATGATCTTTTTGATCAATTTCGGGGAGCAGCTGTGTTCTCTAAGATTGACTTGAGGTCAGGGTATTACCAGTTGAAGGTGAAGGATGCGGATGTGCCAAAGACAGCTTTCAGGACGAGGTATGGGCATTATGAGTTCCTTGTGATGCCGTTTGGTTTGACAAATGCTCCTGCAGCTTTCATGGACATGATGAATCGTGTATTTCATGAATACCTGGATAAGTTTGTTGTGGTGTTCATTGATGATATCCTCGTATACTCGCGTACTGAGGAGGAGCATGAAGAGCATTTGAGAATTGTGTTTCAAGCTTTGTTGGAGAATCAGCTCTATGCCAAGCTGAGCAAGTGTGAGTTCTGGCTTAGGGAAGTGGTGTTTCTTGGTCATGTGGTTTCTGCTGAAGGGATTCGTGTTGATCCTCAGAAGATTGAGGTGGTGATGAATTGGAAGGTTCCTAAGTCTGTTCATGAAGTCCGTAGTTTCCTTGGTTTGGCGGGATACTACCGGAGGTTTGTGGATGGGTTTTCAAAGATTGCTGCACCCTTGACGAAGTTGTTGCAGAAGGATGTTAAGTATGAGTGGACGGAAGCGAGACAGCAGGCTTTTGAGAAGCTTAAGGCAGCTTTGACGCAAGCTCCTATCTTGGTTCAACCTGAATCAGGGAAAGAGTTTATGGTGTATAGTGATGCGTCCTATGTTGGTTTGGGATGTGTGTTGATGCAAGAGGGTAAGGTGGTGGCTTATGCATCACGACAGTTGAAGGTGCATGAGCGCAATTATCCTACGCATGACATTGAGTTGGCTGCAGTGGTTTTTGCTTTGAAGATCTGGAGACATTATTTGTATGGTGAGAAGTGTACTGTGTACACGGATCACAAGAGTTTGAAGTATCTGATGTCTCAGAAGGAGTTGAATCTTAGGCAACGACGTTGGTTGGAGTTGCTCAAGGATTATGATTTGACGATTGAGTATCACCCGGGTAAAGCTAATGTTGTAGCGGATGCCTTGAGTAGGAAGGTAGCTGTTGTGTTGAGGGCTATGTTTGCCAGTTTGAGTATTTCGCGTGATGGTGGTCTTGTGGCTGAGTTGCAAGTGAAACCCTCTTTGGTTCAGCTGATCAAGGAAAAACAGTTGTTGGATGATTCCTTGGTACCTCATGTTCAGGATATTGCGGAGGATAGGCCTTCGGATTTTTGTTTTAATGATGATGGAGTGTTGTGTTTTGGGAGTCGGATAGTAGTGCCCAATGATGCTGAGTTGAGGCGTGCTATTCTGACTGAAGGTCATAGTAGTCCTTTTGCTATGCATCCTGGTAGTACTAGGATGTATCGTGATCTTCGTGAGGAGTACTATTGGGTGGGTTTAAAGAAAGATGTTGCTGAGTTTGTGAGCAAGTGCTAGGTGTGTCAGCGAGTTAAGGCTGAGCATCAGTTTCCTTCAGGATTGTTGCAACCGTTGAAGATTCCAGAATGGAAGTGGGAAAGGATTACCATGGATTTTGTATCTGGTTTGCCTTTGTCGCCATCGAAGAAGAATTCGGTGTGGGTGATTGTGGATCGCTTGACGAAGTGTGCGCATTTCTTGCCTGTGCATACTACGTACTCTTTGGATAATCTTGCGGAGTTGTACATTGCTGAGGTTGTGCGGCTGCATGGTGTGCCTAAGTCGATTGTGTCGGATAGGGATCCGAGGTTTACATCGCGTTTCTGGCAGTGTTTGCATCAGGCTTTGGGTACACGGTTGAATTTCAGTACATCTTATCATCCTCAGTCGGATGGTGAGTCCGAGCGTGTTATCCAGGTTTTGGAGGATATGTTGAGGTGCTGCGTGATTGAGTTTCAGGGCTCTTGGGAGAAACATTTGCCTTTGGTGGAGTTTGCCTATAATAATAGTTATCAGGCAAGTATTCAAATGGCACCTTATGAAGCTTTGTACGGGAGGAAGTGTAGGACTCCTCTTTGTTGGGCTGAAACGGGTCAGAAGTTGGTTTCGATGCCAGCTTTGTTGAAAGGAACCACAGAGAAGGTGAAGCTCATTTGTGAGCGCTTGAAGGCAGCTTCTGATCGGCAAAAGTCTTACGCGGATCTGAAGCGTAAGGAGATTGAGTATACGGTGGGTGATCGTGTCTTTTTGAAGGTTTCGCCTTGGAAAAAGGTGATGAGGTTTGACCGAAAGGGTAAGTTGAGCCCTAGGTACATTGAACCATACGAGGTGGTTGAGCGTGTGGGTCCTGTTGCGTACAAGTTGAGGTTACCTCAAGAGTTGGAAAAGATTCATGATGTGTTTCATGTTTCTATGCTTCGGAAGTATAGATCGGATCCTTCACATGTGATGCCTGTGGAAGAAGTGGAATTGAATCCGGATTTGACCTATGATGAGGAACCGGTGAAGATTCTGGATTCGGATAGTAAAGTTCTTCGAGGCAAGACCATTGAGTTGGTAAAGGTGTTGTGGAAGCATCGTGGTGTTGAAGAAGCCACGTGGGAACGGAAGGATGACATGCTGAAGCAGTTTCCGTACCTCTTTCCTTCAGGTAAATTTCGAGGACGAAATTTCTTAAGGGGGAGAGTTGTAACACCCCAATTTTGGGCTTAGAAGTTTTGGGTTTGGACCGGGCCGGTCGGGTTGCGGTTCGAATATAAAAGGGTGAATTTAGGAAAGCCTAGTTCGGGTTGCATTAAAAACATGGAAAAATGTCTTAAAATCCTCTTTTAGTATATATAAAAGGATGGTGAAATCAATTTTACAAAATGAGGTTTGGAAGAGTGACATTTTGGGTTAGTGACCAAAATGAAAATTTTGAAAACTGGGTGACTGTTTTAAAAAGGATTGAAACTTTGAATCTTTAAGGAGCTATTTACCCAAAGGAGTTTCTCCAGATTTTTCTGAATATTAATCAATTTAATTAATGGTTTTTAATTAAGTGCAAAAGGAGGGAAAAATATTTTGGCATTTTAACTAACTTTTCTCTAAATTTCCATTTTCTTTTCTCTCAACTTTTCTCTCAACCCAAACACATTTCTCAAGCAAAATTTCCTCTGATTTTGACAACTAAAGATGAGATTTCAATCCTCATTTGATCTCTAATCATTTCTTCAACAAAACCTTAGCATTTGCTTATTGGTTTTTCAAGAATCTTGGTTCCAAAAAGGGAGAAACTCAAGTTTAGAGGTATGAACGTCCTTCTCCTCTAAATTCTCAGTTCTTTACTGAAATTCCCAAGTTCTCAATCCTTGATTTGTGTTTTATAAAAGGTTTTACAATTGTGTTCTTGACCTTGGCTTTAAAATGCAAGATTTGCTTTAATTTTGATGAAATTCGTATGATCTGATTGGGCATTGTTTTGAGATGTCATTTTGATGTAAAATGGATGTTTAATTGATGAGAAATTAAGGTTTTATCAATGCAATCCCGAATAGGTTAATTTTCCTAAGTTTTGCTTGAGTTTTCGGTTGTTTTTGGGATGATCTTGATGATCTGCTATAGCTGGAGGTATAAGGACGTGCCTAGATCCTTTTTGGATGTTAATTGAGGTTTAAGAATGTTTGGAATTGATGGATCTTGGCTGGGTACTGTTGTGGAGTTGTTTGGATGTGTTTTCGGTTGTGTTTGGTAGCCGAAAATGGAGTGTGGATGAGAGCAGCGAGTTTAGGTGCTTTCATTGAAGATATTAATGCATGATGATGCATTAATCCTCTGCTTTGATGTGTTTAAAACAGGGGAGACATCTTCGGATCTTTGTGGTGGTGATCCGGAAGCTTGATCGGTGTTTCGGCAAGTTGCGAAACGGAATCGGTGAGTGGATTTTGGTTTTCGGCTTTGAAACCAATGTTTTGAAGGTTTGGGAGCTTAGTTTAAGTCTAAACAACTTTGCTAAGTTCAAGAGTAAGTTTTCGGGAAAACTCTTTTGTTGATGAACCATGAGTTGGTTGAATGCAATGTGTTTGGTTTGCATGTTTTAAATTCTGTTTTGAAAGCATATTTTAGCATGTTTATTTGCTGATTTTATAAGCCATGTGTTGAAGGATGCTCAAGGTAAGAGATCCTTGTTTTGAACATTTGATAAAATGTGGTTTTGTTACATAATGGTGCATGATGATTAATGGCTTTGTTAAATGCTTTAAAACAGTGGATTTTGGTTGTTTAAAGATGCATATTGGCAAGTGTTGTCTTGAGAATGGTTAAGAACACTATGGTGGTTAAAAGTCCATAGGTGGTTCTTGTGTTAAGAACAACATGGTGGTTAAAAGTCCATGGTTGGTTCTTGTGTTAAGGCCACAAAGGTGGTTAAAAGTCCTTGTGTGAGCCTTGTGTATTGTAAGGTCACAAAGGTGGTTAAAAGTCCTTGTGTGGACCTTGTGTATTTTAAGAACAGCATGGTGGTTAAAAGTCCATGGGTGATTCTTGTGTTAAGGTCACAAAGGTGGTTAAAAGTCCTTGTGTGGACCTTGTGGATTGTAAGAACACCATGGTGGTTAAAAGTCCATGGGTGATTCTTGTGCTAAGGACACAATGGTGGTTAAAAGTCCATGTGTGGTCCTTGTGAATTGTAAGATCATAATGGTGGTTAAAAGTCCATGTGTGGATCTTGTGTTGATTGTATTTTGAGACGGAAAAAGATTATGATCATCACTTGTGGCCAATATGACATGATAATGAATTTGAAGCATGAAATGCTTGTTTTAGATGCTTATGTGCATGTATAAATGTTGTTTGAACTAAGGTTTTTAAAGGTGTTTTATAAATGCGTTATTGAGTTGTTTTAAATGAGCATTCCTCACTAAGCTATTTGCTTACGCTCTCTTTTTTCTTAAACCAATAATGCAGAGCATTAAAGTGCTTGAGGGGCAGCAAGAGGTCAAGAATCCAAGTGAAGAACTAAGCTCATGGATGGTGAATGTTTTCTTACCTCTATTAGCTTTTGGGCATTTGGCAATGGGGAACCTATGTTGTTGTTTTTGGGAGATGATTTGGACTCCCTAGTTTGGTTTTATGTTGTTTTTGATGATGGAACACGTAATTGGCCTTTGTGAAGTTGGTTTGGTATTATGGTGCTTGAATGGTTTTCTACATAAGATGCATGCCTTTAGAATTGGGGATTTGCTTAATTGATGCCATGTTTGAGAATGGTTGATGCTATTATGTTCTTTGTGCATGTAATGACTTGCTGGTATAATTTGGTTGCCTTTGGAGCATGTTTGATGGGTCAATTGTATGATAAACCAGCAAAATTTCTGCAATCTGGGCAGGCCGTATCGGAACGGGTGCTACTGTTTCGGAATGGGGGCCTGAAATGGCCTAGGCGTTTCGAAACGGGAGGAACCGTTCCGGAACAAAAATGCTACTGCCAAGCCCTGTATTGAAACGTGTTTCGGAACGGTCCCGCGTTTCGGAACAGGTCCTCCCTGTTTCGGAACACCCGACCGTTGGGCACTGAAATTGTTGGTTAAATGTTTTGAAATCTTTGCATTTTGGTCCTGAATCTTGTTTATGCAATTGAATGAGTTCGAGATGTCCGTTTGAGTTGAAATTTGGTAGAGAAGCCTGAAACATGATTAATTTCATAATGGTAACACAAAATGGGTTAAGTCCTTATGATTTCCAGAATTTACATTTTGGTCCCTAAATTCATGTTTTGTGCAAATAAGTCCCTGAATGTCATCCGAACGCGCTGATCTTTGAGTATGCTGATTGTATGATCATATCTAGGGTTAATGTGCATTTAGTCAAAGGAAAAAAAAGGGTCAATAATCAAGGATGACTTTCGAGTTGACTTTGGTTTTCCCCGTGTAAACTTCTTAATTCGGTTCAACCGTCTGGGCCGGGTTAAAGGGGGTTACATTTGGTGGTATCAGAGCTGAGTTCTCGAGTAATTGGGAACTGATGAATGGGTGTTATGTGCTTAAATGCTTTGTATGCTTGTTGAGTGAAAGCATGTTGTGTGAGATGTAAGCATGTTACAATTGTGGTGTATGTTGTGGTGAAAGCATGTTAGGGGGACCCATTGCCAAATCAAAGCTAATGTAATGATTTGTTTTAAGTGGAAATGAGCTTGAGTACTTGGAATTCTTACCTTGCTGAGCCTGACTTTGTTTGTTGCATTATGATTGCATTGTTAGTGAATGGCACCTCGTAGAGAATTGAGGGTTAATACGCGAGCTATGGCTCATAATGAGAATGAGGAGAATGTAGAAAATGTGGTGGATTTACTTCCTCCGCCTGGCGGTGGTGGTGCTGAGGGTGAAGGAGCTGCAGTTGGAGCTGGTGCTAGGGGCGCTGGACCTGAAGCTGGTCAGGGGCAAGCTGTTCCTGACATGACAATGCTGGTACAAGCCATTGCTGGAGCTTTTCGAGCTGCGGTAGCTGGAGCTCAAGGAGCTGGGCATCAGGGAGATGCTGGAGTTAGACTACCTTTGGAACGTTTGCGCAGTCTGGGAGGGACTGAGCTCAGGGGTTTGTCTGCTGAAGGTTCGGAGTCTTGGTTGGAAAGTACCAAGAGAATCTTGGGTCAAATGAATTGGACTGATGTGCAGAAGCTGGGATGTGTGGTATCATTGTTGCAAGATGATGCGTACACGTGGTGGACAACCACTATCTCTGGGATGGCGGATGCCGATGTGACTTGGACGTTCTTTCAGAACGCGTTCAAGAGGAGATATCTGGGTGTGAGGTACCTAGATGAAAAGAAGAGGGAATTCATGTCTCTTACCCAAGGGAGCATGTCTGTAGCTGAGTACGAAGTTCAGTTTGTCCGACTCAGTCAGTACGCACCTGAGCTTGTTCCGGATGAGCGGGAGAGGTGTGAAAGGTTCCGTTATGGTTTGGTGACGGAAGTAAAGACGTATATGCTGGCTACTGAGTATAATGATTTTGATGTGCTGGTTGGCTGAGCAAAGGACATTGAGATGAACTTGGGTTTATCTTCTAAAAGTGATGGTTCTGGTGCCGGTAAGCGAGTTGCTGAGTATAGTTCCGGTGGTGGACGGAACAAGAGGGGACGTGATCAGAGGTATCACTCTTCAGCTAAGCGAGGTGGTGGTGCGCCTGCTCAGGGAGGCAAGGCAAGAGCTGATCCGAACGCATGTTGGACATGTGGATCGCGTGGCCATATGAAGCGTGACTGTCCTCGAGCTGTGAGGGAGGTACAAGCTCCTATTGTGGCGGCTGGTAATTCGTGCTGGAACTATGGATCTACGGATCACATGAGGAGGGAGTGTCCTATGTTGGCTGGTGGCCAAGGGCGTGCTCCTGTAGTTGTTGCACCACAGAGAGGTCGTGGGCGCGGCCGTGGTAACTTCCAGCGTAGGGAGGATGGTGGACGTAATGTGGCCCATGTTGTAGCTGTTCAGCCTGAGGGTGGCGGCCAGGCTAGAGTGTATGCTCAGAGGGAAGGGAGGAATGACACGGATGTGATCGCATGTACTTTTACTTTACAATCCTTGTCATTACTTTCCTTGATTGATTCTGGATCTACACATTCATACATATTGCGTGAGCATGCTGAATTGCTTGGTTTGCCTGTTGAGTCTTTGGATGTTGGTATGCGTGTCACTAGTTCTTTTGGTGAGACTGTTGTGACTCGAAAGCTTTATAGAAGATGTCCTTTGGTTGTGCAAGATCATGTTTTTCCTGTTGATCTTATGGAGTTGCCTTTCTATGGTTTTGATGTAATCCTTGGTATGGATTGGCTTGTTGAGCATCGTGTTGTAGTGGATTGTGAGAATAAGCGAGTTTCGTTGAAGCTTGCGGATGACTATGAGGTAGTTGTGGTTGGTGAGAATGTGAAGTTTCTTGCCAATGTGGTGTCTACATTGGAGGCGAGCCGGATGCTGAGGCAAGGTTGTGAAGCTTACCTAGCTTTTGTGATGAATCCTAGTTCTAAGGAGTTGCGTGTGCAAGATATCAGGACTGTGCGTGAGTTCCCTGGTGTGTTTCCTGAGGAGTTGCCTGGATTGCCTCTTAATCGCGAAGTGGAGTTTGGGATTGAGCTGTATGAGAACACAACTCCAGTGTCCATTACCCCTTATAGAATGGCACCTAAAGAGTTGAAGGAGCTGAAGACGCAATTGCAGGAGTTGCTTGATCGTGGTTTCATTCGGCCGAGTGTGTCACTTTGGGGTGCACCGGTCTTGTTTGTGAAGAAGAAGGATGGCACTATGAGAATGTGCATTGATTATCGTCAGCTTAACAAGTTGACTATCAAGAATCGGTGTCCATTGCCGAGAATTGATGATCTTTTTGATCAATTTCGGGGAGCAGCTGTGTTCTCTAAGATTGACTTGAGGTCAGGGTATTACCAGTTGAAGGTGAAGGATGTGGATGTGCCAAAGACAGCTTTCAGGACGAGGTATGGGCATTATGAGTTCCTTGTGATGCCGTTTGGTTTGACAAATGCTCCTGCAGCTTTCATGGACATGATGAATCGTGTATTTCATGAATACCTGGATAAGTTTGTTGTGGTGTTCATTGATGATATCCTCGTATACTCGCGTACTGAGGAGGAGCATGAAGAGCATTTGAGAATTGTGTTGCAAGCTTTGTTGGAGAATCAGCTGTATGCCAAGCTGAGCAAGTGTGAGTTCTGGCTTAGGGAAGTGGTGTTTCTTGGTCATGTGGTTTCTGCTGAAGGGATTCGTGTTGATCCTCAGAAGATTGAGGTGGTGATGAATTGGAAGGTTCCTAAGTCTGTTCATGAAGTCCGTAGTTTCCTTGGTTTGGCGGGATACTACCGGAGGTTTGTGGATGGGTTTTCAAAGATTGCTGCACCCTTGACGAAGTTGTTGCAGAAGGATGTTAAGTATGAGTGGACGGAAGCGAGACAGCAGGCTTTTGAGAAGCTTAAGGAAGCTTTGACGCAAGCTCCTATCTTGGTTCAACCTGAATCAGGGAAAGAGTTTATGGTGTATAGTGATGCGTCCTATGTTGGTTTGGGATGTGTGTTGATGCAAGAGGGTAAGGTGGTGGCTTATGCATCACGACAGTTGAAGGTGCATGAGCGCAATTATCCTACGCATGACATTGAGTTGGCTGCAGTGGTTTTTGCTTTGAAGATCTGGAGACATTATTTGTATGGTGAGAAGTGTACTGTGTACACGGATCACAAGAGTTTGAAGTATCTGATGTCTCAGAAGGAGTTGAATCTTAGGCAGCGACGTTGGTTGGAGTTGCTCAAGGATTATGATTTGACGATTGAGTATCACCCGGGTAAAGCTATTGTTGTAGCGGATGCCTTGAGTAGGAAGGTAGCTGTTGTGTTGAGGGCTATGTTTGCCAGTTTGAGTATTTCGCGTGATGGTGGTCTTGTGGCTGAGTTGCAAGTGAAACCCTCTTTGGTTCAGCTGATCAAGGAAAAACAGTTGTTGGATGATTCCTTGGTACCTCATGTTCAGGATATTGCGGAGGATAGGCCTTCGGATTTTTGTTTTAATGATGATGGAGTGTTGTGTTTTGGGAGTCGGATAGTAGTGCCCAATGATGCTGAGTTGAGGCGTGCTATTCTGACTGAAGGTCATAGTAGTCCTTTTGCTATGCATCCTGGTAGTACTAGGATGTATCGTGATCTTCGTGAGGAGTACTATTGGGTGGGTTTAAAGAAAGATGTTGCTGAGTTTGTGAGCAAGTGCTAGGTGTGTCAGCGAGTTAAGGCTGAGCATCAGTTTCCTTCAGGATTGTTGCAACCGTTGAAGATTCCAGAATGGAAGTGGGAAAGGATTACCATGGATTTTGTATCTGGTTTGCCTTTGTCGCCATCGAAGAAGAATTCGGTGTGGGTGATTGTGGATCGCTTGACGAAGTGTGCGCATTTCTTGCCTGTGCATACTACGTACTCTTTGGATAAGCTTGCGGAGTTGTACATTGCTGAGGTTGTGCGGCTGCATGGTGTGCCTAAGTCGATTGTGTCGGATAGGGATCCGAGGTTTATATCGCGTTTCTGGCAGTGTTTGCATCAGGCTTTGGGTACACGGTTGAATTTCAGTACATCTTATCATCCTCAGTCGGATGGTCAGTCCGAGCGTGTTATCCTGGTTTTGGAGGATATGTTGAGGTGCTGCGTGATTGAGTTTCAGGGATCTTGGGAGAAACATTTTCCTTTGGTGGAGTTTGCCTATAATAATAGTTATCAGGCAAGTATTCAAATGGCACCTTATGAAGCTTTGTACGGGAGGAAGTGTAGGACTCCTCTTTGTTGGGCTGAAACGGGTCAGAAGTTGGTTTCGATGCCAGCTTTGTTGAAAGGAACCACCGAGAAGGTGAAGCTCATTTGTGAGCGCTTGAAGGCAGCTTCTGATCGGCAAAAGTCTTACGCGGATCTGAAGCGTAAGGAGATTGAGTATACGGTGGGTGACCGTGTGTTTTTGAAGGTTTCGCCTTGGAAAAAGGTGATGAGGTTTGACCGAAAGGGTAAGTTGAGCCCTAGGTTCATTGGACCATACGAGGTGGTTGAGCGTGTGGGTCCTGTTGCGTACAAGTTGAGGTTACCTCAAGAGTTGGAAAAGATTCATGATGTGTTTCATGTTTCTATGCTTCGGAAGTATAGATCGGATCCTTCACATGTGATGCCTGTGGAAGAAGTGGAATTGAATCCGGATTTGACCTATGATGAGGAACCGGTGAAGATTCTGGATTCGGATAGTAAAGTTCTTCGAGGCAAGACCATTGAGTTGGTAAAGGTGTTGTGGAAGCATCATGGTGTTGAAGAAGCCACGTGGGAACGGAAGGATGACATGCTGAAGCAGTTTCCGTACCTCTTTCCTTCAGGTAAATTTCGAGGACGAAATTTCTTAAGGGGGGAGAGTTGTAACACCCCAATTTTGGGCTTAGAAGTTTTGGGTTTGGACCGGGCCGGTCGGGTTGCGGTTCGAATATAAAAGGGTGAATTTAGGAAAGACTAGTTCGGGTTGCATTAAAAACATGGAAAAATGTCTTAAAATCCTCTTTTAGTATATATAAAAGGATGGTGAAATCAATTTTACAAAATGAGGTTTGGAAGAGTGACATTTTGGGTTAGTGACCAAAATGAAAATTTTGAAAACTGGGTGACTGTTTTAAAAAGGATTTAAACTTTGAATCTTTAAGGAGCTATTTACCCAAAGGAGTTTATCCAGATTTTTCTGAATATTAATCAATTTAATTAATGGTTTTTAATTAGGTGCAAAAGGAGGGAAAAGATATTTTGGCATTTTAACTAACTTTTCTCTAAATTTCCATTTTCTTTTCTCTCAACTTTTCTCTCAACCCAAACACATTTCTCCAGCAAAATTTCCTCTGATTTTGACAACTAAAGATGAGATTTCAATCCTCATTTGATCTCTAATCATTTCTTTAACAAAACCTTAGCATTTGCTTATTGGTTTTTCAAGATTCTTGGTTCCAAAAAGGGAGAAACTCAAGTTTAGAGGTATGAACGTCCTTCTCCTCTAAATTCTCAGTTCTTTACTAAAATTCCCAAGTTCTCAATCCTTGATTTGTGTTTTATAAAAGGGTTTACAATTGTGTTCTTGATCTTGGCTTTAAAATGCAAGATTTGCTTTAATTTTGATGAAATTCGTATGATCTGATTGGGCATTGTTTTGAGATGTCATTTTGATGTAAAATGGATGTTTAATTGATGAGAAATTAAGGTTTTATCAATGCAATCCCGTATAGGTTAATTTTCCTAAGTTTTGCTTGAGTTTTTGGTTGTTTTTGGGATGATCTTGATTATCTGCTATAGCTGGAGGTATAAGGACGTGTTTAGATCCTTTTTGGATGTTAATTGAGGTTTAAGAATGTTTGGAATTGATGGATCTTGGCTGGGTACTGTTGTGGAGTTGTTTGCATGTGTTTTCGGTTGTGTTGGGTAGCCGAAATGTAGTGTGGATGAGAGCAGCGAGTTTAGGTGCTTTCATTGAAGATATTAATGCATGATGATGCATTAATCCTCTGCTTTGATGTGTTTAAAACAGGGGAGACATCTTCGGATCTTTGTGGTGGTGATCCGGAAGCTTGATCGGTGTTTCGGCAAGTTGCGAAACGGAATCGGTGAGTGGATTTTGGTTTTCGGCTTTGAAACCAATGTTTTGAAGGTTTGGGAGCTTAGTTTAAGTCTAAACAACTTTGCTAAGTTCAAGAGTAAGTTTTCGGGAAAACTCTTTTGTTGATGAACCATGAGTTGGTTGAATGCAATGTGTTTGGTTTGCATGTTTTAAATTCTGTTTTGAAAGCATATTTTAGCATGTTTATTTGCTGATTTTATAAGCCATGTGTTGAAGGATGCTCAAGGTAAGAGATCCTTGTTTTGAACATTTGATAAAATGTGGTTTTGTTACATAATGGTGCATGATGATTAATGGCTTTGTTAAATGCTTTAAAACAGTGGATTTTGGTTGTTTAAAGATGCATATTGGCAAGTGTTGTCTTGAGAATGGTTAAGAACACTATGGTGGTTAAAAGTCCATAGGTGGTTCTTGTGTTAAGAACAACATGGTGGTTAAAAGTCCATGGTTGGTTCTTGTGTTAAGGTCACAAAGGTGGTTAAAAGTCCTTGTGTGAGCCTTGCGTATTGTAAGGTCACAAAGGTGGTTAAAAGTCCTTGTGTTGACCTTGTGTATTTTAAGAACACCATGGTGGTTAAAAGTCCATGGGTGATTCTTGTGTTAAGGTCACAAAGGTGGTTAAAAGTCCTTGTGTGGACCTTGTGGATTGTAAGAACACCATGGTGGTTAAAAGTCCATGGGTGATTCTTGTGCTAAGGACACAATGGTGGTTAAAAGTCCATGTGTGGTCCTTGTGAATTGTAAGATCACAATGGTGGTTAAAAGTCCATGTCTGGATCTTGTGTTGATTGTATTTTGAGACGGAAAAAGATTATGATCATCACTTGTGGCCAATATGACATGATAATGAATTTGAGGCATGAAATGCTTGTTTTAGATGCTTATGTGCTTGTATAAATGTTGTTTGAACTAAGGTTTTTAAAGGTGTTTTATAAATGCGTTATTGAGTTGTTTTAAATGAGCATTCCTCACTAAGCTATTTGCTTATGCTCTCTTTTTTCTTAAACCAATAATGCAGAGCATTAAAGTGCTTGAAGGGGCATCAAGAGGTCAAGAATCCAAGTGAAGAACTAAGCTCATGGATGGTGAATGTTTTCTTACCTCTATTAGCTTTTGGGCATTTGGCAATGGGGAACCTATGTTGTTGTTTTTGGGAGATGATTTGGACTCCCTAGTTTGGTTTTATGTTGTTGTTGATGATGGAACACGTAATTGGCCTTTGTGAAGTTGGTTTGGTATTATGGTGCTTGAATGGTTTTCTACATAAGATGCATGCCTTTAGAATTGGGGATTTGCTTAATTGATGCCATGTTTGAGAATGGTTGATGCTATTATGTTCTTTGTGCATGTAATGACTTGCTGGTATAATTTGGTTGCCTTTGGAGCATGTTTGATGGGTCAATTGTATGATAAACCAGCAAAATTTCTGCAATCTGGGCAGGCCGTATCGGAACGGGTGCTACTGTTTCGGAACGGGGGCCTGAAATGGCCTAGGCGTTTCGAAACGGGAGGAATCGTTCCGGAACGAAAATGCTACCGCCAAGCCCTGTATCGAAACGTGTTTCGGAACGGTCCCGCGTTTCGGAACAGGTCCTCTCTGTTTCGGAACACCCGACCGTTGGGCACTGAAATTGTTGGTTAAATGTTTTGAAATCTTTGCATTTTGGTCCTGAATCTTGTTTATGCAATTGAATGAGTTCGAGATGTCCGTTTGAGTTGAAATTTGGCAGAGAAGCCTGAAACATGATTAATTTCATAATGGTAACACAAAAATGGGTTAAGTCCTTATGATTTCCAGAATTTACATTTTGGTCCTTAAATTCATGTTTTGTGCAAATAAGTCCCTGAATGTCTTCCGAACACGCTGATCTTTGAGTATGCTGATTGTATGATCATATCTAGGGTTAATGTGCATTTAGTCAAAGGAAAAAAAAGGGTCGATAATCAAGGTTGACTTTCGAGTTGACTTTGGTTTTCCCCGTGTAAACTTCTTAATTCGGTTCAACCGTCTGGGCCGGGTTAAGGGGGTTACAAATATACTATTTGTTCCAGTGTTGAATTTAGACTATTTTTTGGGTCAGATTCAAGTGGTAACAACAGTTCTTTATTGCATGATTAATATGTTGTTATGGAGGCTGTTACTGCAGTTGTTACAACATATTTATATTGCTATTATACATATATAAATCTGTATTAATTTGGACTGTGTAATGACATTTCTGTCCATGCAAACCAGCCTATAAATAGAGGTGCTACATGCAACATTAGCATGCATCAAACTCACAGTAAACACTCTCAAAGCTCTCTACTTTCCTCCATCGTCTGAAGTAGCAGTACCACCGTTGTGCACTTCGAAGTCGAGTGTACGATTCTTGGAGCGTCCGTGTTCACCTCGGGGGACATTCTGCCTATGAAGCGACTACACTATTCGAGGCAGATTTGTTTCTAAGGTAGTGGCCAACATACCACGACATGGTTCATCCCATTTTCATTTCTATTTTTAGTATTTCCAGTCAATGCTAATAAGCCATTTTTGCAGCCTTTTTTCACCATAAATTTAGAAACAAATCTCTCTTCGTTTCTGCAAAATGGCTTCCTCATCCGCACTGCTTAGCAAGCTCATTCCAGACCTCTCCAAGCTTGATGCGTTGGATGGTAGAAATTATTGAAGGTGGTCCAATGCATCCTAATTTTCTTCGAGCAGTTGGACCTTGACTATGTGCTGCTCACTGAACCACCATCCTTGGCTACCCCTACTATTGCTTTCCATGCCGATAACCAAAGGAAGAATGATGCTGCCACCGATGCTCTTGCTGTCGCCACCTTTGCCATGTATGAGAAGGACAACAAGACGGTTCGTGGCCATCTCCTAATTCACATGTCCAACAAACTATTTGACATGTACCTTAAGGAGAGGAGTGCAAAGGTTATATGGGATTCTTTGGATACAAAGTATGGCACCAATGACGCGTGGATCAAAAAGTACGTCGTGGGCGAGTGGTTGAAATTCCAGATGACCGATAACAAGCCCATCATGGACCAAGTCCATGACTACGAGAATCTTGTCTCGGACATCATCGCAAAAGGCATGCAGATGTGTGAGGTTCTCCAAGAAAATGTCCTGATCGAGAAGTTGCCAAAGTCCTGGTCCGATTATCGCAACTCCCTTAAGCACAAGAAAAGGGACATACCACTTCAGGAGCTAATCGGTCACATGAAAATCGAAGAGGCCTACCGTTTAAAAGATAAGGTTACTAACAACTTTAGTCACTTATCTTTTAAATCTAATTTAGTTGAGTCTAGTGGTGCTTCAGGGTCCAAAAAGCCCTTTAAGAAAGACCCCTAGAGCAAAAAGCCAAAACCATAGAAGACTACAAACTTCAAGAAATCAGTCAAGGCCAAGCAAGACGCGAAAACCATGAACTGCTACGTGTGCGGGCAAGCTAGTCACAAGGCGTACCAATGTCAGCACCGTTTGGACCGCCAGAACGAGACTAGACCACACATGCATGTGGCGGAGGACATGGATGATGATATCATTACCGCGGTGGTTTCAGAGGTCAACCTTGTAGAGAAGAACACCGAGTGGGTCGTGGACACTAGAACTTCTCGACATTTCTGTGCAAGGAAGGAGTTCTTCACTGAGTTCGAGGACGTGAAAAATGGTGAACATGTGTATATGGGAAACTCCAGCAGCTCTCAAGTGATGGGCAAAGGCAAGGTTTTACTCAAGCTGACTTCCGGTAAAACTTTGGCTCTTAACAATGTCCTATATGTGCCTGCCCTACGTAGAAATCTGATCAGTGGTGGCCTCTTAAATAAGGCAGGCGTTAAGTTAGTTTTTGAGGCAGATCAACTTGTACTTCCCCGTAATGGTGATTATGTCGGGAAAGGTTTTTTAAGCGAATGTTTATTTTTCATAGAAACTCAACTTAATGAAAATAAAGCTACCACTTCTGCTTATATTGTTGAGTATGTTGATATGTGGCATACTAGATTAGGACACGTAAATATTCAATCCTTAAAGAAAATGATGAATATGAATATTTTGCCTAAACTAGACATAACAAACTATAATAAATGTGAAGTTTGTGTAGAAGCTAAGCATGATAAACCTACCTTTAAAATTGTTTCTAAAAGAAAGACTGAACTGTTAGAACTTATACATACTGATCTAGCAGACTTTAGAAACACTGAAAGTAAAGGAGGAAAACACTACTACATAACTTTTGTAGATGACTTCTCTAGATATACAAAAGTTTATCTCCTAAGAACTAAAGATGAAGCTGAAAACTTCTTTCTTATTTATAAGGCAGAAGTTGAAAATCAGTTAGATAGGAGAATAAAACGTGTTAGGTCTTATAGAGGTGGTGAATATGGATCTAATTTTCTAAAAGTGGTTTGTGAGACGAATGTCATAATACATGAAACTTCAGCCCCCTATTTTCCTCAACAGAACGGTATAGCCGAGAGGAAAAACAGAACTTTAACAGAGAAGATGAACTCATTGTTGATAAGTTCTGGGTTGTCCGACAACATGTGGAGGGAAGCCATTCTATCGGCTAATCATATTTTAAACCGAGTACCTCATAAGAAAATTGATTATACCCCATACGAATTATGGAAAAGGGTATGCCCCAAATTTACAATACCTGAAAGTGTGGGGGTGTATGGCCAAAGTGGGGTTGCCAGACTTTAAGAAGTCCACCATTGGACCTAAGACCGTTGATGTAGTGTTTATAGGCTATGCTTCTAACAGTGCCTCATATAGATTCATGACTTTACAAGATTCTTCTATTTGTGAATCTAGGGATGTTGTTTTCTCTGAAGATATCTTTCCTCTCAAGAAACTAGATTTAGTGTTGAAACACAAATAGAAAACTTTCCAACTTCTTCTAGTGTGCCTGCTAGGTCTTCTTAAGAGATTGAATTTGAGCCTAGAAGAAGTAAGAGACAAAGAGTTGAAACCTCTTTTGGACCAGACTTCATAACTTCCTTTATTTCTGAGATAAATGATTTAGACACCCTTTCTGATCATATAGCTCAAGCTTATTTGTTAGATGAGGATCCTAAAACTTACGAAGAAGCTATACGATCTATTGATGCTAGTTTCTGGAAAAGCGCTATAAAAGATGAATTAGAATTAATAATGTCTAATTATACTTGGGAATTAGTTGGCTTGCCTAGAGGATTTAAAACCATCAGCAGTAAATGGGTCTTTCGAAAGAAACTTAGACCAGATGGTTCTATCCAGAGGTATAAGGCAAGGCTAGTAGTCAAAGGGTTCACTCAAAGGTTTGGTCAAGACTTCTTTGATACTTATTCTCCTATCACTAAAATCTCAATGATTCGTGCATTTTTTGCACTAGCCTTTATTCACAAGTTGCAAGTACATCAAATGGATGTAAAGATTGCATTTTTGAATGGGGATCCAGATAAGGAGATCTATATGGAGCAACCTCTTGGCTTCGAGGCGCCTGGTATGGAAGGCAAAGTTTGTAGACTTAAAAAGTCACTTTATGGCCTGAAGCAAGCTCTTAAACTGTGGTATGAGAAATTTCATAAAACTATCCTTAGTTTTGTTTTTGTTGTGAATGGTTCGGATGCATGCGTGTATTTGAGGATGTTTGGTACTGATTGTGTCATCATAAGTCTGTATGTTGACGACATGTTGATTTTCAGTACTAACATTGAGTCCATTAACAAAACAAAAAGTTTCTTGTCCACTAAGTTTGAGATGACTGACTTGGGAGAAGTCGATGTAATCTTAGGAGTCAAAGTAACCAAAACTGAAAAGGGATTTTCTTTAAGTCAGACACACTATATCGAGAAAGAGTTAAAGAAATTTGACA
The DNA here is from genome assembly GCA_958450335.1 of Hibiscus tridactylites. Lineage (NCBI taxonomy): Eukaryota > Viridiplantae > Streptophyta > Magnoliopsida > Malvales > Malvaceae > Hibiscus > Hibiscus tridactylites. The sequence continues at coordinate 74,308,897 of OY288269.1, read as the reverse complement.
GTTTTGATGTCATCCCTGTTCGAACTCCTTATGACTCTAGCATACATCTCTTTAAGAATAAAGGAAGTAGCGTTTCTCAAACGGAATATGCCAAAATAATTGGTAGTCTGATGTTCTTAATGAACTATACTCGGCCAGATATTGCCTATGCTATAAGCAGACTTAGTAAATATACTCACAACCCTAGTGGTGAGCATTGGGTTGCTCTTAGACGCTTACATAAGTACCTTAAGGGTACGATGGACTGGAGACTTGAGTTTGTTGGCTTTCCTGCTACATTAGAAGGATATGGTGATGCCAACTGGGTCTTTGATAGTGATGAAGTAAGCTCTACGAGTGGGTATGTATTTACTTTGGGAGGAGAAGAAATTTCTTGGAAGACTTCAAAACAGGCTTGTATTGCTCGCTCTACTATGGAGTCAGAGTTTATAGCTCTTGACTTAGCTGGGCAAGAAGTTGAGTGGCTAAGGAGTTTGTTAGCCGATATTCTGTTGTGGGGAAGTCCAACTCCTCCTGTTTCCTTGTTGTGTGATTCACAAGCTGTGATTTGTGTTGCCAAGAGACAAGTTTACAATGGTAAAAAGAGACACATTCGCATAAGACATGAATCTGTTAGACAGTTAATAAGAAATGGAGTACTCTCTTTAGAGTATGTGAAGTCAGAAAGAAACCCAGCAGATCCGCTTACTAAAGGGTTAAGTCGGAAGTTGGTCCTAGATTCGTCGAGGGGGGTGGGTTTAAAGCCCATTGGTTGAGTAATTCATGGTGGATACCCAACTTAGTTATCTAAGTTCAATATGGTTAAACGAAACCATGGAAAGACTCATAGTGTACATTTCTCACTACCTATCCCTATGACGAATAATGTACATGTCTAGGTTGAGTACTATTACTCTTAATAAATTCATAGCCCAGGTTCTGGGTGGTCTTTGTGAGAAAGACTTGATGAATTTACCGAATCATGGTTGAATACTTATTCTTAATAAGTTCATAACATAAGTCTTAATGTGTTGTCATATTGAGAAGGACAAGATGAACTTACTGCCAGAAAAGGTTGAGTTTCAAGAAACTCTTAATGAATTAAAAGTTTGAAATGTCCTATTGAGAAGGACATTTTGAATTCACCAATAACGAGGTTGAATATTTATTCTTAATGATTTCTTATCCCAAGATTGGGTGGTTCATTTTAAAATGAACTTGAAGAAATCACCATATCTATAAGAGGTTGAGCCATTACAAATGGTTCTTAATTATTTCATAGCCCGATTTCAGGGTGGTTTATATCGAGATAAACTTGATGAAATAACATATATAAGTGAGAAGGATTAGCCACCTTTTGTGAAAAATGTTGGGTCGTTTTTCTAATACACTTACTAGAATTCTGAGGTAAGATGGCCAAATATACACTTGTGTATACATATCTTAGACATCGAGAACTTCAGTGGATGAAGGAGTTAGTTGTGTGTTATGAGTTTACCCTATCTTAGAAAGTTCAAGACTAGTTTCACTTATATAAGAGAATGATCGCTCATCATCACTATGTACTAGTTCAAGGTACGTTCACTAGGGCTTAAGCAATAAATTCCGCTATTGCTCTTCTGAGGAGGTTTGTGTTTGAGATAAAGATGAATTCTTTCACATTAGTGGGGGGATGTTGGTAATGCTCCAAGTATTACAAAGGCTATATCCCACATTGGTTGGGAAAATAGTTTGTGAAGGGTATTTATACCCATGTTTCCCCCTCCCTTGTTGAGTGGGAAAGAACAAGGGAAGTTCTCGCGCGCCGCCGTTCGGCCGGCTCGAGCACGGGCTCGGGTAATTTGTTTAATTGGGTCCCTGTTTGATCTCTGATGTTTGTGATCTTTGAGAATGATGTTTGTGTGATCACAATTAGGACTAATGTGCATCTAGACAAGAGTAAAAGGAAAAAAAGGGTCGTTAATCAAGGTTGACTTTCGGGTTGACTTTGGTTTTCCCCGTGTGACTTTCTTAATTCGGGTCAACCGTCTAGGCCGGGTTAAGGGGGTTACATTTGGTGGTATCAGAGCTGAGTTTGCGAGTAATTGGGAATGAATGTATGCATGATTGAAGTATGTTTGGCTTGTATGCTTGTTGATTGAAAGCATGTTCAGTGGCTTGTGATGTTGATGCAATTGAGATGTATGTTGTGATGTTGCATGTTGAGGGTACCCATTGCCAAACAAAAGCTAAGGAAATGATGTTGATTTTGAATGAAATTGAGCTTGAATACTTGGATTGCTTACCTTGCTGGGCCTGACTTGTTTTATTTTGCATTGTGATTGCATGGTAAAAGTATGGCACCACGTAGAGAGTTAAGAGGTAGTGTGCGAGCTACGGCTCCCAATGAGAATGAGAATGAAGAGAATACGGGTAGTGCTGTGTTACCCCCTCCTCCGCCTGGTGGTGGTGGTGCTAGGGGTGAAAGAGCTGAAGCTGCAGCTGGTGCTGGAGCTGCTGGACCAGAGGTTGGTCAGGGGCAAGCTATGCCTGATATGTCTATGCTGGTACAAGCTATTGCGGGTGCTTTTCGAGCAGCAGTAGCTGGAGCTCAGGGAGCTGGGCATCAGGGAGATGCTGGTGTTAGACTACCTTTGGAGCGTCTGCGCAGTCTTGGTGGGACTGAGTTCAGAGGTATGTCTGCTGAAAGTTCGGAAGCTTGGCTGGAGAGTACCAAGCGTATCTTGGGTCAGATGAGCTGCACGGATGTGCAAAAGTTGGGCTGTGTTGTGTCCTTGCTGCAGGACGATGCGTATACGTGGTGGACGACCACTATAGCTGGGATGGCTGAAGCTGATGTTTCTTGGACATTCTTTCAGAATGCGTTCAAGAGGAGATATCTTGGAGTGAGATATCTGGATGAGAAAAAGCATGAATTCATGTCTCTTACCCAAGGGAGCATGAGTGTGGCTGAGTATGAAGTGCAGTTTGTGTGACTCAGTCAGTATGCACCGGAGCTGATACCTGATGAGCGAGAGAGGTGCGAAAGGTTCCGTTATGGTCTTGTGACGGAAGTAAAGATGTATGTGCTGGCCACTGAATATGATGATTTTGACGTGTTGGTGAGCCGATCCAAGGACATTGAAATGAACTTGGGTTTATCTGCGAAAGGTGCTGGAGCGAGTTCTAGCAAGAGAGCTGCTGAGTTTAGTTCCGGAGGTGGACGAAATAAGAGGGGACGTGATCAGAAGTATCAGTCCTCAGCCAAGAGAGGTGGTGGTGCACCTGCTAGAGGTGGTTTTGCTAGAGCTGATCCTAGTGCTTGTTGGATCTGTGGTTCGCGTGGTCACATGAAGCGTGACTGTCCTCGTGCTGTGAGGGAGGTGCAAGCTCTTGTTGCGGCAGCTGGTGGTCATGGATGTTGGAACTGTGGTTCTGTTAACCATCTGAGGCGAGATTGTCCGAGGTTGGCTGGTGGCCAAGATCGTGCTCCTGTTGTTGCACCGCAGAGAGGTCGTGGGCGCGGCCGTGGTAATTTCCAGAGGCGAGAGGAAGGTGGCCGAGGAGTAGCCCATGTTGTGGCTATTCAGCCTGAGGGTGGAGGCCAAGCGAGGGTGTATGCTCAGCGCGAGGGAAGGAATGATGCTGATGTGATTGCAGGTACCTTTACTTTGCAATCCTTGTCATTGCTTTCTTTGATTGATTCTGGATCTACGCATTCATACATTTTGCGTGAGCATGCTGAATTGCTTGGTTTGCCTGTTGAGTCTTTGGATGTTGGAGTTCGTGTCACTAGTTCTTTTGGTGAAACTGTTGTGACTCGAAAGCTTTATAGAAGGTGTCCTTTGGTTGTTCAAGAACATGTCTTTCATGTTGATCTTATGGAGTTGCCCTTTTTATGGTTTTGATGTGATCCTTGGTATGGATTGGCTTGCTGAGCATCGTGCTGTTGTGGATTGTGAGAATAAGCGGGTTTCGCTTAAGCTTGCGGATGATTATGAAGTTGTTGTGGTTGGTGAGAATGTGAAGTTTCTTGCCAATGTGGTGTCTACCTTGGAGGCGAGTAGGATGCTGAGGCAAGGTTGCGAAGCTTACCTAGCTTTTGTGATGAATCCTAGCTCTAAGGAGTTGAGGGTGCAAGATATCAAGGTTGTGAAGGAGTTTCCTGGTGTTTTTCCTGAGGAGTTGCCTAGTTTACCTCCTAATCGCGAGGTGGAGTTTGGAATTGAGCTGTATGAGAATACAACTCCTGTGTCCATTTCTCCCTATAGAATGGCACCTAAGGAGCTGAAGACGCAATTGCAAGAGCTGCTTGATCGTGGTTTCATCCGACCGAGTGTGTCGCCTTGGGGTGCTCCTGTCTTGTTTGTAAAGAAGAAAGATGGCACTATGAGGATGTGCATTGATTACCGTCAGCTGAACAAGTTGACTATCAAGAATCGGTATCCTTTGCCGAGGATTGATGATCTCTTTGATCAATTTCGGGGAGCTGCTGTGTTCTCTAAGATTGACTTGAGGTCAGGGTATTATCAGTTGAAGGTGAAAGATGTGGATGTGCCTAAGACAGCTTTCAGGACAAGGTATGGGCATTATGAGTTCCTTGTGATGCCGTTTGGTTTGACAAATGCTCCTGCTGCTTTCATGGACATGATGAATCGTGTTTTTCATGAATACCTGGACAAGTTCGTTGTGGTGTTCATTGATGATATCCTCGTGTACTCGCGTACTGAGGAGGAGCACGAAGAGCATTTGAGGATTGTTTTGCAAGCTTTGTTGGAGAATCAGCTTTATGCTAAGCTGAGCAAGTGTGAGTTCTGGCTTAAGGAGGTGGTGTTTCTTGGGCATGTGGTCTCAGCTGAGGGGATTCGTGTTGATCCTCAGAAGATTGAAGCGGTGATGAATTGGAAAGTTCCTAAGTCTGTTCATGAGGTCCGTAGTTTCCTTGGTTTGGCGGGATACTACCGGAGGTTTGTGGATGGTTTTTCCAAGATTTCTGCTCCTTTGACGAAGCTGTTGCAGAAGGATGTTAAGTATGAGTGGAGGAAGCTAGGCAGCAAGCTTTTGAGAAGCTGAAGGCGGCTTTGACGCAAGCTCCTATCTTGATTCAGCCTGAATCAGGGAAAGATTTTGTGGTCTATAGTGATGCATCCTATGTTGGTTTGGGGTGTGTGCTGATGCAAGAGGGTAAGGTTGTGGCTTATGCGTCGCGGCAGTTGAAGGTGCATGAGCGCAACTATCCTACGCATGACATTGAGCTGGCTGCAGTGGTGTTTGCTCTGAAGGTCTGGAGACATTATCTGTATGGTGAGAAGTGTACTGTGTACACGGATCACAAGAGTTTGAGGTATCTGATGTCTCAGAAGGAGTTGAATCTTAGGCAGCGACGTTGGTTGGAGTTGCTCAAGGATTATGATCTGACGATTGAGTATCATCCTGGTAAAGCTAATGTTGTTGCTGATGCCTTGAGTAGGAAGGTAGCTGTTGAGCTGAGGGCTATGTTTGCTAGCTTGAGCATATCGCGAGATGGTGGTCTTGTTGCTGAGTTGCAAGTGAAACCATCTTTGGTTCAGTTGATCAAGGAAAAGCAGTTGTTGAATGATTCCTTGGTGTCTCATGTTCAGGATATCGCGGAGGGTAGACCTTCGGATTTCTGCTTTAATGAGGATGGTGTGCTGTGTTTTGGTAGTCGGATAGTAGTGCCTGCTGATGCTGAGTTGAGGCGTGCTATTCTGACTGAAGGTCATAGTAGTCCTTTTGCTATACACCCTGGTAGTACTAAGATGTATCGTGATCTTCGTGATGAGTACTATTGGGTGGGTTTGAAGAAGGATGTTGCAGAGTTTGTGAGCAAGTGTTTGGTGTGTCAGCGAGTTAAGGCTGAACATCAGGTTCCTTCTAGTTTGTTGCAACCGTTGAAAATCCCTGAATGGAAGTGGGAGAGGGTTACCATGGATTTTGTATCTGGTTTGCCTTTGTCTCCATCGAAGAAGAATTCTGTTTGGGTGATTGTGGATCGCTTGACGAAGTGTGCGCATTTCTTGCCTGTGCATACTACGTTTTCTTTGGATAAGCTGGCAGAGCTGTACATTGCTGAGATAGTGAGGTTGCATGGTGTGCCTAAGTCGATTGTGTTGAATAGGGATACGAGGTTCACATCGCGTTTCTGGCAGTGTTTGCATCAAGCTCTGGGTACAAGGTTGCATTTCAGTACATCCTATCATCCTCAGTCGGATGGTCAGTCTGAGCGGGTTATCCAGATTTTGGAGGATATGTTGAGATGCTGCGTGATTGAGTTCCAAGGTTCTTGGGAGAAGCATCTGCCTTTGGTTGAGTTCGCTTATAACAATAGTTATCAGGCGAGTATACAGATGGCACCTTATGAGGCTCTGTATGGGAGGAAGTGTAGGACTCCTCTTTGTTGGGCTGAAACTGTTCAAAAGTTGGTTTCGATGCCTGCTTTGTTGAAAGGGACCACCGAGAAGGTGAAGCTCATTTGTGAGAGGTTGAAGGCTGCCTCTGATCGGCAAAAATCTTACGCGAATTTGAAGCGTAAGGAGATAGAGTATGCGGTGGGTGACCGTGTGTTCTTGAAGGTTTCGCCTTGGAAGAAGGTGATGAGGTTTGGCCGGAAGGGTAAGTTGAGCCCTCGGTACATTGGACCATATGAGGTGGTTGAGCGTGTGGGTCCTGTTGCGTATCGGTTGAGGTTACCTCAAGAGTTGGAGAAGATTCATGATGTGTTCCGTGTTTCTATGCTCCGGAAGTATAGATCTGATCCCTCGCATGTGATGCCTGTGGAGGAAGTGGTTTTGAATCCGGATTTGACCTATGATGAGGAACCGGTGAAGGTTCTGGATTCGGATAGCAAGGTTCTTCGTGGCAAGACCATTGAGTTGGTGAAGGTGCTGTGGAAGCATCGAGGTGTTGAGGAAGCCACGTGGGAGCGGAAGGAAGACATGTTGAAGTAGTTTCCTTATCTCTTTCCTTCAGGTAAATTTCGGGGACGAAATTTCTTAAGGGGGGGAGAGTTGTAACGCCCCGGTTTTGGGCTTAGGAGTTTTGGGCGTTGACCGGTTGGTCAAAGTGCTGTTCGAATCTAAAGAGGTGAATTTAGGAAAGCCTAGTTCGGGTTGCATTAAAAATATGGAAAAATGTTCTAAAATCATCTTTTAATATAATTAAGTGAACTGTGAAATCAATTTTGGAAAATGAGTTTTGGAAGTGTGACATTTTGGCTAGTGACCAAAATGTAATTTTCGCAAGTTTGGTGGCTGATTTGTAAAGGGTTGAAACTTTGAATCTTTAAGGAGCTATTAATCCAAAAGTGGTTTCTCCAGATTTTTCTAAGATATTATAAGCTATTTTCTGATTTTAAAGATATCAAAAAGGAGGGAAAAGCTTATTTGGCAATTTTCTCAACTAACTTCTCAATTTTCTTTCTCTCATTTTCTCTCAACCCAAACACTACATTTCCAGAGATTTATTTCTGATTTTCTCACCTAAATCTCTCCTTTCAACTCTCTTTTGATTCCTAATCAACATATCTTCAAAACCTCTTCAATTGCTTCTTGATTCATCAAGGTTTTTCATTCCAAAAAGTGGAGAAACACAAGTTTGGAGGTAAGAACGTCCTTCTCCTCTAAACTATCAGTTCTTTACTGAAATTCCTAAGTTTTCAATCCTAAATTGATGTTTAATTAAAGGCTTTTAAGTTGATTTATGGATATTGGCTTATTATGCAAGATTTTGATGATTTTTGATGATTTTCGTTAGATCTGAGTAATCTGTGTTTTGAGAGGTGTTTTTGATGTTAAATGATCTCTAAATTGATAAGGAATTGAGTCTTGATTGATGCAATCCCGGATAGGTTGAGTTTCCTAAGTTTAGCTTGTGTTTCAAGGTAGTTTTTGAGGTGATCTTGGTGATCTGATATTGCTGGAGGTATAAGGATGTTAATAGGATGTTTTTAGATGTTTTTTGATGTTAATGGAAGTGAGGTTTTGCTGGTTTATGGCTGGGCTTTGTTTAGAAGTGGTTTGGATGCATTTTCGGTTGTGTTTGGTGGCCGAAAATGGAGGTTGGATGAGAGCAGCGAGTTTAGGTGCTTTCATTGAAGCAATTAATGCATGATGATGCATTAATCCTCTGCTTTGATGTGTTGAAACAGGGGAGGCATCTTTGGATCCAAGGATTGTTGATCCGGAAGCTTGATTTGGTGCTTTGGCTTGAAGCAAAGTGGAAATCGGTGAGTGCATTTGTGGAAATTTAATTTTCAGCTTTAAAACCAAGGTTTGAAGGTTTTGGGAGCTTAGTTTAAGTCTAAACAACTTTGCTAAGCTCAAGTGTAAGTTTTCGGATTTTCTCTCTAGTGGTGGCCATGACTTTGATGTGTTGCAAAATGATGATTTGCATGTTTTAATTACTGTTTTGAAAGCATGTTTTAGCATGAATTTTGCTGATGATGTAAGCCATATGTTGGAGGTAACTCTAGGTAGGAGTACCTTGTTTTTATACATTGGAATAATGTGGTTTGATGCTTTGAAATGCATGATGAAAATGGCTTGGTTTAATGCTTTAAAACAGTGGATTAAATGATGAATATGATGTATATTGGCAAGTGATGTTTTGAAAAGATTAAGGTCACTAAGGTGGTTAAAAGTCCTTGAGTGAGCCTTGTTACTTAAGATCATCAAGGTGGTTAAAAGTCATTGGATGAGTCTTGTTGCGGACACTAAGGTGGTTAAAAGTCCTTAGGTGATCCTTCCATGGTGTTTAAAAGTCCATGGGGCCATGGTGTTTAAAAGTCCATGGGGCCAAGGTGTTTAAAAGTCCTTGGGGCCAAGGTGTTTAAAAGTCCTTGGGGTGATTCAAGCATTGGACACAAAGGTGGTTAAAAGTCCTTGTGTGGTCCTTATTCATGGTGTTTAAAAGTCCATGGCCAAGGTGTTTAAAAGTCCTTGGGGCCAAGGTGTTTAAAAGTCCTTGGGAAGTTGTTAAACTTGTTTTATGAAATGGAATTTGTCACTTGAGCCAATATGACATGTTAAGTATATTGTGAAGCATGAGATGCTTGTTTTAATGATTATGTTGAAGCATGAGATTGCTTGTTTTAAGTATGCTTTTGAGCATGTGCAAAGGTTGATTTAAAGCATGTTTTGTAAATGTTTTGAATTGCATTATTGAATGGTTTTAATGAGCATGCCTCACTAAGCTTTTGCTTACGCTCTCTACGTTTTCTTAATTCAATAATGCAGAGCATTAGAGTACCTTGAGGGGCAGCAAGAAAGGGCAAGCAATAAAGTTCAAGTAAAGCTCAATGTATGGAAGGTTTTTGTTAAACATTTAGCTTTTGGGTGATTTGGCAATGGGGGACCAATGTGTATGTTTTGGGAGGTGTTTGAGACTCCCTAAGTATGTTGAATGTTGTTTTGAATGCTGGTTTTTGGATTGGATCATTGCATGCTTGTTTTGGAAGTTTGATGCTTGAGTAGCTAGCTTGTGTAGGAAGCATGCCTATAGAATTGGGGCTTTTTGCATATGATGTTGAATTGTTGATTTGTTGATTCCTATAAGTCATATATATGTTGAATTGCATGCTGGTAAAGTTTGGTGACATTTGGAGCATGTTTGAATGATCAATTGCATGTTTTGGTATGCTTGATTGCTGCAATCTGTGCAGGCGTTTCAGAACAGTGTGCACCGTTTCGGAACGGGTGCCTTACATGAACCCAGGCATCCGAAACGGTATGCACCGTTTCAAAACGGTTTGGTCTCTGCCAAGGCCGTGTTTCGGAACGGGGTCTATCGGTTTTGAAACGGCCCGTGTTTCGGAACGGGGTCGATCGGTTTCGGAACGGCCGACCGTTGGGGGCTGACATTGGCAGTTATATGTTTTGAATTGTTTACGTTTTGGTCCTGAATCTTGTTTGTTCAATTGCATGAGCTTGGGAAGTCCTTTTGAGCTGGAATTTCACAGAGAAGCATGAAACCTGATTAATTTCAAGTTGGTAACTTTAATTTGGGTTAAGTCCTTTTAATTATCAGAAATTACAATTTGGTCCCTAAAGTTGTAATTTGTTTAATTGGGTCCCTGTTTGATCTCTGATGTTTGTGATCTTTGAGAATGATGTTTGTGTGATCACAATTAGGACTAATGTGCATCTAGACAAGAGTAAAAGGAAAAAAAAGGGTCGTTAATCAAGGTTGACTTTTGGGTTGACTTTGGTTTTCCCCGTGTGACTTTCTTAATTCGGGTCAACCGTCTAGGCCGGGTTAAGGGGGTTACAGAGCCACCCAAGTTGGAACTGAAATCGTTACCAGATCACCTCTACCTTTCCTCGGCATCAAAGGAGACAAGAGCAACAAAGCCTAAGCACTATTGGGGTGCTAAATTCGACCAAAGGTTCTCGAGACCTAAAACAAATAGGTACTTTGGCTTTCTAAGATGGTTATTCAAAGCCATCATGGGAAAATATTCTCTTTTATTGTGCAATAGAGGGTTCGACGTACTCAAAGGTAAGAAATTCTTTGGCTTTCTACATTGGTTACTCAAACAAAAGATTGTCACGGCCTACCATCCACCAACCAAGGGACAAGGGCTGAAGTACTAATGGGAAGGAAATTAGATTAAATCCAAGGAGACCATTCTCCTTGCGGATATTCAGTAATGTTTTGCTAACCCAGTCTGAACATTGTAAATGGTTTTGGGGAGTTATTTTATTTTTAGTACTTAGGTATCTCAATTTTAAATTTTTAGTTTTCCGATTTATTTCTTTTTTTTTGTTTTGAAAGGTTTGTTTGATTTTTAGCAGGGGAAATTATGCCAAGGGACCATGCCGATTTCTGATGCCAAGACATTCAAGGTTGAATAGACAACGCAATTGCCAGCCAGTTTAGTGGCAATACTTCCTCGGATGTATCAATGCCAGGAGATCATTCTCCAGAAGTTAGAGAAGGCCGAGGAGCAGAACTTGATGCTCTGGCAGTATGTTAAGGCGAGGGACCATGCCATGAAGAAAATACTCGAAGGCACAATCGCTCATACACTGTCAACAATCCATGAGTTCCATGGCGACCTCCTTGCCAAAGATTCCATGTCAGCTATTCCCTAGAAACCAAAGCTAATCTGTCGCAACACCTATCACGCTGGCACAATCTGATGCCATTGACGCCCTTGTCGTGTCAGATTCGTCAATATTGTGGAGGAATTTGGATCTTCCACTGCTGCCACCAAACATGTCATGATGAGATCTAAGCTAAAGGCTCATAATCGTGGAAGCTTAGTCTAGAGGAAGTCTCGTGCCAAATGAGAGGAAGAGATCTGTGCCGAGCAAGAAGAAGTCTCTGAAGGGGAGTCCTCTTCTTCCTAAACTCTTTGCATTTGATTTTTATTGCATTTTCATTTTCATGCATTTTTATTTTTCTATTTTTCCTTGTATATATGTGTTGTTTTATGCATTAAGGATAATGCATATCTTGGGTTTGGGGGTGCGCATTTCCTCACATTTTTTCCATGACATGCATTCATGTTTGGATTTCTGTTTTCATTTCATGCCATGTAGATTAAATTAGTTTTGCATACCGAACCACTAAAAAAGAGAAAAAGAAAATTTTGTCTCGGCCGAATTTTGAAGCATGTTAACATTTGTTAGGCAAGCTTAGTTTGACTTAGGTTTCTATCCAATGAGGAAATTTTAAATCTTTTGATACCTATGGCAACAAAATAAGTAATGCCAAGATTGCTTGACAATTGATCTCTAGTTTAGGGAATTGAATCTACACTTAACACGTGATATGCATCTAGTTCCCTAGCAAACTTAGACTATTTGAAACTATGCTCAGATTGATAAAAAGAAAGAAAAAAGGAAAAGAAAAATTTTGACGTCAGGGTAAAAAGAAGATTAAGGCAACAACGTGTGCCAAATGTTGAAGGACTTTAGAACACTCCTCTGCCTTAGGAAAAATTATTAACTTGGGTCTTCGTCGTTTGCTCCCTCTTAGTTCTCAAGCCAACATGACTTAGGGTATGAGTGTAATAGGTTAGTAAGTGATGTAATATGGACTAACGTGGTTATTCGTGGTATGCTCCCTCTTATATCTCACACCAAATAGTGCATTACGCTTGCACTTCATGCACTTTTCATGCCCATAGACTAGAGTTATATTACTGCTCCTGAATTTACTATATGTTTGGCATTACTGCACTGAGATTACTGAGGAATAGACTTATGCCAAATTCTGCTTGCCAACATCTATTGGCATGCCAACGAAAATTTTGCTGAGGTACTATTTTCAAATTTTGTCCTTAGTTTTTCCTTTTTGCATTACTTGAGGACAAGCAATGAGCTAGGTTTGGGGGAGTGTTGACACCTCAAAAGTACTATTTTTCATGTCTATTTCACATGGTTTTTCTTGTCTTTTAAGTACATTTAGTTGCATTTAAATCATAAAAACATGCATTTGCATAAAGAGTTAGAAATTGATGTTATGTCAGTGTGAAGGGATGTTTTTAGTGATATTTTTGCAGATTTGGCACAACAGTTGACAGAGCGAAGTAGAGCAGTGCAGAAGAAAAGGATGCTAGAGAGAATGTCGAGATGTTGTTGGCGCAGCATTGCCAAGCGTCGATTGGTATAGTAGAGGAACTTGATGCCGTGCCAAGAAGCTGATGAACCTAAAAAATAGGACCATATCAGGCTGCGAGAAAATAGGGATTGGATCAATCTCCAAAAAATAGCAGATAAGTAGTGTCGTGCTTGGTTGGCAGAATCATGCCAAGCCATGATGCAAGAGTAACGTTGGCACGATGACGTTAGCCCTATCCTTATCATCTTATCAGCTTATCACCTGATCAGCCTTGTACTCCAAACAAAGGATAAGGTGATCACAAGCCTTATCCCTTGTGTATTCAAATTTTAAAAGCAAAGGCTTATCCTATGGCTTCTACGCAAGAGTATTTATGGAAAAGATCAATCATCACTAAAAAACGAATTGGAGAGGAGAAAAGGACGATGAAGAACATGAATGCTTGAACTTGAGAAGCGGTATACAACAATGGAGAAGAAGGAATCAGATAAAACAAGATCAAAGGCTTGAGGATTCAATGAGACATCGAGTATCCATTGAAGGGATGCATCGAGAGACCTCCTTCCTTGCTTTAATTCTTGTTGATCTTTTGTATTTCTTTCATGTGTTTAAGAATGATTTCAAACCTATATTTGTTGTGCTTTATGTTTAGTTGTTAATAACTTAATGTCCTGACATTGTTTTTCTATCTGGCATGTTTTACTGTTTTCTAATTGTCTTGCCAAGAGAGAGCTGGCATTACTATTTTTTAAATACTTTGTCATGCGAGAGCTGGCATTGTTGGTCTATTGCTCCTCAATATCTTATCAAACTTGGGTGGCAACGATCATTTGTTGGATACTAAGGCGAGATGCTTCGAGAGAAGATGTTCAAGTAGATGATCTTACCACGGGAGAGAAATCTACCCCTTAGGAGTATAGATTAGGACTTAATCAGATTAATTTATGAAAAACTTTATTATAGAGATGTAAAGGTTTCTACATGTTTAATTTCAGGCTTTGCCATCGAGAGAGGTAATGCCAACTTTGAATCTGCTTGGCAATCAATGCCAAGACAGGACATTATTACTAGCCGGCATTACTAGCATAAAATTCAGACATTCTTTGCCAAATCTTTGTTATCATTCTTGCATTGGTTGTTTGCCAGATTGCTATAATTTTCATTACCATAATCTTCACTTAACTTATTTTCTTTTTATAATATTTAATTCTTTTATTTTGCTCATTCCTTCAATCAATTGTCTTCACTTTTATTTTCTAGTTCACAAGTATTAATCATGACAATTAATTCCCCTAGGCAACCCTTGTGGAAACGATACTCAACTTACTTCTATATTATGTCAACAGCTTCACATCCTCCCTTGGGTTCAAGTGTTGTAAAATCTAGTTGATTTTCTTTTATTTAATTTGATTTATTTTTATTTCAACTAGATTATAATATTTGTTAGACTAACACTTATTGATTCTTGAGTAAGGGGGAGCTATTTTTAAAACCAAAATTCTTATTTGTGTCAAAAAATTTTAGCCTCATTTGTTATTTTGGACTTAAAGTCTTTTGAATTCTTTTTGATATAACAAAAAGGGGGGAAATGGTTTGAAAAATTGATTTTTCATGTGAGAATAAGGGGGAGCTTCAAATTAAAAAAAAATTATGTCTCTTATTCAAAAATTATTTTACAAAGGGGGAGAATCACAAATAATTTTTCAAGTTATTTTATTATATCAAAAAGGGGAAGATTGTTAAGATATATGTTTTGATATAATAATTGAAAAATTGATTTGGGCTAAATTGAAAAAGATTTCAAAATGTTTGTAAGTCCAAACACCTTGAAAATATGTTTAAGGGTTTTTACAAGGCTTTGGAATAACTTAAATTTTTTTAAAGTAGCCAAACCTAAGATTTTAATGTCATTGTACCGATATGGTATATAATATATCGATACGCTTTAAGGTTTCAGTAACAGGGAAATTCCATTAGCCAAAACCCATACTGATGCGCTTTTGCAGTATCGATACGGAGTATTTTAAAACTCCCCAACAGCTAGTTCGTGTACCGATACGGTTGTATCGCGTATCGATACGCCTTAACTGCTCCCAAATATCATTTTCCCAATGACTATTTGAAATGTAGGTCGTACTGATACGCTCATAAGCGTATCGATGTGCATTAGCTGGAAGAGCTCAACGGTTATTTCCTGACGAGGACCGTATCGATACGTTCATTCGAGTACCGATACGCTAAGTTCCAAAAAATCAATGAATGCTGAAAAATGCACCCCAACGGCTCCAATTCAATCCCAACGATCTACAACGGTAAGGTAAAAAGAAGGTGTTTAGGGTTTGTTCAAGTAGGAGCCAAAGAGAAGAAGTTAAGGATCGTGAGTGTGAAAGAAAATTTGGGTTAATTGCTAAAAAGACATTACATCTCTGACTCCAACTCTTTTTGAGGATCGTAAAGTGATTGTTTTTGCTTGATGTTGCTTGATCTTGAGGATCATAAAGTGTTTGGTACCTTAGAGCCTTGTTAATGGTGAAATCTGGATTAAATGATAATAAGATGTAAAAAAAAAGGTAGCAAACCACTCTAATTAACTCTCATAAGATGTAGGATTGGGTTAAAAGGTTAAAGGTTACATTTTGGGAACTTGGGAAGTGATTTCTCGAGCCTTGATGGTATTTCTGGGCTTTAGTATCAGTACATAGGGAGCTCGTACAGATACCATGTGTTATATATGTTAAACACATGCAATTTTTAAAGGGAGTAGTGGTACAAGCTAGGGACGTATTGATACCCCATGTTCCATTGAAATTCCATTAGCAAAGAGATGTACCGGTACACATGTGAGTGTATCGGTACATGTGGGGTATCAGTACACGGCCCTCGTGTATCGGTACGAGGTTGCTGGGGAAACCGCTTTCTTGTGTGGAATTGGGTATCGGTACGCATTGGGTGGGTATCATTACCTAGTGGGTATCATTACCCAATGGACTTTTAATGTGGTAAAATGAATAGTAAAACTGAGAAACCGAGATTTAACACTCATGGATGGGTGTAACGTGTAATAGCTTGATAAGTGATGAGTCAAGATAACCACGATGGTTAGTGTTATTCCTTGGGGCATTTGCTTGATAGCTTGGCTTGGTGCCACTTACCTCTTGGTGAGGTGTTTAAATGCTCGGAGAGCATGTATTATCTTATGATTGATGAAAAGGAATATGGAAGTCCTATAGTTAGTATTGTGATAATTATATAAGAGGATATGTATTTCGAGCTGTATGAACAAGTACATCTAACGTACCCATAGGTTGAGTGATCAAGGTGCGGTTAGAAACCTTTCTATGGCTATGGTGATCCGAATAAGGTAATTAACTCGATAGGCTGAGTGAGATCGAGTAACCTGATAGGCTAAGTGACCTCAAGTAAGGACTACTTGTGGATAATGTGATCCAAGTATGTCTAGGATGTATCTGTGGCTATGGTGATCCGGATACGGTCCATTTAACCCAACGATAGTGTGAACATGGGTAACCCGACTATTGTGTGAGCACGGGTAAAGTAGGGCTTCATTGGTCATTATGTAGATGATATATAGATGTATTTATGAATGTTGCGTGGATGCTTAGATGATAGCTTATTGTAAAATCAAAATTGATTTTGATATAACAAATAACTTTAGGGACTTAATTGCAAAAATAATAAATTTTGAAGTATTTCAAAAACTCACCAATTGACAAGCCTTTTTGAACCTACTCTCTTTCAAGTCAAAACATATTAAAAGGGTTCAAATTTTCTAAGTCTTTTCAAGTGTTTTCAAGTCAAACTTCAAAAAACGCCCAGGCGTATTGATACCTTGTAGCGTATCGATACAGATTTTCAACACTGGAATTTTAATCAACCATACCTTAGCAATACGGTTTAACCCCGTATCGATACAATATTCATCTGGGTAAGACTTTAAGCTATAACATATCAATACGAATCGAGACTGTATCGATACCGTTTTTGATATAAAAATATTCTTTGCTATAGTGTACCAATACGGTACGTCACCGTATCGATACGATATGTTGATCTTTGTAAAAATCTTTAAATTTAATATTCGAACGTTGGCTTGTATGTTATGGAAATCCAAAATTTTAAATGACTGTTGAACGGTATCGATACGCTAAGGTAGCGTACCGAGACATTTTTTATCAAAACACAATTCGGGATTCCAGTGAGCAAAAACCGTATCAATACATCATTTCGTATCGATACGCCCCTTAAGACCGTACCGATACGCCCTTCTAGCGTATTGATGCGCTTTGTTTATCAGTCACAATGGCTCTTTCTTTTTTGAGATAGGTACCGATATGCCCTCGAAGTGTATCGATACGGTTAGCAGTTGAGGAGCATTTATTGCGGGAAATTGCAGCTCAACAGCTAGATTAATGACCTCAACCACCCAAACTGCTAAAAATCAATGCAAGGGTATAAAAAAAGTCTCAAAAGCTACAACAACAACTATTGAACCTTCAAGCAACATCAAAGCATTCAATCCAAACCCTTGTGCATTTAGAGTCAAATTCTTGTACCCAACTCATTTGAAATTTTTCATTGTAAATATTTTTAGAGTTTAGGGAGTGTTTATGTGTAATTCCGTAAACATTTAGCCTTTGAGAGGTACATATAAAT
Source organism: Hibiscus tridactylites (assembly GCA_958450335.1). Taxonomy (NCBI): domain Eukaryota; kingdom Viridiplantae; phylum Streptophyta; class Magnoliopsida; order Malvales; family Malvaceae; genus Hibiscus; species Hibiscus tridactylites. Next base: position 74,291,680 of record OY288269.1, on the reverse strand, counting down.
TTTGCCAATCTTCCTTTGTAAAAGAGTGATATTGGGTCAATCCTTCCGTAAAAGGATTGATCGATTTGTAAGGTTTCTTCCTAAGCCGAGAAAAGGGGGAAAATTCAAGTTATTGAATTGTTGAAATCCTCAGTAGAATGTTGAGGTAGTGGATGTAGAGCTTGTTTGAAGCTTGAACCACTCTAAAATTTCCTTGTCTTCATTTTTAAATTATCCATTTGCACCCTTCAATTTTTATTCCACCAATTCACGCCCTCTTGGTGATTAGCTATCATTTGATCAACTCAACAATTGGTATTAGAGCTACACTCATTGGAAGGATTAACACCCTCTTAAGTAGATCTTGGAAGAGTTTGATCAAGTGCACTTCAATCCTTTTATGGCATCCACCTCTGGCCAAAACCTCTACGAGTCTCTATGCATCACCAAACCACCATTCTTCAATGGGGATAACTATCCTTATTGGAAGAACTGAATGCGGCTCTTTATCAAATAAAACGACTAAATGGCGTGGGACGTGGTAGAAGACAGTCCTACAATCCCAATGAAGAGAGTTAGTGAAGGGAGGCTTGTTCTGAAGACCAAAGCAAAATGACCGTTGAAGATAGAAGATGTTTCAAAGTCAATGACAAAGCCTTTCACATAATCTTTTGTGCTCTCGTTCCTGACATATACTCAAAGGTGTCTTCAATCGAAAGTGCTAAAGAAATGTGTGGGACACCCTAGAGACTACATATGAAGGAACAAATGACGTCAAGGACACGAAGTTCAAGTTTCTCAATTTGAGTTATGAAAACTTCAAAATGGAAGCCGATAAAAGTGTCTCCAAGATGTTTGATCGGTTCTCGGTTATTTTCAATGGACTAAATGGCTTCGGTGAAGTTATTCTTGAAGATAAGCTGGTCCGAAAGCTACTCTACTATCTTCCAGAATCTTGGGATGGCAAGAGGACGACCATCACGAAGCTCGAGATTTAAAGACTCTCAAGCTAAACGCCCTTGTTGGATCTCTACTCACCTATGAGATTATAAGGCAAGGGAGAGAAGAAGAGAAGAATAAGGAAGAGAGAAAAGGTAGAGAAGAAATAGGTTGAAAAGAAGAAGCTAGGAATCGCACTCAAGGCGTCATACAACGAAAGTGATTCTAGTCAGGGGGAGGACAAAGAGATGGCCATGTTGGCCAAACGGTTCACTCGATTCATGAAGTCCAATCGAGGAAGAAATTTCAATAGAAGAGGGGACTTCAAGAATAAAGGAAAAGAGGAAGAAAAGGATCAACTCATTTGTTACGAGTACAAGAAGCACGTCCATATCCGAACCGATTGCCCTCAATTGAGGAGGAAGAGCTTTAGGAAGAAGAACAAGCTCAAGGCTCAAATGGCAACTTGGAGTGACGAGGAGTCATCCGAGGAAGAGGAGGAAGTGGCCAATCTTTGCCTCATGGCTTGAGGAGGATCCATGGTAAACTATAACTCATCTCTTACTTATGATGAATTATATGATGAATATGATGAGTTACAAAATATTTATGATGAATTGGTTGAGAAATACAATGAGTCTATTTTGAAAAACAAGAAAGTTATTTCTGATTTAAAATTTCAAAATGAGTCTCTTTCAAAAATCAATTCCAAATTGGAAAATAAAATTTTATATTTGATAAATCTTTCAAATGAGCTTAAAAAGAAAAATCTTAATGTTGAAAAACTTCTTTCCAATTTCCAAGATTATCACACTAAGGAAGTGGATAATCTTAAAACCTCTCTTGCTATTGGGAAAATGGTTTTAACAAGGGTAGTTCTTCAAAAACCCAATATATAAAGAGAAAGGATTTCAACTACAAACAAAGAAGTTTTCAAAAGCAATCCAAAGTTAAAAGAGTTAGGAGTGTACGAGTTCCTAAGGAACTCATTGTTTCTAATAATATTAATACAATTGCTTCTTGGATTCCTAAGGGAACCAAACTTTTGGGAGCTAACACTCGTGGACCCAAAATGGTTTGGGTATCAAAATCAAAGAACTAATCTTTGTTTGTAGGGGAGCATTGCTACAAGGCCAAAGCTTCAAGTCAAAACACATGGTACCTTGATAGTGGATGCTCAAGACACATAACAGAGAGAAGAGTAGATTCATATAGCTCAAGCCAAAGCATGGTGGAGTGGTGACTTTCGGTGACAACTCCAAATGCCATATTGAGGGTATTGGCTCTATTGGTAATCTCTCGTCCATTCTCATTGAAAATGTATTACTCGTCAATGGTCTTAAACATAATCTTTTGAGCATTAGTCAACTTTGTGATAAAGGTTTTGATGTTCATTTTGATAAAAATGGGTGTAAAATTGTGAACATTAAAATAAATGAATTAATTCTCATTGGTCACTGCATAGGAAATATTTATATGGTGCATTTAGATGACATATATTCATCCCATGCATGTTTAGTTGCACATGATGAGAATGATGTATGGTTGTGGCATAGGAAACTAGGGCATGCTAGCATAAGTGTTTTAGAAAAATTGGCTTCCCAAAATCTAGTTACAGGTTTACTCAAACTAAAATTTTCATTAGATAAAATATGTGATGCTTGTACTAAGGGTAAACAAAAGAGAACCTCATTTAAACCCATTAACGATGTTTCGACTAGTAGGGTATTACAACTAATCCATATGGATTTATTTGGGCCTATTAGAACTATGAGCTTGGGTGGTAAGTCATATCCATTTGTATTGGTAGATGACTTTTCTAGATACACTTTTTCCTTCTTGATATGCTTCTGTTTCTTTGGCAACTATCGCACTGTTTGTAGAAGGCTTGGGCATCTTCGTGTAATGTTGGCCAAAAAAACTTGATTGGAGTACTTTTGTTGTCGTGCGCTGCCCTCCAAAGTGGCCTTCATATGGTGTCGCGTGGCACTGTGACAGTATGACTTGTTGTTCATCCTCCATGACACATTGTCTAATAACCTGATTTGCACAATTTTTAAACAAGAAAGGCTCGTCCCAAAAATAATGCTTAGCGTCATGTTTGAAGCGTTTCTTTCCTTGGAAGTTAAGTTCATAAGGTAAAACACCATATACCAAGTAATTCACGATATCTGCGTACCAGAGGGTGGCTGTCGATGTTGCTGTCGCGGCCTCTTCATGGGCGGCTAGTGAGATGCCTTCAGCTTCCAGGGCAGCTACCAGGGCGGAGGCTAGTAACAACTGTTCATCAGGGAATGCATCCTGGATTTTGCTGGTGGATGTCTTTTCTTGTCCATTCTCAAGCCGAGATAGATGGTCTTCCACTTGATTTTATATGCCCTTCATGTCTTGGATTTCTAGATCAAACTCTTGCAGCAGCAAAATCCAACGGATCAGGTGAGGTTTTGCATCCTTCTTTGCGAATAGGTACCTCAAGGCAGAATGATCTTCTGGACTATCACCTTTTTTCCAATTAGATAGGGCTAGAACTTATCGAAGGTGAACACTACTGCCAATAATTCTTTCTCTGTAGTGGTGTAGTTGGTTTGGGCGGGATTTAGTGTTTTGCTGGCGTAGTAGATGACATGGAGAATTTTGTCTCTACGGTGTCCTAGGGCGGCTCCAATCAGGAGGGACTACTACAAGTGCTGTCACTAGCTTCTTTTTAATGGTTTTGAATGCTTCCAGGCATGCCTCATCGAAGTTGAATGGTTTGTCATGTTCCAGCAAGGTACACAGCTGTTTAAAAATTTAGAGAAATTTTCAATGAATCGGCGATAAAAACATGCATGTCCTAAGAAACTCTGAATGCCCTTGATAGCGGTCGGCGGTGGTAAGTTGGCAATCACTTCGATCTTGGCTTTGTCTACTTCTATTCCCTGTGCAGAGATTTTATGCCCCAAGACTTTGTTTTCATCGACCATAAAGTGGAATTTTCCCAATTGAGTTCCAGGTCTATTTCCTCGCATCTGGTGAGTACTTTCTCGAGGTTGTCAAGGAAACTGTCAAAGCTGCTACCGAAGACAAAGAATATTTCCATAAATATCTCCATGAAGTCTTCTATCATGTCGGAGAAAATAGAAATCATGCAACATTGGAGTGTGGCAGGGGCGTTGCATAATCCGAATGGCATTCTTCGGAAGGCATAAATGCCATATGGGCATGTGAATGTTGTTTTGGCCTTATCCTCCGGTGCAATGTCAATTTGGTTATAACATGAATATCCATCCAAAAAATAGTAGAAAGGTTTGCCAGCAGGGTGGTCAAGCATTTGACCAATAAAAGGTAACGAGAAATGATCTTTTTTGTTGCTTTTTTTAACTTGCGGTAATCCATGCATATTCTCCGAGCAGTGACTGTTCTAGTTGGAATTAACTCGTTATTATCATTGCTTACCACAGTTATGCCACCTTTCTTTGGTACACATTGTACCGGGCCTACTCATTCGCTGTCAAAGATAGGATATATGATATCAGCGTCTAACCATTTGATGATCTCCTTTTTGACAACTTCTCTCATGGCATCGTTTAATCTCATCTAGGCATCCACAGTTGGCTTTTGATCATGTTCGAGCTGGAATTTGTGCATGCAAATGGTTGGCTTGTTCTTTTTATATCTGCAATGGTCCAGCCTATTGCCTTCTTATGCTGCCGCAGCAGGGCTATCAGTTTCTGTTCCTGTGTAGGCTGCAACTTGGAGGAAATTATTACTGGTAGTGTATCATTTGGTCTCAAGTAAACATACTTAAGTTGTACAGGTAAGACTTTTAACTCAAGAGTGGGGGTTGCTCGATAGATGGTTTAAACATTTTGCCCCCCCCCCCTTTCTGTGTAATTCAATGGTTCGAAGTACTTACCTGGCTTGTTTGCTATCCAGTATGCTTCTTCTTGCTCCTCCAGTTCCTATTCTATACACTCACTACATTGATCTTCTTCTGGGCAAGCATCTAAATGGCTATCGAGACAGCTGTCGAGGTTGCTGCCCGGGCAGTCGTGCTATAGGCAGGGTCTGTTAGCTTCAAAATTGGAATATGAGATGGCTTCCATTAGCTGGCACTCTTCCAGATCATCAGCATGTCTCATGGTTTAGAAGACAGTCAACTTTACTTGCTGATCGTTGACCCTCATTATAAGTTCACCTTTTTCCACATCAATAAGTGTTCTGCTCGTAGCTAGGAATGGTCGCCCTAGGATTATCGGTGCCCTTTCATCTGCTTCACAATCTAGTACTACGAAATTGGTAGGGAAAATGAATTTTTTCCACCTTCACTAGGATGTCCTTAATTTTTCCTTCTGGTTGTACATATGTTTTGTCGGCTAGCTGTAGCATTACTGTTGTTGGGCGGGCGTCTCCTATTCCCAGTTTCTGGAAAATAGATTTGGGCATTAAGTTGATGCTCGCCCCTAAGTCACATAGGGCTCATACAGAGTGGTTGCTGCCTAATTTACAGGGAATTATGAAGCTACCCAGATCTTTCTGTTTGGGTGGTGCCTTATTGTGCAGCATTGTCATGCATCCCTCTGTCACTGCCACTGTCTCAAATTCCCTGATCCTTGTTCTTTTGGATACCATATCCTTTGGGCATTTGTTCGATCAACTCTACCAGTGGAAGATTGATTTTAAATTGCTTCAGAACATCCAGGAATTTTTTTAAACTGCATATTTTGTTTCTATTTTTTTCAATCTTTGTGGAATGGTGGTGAAGGTGTGGTGTCTCCAATTTTTGCCTAGGAGGGAATCTTATCATGGGATGCAGCAACTGGTTCAGAGTCTGTCTGTTCATTCATAGTGTCATCTGTCGGCTCTTTTCTGGTTCCACGTTGCTTTTTTCAGATGCTACCGCGGCAGGGTGTCCGGCGGTTTGAACTGGTTTGTCAAATGTTGTTTCTCTCACAGCATGTATGGATGGCTCTTGTAGTGTTATCCTACTTCTGGTTGTTATAGCTTTGTACTGGTCATGGGATTTCCCTTTCGTGGTTTCAGTATCACTAGGTAATCCACCTATTAGCCTAGTGTTAATAATCTGGGCAAACCTTCCGAACTGGGTCTTCATATTCTTTATTGTTGCCTCTTGGTTATTCATCCTGATTTTAGTCATGTCCATGAAAAATTCAGTTTTATCAATAAATTTATTCGTATACGCAATAAAATCAGTAGTACGTGATTTGAAAGTATGTAAGGTACGTTCTAATGAAGTAGTGTTCATATTCTGTTGCTGCTGAGGCAGCTGTCGTTACAGGTACTCTGGGTAGTCTCTCTGTTGTTGCTGTGGATTGGCAGCAGTTTTAGGATTGCTCTAAGAGAAGTTGGGACGACTCTTCAATCCAGGGTTGTACGTGTTCGTGGCGGGCCTGTTGTTCCTCTCGTATCCTCCCATGAAATTGGCAGATGCAATACATTCAGAGGAATCGTGGTTGCCCCCACGCTCATCACGGAATGGCTTCACAGCCTTGGCCTCATAGACTTTCCCAGTGGATTTCACCATGTTCATGACCAGCTTTGTCAGTTTGTCAAGGCGGGCATTGACATATTCCGAGGCTTCCACTTCGTTCATAGTAGCTGGCTGCCTAATGCCGCCTCGGCGGGCTGTTAGGTACTTATAGTCATTCTTGGCGGCTTGGTTCAAGATCCGCAGTGCCTCCTCTGGTGGTCTGTCGAGGATGATTCCGTTGGCTAAGGCATCAATCATCATTCGAGTTGGGTAATTCACCCCGTTGTAGAACATTGACACTTGTGTCCAAGCCGGAAAACCATGGAGCGGGCAGTTGTTAAGCATCTGTTGGTACCGCTCCCATGCTTCATACATTGGCTCATCATCCCCTTGTCAGAAGGTTGTAATCTCGTTTCTCAATCTGTCTGTGACATTGGATGGGCTGAAGCGATTCAGGAAATCCTTACACAGCTCTATCCATGTGTTGAATGACCCTGCTGGCTGGTTGTTCAACCACTGCTTTGCCCTATCCCTCGGTGAATAGGGGAATAACCTCAGCCTTAGCACATCTTGGTGGACTCCGTGTATTTTGAATGCTCTGCATATGTCCATGGATCCTCTTAAGTGTTGCCGAGCATCTTTTGTGGCAATCCCTCCAAATTGACTCAAAGTGTTGATCATGTTGAACATTACGGGCTTCAGCTCAAAGTGATCTGCTTCAATCTCAGGTTCTGTCACTGTCAGATCGAACCCTCTGAAGTCATGTTCCAAGTAATCCCTGGTGGTTCAAACGTACTGTGGATGCCTTGGCAGATTTTGAGGTGGCTGCCTAGGTGGAACTTGTTGTTGTTCCTTGGGCAGCGGGTCTTGCTGCCCATCACTGTCGTTCTGAGCATTGCTGGAAGGGTTGTCATTTTCCATGTTTACCTCTGCTTTTATTTCTCCTTTAGCCTTCCCTAGGGCTATTCTGATTTTCATTTTGAGTTCTCTTGCTCTTCGTACGATATCGTTAACGTAAACGATTTCGCCTTTTTGATTTGCCCTGGTCATGCACAAGCAAAGGAAACTGTAAAAATTCTTTCTTTTTTCGATTAAAAATAAAAGTAATAAAAGCTAAAAATTAAATGCAAATAAATAAAGGTGCAGAAATTAAAAATGAATTTCGATGTTACCAATCCCCGGCAACGACGCCAAAAACTTGTAGAGTGTTTTAGTGTTCTCTAAATATGAGCACAAGTGCACACTCCTGTCAAGTTATAGTATAAAAGATACCGTCTCCCACAGGGATTGGATAGCTTGTGTAACCCCCTCGTCCCGGTCTGGGCGACTGACCGATCCGAGTGGGTCACACGGGGAAAACCAAAGTGAAACCCGTTAAGGCTCCCCTTCGGTTAGCAACCCTAGAAAATTTCTTTTCTTTATTATCTTGTCTAAAGGCTTTAATACATCCTATGTGAAATAACGACAGCGAAAGCAACGAAGCGAAGCGAAACAATCAAACAAGCAATTTGAAACAGCCCATTTTAGTTTGTACAACAAGCCGTATCAATACACTACAAGAGGGTATCGATATGCCTTGACTAGGTCAACTTCCCAAAGTCAACCCAGGGAGACCGTATCGGTACACTGGTTAACCGTGCCGATATGCCCTCGCTGGTCAACTTCTCATGGTCAACGATAAAAGGTCGTACCGATACACCCTAGACCCGTACCGATACGCCAAAATCTCGTCAATATCACAGATTTCCAGAGAGGTTTTTGCATATCGATACACCCCCGTGTACCGATACGCTAAGCCAAATCTGAGTCCCAAAGTGTAGGATCGTATCGACACGGCCCTTGGGCGTACCGATACGCCCTGCACTGCATGACTCAAATTAGCATCAAAACACACCAAGACTCATCTCTAAATGCTATTTAAGACTCACCTAGCCACAAGAAAACATTCACACAACGTTTAGGAACCAAGAATCAACATACGAAACAATTTAAATGAACCACGGAGCATCAACAACATCCATATAGCATACCATAGAAGGAGCTAAGATTCAACCATTAAACATGTCATAAAAGCATAGAGATAAGGGCCACATGGCCAACATGCATAGCATAAGCAAGCCACAACCAAAATATCAACATACTAAAGGAGTCTTAACAAGCTCATTATCACAAAACAACATACTCAAATCCCATTGCTTAGCTATTACATCAATTAGCTTAAAAGTCCTTACTTGAAGGTAGAAATTAGCACACTTGGAGGCGCTTCTCCTAGCACAAGCAACCCACGAACTAAGGATCTGCATTGTCGAACAAAGGAGAGCGTATGCGCAAAGCTTAGTGAGGGTAAGCTCATAAAACAAACCTCGACAATGCAGGGTCCAAGCACGAGTAACATAACCAAGGATGAATGCATGTTTCCTTACCTTCGGAACCACATGAACCAAATATATGAAATGCATGAACATAACTTCAATTATCATGCCATGCTCAACATGTCCATAATACAACCATATGAAACACATTTAACAAACCGTATTTGCACCAAGCTATGACCCGAATACGCGGATAACAACCGTTGGAACTCACATCCAACAACTCAACCATTACATTACCTTACGGTGGGATACTCATCACCATTTCACGCGGAGGGGATTCCACTCATCCTCACGCCCTGTCAATGGGATTCCACACATGATCGACTAAAATATAAATGAAGATTTTTGGGCGTACCCGTACTCCATCTTGGTGACTACCATCACCAAGACCACGCACGCATTTCGACACTCGTGTGCACACTAACTTCCTAATGGTCGATCATTTGTACTCAAGCATACTAGTGCCAATACTATCTCATTTCATAGCTCAACCTCACAACATTCTTACCAATTTCCGTGCTTAGCACGTACTCACCATGATCCACCATCATGCACAAACTACATTCCAACAATTATGCATGTCACAATGCATAAAACATCATGCCTCAACACACATGTATATCACAATATACCTAACAACATCAATCACATAAATATGGAACAATAGGCATAATCACACAATATTCATAAGTTCAACCAACATCATCTAAACTAAAGCTTGGAATTAGACTACCAATCTGATCTCAACTCTAGGCGGGTTTACCAAGCCCGACCTAGGTCCACATGCTCGAACCAAACATTTTGAAAACCAATTAAAAACTGAAGAACCACTCACCGAATACTCCAAGCTCAACAACTCTAGCCAATTAATCTTCCAAGCTTCCCGGATTAGTTCCCGATGTCTCACCGACACAAAACCTTGGTTTTAAGCAATCCAACACAAGCAAAAACATCAACAATCAATCATCAATCACCGAAGCAAACCTGGAACACATTTTCAAGCAATTGGCCAACTAAGAACACACCCCAAACTAGCATTTTCGAGCAGCCCAAACACACAGTAATTAACCATCGATTCCATCACTTTTAACATACTCATAAGCATCCAAATTAACCCTTAAACATCATACAATCATCAGCCATCGATTTCCACTCATAAACAGCCCCAAAAACCATCTTTTGAACCACCTAAAACCCCTCTAAAACCCATATCTGAAATTCATTATAAAACCATGTAAAAATTAGATATGTTGGACCTTTTTAATAGTAAATATCTTATTTAACAACAACAAATTGAAAGCTTAACCTAAAGCTATCAAAGTTATCTTTTTTATTTTAAAACCCAAAAACCTCAAAATGCAATATAATAGGTTTTATTGAAAACTAATGGTATAGAAATGGAGATGAAGATAAGGACAACTCAAAAACATCATTACTTTTCAAAAATCCTCAAGAATGAAGAGAGAAGGAGATGGAATAGTAACTTGCAATGGGGAGGGGAAAAGATGTCGTTGGTTTTGTTTTTAGGAGGAGGAAGATGATGAAAATATGGGTTTTGTTTATTTATTTTGTTTTACTTTTTAAATACCAAAGGACATTTTTACCCTTAATGAAAATGGGTAATTACAATAATGTAAAACTCATGCCCATTTGGGTTTAACTTAAAACAAGCCCAACATATATTTATTTGCTTTGAAAATATAAAGCCCGAAATTATATTTTAATATTTTAATTTCACTCGACCCTCTAACCCAGGTGTTACAGCTTGACTCGATTCGTTGTTCCTACACAAGAAAAGTAAATGCACAAATAAGTTGTTTGTTTAAGAGGAAAATAAAATAAAAACACAAGTAAATAAAATGGAAGAGTTCAGATTGATGGAATGGGCTGGTTATGATGTTGCTTAGTGTGAAACTGCGTTGAATAGGATAAATTGTTTTGCGCTGCAAGACTTTGTTGCCTCGTATATATTTATAATCTGTTTTTCAAATTTTTTAAACCAATTTTTTTAATACTTGTATATATTTTTAACTTATAAAATATAGTATTTTTATCAATTCTTTGAATTATTGAACTTTTTCTTTGGATTGAATGTGATGATAATTGGATACATGTTCTAATTGGTTTGATGTTTTCAGGATTATGGCACCCAAAAAGAGAGCAAGACGATATTTAGCCTCTACCTCTTCCGATCCTTTCGAAGACGATGAGGGTAATCCTAAACCAAACCTCCCTTTCATAATCCAAAATAGTTTTCCTAACCCTTCGGATTTTACATGTTACAAGCTTTTTCAAGGTTTTACTCTTAGGGAACAATGTGTCGTCTCAATCCCATTTTTAAATTCTGAACGTTTTAAATTCGAGTACCTTGGCTTGTTTCGTATATGGAAACTCATGAACTTTTTGAGCCTATCCCCGATTTTATATCAAAACCTTGTCATAATCTTTTTTTCAAATGTCAAGTGTATTCATGATGCTAATAGAGAACATGTTGATGCCATTGAATCTCATCTTATGGGCAAAACTTTTCAAATTGATCAAAACGTTCTTTGTCGAGCTTTTGGTTCTGAAAATATTGGGATTGATAATGAAAATTCTTTGGGTTATGGTCCTCTTGGCTCCGTCACTGTTTTAAAGCCCAAGACCGTATACTTCATCTTATTATTTCTTGGTTTATTCGTTCTTCGGGTGGAAATTTTTCAACTATTCGCCAAGTGGATGATTTTTGGCTAAGTTGTTTTCGTGAGGGTAAGTGCCCAAACCTTTTTCAAATCATGTTTGTCGATCTTGTATACCTTGTCCAATATTGTCACACGGACAAAGTCAAATCCTTTTACTATTCAACGGTCTTAAGTCACTTGTTTCATTCCGTTGGGGTAGATTGTTCCCATGACTATCCTGAACCCCTTGGCCAAACCATTGATGAGCGTTCCCTAACTCGTGCTCACTTTGCATACCTCAAAAATGAATGGGTTTGTGTTCCTCGAGCTCCTCTCCAAGAAGATCCACCGATGGCTCCACAAGGTTCACAAGGTGCTCCAATTGCTCAATCTTCCACGGATACCCTCATGACGTTTCTCAATGAGAGATTCAACAACATGGAAGCTGGTTTTGCCGCCATTGATACTCGCTTCACATCATTGGAAGATCGAATCAAGGGCATTGATACTCGCTTCACATCTTTGGAGGATAAAGTCAAGGTCAATGGACTTCAAAAAAATTCCATGGATGTCTCTCTCACCGCATTCCATGGTGCTTGGCGCAACCACACTCGGAAACCTCAACCAAGTCAAGATGATGATGATGAAGAGGACGAGGATGAAGACTATGGCGGGGATGAGTAGTTTTGCATATCATTTTTTTTAGTTTATGCACCTATATATATTTTGTTTTAAGAACCTATGCTTTTGATTTATGTTTTTAGGATGAGTTTTGAATTATGTTTGCACTTAATTTATGCATTGATTATGTTTGATCTAACAAAAAAGGGGGAGAAGTGTAAGAGTCAATCTTTGAAAACCAATTTTTGAAAACCTATCTTAAACTAAGGGGGAGTAAGCTTTTCAAAGTTTTCACTTAAAGATTTATATTTGGTTTTTTTATATCAAAAAGGGGTAGATTGTAAAACCAAAATTGATTTTGATATAACAAATAACTTTAGGCACTTAATTGCAAAAATAATAAATTTATAAGTATTTCAAAAACTCACCAATTGACAAGCCTTTTTTAACCTAATACTCTTTCAAGTCAAAACATATTAAAAGGGTTCAAATTTTCTAAGTCTTTTCAAGTGTTTTCAAGACAAACTTCAACAAAATGCCTAGGCGTATCGATACCCTGTAGCGTATCGATACAAATTTTCGAAACTAGAATTTTAATCGACCATAGCGTACCACTATGGTTTAACCTCGTATCGATACAATTTTCATTTGGGTGAGACTTTAACCTATAGTCTATCGATACGCATCGGGAACGTATCGATATTGTTTTTCATATTAAAATATTCTTTGTTGTAGCGTATCGATATGGTATGTCACCGTATCGGTACTATATGATGACCTTTGTAAAAATCTTTACATTTAATATTCGAACGTTGGCTTGTCAGTTATGGGAATACAAAATTTTAAATGACCGTTGAATGGTATCGATGTACTAAGGTAGCAAACCGATACATTTTTTATCAAAACACAATTCAGGATTCCAATGAGCAAAAACCGTATCGATACGATATTTCATATCGATACGCCCCTTAAGACCATACCGATACGCCCTTCTAGTGTATCGATACGCTTTGTTTTTTAGTCACGACGGCTCTTTCTTCTTTGAGGTGGGTAAATATATGCCCTCGAAGAGTATTGATACGGTTAGCAGTTGAGGAGCATTTATTGCGGGAAATTGCAGCTCAACGGCTAGATTAATGACCTCAACCACCCAAACAGATAGAAATCAATGCAAGGGTATAAAAACAAGTCTCAAAAGCTACAAGAACAACTATTGAACCTTCAAGAAACATCAAAGCACTCAATTCAAACCTTTGTGCATTTAGAGTAAAATTCTTGTACCCATCTCATTTGAAATTTTTCATTGTAAATCTTTTTAGAGTTTGGGGAGTGTTTATGTGTAATTGGGTAAACAATTATCCTTTGAGAGGTACATTCAAAGTTTTCCAATCTTCTTTTGTAAAAGAGTGACATTGGGTCAATCCTTAGGTAGAAGGATTAATCGATTTGTAAGGTTTCCTTCTAAGCCAAGAAAAGGGGACGAATTCAAGTTAGTGAATTGTTGAAATCCTCAGTAGGGTGCTGAGGTAGTGGATGTAGAGCTTGTTCGAAGCTTGAACCACTCTAAAATTGCCTTGTCTTCATTTTTAAATTATCAATTTGCACCCTTCAATTTGTATTCCACCAATTCACCCCTTTTTGTGATTATCCATCATTTGATCACCTCAACACTTATGCACTCGATGGTTGGGGGATCATGGTACGACATGTATTAACTCGATGGGCTATGTGAGCTCTAGTAACTCTGTAACGCCCCAATTTTGGGCTTAGAAGTTTTGGGTTTGGACCGGTTCGGTCGGAGTGCGGTTCGAATATAAAAGGGTGAATTTAGGAAATCCTAGTTCGGGTTGCATTAAAAATATGGAAAAATGTCTTAAAATCATCTTTTATTATATATAAGAGAATGGTGGAATCAATTTTACAAAATAAGGTTTGGAAGTGTGACATTTTGGTTAGTGACCAAAATGTAATTTTCGAAAACTGTGTGACTGTTTTAAAAAGGATTGAAACTTTGAATCTTTAAGGAGCTATTTACCCAATAGGAGTTTCTCCAGATTTTTCTTAAATATTAAAGGATTAATTAATGGTTTTTAAATAAAAGTAAAAGGGAGGGAAGATATTTTGGCATTTTTCAACTAACTTTTCCAAATTTCCATTTTCCTTTTCTCTCAACTTTTCTCTCAACCCAAACACATTTCTCCAGCACTTTTCCTTCTGATTTTGACATCCAAATATGGGATTTCAATCCTCTTTTGATCTCTAATCATCTCTTCAACAAAACCTTATTATTTGCTAATTGGATTTTCAAGAGTCTTGGTTCCAAAAAGGGAGAAACTCAAGTTTAGAGGGGAGTCATCTTTGGATCCTTGTGGTGGTGATCCGGAAGCTCGATTGGTGTTTTGGCAAGTGGCGAAACGGAATCGGTGAGTGGATTTTGGTTTAAGGCTTTGAAACCAATGATTTGAAGGTTTGGGAGCTTAGTTTAAGTCTAAGCAACTTAGCTAAGCTCAAGAGTAAGTTTTCGGATAAATTCACTTTATGTTGAACCATGTAATGGTTGTTGCAATGAGGTTGATTTGCATGTTTTAAATTCTGTTTTGAAAGCATATTTAAGCATGTTTATTGCTGGTTTTATAAGCCATGTGTTGAAGGATGCTCAAGGTAAGAGATCCTTGTTTTGAACATTGTTTAATGTGGTGTTGATGCTTAATGATGCATGATGATTATGGCTTTGTTAAATGCTTTAAAACAGTGGAATATTGTTGTTAAATGATGTATATTGGCAAGTGATGTCTTGAGAATGGTTAAGAACACTATGGTGGTTAAAAGTCCATAGGTGGTTCTTGTTTTAAGAACAACATGGTGGTTAAAAGTCCATGGTTGATTCTTGGCTAAGATCACAAAGGTGGTTAAAAGTCCTTGTGTGAATCTTGTGTATTTTAAGAACAACATGGTGGTTAAAAGTCCATGGTTGGTTCTTGGTTAAGGTCACAAAGGTGGTTAAAAGTCCTTGTGTGAGCCTTGTAAATTTAAGAACACCATGGTGTTTAAAAGTCCATGGGTGTTTCTTGTTAAGGACACAAAGGTGGTTAAAAGTCCTTGTGTGGTCCTTGTGAATTGTAAGAACATCATGGTGTTTAAAAGTCCACGGATGATTCTTGTGCTAAGGACACAATGGTGTTTAAAAGTCCATGTGTGGTCCTTGTGTATTGTAAGATCACAATGGTGTTTAAAAGTCCATGTGTGGATCTTATGTAGATTGTATCACTTGTGGCCAATATGACATGTTATAAACTTGAAGCATGAAATGCTTGTTTTAAATGCTTATGTGCATGTACAAATGATGATTTGAACTAAGGTTTATAAAGGTGTTTTTAAATGCATTATTGTGTTGTTTTAAATGAGCATTCCTCACTAAGCTTTTTTCTTACGCTCTCTCTTTTCTTAAATCAATAATGTAGAGCATTGAAGTGCATTTGGGGCAGCAAGGAAGCCAAGCATCCAAGTGAAGATTTAAGCTCATGTATGGTGAACATTTTCCTAAAACTATTAGCTTTTGGGCATTTGGCAATGGGGAACCTATGTTGTTGTTTTGGGAGATGTTTTGGACTCCCTAAGTTGGCTTATGTTGTTAATGTTGTTAGAACATTTAATTGGCTTTTGTGAGGTGGTTTTGGTGTATTGATGCTTGAATGGTTTTTCAAGTAGGATGCATGCCTATAGAATTGGGGATTTGCTTAATTGATGCCATGATTGAGTATGGTTGATGCAATTATGTTCCTTATGCATGAAATGACTTGCTGGTATATTTTGGTTGTATTTGGAGCATGTTTGATGGGTCAATTGTGTGTTTAATCAGCAAAATTCTGCAAATCTGGACAGGCCGTATCGGAACGGGAGGAACCGTTCCGGAACGGAAATGCTACTGCCAAGCCTTGTTTCAGAACCCGTTTCGGAACGGTCCCGTGTTTCGGAACAGGTTCTCCCTGTTCCGGAACACTCGACCGTTGGGCTCTGAATTTGATGGTTATATGTTTTGAAATGTTTGCGTTTTAGTCCTGAACCTTGTTATCGCAATTGAATGAGTTTGAGATGTCCGTTTAAGCTGAAATTTGGCAGAGAAGCATGAAAGATGACTAATTTCATAGTGGTAACTTTTAATTGGGTTAAGTCCCTATAATTTTCAGAATTTGCAATTTGGTCCCTAATTCCTTAATTTATGCAATTAAGCCCCTGAATGTACTCTGATTGTTATGATCTTTGAGTATGCTGATCTTGTGAACATTTCTAGGGTTAATGTGCATCTAGATAGTTTTAAAAAGAAAAAAATGGTCGTTAATCAAGGTTGACTTTCGGGTTGACTTTGGTTTTCCCCGTGTAAACTTCTTAATTCGGTTCAACCGTCTGGGCCGGGTTAAGGGGGTTACAAACTCGATAGGCTATGTGACCTCGAGTATGACAAAGCTTTGTGGATCTTGTGAAGACTTCTTGTTGACTTGTTGATGCCTTGAGATAGGTGATCTAAGAACTCTAGCTTGTGGAGGCTAGATGATAGCTCATAGATAGTAAGACCTTATCTTTGCACTCTAAACTATATTTATCTTGCATGCTTATTTTATGATAATCATGAATTGTGTTAGAGTTCAAATGTACCACTAAGCTTTGTTAGGTCAGTGTGTAGATATGTTGTTTTCCCGCATGTAAGTTGACAGGTCACCCTTTAGAGGAGCCCATCGACGAGGATTTCCTAGCACCGTATTTCGCTACATAGTACAGTACTTGTTATTTTAATTTGGGCTAATGTGTTCATAGGACCTTACCGCTATTGAGTTTGTAACTCTATCTGAAATGTTATTTTGGTATACGGTGTTTTAAACTTGGAGCTCTTGTTTTGTAAACTTATTTTAAATTCTTATCTACCTTTATGGATTTATGGATGTTTAATGCTTTTAAATAATGGCTAAACTTATGGTTTAAATTGTAAATTTGTCGGGTCGATTTTATGGTGACCCGAATGTAGTACTTTAGATCTGGATTAGGATCGGGGTGTTGCATACTATCTCTATTGTAGCAGTCAGCCTCAGTAGATGAGCGTGCTACTGTTGTTTTCTTCTTCGACTTCTAAGTAATTAAAGACTCTCCTGGCTTTATGCAAAAACCAATCACCGATCTTCTAGTCATTGGGCAGGTAGCCCAATCTGAATCACAATATGCCATGAGTTGACAGTCACTCTTCACACTCAACATAATACCTTAGCCTGGGTTTTTTTAATATACTTCACCACTCTAAATGTTGCCTCAAAATGTGGTTTTTTCGGTTGATGTATGAACTGACTTAGGTGATGCATGAAAAATGTGATGTCAAGCCTAGTGTGAATAAGGTAAATCAATCTTCCAATAAGTCTTTGATACTTTGTTCTGTCAGATAAAGTATCTTCTTCACTCTTTTTATTTTCTTGTTGTGTAGCTTCATAATGTCACAATAGTAAGTTTGATGTTAGGCTCAATGGGTGTTGATGCTGGCTTTGCTCCCCCCAAACCAGTGCTCTTAATAAGCTTTAAATCATATTTATGATGATTTAATATGGTACCTTTCTTTGATCGTAGAACTTGAGGCCAAGGAAGAATTTTAGTTCTCCCAAATCCTTCATCTGAAAGTTTCTATTAATGATGCACTTCAAGTCTTCTATCATACTAAAATCACTCCATATTATTAAAAGATCATCTACATATACTAATAAGATGACAATACCATATTTCTGTTGCTTTGTGAACAGTGAATAGTCGTATTTTCTTTGACTATATCCTACTGTCAAAAGTGCTTCTATTAACTTGGCATTCCACTGCCTAGAAGCTTGCTTTAGCCCATATAATGATTTTTGCAACCTACAAACTATACGCTCCCACTGACTGTAAAAACCTTAAGGTAACTCCATAAAAACTTCCTCTAAAAGATCACCTTGTAAAAAGGCATTGTAAACTTCCATTTGGCACAAAGGCTAATCAAACATAGAGGCTAAAACAATGATGAATCTAACAGTAGTTATCTAAGCCACTGGGGAGAAGATATCAAAAAATCTACACCTTCTTTTTATTATACCCTTTGGCTACGAGACGTGCCTTGAACCTCTAAAGATCATCGGGGCATTGTATTTGATCCTATTGACCCATTTACAACCAATAGATACCTTCCCAGGAGGCAAAGGAACAACTAACCAATTCTTGTTTGATTCAAGAGCTTGAATCTCTTCATGCATGGCTTGAACCCAATGAGAATGTTAAATAGCCTCGTGGTAAGTGGATGGTTCAACAAAATATGAAGTGGCATAAAGAAAAGTTTGAGTATGGATAGGTAAATAATGAGAACTGGGATACTAACCATGTAACACCCTTCGCCCGGGTTAGGAGCGAAGAGCGTTACGACATGCAGCAAACAGATTCAGGATATAAATCATGTAAACAATTCGATTTTTTAAATGTTACTTAAAAAAAGGTGGGTTAACAAAAATCTTTATACATTCATGCCATACATGTTACTAACATAATCAAATAAACATACTTCTATTCAAATAAACTAGATTACTTAACTAGAACCAATCACATAAACTATCACAACAAGGTGACTATTCATGCTCCTCATTTAAACAACAAACAAGTATATCAAACTTATTAGCAAACATCATATAAACATGCTTCCAATCCAATTCTTTATTCTACCCTATTCGAACAAGCATAGAATCCTATAGGTTACATTCAAACTAAGCATGAGCATTAACTTTTCATTTCATTCGATTTAAGTATGTTTACTTACAAGAGATTTGGATGCAAATTCAAATTTTATAAGTCATGTACTTAACACTCTTCCTATAAGACCATTCAAACACTACAACGCACATATAGGAAACATTTTGAACTTCATAAATACATATACAAGGCATAGCATTCGAAAGGAGTTAAAAAAACATCAACCATATTTATATACATAACAAAATAGTCTTACATATTTCATGACATACTTAGTTTAGGTATTACATACCATGATTCTCAAGTCTTATATGCAAACCAAACAAAATATATACAATGCCCAAAATTCATGAGACACAACTCTAAAATAAATATCTATGCCACCTTCTAGGAGTCTAAACAAAAGTTCCATACCATACTTGATTCTTTGGCTTGTGATTTGCTCCCGGATCAGAATAGGATAGCTTTTGAACAAGTTATCTTGTTTGTTTGGGAAGAAGGAAATAAGAGAGTGATAAGTACAACAAGTACTTAGTGAGGTAGTTCCTATAACTATCAATTCAATCTTTTAGATATTGTATTAATTTAGTCAAGGTTACTTAGCTAGGCTTAATACCATTTGAGTATCACCTAGCTAGTCTCAAGCATGATCAAGTAGCACTTAGCTAGTCTCATTAACATCTTAACACCAAATAAGCATGAAGATACAAACATATCTAAGATCAACCAAAGCATGCCATCATATAACACATTCAAATGGTCAATTTGCTATTCATCAAGTACATTACTCAAACATGAATTAAACATTATAGGTCATATTTCTTTTACTTCATTTGAATAGGGCCATTACCCATATTTATCATACACACTTCAAGCAAATAAGATTGGCACATAAATCTTCATTAACATATAATTACATTTCCATATGAACTCATTCATATATCATAATACACATTTCATTAAACTTATCACAAGTCTTATTCAAGTACTTTTAAATCTTTGCCTTGGTAGATTAGTAGGACTAGGTAATCAAGTCTCATTGGGTACAAAGTAACAAATCAAAGGATGCACAAAGCATCAAAATCAGGGGGTGCACAATTGCAACAAGGTGTATTGTACACCAACATAGGGTAACCAGAGTGCCAACAGAGGATGCACAAAGCATCAAGATCATTAGATGCCATCAACACCAAAATAAAGAGTACACAAAGTACTAAATCAAAGGAGCTCTAGAATATAAGGCATGTTGTTCTACCAAAGACCAACTAGTCAACCAAGGGATTTCGAAGTCTTTTAAGTTTAGCAAACACATTACAAATGTTTAGCATTCAAACATATCAAGAACACATAGCAATTCATGTCTCTAGTAAGTAAAACCTATTCCATGTTCATACAATCATAGTTTCCGGCATATAACTATCTTGTAAATATTTTCAAGCATCATGTATCATTCAAAGAAAAAAGCATAACATCAATTTCAAGCTCATTTCGCAAATCATAAAGCCATCAGAGTAAGGCAAACCTTATCCAACATCAATCAAGGGCAACTAGCTATTAACATGGAACATGTTTTCCTTTTTCATTTTAACCTTCTTCCCTTTAGATAATTACCAAACCCAGTTTAGGTTCATTTCATGCTTTCATCTAAAATCATAATTTAAACATAAAACATTGGTTAGGACACTAGTCCTAACCTTAAATTTAACTACACTCACTATACTCCAATCTTTCTACTAGTCTTGCTCCTTCAAGACTATTCCTTTGTTCTTTCTATATGAATGATCAGCCCTTGCTTCTTCCAAGTTTTCTTCAATTTCTTGGTCGAGCTTCTTAAACTTGACTTCGAAGTCAAATTTCCTAACAATGCAAAACTTCAAATCTATCAACAATGGCTTCCTTCTCTCAAAATCTCCCTCTCTTTCTTTTTTAGTGTGGTCGGTCATTGTGATTAAGGGAGATGACTTAGTGTCATCTTAATTGGACAAGGAATTATCCAAATCACCCTTTTTATTATCTCTATTGTTTAAGTTAGTGGAGGGGCAGCCTAAGGAATATTAGATTTAACCATGCAAACTCTCCATTTCATCTTTCATCCGATTGAGTCATTAATATCCTAATTCTCGGTATTGAAATTTTATTCAATTAAGTCTCTAATTACCTTAATCGATTTAGCATAGAGCTTAATTTAATTTGGAATTTGGTTTAATATTTCAATTTCTACTAGGCTCAATATTTAGGGTATTACAATTCTCCCCTCCTTAAAAGAAGAATTCTTCCTCGAATTCTTACATAAACTGAATAAGTAAGGGTATTGATTTCTCATGGTATCCTCGGGCTCCCAGGTTGCTTCTTCGAATTTATGATTCCTCTACAGAATTTTCACAAGAGATATGTTCTTGTTTCGGAGTCTTTTAATTTCCCTATCGAGGATTTGAAATGGTTTTTCCTCGTAGGATAGATCGGGATTCAGTTTAACTTCTTCAGGATCAAGAATGTGGGATGGATCGGATCGATATCATCGGAGCATTAAGACGTGGAATAAATCATGTATCTTATCGAACTCGCTTGGAAGTGCATGTCGATAAGTTATTGGACTGATTCTTTCAATCACTTCGAAATGTCCTATAAAACGAGGGTTGAGCTTCCCTCTTTTACTGAACTGGAACACTTTCTTCCACGGGGAGACTTTAAGAAAGACTTTATCACCAATCCCGTATTGTATATCTCTACGTTTCTAATCAGAATAGGACTTTTTTCTATCAAAGGCTTGCTTTAATCGATAATGGATGATCTAAACTTGTTCTTCAGTTTCTCGAAGCAATTGAGGTCCTGCCACTTTATTATCACCGAGTTCAGACCAACAGAGGGGTGTTCGGCATCTTCTACCATATAACGCTTGGAAAAGGGCCATTTGAATCGAAGATTGGAAGATATTGTTGTACGCGAATTCTACCAATGGTAGTGACTTTTCCCAGTTCTTCCCAAAGTCAATGATACAAGCCTGAAGCATGTCTTCAAGAACTTGAATCACTCGTTCGGATTGTCCGTCACTTTGCGGATGGAAAGTTGTGCTTAGATTTAATTTGGTGTCGAGAGCTCGTTGCAAAGTTCTCCAAAATCGAGCTGTAAACCGGGGGTCTCGATTGGAGAAAATTGAAGTAGGGACTCCGTGTAACCGGATAATTTCTCGAATATACAGATCGGCCAAGGTTTCCAAACTATAGTTCATATGAACCGGGATGAAATGGGCAGATTTGGTGAATCGATTGACAATTACCCAATCAACATCGTATTTTCTCAGAGAACAAGGAAGACCGTATTCTAAATCCATTGTGATTCGATCTCATTTCCATTTAGGAAATTCAAGAGGTTGGAGCAATCCGGTAGGGACTCAATGTTCGGCTTTCACTCGCTGGCAGTTCAAACACTTCGACACAAAGTCGTTGATAGCCGCTTTCATTCCGGGCCACCAATACAAGGGTTTGAGATCCTTGTACATTTTAACCGATCCAGGTTGGATCGAGAAAGAACTCTAATGGGCTTCTTGTAACATCTCTTCTTGTAATTCCTTGTTGTCAGGAACACAGACTCTATCCTTGAAATAGAGGAGACCTTTGATTTAACAGAGAAGTCAGAATTGGATTCAAGCTTAGAAGTGATCTTCTGAAGTTCTGGGTCTACTTGCTGAAGCTCTTTGATCCTTGTGATTAGGCTACACTGAACTTGAAGTTCGCACAGATATTTCCGAGCTTTAGTGAGTCAGAAATGAGTGTTGATAGCCAAGGAAGCGAGAGTCGGTTTTCGACTGAGATCATCTGTAACCACGTTGGCTTTCCCGGGATGATAGTCGATGACTAAATCGTAATCTTTCAACAACTCCATCCACCTCCTTTTTCTTAAATTGAGATCCTTCTGAGTAAGGAGATACTTTAGACTTTTGTGATCGGCAAACAGGTGACATTTTTCACCGTACAGATAGTGTCTCCAAATTTGAGTGCAAAGAGGATGGCAGCTAACTCAAGGTCATGTGTCGGGTAATTGAGCTCATGTGGCTTCAATTGTCGAGATGCGTATGCTACAACATTTTCACCTTGCATCAGAATACAACCCAATCCCGAATGGGAGGCGTCATTATAGACTGTGAATTCTTTGCCCTACTTAGGTTGGATCAAAATCGGGGCATGAATTAATTCTTACTTAAATTGGTCGAAGCTTCTTTGCTGAATTTCGGACCAATCGAATGGTTGACCCTTTTAGAGGAGTCTGGTTACTGGTAAAGCGATCGTAGATAAGCCTTTAACGAACCTTCGATAATAATCGGCTAATCCAAGAAAACTGCGAACCTCACTAGTCCTTTAACAAACCTTCGGTAATAACTGGCTAATCCAACATCAAGCAAGGGCAACTAGCTATTAACACAAAACATGCTTTCATTTTTCCTTTTAACCTTCTTCCCTTAAGATAATTACCAAATCCAGTTTGGGTTCATTTCATGCTTTCATCTAGAATCATAATTTAAACATAAAACATCAGTTAGGACACTAGTCCTAACTCTAAATTTAACTACACTCGCTATACTCCAAGCTTTCTACTAGTCTTGCACCTTGATGACTATTCCTTTTTTTCTTTCTATGTGAATAGCCAGCGGCTTCTTCCAAGTTTTCTTCAATTTCTTGGTCGAGCTTCTCAAATTTGATTTCCAAGTCAAATTTTCTAACCATGCAAAGCTTCAAAGCTATCAAAAATGGCTTCATTCTCTCAAAATCTATCTCTCTTTCTTTCTTAGTGTGGCCGATCATTGTGATTAAGGGAGATGACTTAGCGTCATCTTAATTGGACAAGGAATTGTCTAAAACACCCTTTTTATTATCTCTATTGTTTAAGTTAGTAGAGGGGCAGCCTAAGGAATATTAGATTTAACCATGCAAACTCTCTATTTCATCTTTCATCCGATTTAGTCATTAATTTCCTAATTTTCGGTATTGAAATTTTATTCAATTAAGTCCCTAATTACCTTAATCGATTTAGGATATAGTTTAATTTAAATTGGAATTTGATTTAATACTTCAATTTCTACTAGGCTCAATTTTTAGGGTATTACAGATCACATGGATGAGGGGGCACTAGAGGAGAAGTGGATTGGTAAGTGTGGACATAATCTTTTAATCAATTAGGTTCTTTCAGCACACGAGAAAACTGTCTGATAAGGTGAGGAGAAGGTTGTGCTAGTGGAATAACAATGTGCTCAACAGACTGTTCAGAAGGAAGAACATGTTACTCAACAGACTGTTCAGGAGGATTGACAATAGGCTCAACAATGTGGTCAAAAGAAGGAGATAAAAAAGTGGGAATAGCATGTGAAATATCATGAAATGAATGAGATGATGGAGGTTCAACAAGCTGTTCAGAAGAATGCAAAGGTGACAGAATGGGAGACAAGGGATTGATAGTAAAAAATTTAGATTATGAAATGTTAGGTTATAAAGGAAAGAAATAAGAAGACTGAGATTGAGGAAAGGAAAAAGAATATTATGGTTTCATGAAAAATGACATCTTTATTGACAAAAAAAAGGCTTGGTAGCAAGTTTGAATAGGAGGTAACCCTTTTGTGTACTTGAATACCCCAAAAGACAGAGAGAATAGCTTTAGGTAAGAACTTGTCATAATAATTGGTATTTGTTGCATAAGCTGAACACTCAAAAACTTTCATGTTGAAAAGATTAGGAATTTTATGGTAAAGCATTCCATATGGGGTTTTCCAATGTAAAACTGAAGTGGGTAACCTATTAATAATGTAACAAGTCGTAGTAACACACTCTCCCTAAAATTTCAAAGGTAATTTTGAGTGAAACTTAAGAGCTCTAGCTACTTCCAATAAATGTCTATGTTTACGTTCAACTATCCTATTTTGTTGAGAGGTGTGGACACAAGTACTTTGATGTATTACTCCTAGGGAGGAAAAGAATTCATAACACTCGTTATTGAAAAATTCACTACCATTATCACTTCTTACAGTTTTAATCTTGGCAGAAAAATGTGTACTGACATGAGTGAAGAATTTTTTAAGACAAATAAAAGTATCACTTTTTAGTTTTAACAAAAAAAAACCCAACTTATTCGAGAATGGTCATCAACTATGGTTTGAAAAGGAGCATTCATGTACACTAGAGTTTTTTTCTAGAACAATAGAAGTTAAAGAAATATATTGTTCATAGCATAAAGTGAAGCATGACCTAAACGTGCATTCCAAATATGAGTATTATTGCTTATAGAAGATGTCATACATTTTGATTGAAAAAGACTAACAACATATAATATATCAGCAGACAAAACAGAGTGACATTGAGAAGAGGAGAACAAACTAGAACTCAAATCAGATGACTCAAAAAGATATAATCATGTATATTCTTTACCAATCCCATCCATCGTTCCAGTTGAGAGATCTTGCAAGATGCAAAAATCAGGATAAAAAGTAACAAAGCAATTATGGTCTCGGGTAAGTCTAGAAACAGATAAGAGATTGTGATTAAAATAGGGAACAAACAAAACATTGTGAAGAGTTTAGGCAGAGTTTAATCGATATGAGCCTACATGTGTAATGGGAACAATTTTACCATTTGGCAAGTGAACGAAGCGTGAATGGGAAGCACATGAATTTAGAGAATGTAAACTCTTGAACAATTTGACCATTGTGTCATTAGTAGAAGCTTTGTGCAGCAAATCCAGGATCTGGTTATATTGATCTCGATTGAAAACCGATACACCAAGTGAAATAACTGAATGAGTAATAATCACCATGATCCAACTCTTTTCCTAGATAAGAAGAAACCATGGAATTGTTTACCATAAAAGCTTGAGGTCCCTTCTTCTTGGTGAACTTGAACTCTGGTGGGAACCCGATCAAATGATAGTAATTTTCTCGTTTATGCCTCTTGATTTTGCAGTAATCGCAAACACCATTAAAATTCCTACGATTTGTGTTTCCGGAAGCATGTGAATACATCATTGTCAAATCTGAGTAAGGTGAGAAGCTAGTGAGATGCATTCGTTGTGGCTCTTCTTGAGTGATCATAAAGTAAGCACGATTCACTAAAGGAAGTGGTTGTATGAGAAAGATCTGGCTCCTAATCGCGGAATAAGTCTCGTTTAATCTCATTAGAAATTGAAAAAGCTTTTGCTACAACAAATGACTGAGATTTTGCTACGAAACCTCACAATCGCAAATCGAGAATGGAACACGTGAATTATACTCATCTCAAAGAGATTTTAGTCGAGTATAATACACAGATGAATCTCCTTGACTTAAGGTAGAAATCTCTCTATAAAGAAAGTATACACGAGAGTCGTCTACTTTATCAAATAGTTACTTTAAGTCTTTCCAAACAAGAGCGTCATCAGAAGTAAATATTATCCCAGCATATAGATATTTACTCGCCGTGTTGAGAATCTACGACAGAACAATAGCATTGCACCACTCTCATTGTGGACGCAGCGAGGTTTTGAAACTCTTCTACTTGTACTCGTCGTCAATGAATCACATCTTGTTCTTCGCTAAGAGCGCGATCCTCATCGAGTGACTCCATATGTTATAGTTCTCCAATCCAGTAAGTTGATGAGAAACCAGTAGTGTTCTCGGCGTATCTAATGGATGCAAGTAGAAAGCGTGATTGAAGTCAACAACGCCATCCTTTGTTGCATGAGGCATCTCGATTGAAAGCTCAAACCCTAATTTCAGAAAATTAAGGAATAAAAAGGCAAAAGAAAATTTCTAAACGAAGTCTGTTATTTGATGACACAATTGGTTCATAGGCCTAATATAAGAAACCCCAAACATGGATTAAAAGAATATATCATGCTTTTGATACTATGTTGAGAGAAAAAGAATTAAAGAATTTATCGGTTTTCATATATGAAAAATTGGGGAATTTTAGGGTGGGGCTAAAATGAGGCGGCTACATAAATTCTTAACATTTTTGTAAGAATTTGTGTAAAGCGGGTAATAATTAAGGTAACTACATAAATTCTTACTAATTGTTGTATGAATTTATGTAACTACATAAATTCTTATCAACTTGGTAAGAATTTGTGTTACGCAAATTCTTATATTATAACCTAAATTCTTACCATTTGGGTAAGAATTTGTGTAGATTGTAAGAATTTTTACCAACTTAGTAAGAATTTGTGTAAATTCGCCTATTTTAGTTGCACCCTAAGGGTGCCTCACCCTATAACTACCAATGAAAAATTAACTTACACCTCAAGAGTATTTATACAAGTCTTAGAGAATTAATTAATTCTACAACTAATCAACCAACTAAAACTAAGTAACTAACTAAAATTGTTAGCAATTTTACATCCTCAATAAATAGATGTCACTGCAACTGCTGCAGCGACAACATCTGCTCATCGAAAAGTCGAGATTGTTCAATACAGCAAGACAATGATGTATTAGCCGGGGGATTAAGTAGTTGTTAAGAAAGAAATGTGAGTCCATGGAGGTGGGGACTTGTTTAGTGGAATCTGTAAGATGGGAGCAGGCATGCTAGCTTCCTCAGGTAAAGATAAGCTATAATGAAAAGTAACCAATGTGATATATATATAGGGCGGAACTAAGAGAGGACGGGGCCACCACCCCTAAATTTTTGAAAAAATAGATTTTAGTCCCTTAAAATTTTAAAATATTTAATTTGTCCACACAATTTTTTTAGAAATTTATATTTAATTTTTAATTTTTAATTAAATTTCTCCCGTAATTTTTAAAAGTTCTCATTATGCCACTCAAAATTTCAAAAAATTTAGTTATGCCCCAATTTTTTTGAAAATTTGTAAATAAAACCATTCAATTTTTAAAAAAAATTAATTTAAATCTCTATTTAAAAAAAAATAAGTTGGCCCCCGCAAACTCTTTCTTCAAGTTCAGCCACTAATATATATATATATATATATATATATATATCAACTTACACCGTGTAAAAGTTTTTAAGTTTTACACATTTTTATATCGTTGGATGGGGGAAATAGGATTAACTCTTTACTTTTTTCCCAAGTGATAATCTTCACATATTCTACTGTTAATCTCAGTCATCTGTTTTACCCATCCAACAATCCAAAAAACATGTAAAACTTAAAAAATTACATTGTGTAACTGGATCATATATATATATATATATAAACATTTAAATTTTAGGGTTTATGATTTAAATTATTTTTAATTAAAAATAGGGCCAAATTAAAATAATGGGTAAATTTATTATTTTAACTGTCACATTACATTTTTAACGGCTGTTAACAGGCTAGTGACCAAATTGAAACAAAACTAAAAATTTAATAATAACATTGAAGCAATTACAAGTTTAACTACCAAATTAAATAATTGATTAAAGTTTAGTGAACATTTGTAAATTTTATTTTTTTTACAGAAGTGGTTTCCATCGTTGACATATATTTTAGTTGTTTGTTTTTATGTTCTTAGTTTTATTTAAAATTTGTTGAGAATGATGGATAAAAGAATAATCATACAGTTTTTTATAACTGTTGTGAATAAAATAAAGAAGAACAAGAATAAGAACAAGAAGAACAAAGAGATGAGAGAAAGAGGGAGATTTGTATTATTCTCAAATATAGACTTGTATACAATGCCTTCAATGAATCATCTATTTATAGGCATAAGAAGTACATAATACATTAAACTCTAATTCATAGAGATAATATTCCTAATAATAAATAAATCAAACTCCTTTGATAAAGTTCTAATCATGATAGACATCCACATAGATAAATATTCATAACACTCCCCCTTGGATGTCTATGAAGATAATGTGCCTTGTTAAAACCTTACTAAGATAAAAACCCAGTGGGAAAAAAATTCTTTAGTGAAGCAAAAAGAGTACACAAATCTTTGATACGCATAACATGTTGCCTCATTAAAAACCTTACCAGGAAAACCCATTGGGACAAAACCTCGGTTAAGGAAAAAAGAGTGCAACGCGTATTTACTCCCCCTCATGCAAACATCACAGAAGATCTTTGAATCTTCATAATTTAATCTTGAATATCATTTTTCTAAAGATCGTAAGGGATGAAACTTTGGAGTAATATGTTTCATGATGTATCCACTTTCAAACTGAGATATACATCTTGCGTTATCTTCACACAAGATAGCTTTTATCATATCTTGTAAAAGTAAATCCACATATCTTTTGGATATGTTGGGTCAATAGTCTTAGCCAAACACATTTTTTGGCTTGCCTCATGCATAACAATTATTTCTACGACATTTGAGGAGGCATCAACGAATGTTTGAAGATCTAAATGTAATGATCTTTGTATATTCATAGATATTTCTTGACCAACAAATATATAGTGCTTCAAGACCAAGAAAAGATATAATTATCTTTATTCACATCCAACAATCTTACAAATATTGGGATACTCAATAGATATGCTCTATTCATATTGAATCTTCTTTAAGATTCTTTCAGCTTATGTATGTTCATAGACAAAAGAAATATATAAAAATGCTCGATCTTCAGGTCGAGATAAACTTGATGTCAAGATTCAAGTACTTGTATTGAAAGTACTTCACGAGTTTCCAATTTGAAGCTCTTTAGGAGTTCTAAAATTATCATAATGGATCTTGATCCAAACTCATTTATAAAAAACATAAGAAAATCTGATCATTCTTATAGTATTTTCTCAATTAGTATTCACTAAGGCGATTATACCAAATGCGCCAAAATATTCATGAGACATGTCTAAATAAATTTCCTCAGAAATTTCCAAATGCTTATAGCATTTTAGATCCTTCAAGGATAAATATGGATCCACAAATAATTAGACGCATGTAAAATTTTCAAAACTGCCAAAGTAATTGCATCCACCATGAAGTAATTAAAACTTTTCATAAATCATAGTTCAAGTCGTATTTACGACTACTTATTTGTGCCTCACTTGCATTACACATTTAGGTGTTTGGACTGCTGGTCCAAATACTTCTATTTTAGAAGTTCAAAGCGTCTTTCAACATTGGCCAATTCAATATCTATACTTCTGGATAGATTTTATACAAGATCCTCGATTTCTTTCTTTACTTCTATAGAAGTGTTTTATGTAAAATTGTTTATAAAATCGTTGTCGACAACTTTCCAATTTTCTGGTTCCATTCTCGTAATGACATAACTCATCGATATCTCTTCAAGATTTCAATCTTTATTTCAGGTACTTGAAACTCTTATAGAGTTTTATTATTTGTTATGTCTTGGGTCTCTTCAGGAGCACCCGCCTCCAATATATGACCATCTCATATTACTTTCTATTTACGAGAATTTTGATCATTGGAACCATTTCAACTATCATGCTTTAGGCATGATTTACATTCTCTCGTTCTAACATGTAATTTAAACTTACATCATTTCAGCTTGTATATGAGACTTAATTACTCTCATTGGGTCAGTAAATATGTCTGGCAGTTGACATGTAATAACATGAATTATCATATGAACTTCTAGTTCATATACGTGGATCTAGATAATGATAATTCATTTTCCTCTATCCAGCTGATTATTATCTCCCCTGATGTTGAGAAAAATCATGTCATAAATGATTCTCCAATTAATGTTTAAGAATTTAAACATGAAAGAAGACTCGTACTCGATATATATTCTCAACCCTTTTTACTTGCCCATTTTGTGCGTTATGGTGGAGCAATTCAACTATATATCGCACTTTCAAAGATTCAAAAAATGGGAAATATGAATTCTGACCAAAAGTCAAATCATAATGGGGAGTTTATTATAACTCATTGGCTTGATGCGTATAAGTGTTGCTATATGGAAATACCATATAAATATTAAATGGTTTGTTCTCACGGTTTAGCTATTAAATAGGAGGCATCCAATTAAAAATTTGTTAAACCGTATTTTTCATAATCAATAGGCTTTGTAACAACCGATATAGCCTAAAATATAAACTCACTAGCTTTTCAAGACGAATAGTCTAATTGCATAATCTGAATCTTTTTAGAATCAATCTCACAAACTTCTGGTTGTAAGTCGATAAAACAATGTAGATGCATCTACTAAAATCATATAAAACTTTCCACATTTGTGGATATATGGGCCCATATTTCGTTCAGATATGCAACACATACAGTCTCAACTTCAGTACAAGAACTTTAAGTTCTAATTCTTTTGGTAAGTGGGATCATTTATATCCTTTGAAAACAAACAACACAAGAACTTCAGGTTCTTTTAGTAAGTGGAATTTAATCAATTCCTTTAAGCAACACAAGAACTTCACATTCTTTAATAAGTGGAATTTAATTCATTCCTTTGAGAATAAGCACCACAAGAACTACAGGTTCTTTTAATACATGTGCATGTAAATCTCAATAATTTATGCACCATTATTGATCAGGATGGTCTAACCGATCATGTCAACTATATATATGTGTATATACCTCTGAATTTGTAAATTTCTTGTTTACCATAACATGTAATTCAATCTTACTCGTACATGTGTAGTACGACCATCAAAATTGTTCCTTTAAATAGGAATATATTTAGCTCTTTCGGAGCTTTCAATTGAAATTATCTTTTGGTAGCAATATATAGCTCTTCTAGAGCTTTCAACTGACTTTTTGGCTACCAAAACTGATATTCATATTGGCTTATTTCAAATGCCAATTGATAACATATGTTATCTATAATTCCCAAAGGGATAGTTTGCGAACTCATATTGCTCTCTTTATGACTTTGACGAATATAACGCACTGTGAATATGGAATAAAGTTCCATTTCACAATAACATATTTGCTCAACCAGAGCCTTTTGTGATATTAGTACTTCCGGATATAGTACTCACATTATTCCCTTGCATTTTAATCGAGAAATGCATAATTGTGCACCTTTCAAAATGTGCTTTGTTTCATTTACTTCAGATAATGAAAATATGTACTTTGTATCATTCACTTCGAGGAATGAAGAATATAAAACATAGCACATCATATCAAGTCGATTATCTATCAGAGATAAACATTCAAGTGCTCTTCCGAAGTATTGATATTTTAGTACTTTGAGAAATACTACTCATATTTCCCCTTGCATTGAATGGGAAAAATATTTCTTATGCTTAAGTACAATATGAGTACTTGCATTATCTGCTAGGCATAAATAGCCACAATTCATTGTATATTTTATTCCGGAAGTAATCATATTCTTCAAATAATAAATTAACATAAAACGTAAATAAGTAATATGTGAAATAAATAAACATAAAGCAAACTAACATAAATAAATAATAAATAAAACGAATTAAGATAAAAAAAATAAAAAACCAATTATTCCTGTTAAAGGTTATAAGGGAAATAAAATAAATGGTAAATTATTCCCTTCAAGGGTTATGAGAAAATTAACAATATCCAATTGAGTTGGACTAATAACGCCATAATTATTTTCGCCATAAACAAATTTTGTTTATATTTTATTTCATTTATCATTCATGATTATGGATAAAGTCCATAATACTTTGGCGTTTGACAAGTACGAAACCAATGGTTTATAACATCACATTGGTAAAATGATTTCACTTCCTTAGAATGATCTTTATCACTCTTATCATCCTTATAACTTCGCTACCAGCGGGTAGAAGTATTCTTAAAACGACTATATTTTTCATGTGTATATTCATAGCCTCGACCACGACCACAACTTTAAATGTGATATTTTTATTCCTTCCATAATATAATCTCACATTCACTTCAGGGAATGGAATAGAGCCATTGGGCCTTTAAAACCTTTTTCACATATCCTTATCACAGAGAACAAAGATTTAATCCTCGTACGCGGCATTGTTAAACCTGTCCACAAGGTCCTTTAAAAACCTCCTTTGAGACCAGTAGCCTCGCAGAACGGGATGTCCAGCCAATTATACTTGGATTATATTGAAATTATGTCTCTAATTGAATAATGATTTACCGTGTTTGCATTCACTTCAGGGAATGAAACAGATCCAATAATCGCATGGAATAAACACCATGCTTGCATTCACTTCAGGGAATGCCCCATCATTGATAATTGCATGGAATAAACATCATGCTTGCATTCACTTCAGGGAATGCCCCATCATTGATAATCGCATGGAATAAACAGCATGCTTTGCATTCACTTCAAGGAATGCCTCCCATAAAACTTTTTTGGATCAAGAAGAATTTTCGTAACTTGAAATTGGGAGAAGTCTATGGTCAAGTTTTGCAACGAAGAAGAAATATTGCTTTCGAGCAAATATAGACTTTATAATAATCTTCTTGTAAATTCAAAATCATAATGATTTATCGCACTTTAAAATAATAATATAAAGAATAAAAATAAAACCAAAATTTACCGATATTGTTTTTTTCTCTCGTGGACAATGGAGACATAGCATATGACTGAGATAGCTTCTCATAGACCCTTTATATCACATCTCTTTCCAAGCCATTTAAGCATATCATGTAAAACTCAAAACACGGTTAAAAATATTAACTTTTACCAAATAAAATGACATAAATAATAATATGAAAAATATCAAATATAATCATATAAGTAAAAGTATGAATAAGCATACCGCTAATTAACCTTTTTAGGAACAAGAGAAAACACACGTAATTTACACCAAACACAATCTCTTCGTCTCTATCGATTCGTCTTTTGGTTTGTGAGAAGCCACAAATTTATCTCTTTCCAATGTTCGGATAAAATCAAACATACTTCCAAAATTTTCAAAAATTAAAACAAAGTTAAAATATAAAGAGAAAGACAATCGATAACTAAAAAAATAAGGAGAAAAAAAACTTATCTTTGGTTTATTCTATAATCGAATTCTTCCCGGTAACTTCTTTTGAATTATAATGATGAATACCTCAGTTGATTAGAGTCTCGTGCTGATAACGTGTTGTGAATAAAATAAAGAAGAACAAGAAGAACAAAGAGATGAGAGAAAGAGGGAGATTTGTATTATTCTCAAATATAGACTTGTATACAATGCCTTCAATGAATCATCTATTTATAGGCATAAGAAGTACATAATACATTAAACTCTAATTTATAGAGATAATATTCCTAATAATAAATAAATCAAACTCCTTTGATAAAGTTCTAATCATGATAGACATCCACATAGATAAATATTCATAACAATAACATGTTTTTAACATTTTTTAACATGATATACTACTTTACTTAATATGCAACAAATATTTTATAATAATTTAAGTTTTTATTTTTATAATTTTTTTTACTTTTATAAAATTGTTGTATTAAAATTTAAAAATAAAGATTTTTTATAAATTAAATGAACAATATCCTAAGAAAAATACAATTAAATAATATGACAATAAAAAGTATCAATAAAAAAATATAAATATAATTACAATATAAATATGGGTGAGCATTCGATCGAGTCGAGTCTATTTTTTTGACGAGTCCTATTTTATGACTCAAACGTTATTTGATATTTTGTCGATTCGAGTCAAGTTGTGAGTTTCTTTACAATTTAATTATAATTATTTATAATATTATGTACAAATTGATTCTAATTTAAAAGATTTTCTCTAATTATATAAGATATACATATATATTTTTTATATATATTTTTCACAATGTGTACGTAAAATTTGTAATGTTGTTTAATAAAACATTATAAAATATTTAAAGAATGAATTTTTTTTAGGACAAATTATTGATGGGAGTGTGAAGGAGTCAAAGAATTAATGAGAAGACATAATTTACAAAAATTACAATTGAAGGGCCAAATTGAATAAAGTGCAAAGTTAACTGACAATTAAAAAATAAATGTGCTGATAAAATACGAATTGAAATTACATAGACATTCTATAGTGTTAGTGGAGCATGTGGTTCAAATTTAGTAAAAATTGACTTAAAGCAAAAGAGGAATTAAATAAATGAGAAAATCATATAAAGTTGAAGGGCCAAATTACAAAAAATAGAAAATTTATTCTCAAAAATAGGCATTGAAGCTAAGTAGGTATTTAGGAGCACGTGGTTTAAATTTGAGCAAAAGTCAACTTAAAATAAATGAGAAATTGAAGAAATAAGAAAATCAGAGACTAAATTGTAAAATAGTAAAAATTAGTTTTTTGAGTTGGCAAAATTAAACTTGACTCTATCTCTAAATTCACTCGAGTTGTTCAAGCTGACTCAAATAATCCGAATAACTCGAAATTAAAAATAAATTAATTTTTTCGAGTCGAGTTATGTTCACACCTAATGGAATAAAATTGTTTTTCCACTTTCTTATTGTACCCAAACACATCAATTAAAAAAATAAAATAAAAATGTTTTTCAACAATCTACTTTTCTGCGCATCTAATTTTTATTCATTCCAATTTTCTTTCATAGCTGTCAAGCAAAACCTATTAAGCTAAAAGCTTATCATTCAAACATTAAACATCCATTACCCAATCTCATACTAACCATACACAAACCACATTCTAGTTTACTCTAATTTAATCCATGAACAGAAATGTTAACGGATTGAGCTTTATCAAATTCAAATCATATTTAGATAAGAAAAAAAGTTACACAAATTCACCCAAATTTGAATCTTTATAATTTTAGTTATGTTACACAAATTCAAATCTATTTCGATCATCGACCATTGGATGATAACATAACTTAATATAATAATAATTTTAGTTTAGGGTTCATTTGTATCAATTAGGTCATAGTTCAAAATAACACAACAAATATTTGAATTTCCATCCCTCCTTCCTCCGCAGGACTTTTCTTTTGTTCCCTATTTACCATTTCTTCAACTCCTCCACCAAACCCAGATTCCATGCAAAGAACACAATAAATAAAATAGAAAAAAAGAAGAAACACTAGTGATTGTGTGCAGCAATTGGAATTTGAAAAGCCACCCAACAAAGAAAACGTCCTTTTTTGTTACAATTCCTTTTGATTAACAAGTTCACCAATCCAAGAGAAATTAATGAACTAAAAATGCACGCGGAATAAATCAGGAAAAAAACAAATAGATATTGAAAATACAAGAGTCTAACAATTTAAGTTTGTTTTCTACTGTACTGGAAATTACTCATTAAAAAAACCAACAAACCTTGAAAATGGTGTTCTAAGCAATGGAAACTTTAGCTCCAGCTTCTTCAAGTTGTTTCTTGGCATCATCGGCTTCTTCTTTCGAAACCCCTTCTTTGAACTTCTTCGGCAAGCCCTCAATCAATTCTTTCGCTTCTTTCAAAGCCAAACTCGTCAGACCCCTAACGGCTTTAATCACCGCAATCCTAGCATTGCTAGGCACCTCCTCGATCACCACATCGAACTCCGTCTTCTCTTCCACAACAGCGGCTCCGGCGTCTGCACCGCCGGGTGCGGCAGCTGGGGCGGCTGCAGGTGCGAAAGCAGCGGCGGAAACGCCGAGCTTCTCTTGGAGGTAGTCGACGAGGGTCCGGGCTTCCTCTAGGGTTAAGCTGGAGATTTCGGTGCCGAGTTTTTCGATTTTTTCGGGCGCTGCAGTGGCATTGAGAGGACGGAGGGCGGTGGTGCGGTGGGTGAGGGTAGAAGGGGCGGGGGGACGGAGAGGGAATTGGAGAGATGGGGTTTTGAGGAGGAGAGGGTGCGTAGGATTAGAGGAAGTGGGTGGAGGGTAAGAGGAGAAACGGAGAGAAATAGTAGAGAGAGTTGAAGATGCCATTTCTTCTTTTCCTCTGTATGGAGCGATGAAGCGGATTAGGATAAGGAAGGAAAGGAAAATATGCCATATATACTGAAACTGCGTTGTAAGTTTGGATCAATTTTACGAATTTCACCTTCTAAACTCGAAGAAAGATTAGGTTTAATGTCAAAAATAAGTGCTTTTAAAAACTGAACTTGATTTTAGTGTAACTCAGGAACGAATCTGAAATTTAAACGATATTAATTTGATTTGAAATCAAAATAATTTGGTTTTATATAATTTAGATTTAAAATATTAAAATCTAAAATAATCCAAATATGTAGTTCTATAATTTTAAAAACTCAAATTTAAAATATCTTAAATTAATCAAAACCGAAATGACTTAAATTTCTAAAATTCAAATCCGTCTACCCGTGTTGGTAAGTATGGATGTAAAAACAGGTAATCGGACGGGTTTCAGGTCAGCTAAAATCGGATACATGTCATTTTATGTCATTTTTCTGTTTCGACTCGACTCGGGTCGGGTGCGGGTCCATTTCAGGTCGGTTCCGAAGTAGATAATTGGCAGGTTAATTCGGGTTCAGATACACTTCAGGTTGAGTCCATTTCAGGTCGGGTCCATTTGAGGTCGGGTCCGTTTCAGGTCGGGTCCATTTCAGGTCGGGTCCGTTTCAGGTCGGGTCCGTTTCAGGCAGGTAATTTAGGTCGGGGTATTTTCGGGATTGGAATTCGTATTGAGTTTGAGTTCGGTACAACCGTATAAGTAGTCGATAGACTTTAGGTTGACATTCGTCAATCATCATTGATTTTGAGTTAATTATTTAAAGTCATATCAAATTAAAAATATAAAACATTGGAGTAATCAAAAAATAGTGAAAATGGGTTAATTTAGACTGAAAATGGATCAATTTGGATTAAAAATAAAGTTTCACGGATTATAATTAACAAAAATATCAAATTAAAATTATAAAACATTGGACAATTTTAAAAGAAAACAAGGAAGAGGGGTCAATTTGGAATAAAAATAAAGTTTTGGGGACTATAATGAACAAAAATATCAAATTAAAAGTATAAAAATTAGAGTAATTAAAAAACAATAAGTAGAGGTCAATTTAGAATAAAAATAAAGTTTTAGGGTCTAGAATGAACAAAATTTCAAATTAGAATTGTAAAACATAATGAATTAAAATATATATATATGGGTCAATATGGAATTAAAATAAAGTTAAGAGACTAGAATAAAGAAAATGTTAAATTAAAATAATAAAACATTGGACAAATTAAAAAAATGTGGGTCAATTTGGAATAAAAATAAAGTTTTAGGCTCTAGAAGGATGAAAATATCAAATTAAAATTATAAAACATTGGACAGATTAAAAAAATCAATGAATATGGGTTTAGGGTTTATACATTTATTGGTACATTATACATACATACTTACGTACTGTAACCCCCTCGTGTCGGTCTAGACGACTAACCGGTCCGAGCAGGTCACACGGGGAAAATCAAAGTGAAACCCGTTAAGGTCCCGCCTCGGTTAGCAACCCTAGAAGATTTTCTTCAATTATCTTGCCTAGATGGATCATTAAATCCTATGTCTGGAACGACAGCGGAGAAACGAGATTAAAAACACGCAGACGGAACGTAAGTTAATTTAAATTTACCATGTATTCAAGTTAGTCTGTTTTCTTACGTAAGCGCCCAAACCAGACATAAACAACTACAAACAAGGCTCACAAGAAAGCACACAATCAACCCGGACCCAAGCCTAACACTTGAGGACCTCTAAAGATGCCAAAAGCCCAAATTACAGGCTTGTGTTTCGAAACAGGCTTGCTCGTTTCGATACACGGGCCCCAGTTTTAAAAGCCAGACTACCCGTACCGATACGGTCCACCACGTTTCGGTACATGGTCTTTTTTTTGCCTAGACGTTCCAAAATACGTTCCGAAACAGG
Organism: Hibiscus tridactylites; assembly: GCA_958450335.1. Lineage (NCBI taxonomy): Eukaryota > Viridiplantae > Streptophyta > Magnoliopsida > Malvales > Malvaceae > Hibiscus > Hibiscus tridactylites. Next base: position 74,253,247 of record OY288269.1, on the reverse strand, counting down.
GCCTCACAGTAGCCAAACTGTTTTGGTACGCATATCGGAACAAGGGTTCACAGTAGCCAAACCGTACCGAAATGTGTTTCGATACGGGTATCCTTGGAATCACACCCGTTCTGAAACACCCTTACTCGTTCCGAAACGCCTACAGTTTGTGTGTTTCTAAAATTAGTTCTAAGCATCTCCAAACGTCCCCAACATGCCTCAAACATCAAGAATCAATATACAACGTGCATATACATACTCTAAAGACATACACCCTACTTCAAGCATGTCCAAACACTCAACAAACATAAAAAACCATTCATAAAGGAATTCAAGCATTCACCAAAATACATTACATATCAAGACCACATGCATTTAGACAAACACACACAACATTCATGGAAAATGGTCCTAATGCCTTCAAAACACAAGCATTTAAGCAACGTTATAAACATGGTTTACAATCCACATCATAGAAGCATAAATATATCCAACATAGTATCAACAACTCAACATGCTAGAACATCAACAAAATCAAACTAAAGAGTTTGGCACCAACTCCATACAAGTCTAGTACCCCCATTGTCTAGGCATTATTACAAGGACTTAAACCATACTTGAGCTACTTGAGAACTCCGAAAAGCTCTTCCCTTGCCCACTTACCTTCCGTAACTCTAGCGATCTGCATGTTGGAAAAAGGAGAGCGTAAACTTGGAAGCTTAGTGAGCGAAGCTCTAAAACTCATCAATCATGCAGTTTTCAAAACATATTTCTTAAATGATAAGTAAACCATTTGAATGCATGAAAAGTAACACAACAACACAACTACATGGTTTGCACATGCACAACCATAACACGGTGGGACCACACATCACCGATCGACTAGTAGTTTTCCGATGGGACCACACATCACCTTACTCTACTACTAGTTACTACCGGTGGGACCACACATCACCGTAGTTACGACAACCATCACATGAGGCTCGACACCAACAATGACTACACAACATCATCAACGAAAGTAAAGAAAATCCACAATCCACACACAATATCTCCACAATTGATCATCCACCAACACTTAACAAATCAAGGCATAGTTAGTGAACTTACACTTGAGTTTAGGTTAGCCCTCTAGGCTCCACCCAAACCCCCAAGAATCTCTTTTTGAAATCAAATAAAGTTCAAAACATTTTCACTTACCGATGAAGCCCAACCGGAAGCCGAAACACCAACTCAAGTCTCCATATTCCCCGGAATCGTGCCTGAAGCTTCTCCGATGGTTTTCCTTGATTCTAGTCAATCAAAAACAATACATTACTCAACCGAATCATCATCAAACACTGTCACAACCACAAGCTACTACCACAAGCCAAAATCTTACAATTTCAAACCAAAGCCAATACCCAAAATTCCTATTTTCGTACTCCCCAACAACCCAACAGAAAACCTTTGATTCCAACACCCAAAACACCTTTAAACACCTGCAAACCAACCTTCTAGTATCACAATAACACCAACCCAACTCCCTTTCACAAAACCACACCAAAAACACAAGTTTTGACCCTTTAAAAATACCCATGAATACCCATTTCGGGATTCTTAATGAAAACCAACCAAATTGAGATATATTACATCTAAGGGCAATACTAAAACATAAATTAGTTTTACAAATCAAGACTCCATCAAAAACCCATTAAAATTTCCTACTTTTATTTCAAAACTTGAAAACTTCAAAAACTTTAAAAGAGATTTCTATGAAAAACTAAAGCTATAGACATGTTGGAAATGATGAGGAAAACTCAAAAATATATTTACCTTATAGAAAGAACTTGAATTGGTGGAGGGATTTGATGGAATAGTGATTGGGGTTTTAGGGAGGTTTTAACCTTAAAATGAAATAGCCAAGGAAGAAGATGGTGAAATGTTTCAAAAGGCTCTTTTTCTCATCTTCTCCCTTGTTTTCAAAAATTACAAGTTTGCCATTAATGAAAACCAAACCTTTATAATTTAAACCAAAGCTTAATTAAATTTTAAAATGAGCCCACGACTCGAACCCGATTTACCCGAGTAACATCCGACCCCTAAACCTGGGGCGTTACAACTCTCCCCCACTTAAGGAATTTCGTCCCCGAAATTACCTGACTGAAAGAGATAAGGAAACTACCTTTCCATATCCTCATTTCTCTCCCAAGTGGCCTCGTCCACCCCTCGACATTGCCATCTCACCTTGACCAACTCAATTGATCTATCACGCAACACCTTGTTGTTTGAGGCTAAGATCTCCATTGGTTCCTCATCATATGTCAAATTCGAATTCAATTCAATCTCTTCTACATGCATTACGTGTAATGAATTCAATCTATACTTTCGGAGCATCGACATATGGAACACATGTGAATCTTCTCTAGCTCGGTCGGGAGCCTGAATCTATATGCAATGGGACCAATCCTCTCAACTATCTCATAAGGTCCAATGAATCTCGGACTCAACTTACCTTTCCTGCCAAACCTCATCACCTTCTTCCAAGGTGAGACTTTCAAAAACACTTTTTCACCCACAACATACTCTATCTCTTTTCTCTTTAAATCGACATACGACTTCTGTCGATCTGAAGCTGCCTTCAAGCGATCACAAATCAACTTCACCTTCTCGGTAGTGCTCTTAAGCAAATCGGGCATCGGTACAAGCCTTTGTCCGGCTTCGACCCAACAAATCGGAGTCCTACACTTCCTACCATATAGAGCTTCATACGGTGCCATCTGAATGCTAGCCTGATAACTGTTGTTATATGCAAACTCTACTAGCGGTAGATGTTTCTCCCAAGACCCCTGAAAATCGATGATACAATACCTCAACATGTCCTCCAACACCTGAATCACCCTCTCTGATTGACCATCTGATTGCGGATGATACGAAGTACTGAAGTTCAACCATGTACCCAAGGCTCGATGCAAACACTCCCAAAATCTAGTTGTAAACCTTGGATCTCGGTCTGACACAATCGATTTCGGTACCCTATGCAACCTCACTATCTCCCTGATGTACAGATCGGCCAACTTATCTAAGGTATAGGTAGTATGAACAGGTATGAAGTGCGCACACTTAGTAAATCTATCGACTATTACCCACAGTGAATTCTTTTTCGATGGAGTCAACGGTAAACCTGACACAAAGTCCATGGTGATACGTTCCCACTTCCATTTCGGGATCTTCAACGGCTATAACAATTCTGAAGGCAATTGATGCTCGGCCTTAACTCGCTGACAAACCATACACTTACTCACAAACTCGGCCACATCCTTCTTCAATCCAACCCAATAGTACTCTTTCTTTAACCCACGATACATCTTCGTACTACCCGGATGCATAGCAAAAGGACTATTATGAGCTTCGTTCAAGATCGTACGTCTCAACTCGGCATCTTCCGGAACCACTACCCTATCCTTGTAACACATGATCTCGTTCTCACCAAAACAAAAATCGGTAGGTCTATCTTCGGCTATATCTTGCACGTGAGGTGCCAAAGACTCATCTCACAACTGCTTCTCTCAAATCAACTGAGCCAACGAAGGTTTAACCTGAAGCTCGGCTATCAAACCACCATTCTTGGACACACTCAATCTCACAAACATAGCTCGCAACTCAACTGCCACTTTTCTACTCAAAGCATCGGCCACTACGTTTTCCTTACCCCGGATGGTACTCTATCGTAAGGTCATAGTCCTTAAGAAGTTCTAACCACCTACGTTGTCTAAGGTTCAACTTCCTCTGAGACATCAAGTACTTCAAGCTTTTGTGGTCAGTATATACGGTGCATTTCTCACCATAAAGATGATGTCTCCAGATCTTCAAAGCAAAAACTACTGCGGCTAACTCTATGTCATGGGTGAGATAGTTCTTCTCGTGAACTTTCAACTACGTCGAAGCATAAGCTACCACCTTACCTTCTTGCATAAGCACACAACCTAAACCTACGTAGGATGCATCACTATAAACCACAAATTCTCTTCCCGGTTCAGGCTGAATCAAAATAGGAGCTTCGGTCAAAGCTTCCTTCAACTTCTCAAACGCTTGTTGTCTTGCATCTGACCACTCATATGGGACATTCTTCTGAAGCAACTTAGTCAAAGGAGCTGCTATCCTGGAAAATCCCTCGAAAATCTTCTATAATATCCCGCCAAACCTAGGAAACTACGGATTTTTGTCACTGCCTTCGGTTGTTTTCAACTCACTATGGCTTCTATCTTCTTGGGATCCACGCTAATCCCCTTAGCCGAGATCACGTGACCTAGGAAGACTACCTCCCTAATCCAAAACTCACATTTTCTTAACTTGGCATACAATTGATTCTTAAGCAAGGTCCGAAGCACTAACCGCAAATGCTCATCATGTTCCTCCTCGGTCCTAGAGTATACTAAGATGTCGTCTATAAACACTACCAAAAATATGTCCAAAAACATGTGAAACACACGGTTCATCATATCCATGAAAACTGTTGGAGCGTTAGTCAACCCGAAAGGCATCACCAAGAACTCATAGTGCCCATAACGTGTACGGAAGGCTGTCCTCGGTATGTCCACATCCTTTACCTTCAACTGATAGTACCCATACCTCAGATCAATCTTCGAAAACACTGAAGCACCTCTCAACTGATCAAACAAGTCATATATCCTAGGCAAAGGGTACTTGTTCTTCACTATCACCTTGTTCAATTGCCTATAATCTATACACATCCTCATACTACCGTTCTTCTTTTTCACAAACAAGACCGGAGCACCCCACGGAGAAATACTAGGTCTAATGAAACCTCTATCAAACAACTCCTGAAGGTGTGTCTTCAACTCTTTCAACTATTTTGGTGCCATTCTATACGGAGCAATAGACACTGGTGTAGAATCGGAATACATCTCAATAGCAAACTCAATTGCTCTATCTTGAGGCAAACCCGACAACTCTTCCGGAAAAACACTCGAAAAATCACATACTGTCATGATGTCTTGCGGTCTAACCTCACTCATATTCGGATTCATCACATAAGCCAAATAAGCCTGACAACCCGAATTCAACAACTTTTGAGCTTCCAAAAAAGAAAAAACATTGGATAAGAACCTAACGTTCTCACCAACCACCACAACCTCAAAGTCATCTGTAAGCCTCAAGGAGACTCTCTTGGTCTCAAAGTCAACCTTAGCCCTATGCTCTACGAGCCAATCCATGCCCAAAATCACGTCAAAACCATAGAACGGTAACTCCATCATATGAATCGGAAACACGTGGCCCTGAACCATCAAGGGACACCTCCTATACATTTTCCTAACTACCACTGTATCACCAAAAGAGATAGCAACATTTACACCAACCTCTAACCAATCACATGGTAACCCTAATGACCTTGCGTGCTCACCCAAAATGTATGAATGTGTCGACCCCGAATCTATCAAATAAAGCAAACTCAAAGACTGTAACGAGAAATTACATGCAATGACATCCGTGTCATTCTCAGCCTCTCGCTGAGCATACACCCTAGCTGGTCCTCCTCCCTCGGGCTGAACTGCTACTACATGAGCCAAGTTCCTTTGACCCTCGTTCCTCGGCTAAAAGTTACCACGACCGTGCCCACAGCCTCTCTGATGCTCAAAACCCCTAGCTGGAGCCGGTCAGCCTCTAGTCGGGTGTGGACGGTTACGCCTCATGTGATCTCGGGAACCACAGTTCCAACATGGCCCAAAGGTACCCGTACACTCGCCTTGATGGCGTCTCCCGCATCTAGTGCATTCTGGAGTGTGTACAACAACTCATTGGCCCTGATGGACCCATCCATAGTTACCACCCTTATGTCTCAAATCAGGCTGATACCTCCTATCCCTATGCCTCTTGGCATGATCTCTATCCCAATCCGCGTGTCTCCTCCCAGAATCGGACCTACTAGCACAAGCACTGGAGCCTAAGTTCTGCTCAATATCCTTGGCCCTGGAGACCAAAACATCAAACTCAGTATTGTCAGAGGCAAGCATGTAGGTCTTCACATCTCTAGTCAACCCATACCGGAAGCCCTCACACCGTTCCCTCTCATTAAAAACCAACTCAGGTGCATACTGGCTCAATCTCACAAATTGAACCTCGTACTTGGACACGGTCATGTTACCTTGAACCAAGGCCATAAACTCCCTCTTCTTCTCATCCAAATATTGAACTCTGAGATACTTACTCTTGAAGGCATTTCTGAAAAACTCCCACGTGATATCCGCTTCGGCCATACCCGAAGTAATAGTGGTCCACCAAGTATATGCGTCCCCCTGAAGCAAGGAAACAATGCAACCCAACTTACGGGCGTCTGAGCACTCCATCTGACCCAAGATGCGTGTAGTACTCTCAAGCCACGCCTCTGAACCCTCGGGAGTCAACCCACGGAACTTGACTCCGCCCAAACTACGGAGCCTCTCTAGGGGTAATCATGTCCTTGCACCCTGAGGTGGTGCTGCAACTTGTACACCGGCCAAAGTTGCCTGAAAAGCTCCGGCTATGGTCTGAATCAAATGGGTCATGTCCGCGCCCGCTGGACCCTGACCCACCTGAGCTCCAACACCTCCAACATTGACACCGACCTGAGGCCCATTACCATCACCTCCGACTTACGCACCTGCCTGAGGCACGTTACCTTCGCCGCCTACTCCATTACCACCGGGAACAGGAGGCTCACCCTCGGGTGCCTGGTCACCCGCTCTAGGTCGCCCCCCTCGGTCTCACCATATCAAGATAGAATCTAAAATAGAAAACACACAACACACAAGAAAATGTTAGGTTAGCAAAAGGGTAAGGACTTAGGTTCTCAAGCTCGTTAAACCAAAAACCATTTTTTGACAACAACACCTAACAATGGGGACATTTGACAAACCCTTAACCAACAACAAGGCCACTAAAACATGCTTTCAAACACCGTACTAGCAAGCAAACTTCAAGCATACATGGTAAAACACTCATCGATACATAGCAACAACATAACATATCAACTTACAGCACTTACCTACCCGAGGTCTCGGAAACCTCAGGCTCTGATACCGCCAAATGTAACCCCCTCGTCCCGGTCTGGATGACTGACCGATCCGAGTAGGTCACACGAGGAAAACCGAAGTGAAACCTGTTAAGGTCTCGCCTCGGTTAACAACCCTAGAAAATTTTCTTCAATTATCCTGCCTAGATGGATCATTAATCCTATGTGTGGAATGACAACGAAGAAACGAGATTAAAAACACGCAGACGGAACGTAAGTGAATTTAAATTTACCATGTATTCAAGTTAGTCTGTTTTCTTGCGTAAGCGCCCAAACCAGACATAAACGACTACAAAAAAGGCTCACAAGAAAGCACACAATCAACCCGGACCCAAACCCAACACTTGAGGACCTCCAAAGATGCCAAAAGTCCAAATTACAGGCTTGTGTTTCGAAACAGACTTGCCCGTTTCGATACACGGGCCCCAGTTTTAAAAGCCAGACTACCCGTACCGATACGACCCACCCCGTTTCGGTACAGGGTCCTTTTTCGCCTAGACGTTCCGAAACACGTTCCGGAAAGTAGCCAAATCGTTTCGATACGCATATCGGAACAGGGGTTCACAGTAGCCAAACCGTACTGGAATGTGTTCCAGTACGGGTATCCTTGGAACCACACCCGTTCCGAAACACCCTTACTCGTTCCGAAACGCCTGCAGTCTGTGTGTTTCTAAAATCAGTTCTAAGCATCTCCAAACGTCCCCAACATGCCTCAAACATCAAGAATCAAGATACAACGTACATATACATACTCTAGAGGCATACACCCGACTTCAAGCATGTCCGAACCCTCAACATACATAAAAAGTCATTCATAAAGGAATTCAAGCATTCACCAAAATACATTACATATCAAAACCACGTGCCTTTAGACAAACACAGATAGCATTCATGGAAAATGGTCCTAATGCCTTCAAAAAACATGCATTAAAGCAACGTTATAAACATGGTTTACAATCCACAACATAGAAGCATAAACATATCCAACATAGTATCAACAACTCAAATGCTAGAACATCAACAAAATCAAACCAAGGAGTTTGGAACCAACTCCATACAAGTCTAGTACCCCCATTGTCTAGGCATTATTACAAGGACTTAAACCATACTTGAGCTGCTTGAGAACTCCGAAAAGCTCCTCTCTTTCCCACTTGCCTTCCGTAACTCTAGCGATCTGCATGTTGGAAAAAGGAGAGCGTAAGCTTGGAAGCTTAGTGAGCGAAGCTCTAAAACTCATCAATCATGCAGTTTTCAAAACACATTTCTTAAATGATAAGTAAACCATTTGAATGCACGAAAAGTAACACAACAACACAACTACATGGTTTGCACATGCACAACCATAACACGGTGGGACCACACATCACCGTTCGACCAATAGTTTTCAGATGGGACCACAAATCATCTTACTCTACTACTAGTCACTACCGGTGGGACCACACATCATCGTAGTTACGACAACCATCACGTGAGGCTCGACACCAATAATGACTACACAACAACATCAACGAAAGTAAAGAAAATCCACAATCCACACACAATATCTCCACAATTGATCATGCACCAACACTTAACAAATCAAGACAGAGTTAGTGAACTTACATTTGGGTTTAAGTTAGCCCTCTAGGCTCCACCCAAACCCCCAAGAATCTCTTTTTGAAATCAAATCAAGTTCAAAACATTTTCACTCACCGATGAAGCCCAACCGAAAGCCGAAACACCAACTCAAGTCTCCAAATTTCCCAGAATCGTGCTCGAAGCTTCTCTGATGGTTTCCCTTGATTCTATTCAATAAAAAACAATACATTACTCAACCGAATCATCACCAAACACTGTCACAACCACAAGCTACTACCACAAGCCAAAATCTTACAATTTCAAACCAAAACCAATACCCAAAATTCCTATTTTCGTACTCCCCAACAACCCAGCAGAAAACCTTTGATTCCAACACCCAAAACACCTTTAAACACCTGCAAACCAACCTTCTAGTATCACAATAACACCAACCCAACTCCCTTTCACAAAACCACACCAAAAACATAAGTTTTGACCCTTTAAAAATACTCATGAATACCCATTTCGGATTCTTAATAAAAACCAACCAAATTGAGATATATTACATCTAAGGGCAATACTAAAACATAAATTAGTTTTACAAATCAAGACTCCATCAAAAACCCGTTAAAGTTTCCTACTTTTTATTTCAAAACTTGAAAACTTCAAAAACTTTAAGAGATTTCTATGAAAAACTAAAGCTATAGACATGTTGGAAATGATGAGGAGAACTCAAAAATATATTTACCTTGTAGAAAGCACTTGAATTGGTGGAGGGATTTGATGGAATAGTGATTGGGGTTTTAGGGAGGTTTTAACGTTAAAATGAAATAGCCATTAATGAAAACCAAACCTTTTTAATTTAAACCAAAGCTTAATTAAATTTTAAAACGAGCCCACGGCTCGAACCCGATTTACCTGAGTAACATCTGACCCTTAAACCCGGGGCGTTACACGTACATTAGGGTTAGGGTTTAGGGTGCATGGTTTGGGGTTTAATGTTTAGGGTTTAAGGTTTAGGGAGAAATTCATTAAGGGTTTAGGGCTCATACATTGATAGCTACATACATACATACATACTTATATATATTGAGGTTTAGGGTTTAGCGAAAACTCATCAAGGGTTTAAGGTTCATACATTGATAGATACAGACATACTTACATACATTAGGGTTTAGGGTTTAGAGTTTAGGGTTTAAGGGTTTATGTTGTGGATTTAAGGGTTTTGGGCATATTGTATAAGGTTTAAGGTTTAGGGAAAACTTTATTAAGGGGTTAGGGTTTATGGTTTAGGGAGAAATTCATAAAGGGTTTAGGGCTCATATATTGATAGTTATTAGCTACATACATATATACTTACATACATTAGGGTTTATAGTTTAGGGTTTATGGTTTAAGGTTTAAGGTTAATATTTTATGTTGTTGTGAAAACTCATCAAGGGTTTAGGGTTTATACATTGATAGATACAAATATACTTATATATATTAGAGTTTAGGGTTTAGAGTTTATTGTTTGGGGGTTTAGGTTGTGGATTTAAGGGTTTATGGTATATTGTATAAGGTTTAAGGTTTAGGGAAAACTTCATTAAGGGTTTAGGTTTAGGGTTTATTGTTCATACATTGATAGATACATGCATACTTATATATTAAGGTTTGTGGTTTATGGTTTAAGGTTTAGAGTTTAGGGTTCATGTATTGGTAGGTATATAACTACTTACATATATTGGGGTTTGGGGTTTAGGGTTTATGGTGTATAGTTTAGGTTTAGGATCTATGAGTTTAGGGTTTAGGGTTCATATATTAATATATACATATATACTTATATATATATTAGGGTTTAGGGTTTAGGATCTAAGTGTTTAGGGTTTAGTGTTTTTAGTTTTTGGTTTTTGGTTTATAGTTTAAGGTTTAAGATTTAGGGTATCTACTTTTATACATACATATATGCTAATATATATTGTAAAATAAAAAAACACCAAACCCTAATGATAACCCTAAACCCTAAACCATAAATGAACCTTAAACCCCAAACACTAATTTAAAAACCCCCTAAGCGTTATACCCTAAATCCCTAAACTGAAACCCATAAAATCAAAACACTATATCATGTATTATCGTAACATTAAACCCTAAACCTTACAAACTAAACCATCGAGCTAACCTTAGTTCATTAAACCCTAAACCCTAAATCAAAACCATAAAACCCTAAAACTATAAAACTTGAAAATTAGATACTAAACCCTAAAAACCTTTAACCCTGAACCTTTAAAACAAAACCCTAATTCAAAGTAATAATCCTTGAACCTTATTAAACAATAAATGAAAACCCTAAACCTTAAATCTTAAAAATAAAATATATTATCCATAAACAAATCACTAAACCCTTAATTTAAACCCTAAATTAAAACACAACCCTAAACCTTAAAACTGAATTAAGGACGAAATTGAAAATAAAACAAAGCTTTAAGCTCAATTTCACAAAAAAAGGACGAAATTGAAAGAAATCAAAGTAGGAGTGCTTGCGGAGCAAGACCCAAATAATAACCCCCACCCATTTCAAAAAGCGCGGATCTTCTGACCCGATTTAAGGCCTATATATAGAGCCTTACCCCTCAGCCTTTTTGCTCATTCTCTTCTCCCTACTATTACTCTGTCGAAATATACTCTCAAATTCTCTCTCATCCACAAACACCAAATTCCCAGAATTTCTTCAATTTTTCGATCAAAATCTTGGTTTTAAACCAAGTTCATCCTTGTTCTTCCAAAATATCTTCCAAGATCCTCTACAAACACAAAAATCTTCCTCAAACTAGTTTATCTTCGATCAAAACCCAAACTTTTCTCAACAACAGCCTCGTGTTCTTGATAATTCCTCTCTTCAATCCTTTACAACCCTAAACCCAACTTCAATTCTATTTTACCCTAAACCCCAATTCATTCTTAACCATAACCTTAAACCCTAAACATTTTCCCCTAACCCTTAATCCTCAACCCCTAAAATCCTAAATCATGAACACTAATCCTCATGTCATATCCTTTAATCCCTAAACCCTAATCCTTAATCCCAAAATCCTTTTGTATTCTCATCTTACCTCTTCAGATTCTGACCTTTCACTTTCCAATTTCCAGATACATTAACCTTCTCTGCCTTTTCATTTCGCGGAGCTGATCTTCTCTGCCTTTCTAGTTTCCAGTTTTGGTAAGTTTGATCTTCTATTCTCTCATTTTTTTATTTAATGTTTTTTGTTTGATTAATATTTAGTTTCTATTTTTTACCAACTATTCACCTTTGTATCTCATGAAGGTTTCTGGCTTCTGTCAGATTGTTCATCTTCTGCGTGGGTTTGTTTCTCAAGAAGGTTGCATGTATATTTCTGTTTGCCTTTTCATTTGGTTGCATGTTTCTTTCTGTTTGCCTTTATTGTTTTTGGTTGCACGTATATTTCTGTTTGCTTGTATCGTTTTTGGTTACCTTTATAGTTTTGCATGTATATTTCTGTTTGCATGTATTTTTTTTGGTTGCATGTATATTTCTGTTTGTATGGTTGTATAGATGCAATGTATGTATATGTATGGTTTTGTATATATGGTTTCCGTTAGTTTCTATGGTTTCTGATTTGAAATATGTTTAAGGTTCTCTGATTTGAAATATGTTAAGATGTTTAGGTTCTTTGATTCTGGTTTGGTTTATTATGCATGCTTTATAGTTGAGTGTTTAGTTGTTTAGGGCTAGGATTTCCTTGGTTTAATCTGAGTGTTTAGGCTGGACTACCTGTCCTGCGGGGCTATTGGCGCCAAAAGGGGGTTTTTAAAGGACCCTGTGGACAAGTTTAAAAACGCCACGTACAAGGATTAAACTGAAACCACTTAGATTGTCTGGTTTATGGTTTTACTTTGTGTCATTAATTGTATATATATCTCTATGGTTTGTGGAATCTTTGACATGAATTTTTTAATTGTGTTTTTAGTTGTTTGTATATATGCATGTATGTATGGTTTTGTATATATGGTTTCTGTATGTATCTATGGTTTCAATTTGTATATGTGTGGTTTTGTATATATGGTTTCTGATTTGAAATATGTTTAAGGTTCTTTGATTATGTTAGTTTCTATGGTTTTGTATATTTCTATTTTGTTATGTATGTTTGTCTATAGATGGTTTAACTTGTTTGCTTTATTTTGAGTGTTAAGATGTTTAAGGTTCTTTGATTCTGGTTTGGTTTATTGTGCATGCTTTACAGTTGAGTGTTTAGTTGTTTAGGGCTAGAGTTTCCTTGGTTTAATCTGAGTGTTTAGGCTAGACTACCCGTCCTGCGGGGCTACTGGTGCCAAAGGGGATTTTTAAAGGACCCTATGGAGAGGTTTAACAATGCCACATACAAGGATTAAACTAAACCACTTAGATTGTCTGGTTTATTAGTTTACTTTTTGTTATTAGTTGTATACATATCTCTTTGGTTTCTGGATTCTTTGACATGAATTCTTTAGTTGTGTTTTTAGTTGTTTGTATATATGCATGTATGTATGGTTTGTATATATGGTTTATGTTTTACTTTTTATTACCCTTTTTAGTTTTCAGTCTCTAACAACATATTGCAGTATTTTTTTTCAGTTTTTTTGACAGCTATGGATGAATTTTCTTATGAGTTGGACTTTCCTGATGAAAGAGGTCAAAATGACCAACTAGTATTGTCTCAAGGTGGTTTATTCTTCCTTTTTTTCATTATGTATTTTTTTTACTTTTGTTTATTTCTGATTCATGTTTATTTGAATGCTTGAAGGGATGTAAATGATCAACTATCTGAGACAGTTCGTACCTTTAAGAGAAAGTCTACAGCTTCAAGTGGAGGGGACATTGGGAGAAGAACATCTCATGTTTGGGATCATTATACCTTCATCAAGCTTCCAGAAGGTCTTTTTGCTGAATGTAAGTACTTCAAAACAAAAAGGTATAAAGCTGATTCTTATATTGGTACTTCTAACCTTAAAAGGCATACTGAAAAATGTGCATCTTATAAAGAGTTTCTTGCTACTAATCCCAATAGTAGTTCAAAAACTTCTTTTGATCAGAAAAGATACTGTGAGTTATTTGCTGAAGCTATTCTGTGTCATGGTTATGATTTGAGTGTGGTTGAGCATGATAAACTTAGGGTTTTGCATCATTATCTAAATCCTAATGTGAAAGAAATTTCAAGGTATTCTATAACTAAGGCTTGCATGTTAAAGCATGAGAAGCATAAAAAATTGCTACTTGATTCAATGCATTCTGTTTTGAGTCGTATATGTTTTACATGTGATGGATGGTCTGCTTGCACTTCACGTTCCTAGTTTGCTCTGACTGCACATTATGTTGGTAATAACTGGAAACTTCAGTCTAAAATTTTAAATTTCCATCGTTTCCCCCCACCCCATAATGGTGAGTTTATTTATAAGTTTGTTACAAATATGTTAACTGAGGGGGGTCTTGAGAAGAAAGTTTTTACCATTACTCTTGATAATGCTTTTGCAAATGAAAGAATGGTGAGGCGACTCAAAGATGATTTGCATGCAATTTCTCACCTGCCATGCAATGGTAAGTTTTTTCATATAAGGTGTGCTGCCCATACTCTGAACTTGATAGTTCAAAAGGGTTTGAAGGTAATCGACTCTTCTGTTATTAAATTGCGTGAGATAGTTAAGTTTATTGATTCTTCTGATGCTAGACTTTGTAGCTTTGATTCTGCTGTTAATGATTGTGGTTCTGGTTTTTCTGGTAAGTTGGTATTGGATGTTCCTACTCGATGGAACTCTACTTACCTGATGCTTCGTAGGGCAATTGAAGCAAAACTTGCTATTAACTTATTTTTTAATAGGGAAAATGGCTTGGATATAATCACTGAGGATGAGTGGGAAACTGGTCAATTAATCTGTGATTTCCTTGAGCCATTCTTTGAAATTTCTATTATGTTCTCAGGATCCAAGTATCTCACTGCTAACTTATACTTGGCTAATGTTGTTGCCATTGAGAAGTTGTGTGATGCTCACAATGATCCATGTGAGGGCATCTTTGCCCCTTCTCCCTCGCACTGAAGATGCTGAGTTTGATATCTTAAAGTATTGGAAATCAAAATTTGTGTCTTTTCTTGTACTTTCACTCGTGGCTAGAGATGTTTTAGCCATTCCAATCACTTCAGTTGCTTCTGAATCCTCATTTAGCATGGGGGCGGATTTTGAACAAGTTGAGGGCTAAGCTTTTGCCTAAAAATGTTGAGATAATTGTAACAACCCGTAATTGGTTGTATGATTTTGAGCCTGAGGAAAGGGATGAAGAATTTCTTGCTGTTTTGAAAGATGCTTCAATCTCTGATGTTTCTGTTGAAGATCCACTTCCTGATTAAGGTATATCCTATTACTGCTTTTTTTAATTCTTGTTTTGTTTTTCAATATGGTTTATGATTTTATTTTCTTTTGTAGGGTTCTTCCACAACAAACAGGAAAGCACATTAGTGCTCTAGGGGTCAACTAAGTTGTGAATTCTGATGTTAAGTCAGGTATTCTGTTAGTGTTTCTGATTTTTTTAATGTTGCTACTTATGTTTATTATTTGAATATGCTACTTTTGCTTATTACTTATTGTTGCTACTTCTGTTTATGACTTAGTGTTGTTGCTGCTGCTGTTGTTGTTTGACTTGGTTTTGTTGAATGTTGCTTCTGTTTATGACTTGGCAAGCAAGAAAGCACATTAGTGCTCAAGGGGTAAACTAAGTTGTGAATTCTAATGTAAAATCAAGTATTCTGTTACTATTTTTTTAATGTTGCCCCTTTTGTTTATTACTTATGGTTTTTGCTTTTGTTTATTACTTATTGTTGTTGTTTTTGTTTATTACTTGTTGTTGCTTCTTCTGTTTATGATTTAGTGTTGCTGCTGCTGTTGTTTGACTTGGTTTTGCTAAATGCTGCTGTTGTTTATGAGTTGGTGTTGCTGAATGCTGCTGTTGTTTATGACTTGGTGTTGCTGCTGGTTACTGGTAGCTTGCTGCTTTTCTCTCTTATCTAAGTGTTGCCCTTGTTTTAATTATGTTGGTTTCTTACATATGCAAGTTACCCATAATTAACCTTGATGGTAGCATTTAGATCTGATAGCTCGATGAAGAAATATCTGGTAGCAAAGTGCTTTTAGCTTTTGTCTTTGCTATAAGATCCGAGAGCTAATATTATTACAAACAAACTTCTTGTATTTTATAAGTTTCAATTTGTAGAATTTTAAGTGTAAAGAATACTAACTTGTATTATTTTGACATTCTGTATTGATCTTTTTTTAAGTTATCAAGTATTCATATATTTTGTTCGTTTATTTAAGTTATAACTGTTAATATTCCTAAATTCTAATTTTTTTATGTTATAACAGTTAATATTCGTTTATGTAGTTCAAATTACTAAAAGTTAGATAATAATAAGCAATCTATTTTATAACTTAAGTAAAATCAATCTATTGTATAACTTAACTTAAGTTTAGAAATGAATCTGTTATACCTTAAGTAAAACAATCTAATTTATAACTTAAGTTAAGACAACAATTCTTGAATTTGTTATAACTTAAGTTAAGAAAAATCATCTAGTTTATAACTTAAGTTAAGAAAACAATTCTTGAATCTGTTATAACTTAAGTAAGATCAATCTAATTTATAACTTAAGTTAAGACAACAATTCTTGAATCTGTCATTACTTAAGTAAAATTAATCTAATTTTTAACTTAAGAAAACATTTCTTGAATCTCTTATAACTTAAGAAAACAATTCTTGAATTTGTTACTTAAGGTTATGCAACTGTTATGGATATACATTATATATATATATATATATATATATGTAAAATTATCAATTACTTAATATTTCTTGAATCTCTTATAACTTAAGTAAAATTATCAATTACTTAATATTTTTTCAACTTTAGTACTTAATATATATATATATATATGTGTGTGTGTGTGTATGCGCGCATATACATCATGTACATCAATATATGTAGGTGTATATGTATATACATTATATATGTATATGATATATCAACTTATAAAAGTTTTTAATTCATCAAATCATAGATTTCAGGTTAATATTATTTCAGGTCAACAACATGTCGGGTCACTTAACATGTCGGGTTTAAAGCAGGTCGGGTTCAAAACATGGCAGGTTCAAAAAATGTCGGGTAAAATCGGATATCGGGTCAATTCAGTCGGGTAAATTCAGTTATTTGCCAGGTCGGCTTCGGGTTCGTTTTAGTCGGACGCAGGTCGGGTTTCAGGTCCACAATAACAAGTCCAGTTCGGGTTCGAGTCTTTTTCAGTCGGACGCAGATCAGGTTCGGTTACTACAGTAACAGGTCAAATTCGGGTTCGGGTCATCAAATTCTCGGGTCAAATCAGGTTCTGACTCGAGCAAGTTTCAGTCGGGTTTTCAGGTCGGGTCAGCTTTTTGCATCCCTATTGGTAAAGCGACTAGAAAATTTTAAGTTTGATGCGTAAAAGAACAAGTGTTTATAATTCCAACAAAATTTCTCTTTTTTTTTTTGCATTTCAAAAGATTATAAATTGTTGATGAAGAGAATATGATGCTAGTAGTTTTGACATGGGTGATGAAATTGGATTCGAGACCGTGAAAATTGTGGTCTTGGTTTCGTTTGATTGATGAGGCATGTCGACGTTTACCATGTGTTGTACGAGACTAATAGTGTAGCAGATATTTTAACGAAAGGTGGGGTGGTACAAACGTCTTGGTGTCGTGTATTTTCTTGTGGTGTGCCGGTTGAATTTCTTGCTGTGATTGGGGGGATGAGAGCTGGCAGGGGCTGGTTTGGTGTAGGGAGGATGCTTATAGGAGTTGTGTATAATGTACCTTATGGGGTATTTGGTGGTTTGGTTCTTTGCTGGGCGTGGTTTATTTTTGTATTGTACTCACACGTCGTACTCTTTTCCTCCATCTACGTTGTAAGGAGATTTTTAACGAAGCGTGTGTAAGTGGTTTTGTATGATTTGATGCTTAATAAAATCATATTTTTCCGATCAAAAAAAATGCTAGTAGTTTTAGAGTTTAGTCAGTATACTCTTTCTAAGTTTTGAAAGAGTCGTAATCTAGTGAAAGTTATATGGTGAAAACGAGAGAAGAAAGATATTTTTAGAAATGATGAATGGTAGAGTGAGCCTTCTGATACTCTTCTTTGTCTAACTTCTATAGATATACAAATGACTCTCTAGCGGGTGGTGTTAGGCCTATGAGTAAATAGACATTGATGGCATGGTAATATAGCCATGATTGTCGAATAATAGAGTCTTAGTGAGTCAAATGGACTTGATAGCTATCAATTAATATTGTAGTTCTCTAACTGGATCAAGTCATGAAACTCTAAAGGCTTCATGACCCCACATGGAGAGGAATTGGATGATGAAGGGTGTAAGTTTATTTATTATTTTATTTAGGAAAAAAACTAATGTGCCACATTATCAGTTTTTTAATAGGAGTGATCATACCGAAAGTGTCTTACAAATATAGTGACCATTTAAATAGTTTGCCCTAAATAAAATTATAGTATATAAATTTATAAATCTAAATTGATATTAAACCGTTACTAAATCGATATTACGAATTGTCAGCTTAACTGAAAGAAAAAATAACACAAATTATTAATTAAGCAAACTCATTCCAAATAACCAAAAAAGGTCCCAACACCATTGATATCCATTCCTAACCAACGTTAAACGAGTAACTTATTTCAAATTATTAACTAAGATCATCAGAAAAATCCTAACCAACGTTAAACAGGAAACTCAAGATATCCATCTAAACTAACCATAGATCATCAATAAGTGATGTTTGTTACGGATAGATACAAAATTTTATGTTACATATATAAACTTCTATATTTAATTATATCATTCGAGAGTTTGATAATTTCAGTGTCATAATATTTCTCATATATATTAGGGGTGTGCATGTAAAAAACTGTAGGGTAAACTACATAAATGGTCCCCCGACTATGCTCTAATTATCTTTTATGTTCATTGACTTTCAGAAGTTACAAACTGGTCATCTAACTTAAAAAAGGTAACTAGTTGGTCCAATGCCGTTAAAATTTTAACAGTTGATGATATGACAGTTAATATAAATTGATATAATTATATAATTGTCCCTTAAGTTCTACACTTATTTTCATTTTACCCTAATTTTAGAAAATTAACCCACATAATTTTAATAATCTATCAATTTAGTCTCATTTCACCCAACCCCATTTTCTTCTTACTTTTTCTCCATTTATATAACTCCATGAAACCACACAGCTTTTCCAATCACACTCCCCAATTCCAGTAAATACCAGTTTTAAACAAGACTTGAAAATGACTATAGAGCTTGAAGACGATGCTATCCCCATTAAAATCCTTTTATTTTAAACCTCTTCCCTTCATTTCTTCATACTAGTAGCTTGGGACTATAACTTTTGCTTGAATGATTCACACATGCAGAGAAATATGATGAACTTCTACAAAAAAAACACTGATTTGAAACTCTGGTCTCAATTTACCATAAAGCAATTGAAGCCATGGATATTCCAACTCACTCATCAAAAGATTCAAATGAAATTTTGCAGCTTCATAGAAAAGCTATATTAACTAAATAATAATAATTTTGCTGGAAATAATGTCGACAATTGGGCAAAGGAAGTGTAAGATGGTGCATCAGCTTCAGACACAAAAGCAATTAAAGAGAAAAAAAAGTAAAGTGGAGTGTTTCTCTGGTTATCCACTAGAGACTATAGTATAATTGATCTTATAAAAATATTACAAATTGTTGTGGATTTATGGGCTATTGTTGTATGCTCTTGCCTGATTCGAGAATTTTAAATCAATTCATTTCTTTCTTTCTACAGATATTCGCGTAAAGGAACGAACATTAGAATCTCTGTGCAAGTCTGTATTAGAAGTTACAACTTGTACTATGTTGTTTTTTTCTACTTACAATTCAATATCCGCCATTACTTTGACTGATTAGATTTCTTTGTTTTCCCATGTATATTTTCAGGGGGAAAAGCAATATGAACCACCGAGATTCATGACCATAAACACTGCCATTGATCAGCTCTTGGAGGTTGAGCAAAAGCATGGTAAATCTAGTGAGTGGGGAATGACCCTCCAACGAGCATAAATTTACATGTAAAAATTTTAAAGATTGACTATATCCATGTTGGATACATATCCGTATCCGATGCACATGTGTTTGAATAACATTTCTATTATGTGTATCAATTTTGAATTCGACTAATGTAATCTATGTTGGGATTTTATGTTGTGGAGCTTGTATTTTACAGATCTGTAATATGCTTGAAAAAAATACTTGGTTCTGTTTTTAATTTAACCCATGTTTAGGAAATTGCAAAGAGGGATATAAAGTAACAATTCAGCTAAGCATATTTACTTGGGTTGCCTTCCAGCATACAATGAAGATGAAGTTTGAGGGTGAAATGGGACTAAATTAATAGATTATTAAAATTATGTAGGTTAATTTTTTAGAATTATGGTCAAATTAAAATAAGTGTAGAACTTAAGGGCTAATTATGTAATTATATCAATTTATATTAACTGCCACGTCATCAATCATTAAATTTTTAACGGCATTGGACCAATTTGTTACTTTTTTAAGTCAGGGGACTAGTTTCTAACTTTTGATAGTCGAAGGACGCAAAAGATAATTGGAGCATAATCGGGGGACCATTTATGTAGTTTACCCTAAACTGTAATAGTTAACTGATTTAACCGTTAAATTTTATAAATTAATTAATCGAACTATTAAAAATAATTTTTAATAGTTAACTTATAGGTTAACCGTTGTTAAATAATTTATACATATATTTTATTTACAAGATTGACTACGTCAATCTCAAGGTCCTCTTATAATATAATATTTATTAAATAGATAATTTTATTATTCTCAAATGAAGCAGTGAACATGTGAAAAAAAATATAATATATTACATGTTAACATGTAATCAGACCGTTAATAATAGTTAACTATTAACAATTAAAATAATTAACATTTTTTAACGATTAAATTACGATTCAATAATCGCTATAACGATTAGTCAACTATTTAATCTAAACGGTATGGTGAAACTATCATAAACACCACCAAATTATATATACATATTTCATCAAAATGAGCAACTGAAAATACATACACCGAACCCAGAAAAAAAAAATCATGC
Organism: Hibiscus tridactylites; assembly: GCA_958450335.1. NCBI lineage: Eukaryota > Viridiplantae > Streptophyta > Magnoliopsida > Malvales > Malvaceae > Hibiscus > Hibiscus tridactylites. The sequence goes on along the minus strand of OY288269.1, from coordinate 74,232,433 downwards.
CTTATTTAAAAATCATGAAATATTAATTAATTTAATTCAATTCAAAACGCGAATTTAAACGTTTTGCAACTTTATAAAAGCCACAACGACCTTGTAATAGTTAGAGGTGGCAAAGGGTCATTCAGTTTAGGTTTGATTCGGGTTATTTTAATTTCGGTTATTTTGAGTTCGATATCATTTGATTTTAGTTTCGGTTCGGTTTTATTTTTTGTGTCTGTTGTGATTTGGGTCATTTCGGGCCGGTTGATTTTTCAGGACGGTTGATATCGGTTCGGGTCAATTTCGAGTCAATAGGAGATCAATCATTTTTAATAGAGTTTTTAGGCCGGTCAGTTTTTTATACTCTATATATGGCTTTATAAAGTCAATATATTTGACTTTTTGGTGGGTTGTGTGGCTGTTCATATCTCATCTTTCTTTATTTGTATTCATATATTTTCTTTATTGTGGGTTGTTTTCGGTTCGGTTCCATTTCGGTTAAACTAAAATTCGGGTCGATTTAATTTATTTCGAGTTTCAGAACAAATTTCGACTTATCATGTTTAGGTCAATTTCGGATCTCGATTTGGGTCTCGAATCTTTGGTCAAGTTTTCTAGGTCTAGTAATAGCACGGATTTCCCGTATTACGGGCCCAACTAAACGACAACAAAAGATGTAAATTTTACAACGTTAAGAGTTAACGTCAAAACGAACAAAAGCTCACCGCACCCGTCCAATATTTTAGGGTGAATTATATTAGTGGCTATAGTTTTTAGGACGCTTTTATAATAGTCATCGAGGTTGAAAAATTTTCACCGGAATCATTGTCATAAAAAAAATGTTATTTTAATTACTGGACCGTTATATCCAGTGGGGTTCTGGACAGGCGCGATAGGAGCGACCGCACAGGGCCCCAATAAAGAGAGCCCCAAAATAGAGAACCTAAATTAAATAAAATAAAATTAAATATTTTTTAAAAAATTATAGATTTATATATATAATTATGTGTATATATATATTTATGTGTGTATATAAGTTAATTTTTTGCATTAAGGTTTTTTTTTTGAAAAAAAACAACTTATATCTCTTATTGATTGTAAATTAAGGGCCCCTATTTTAATATATTGCACAGGGCCCCAAAATTTTTGAACCGCCCCTAGTTATATCTAAGATGTATTAAGCTCAATTAAAGGTGTGCAAAATTTGAATCGAAAAATTGAATTATTCGACCGAATCAATGCAAAAATATTTGACTCGTAATTTTATAAACATGACTCTAAAATTTTTAAATAAAATTTGAATTATAAAATAAAAATTCGAATAATTCAATTTTTTAATAATTAGTGGATCAATTTTCAAGTTTAAGTTAAGTCTCTCAATTATGTGTTATATATACACACATTATAACTATTTAAATTAAAATTAATCAGTATCATAACACTATAAATGTTTACAATTAAATTTGAACATAAATATGACTCTTTAACTCGACTAACTCAAAAAAAATTTACTCGATTCGATCAATTATCCACCTTTAAGCTCAACTATAAAAAGGAAACGTTACATTAATTGTTAATGTGGATTGATCCCAAGACCTTAAGGGCAGAGTGTTTAGCACCTAACCATTAGGTTAAACAATATTTTTTTTATAAATTGGCAAAACATAGTATTTAAGTCCAAACTTTGGCATATTTAATTTATTTTATAAAAATATATTAACCATAACATGAATTATAAAATAATATAAGAACACATTGTCAACATCAATTAATATATATTAATTTTATAGATATTATTTATAATTTATATCTACATAAAATGTTCGAGTTTGATACAGTTTAATATAAATGATATTTAGATTAAATAACAATAGTTAATAGAAGTTTAAAATGCCTTATTATATTATTTTATAATTCATGTTATGATTAATATATTTTATATGATAAATGATTTAATCTTTCAAAATTTAACTTAAATACTACATTTTTGGTAAAAAGAAAATTCTCACTTATTCTAGTGGTAGTGGATATGATGGTTATTGAATTGGATTTTATCTACAATGATACATTTTATAAAAAAAATTGGTGAAGAAGGTTATATATTCCTAATGTAACATGTGAAGGTAACATATACTAGGAATATTGTTTCAGGCCCCGTTAAAAACTTCCTTGACCTAATGGAAGAAAAGAGTAGCTGATACAATACTTAACTAAAAATAAAGAACCTAAGCCTAAACAACACAATAAATAATCTAAAACTAATTTAAACCATCCTCATAAATTAGATTACAAATACTAGCAGGCGAGTTTGAGAAATAATGGACATCCAGATCAGTAAGAGTCGCTATCTTTGCAAAAGCATCAGGAACTCGATTAGTGCCTCTCCCCGGGAATTGAAATATGATCGTCCATCTCCTTTCCAATAAAGCTCGAATATGTAACAATACAGTCGTTGACCTTCTTCCACCCCCTCGGTGTTGTAGGGCATGTATTGCCTCCCTGCAATCACTTTCCACAACCAACTTGTTTATCTCGCGCTTCCATGCGCAGATCATTCCTTCATAAATACCCCACAACCCAGCTTCGAGTATTGAACATACTCCAATGAACTTGCAAAACCCTGATATCCAAATGTCATTAGAATCCCTTATGGTCCCTCCACATGTTGATGTTCCATCATCCAACTTGTGTCCCGTGTCAGAGTTTAGTTTAAACCATCCAGCTTCTGTCCTAATTTAACGCACTGGTGCCTCAGTTGGTCCATCTTCTCTAGAATTTTCAAGCTGGTTTCTCGTGTGGGAATGAATATGTTTAACCATCGAACTAATACTCTGAAGTCTGTGACTTCTATCTATATTGATCTAGTGTCCTCTAGTGGTGAGTTAAAAACTAGTGCATTCCTTGATAACCAAATATTCCAAATGATTGCTCCAAAAAGTATATCCCACTCTATTGCATCATTCACAAACTGCTCAGGTCTGGTTTGGTTGATCCTGATCCAATCCTATATTTTCATCGCCAGAAAGGCATTGAAAACAGTAGGTTTGATCACCAATGACCATGTTGCCATAGCTTGTGGGCACCAACGTAGAATGTGGTTTGTATCTTCAAATGGTGCGGCACATAGAGGGCAACTTGTATCCGATGTAAAGTGGTGTCGTGTTCTCTCTACATTTGTCATAATGCGATCCGAGCAGGATAACCATAAGAAAATTTTGATTCTTTGAACTCCCTTGAATCTATGGATTGCCTTCCATACGTCCTCCTTTTGGTTTACATGTGGTCCACACCCGATTATATACGCGGACTTAATTTTGAATTTATGAAATGGTTGATTTCTCCAGCCTACGACATCCATTGCAAGCTATGGTACGGGTCCTTTGATTGTTGTTACTCTCAAGGCTATGTGCAATGGGATTAGATGTTGGAAACAATCCTATTTCCAATTTCCATTCTCATCAGCCATGTCAGCCACCGATTGTGTTCTCACATGATGTATCCATTGTGCATGAACATAGGTGATTAGTGGATCAATTCTGGTGATCCAGTTATCATGCCAAAAGTTTGTAGATCTACCATTTCCAACAATTTGGCATATTTTCTCGCATACATCTTTCCAAACCATGCATAGGCCCTTCCATAGTCTCGAGCAATTTGCATAACGAATATTGCATGGTATTCCATTGTTGCATTTGTACTTGGATCTAAGGAAGCAAACCCAAAGCGTATCCTTTTTGGAAATTAGGTGGAACTCAAGCTTCATTGGAAAGACTTCATTTATAGTGTGTAATCTACGAAATCCTAGACCTCCTTGATTTAATGGCGTGCAAAATTTTCCCCAGTTAACCAAGTAAACTCCTTTACCCTCTCCTGAGATGACCTATATAAATTGTCTTATAATGCGCCCCAATTCCTCACAAGTCTTTTTTGGAAGTAAGGTCGTTTGCATTGTATATGTTGGCATCACCGCGAGTATTGCCTTAGCGAGCGTGATGCGGCCAACAAGCGATAATGTTTTAGCTGCCCATCCATTTATTCCGAATCATCCTTACTAGATAGGCATAGGATGCTGCTATCACTCAATTATGCAGTAAAGGGACCCCAAATATTTTCCCAAGACTTCAACTAATGTATATCCTAGCATATCACTTATTTGTTCTTTTGTTGTATGCAAAACATTTTTTGAGAAGAACATTGTTGTTTTAGATAGGCTGACCTTGTGCCATGAGTAGAGGCAAAAATGTTCTAGAATTTCTTGAATAACTCCGGCTTGTTCCAAAGATGCTTTCGCAAATAGAAGCATATCATCTGCAAAAATAAGTGAGAAATACCTGGTCCATTCTTAGATGTTTGAAAGGGTTTCAAATGTCCTGGTTAATCTCAATCTGAATAAGCTGCTCTAATTGTTCCATGCAAAGCACAAATAAATAGGGTGATAATGGATCACCTTATCGAATCCCTCTAGATGGATAAATGGTTTCAGTAATCGAACTATTCCAAAGAATCTGTGACGAGACAGAAGATACACAATGTATAATAACATGTCGTAGCGAATCTGAGATACTGATATCTCTTAGAGTATCATTAATAAAACTCCACTCTAATCTGTCGTATGCTTTCTCAAGGTCGATTTTGAACGCCATCCATCCATTCTTCCCTGACTTAAGGCGCATAGAATGGATAACATCCTGAGTAATCACAATATTATCCGTAATTGCTTGTCCCGACACAATGCTTGTCTGATTTTCCGACACTAGCTTCGACAATAATGGTTTTAATCTATTAACCACTACCTTCGTAATCGCCTTGTAAATTACATTGCATAGGTTAATAAGGAAAAATTGAGAGATATTTTCTGGAGTGCTTACTTTAGGAATTAAAACCAAAAGAGTTTGATTTAAATTCCCAGGTAACTCCCCCTCTTCAAAGACCTTTCGAATCATTTTGCATATGGATGAGCCTACAATTTCCCAATTGCGTTGATAGAAGGTGCCATGGAGACCATCTGGCCCTAGTGCTTTATATCCATCCATGTTGAAAATTGCGCGTTTTATTTCTTCATCAGTAATAGGAGCTGCCAATGCTTCTTGTTCAACCCCTTGTAGAGTACAAAATTGATCCTTGTACTTGAAACCACTACGGTCAGGTCTTTGAGTGGTAAATAGTTCATTGTAAAAATTATGGGCCAATTCCACTAGCTCCTCTACTTTTGTACACCAAGTTCCATCGTTTCGTTTGGGGGCCATGATTGAATTAATGCGTCTTTTTGCCTTAGTATAAGCATGGAAGAATTTAGTGTTTCGGTCACCATACAACGCCCATTGAGATCGTACTTTTTGACACCACAAACTTTCCTCATGTTGTAGGACCAGCTGGTATTCAGTTTTTAATTTTGCCTCAAGTTCGATCAGGAAGTTAGAGTGAGTCCGTTGTAAAGCTCTATCAATTCCCCTAAGCCTTGCCAACAACCTTTTCTTTTTTCCCCAATGTGGTCGAATGTCTCTACATTCTATTCGGTGGCCGCGGGTCGAAAGGATTCAATATTTGCGCCAATAGAGTTATCCATTGACCAATTTGCTTTCAACATGGCTTGGAAAGTTGGATGATCTTACCAAGCTACTATAAATCCGAATGGCCTTTTGGTTTGATCCTTCTCCTTGTCAACTAGTCGAACCAGTAAGGGTCTGTGTTCAGATCCAATTCGATCAAGGTGAAAAACTTGTGAATTTGGGAATGCGGTAAACCAACGAGCATTAACAAGACATTTATCTAATCTTTGTTTCACATTACCCTTGCCTATATGAAAGGGGGCCTTGGAAACCAAGATCTAGCAAACCGGTGCTATGAATAAAGTTTGCAAATTTACTACTACCTCCTTGGATATCCTCCAAGCCACCCTCTTTTTCACTTGGATCTAGTATAACATTAAAGTCTCCGCCTAGGATCCACGGACAATCATCCCTAGGGTCAATTGAAGCCAAGTTCTCCCAGAGTTACCATCGCTTAGAATTGGTTGGACTTGCATATATTGCAATAAATAGATCCATAGTTGCTCTTTGCATGAGCGAAATCTACCATTAATAAATTTATTTGAGATGTGTCAAATTTTTAAATCAACAGTATCCCGCCATAACAACCATAAGCCCCCATTGAATCCATGACATTCCACTCTATATGTGTGTGTTAAACCAAACTTGGAAATTACTTTGTCCGCAATTATTCCAAATACTCTTGGTTCAAATCATGGACTTGAAAATCCTTCAAAAAGCATGGCTTGCCACACCCTGACAGTTCTAAAAAATGATCGTCATTTAAATAATGGAAATAATACAAAGACTCGCGCTTGATCTATTGTTGAGGTGTAGCCCGACCATTTTCCACCATCTCGTCAGATAAATCATGTCATAAATCCTCACTATTTTATGAGGACTGTGTCATCCATGAAGCAATTTCTCCTTCCGAGTAATGCTCAGTCGCATCAAACCTTTCTTTTATTACAAAGTCATCCAATTGGTTGGCCATGCCTTGAACTCAATCTTTTGAGTTTATATTTTGTGAATGACTCTTGTTGGGTGGCTTATGTTTTTTGAGGCCTTTTTTGTTTGATTTAATAGCCGATTGAGATCCAGCACTTTTACTTTTGTTTACTCTTATATATTTCTTTTGAGACCTCTCATATCCCGCCTCATTTATGGATATTACAGTATGGTTACCTTTGTTTCTAGATACCTTATGCGGTACAACTTATGTGATCTGGTCACTTGCCAAAGAGACTACTTTTATTGAGTTTCGTTGCATATTATATGGACTTCCTTTTTTGGTTTTCCTTTCCGAATTTGATGCAAGGTGGCTGAGTTTATCGTGAAGTTTTTCTGGGAAGTCTCTTTGACAGGTTGCTTATTCCTACAAGTTGATTTACCTTTATTCCCATTTGCTTGATCCGACACAATATGCAGTATGTTCTCGGTACCATCCTTTGTACCATCCACCACATCCTCAACCTCTAAGGCAGCAGACTGTGAAACTTTTATCCCTACCCCAGTCTTACCATAGCTTGTATTTGACACCCCACAAATATTTGTTCTTCGTCTGCGATTTGCAACAACCATCCAAGGCCCATAGAGTTCTTTTGTATCTTTCGTTGAGGATGCAGTTTTCATATGTTTGTTAAGTTCCGTAGCCGAAGTATCCATAGGTGAAGTCGAGGTTCCATAAGTTTCTTTTGTATGGCCATATATTCCACACTCAAAACAAATTTGGTTATGCCCTTCGTACTCTAATTTTTAGAAAAATTATTAATACCTATGCACGGTTTGAGTGGCTTATTCAAGTTCACCAAGATGGCTAATCGCGCAAATTTGCCTCGTTCACCAACCTTTGTGTTATAGTCTACTTTCATCACTTTTCCTACAATTTGAGCAATCTGGCGGAATAGCGTTTTGCAATAGTACTTATAAGGTGTAAAACCAAAATTGATTTTGATATAACAATTTAACTTATGGACTAAATTATAAAACAATAAATTTTTAAGTATTTTCAAAGACTCACATTTTGAAAGGCCATTTTGAACCAAACACTATTTCAAGTCAAAACATATTTAAAGGTTCGATTTTTACTAAGTCTTTTCTTAAGTTTTCAAGCCAAACTTCAACAAAACCCCCATGCGTATCGATACCCTTATGCATATCGATACAGTTTTTCAACACTAGAATTTTAATTGTTCATAGCATACCGTTACGGTCTAATCCCGTATCGATACGACATTCATCTGGGCAAGACTTTAAGTTATAGCGTATCAGTATGCAACAGAACCGTATCGATACAGTTTTCTTATTCAAAAAGTATTTTTGATATAGCGTACCGATACGACATGTCACCATATCGATACGTTATGCTGACCTTTGAAAAAATCCTTGCATTTAATTTTTGAACATTGGCTTGTTAGTTAATTGGAATCCAAAATTTTAAATGACCGTTGAACGGTATCGATACGCTAAGGGAGCGTACCAATACGCTTTTTATCAAAACTCAACTCAAGATTCCAGTGAGCAAAATTCGTATCAATACAGCTAACCGTACTGATACACCCCTTAATATGGTATCAATGCGCCCTTCAAGCATACCGATATGCCCCGTTTTTCAGTCACAACAGCTCTTTCTTATTTGAGACAAGTACCGATACGCCCACGAGCTGTATAGATATGGTAAGTTGTTGAGCAGCATTTATTACGGGAAATTGCAGCCCAACGGCTCTATTGATGATCTCAACCATCCAAACGGCTAGAAATCAATGCAAGGGTATAAAAACAAGTCTCAAATGTTACAGAAACAACTATTGAGCCTTCAAGCAACATCAAAGCACTCAAATCCAAACCTTGTTCATTTTAGAGTCAAATCTTGGTACCCAACTCCTTTGCGATTTCCATTGTAATTTTTATTGTGAATTTGGGGAATGTTTGATTGTAATTGGGTAAACATTATCCTTAGAGAGGCATTTGTAAAGTTTACCAAAAACCCTTCTTTGTAAAAGTGAGTGGATTAAGCTTTGGGTGGAAAGCTTAATTAAAATTGTAAGGTTACCTTCTCATCAAAGAAAAGGGGAAGACTCAATTAGTGGATTGGTTGAAAATCCTTAGCGGGAGCTAAGGTAGTGGATGTAGAGTTTATTGGAGAACTTGAACCACTCCAATTGCCTTGTGTTCAATTTTTATTCTTCCAATTTCCACCTTTAAAACTTTTATCGCCAATTCACCCCCTCTTGGCAATTTGCAATAGTTTGATCAACCCAACAATTGGTATTAGAGCTACACTCATCGGAAGGATTACAATCCTCTTAAATCGATTCTAGTAGAGTTTGATCAACAACAAGTCAAGCAATGACGTCCATTTCCATTTCCAACCTCTATGAGTCTCAATCTACCACCAAACCACCATTCTTCAATGGGGATAACTACCCATATTGGAAGAATAGGATGAGACTCTTCATCAAATCCACTGACTACATGGTATGGGATGTAGTTGAAGAAGGGGCATACATTCCGATGAAGAAGGATGGTGAAGGAAGACTTGTCCCAAAGGTGAAAACCAAAATGACCGAAGAGGATTGTTGAGTGCATAAATGTTCTATATTTTAGCCTTCATTTTTCCATATTATTGATGCACTCAAGCATGTTTAGTTGCATATTATGATAGATTTTACATAAACATCACAATTGGAAAATATTACACAGATGCTTCTGATTTTGGTTTATTTTTACAGGTGTCTGTCGTGGTAGCATCCATGGTAGCAAAGGAGCAGAAGGTAGTTGCAGAGCTGGAATGAAGAAGAGAAGGAAATTGTCCGCTACAATGCTGTCGTGACCGCTGCCGTGGCAGAAGAGGCGGCAGTGAAGACCATGGTGACAGAAAATGCAAAGTGGAGTTCGATCGATAGAGCATTTAAAGCCTGATTTTCGTAGACCACTTGCATAACTGTTGGAGCCCAGAAGCACAAGGAAGGCCTAGTCCTAAGTTTGAGGGAAAAGTCAAAGCAAGAAGATAGGGCGAATTAAAAGACATCTACTCAGAGATTTAGTCTTTAATAGAGTTGTACTTTAATTCAAACTTGTATTCTCGTCTATTAAGAAAACCCAAGACCAAGGCCTATATATATGCTTGTAATTCGACTAGGCAAAGGATATCAAGCTCCTAGCCATCTTCCCCCAAAACCCTAGTCATTTCTCTCTCTCCATCATGTTCTAAACTTCCTCTAGGACAAAGGGTTGATCTTGTAAAGTAGTTGTAAGGGTTGTACTGTTTTAGGAATTTTCTGTTCAATTCAATAAAAGCTTCAAGTTTATTTACTCTGGTTTCCACATCTCATAAGAGTATCGGGAGAGCATTGTGAGGTTACCCATTTACTTAATATCGGGAGAGTTAAGTATACGAAAGGAGTAAATACGTGTTTTCCAATTTAAGGTTAAACCATCTTGGCCTAGGGATAGGTTCAAGGTTAAGCAACTAAGGAAGAATTCATAAACATCGGTGTTCATCATTCGATTCATGACAAGAGGTATCATCTAAGACGTGTTCATCGACAGAACTTGTGCCTAGGAATAGGACGAGTCACAATAGGGATTCTTGCTGAACTTGAAGTACAGAGTTATTGATCGCTGCCGCGACATCAACAGACCTCTGCCGCGACAAGAGCGACAACAGAAAGAACATGAGGCCTTCTGAACAGTGCAACACCTGCACTATTGAGCAAATCAATAGCAACCTATTTTCTCAACCTGATTACTTTATCTTTTACTTTAGCTTATTCTCAAGATTTCTCCAAACATTTATTTAAACTTAATTCTTTTCTTGTGCAACAATCTAAGGATAGAAGTATTTCCAGTCCTTCTGGAGACGATATCCGATACTTCGTATCACTTTATTACTTGCGACATGCACACTTGCACCTATTTGCGATAGACTCTTTTACACGCAACAAGTTTTTTGTGCCGTTGCCGGGGACTGGCAACATACCTTTACCTTTTATTACTACACATTTTTATTTTTATTTTTATTTCTTATTTGTTTTTAGTTGTTTTATTTTCCCTTTGCTTTTCACAAGGTTCTTCTATTGCTTATGCACAGATCGAGACAAGGTAAAGAACCTGAGTACGAATTAGATATAGAAATCAAATGAACATATCAACTCAGGAACCAAGCCTGACTCTTGATAGAAAGAAACAACTATCTTGAGGAAAGACTGGAAGCAATGGTGAACGGAAGACAAGGCAATGGGGCGGATAATTTCAACAACAACAACAACCCTAAGGGTGATGTTGATCCTCCTAATGATGCCCAAAACAATCGACCGCCGCCTGCTGCCCCAACAACACGACAGATTTGTCGAGAGTACATGGATAACGACCATGTTGAACTGGAAACTACGCTGCCAGGTGTGGAAGCTGAACACTTTGAACTAAAACCTGTGATGTTCAGCATGATCCGTTGGTCAATTTGGTGGATCTGCTACTGAGGACGCGCGTGAACATCTGAAAACCTTCCAGGAGATTTGTGGATCATTTAAACAGCTAGGAATAAGCCCGGAAGTACTGAGACTCCGGCTATTTCCTCATTCATTGAGAGATAGAGCGAAAACTTTGTGGAACAAGTTAACGCCGGGTTCAATAAGAACTTGGGCAGACCTTTGTCGTGAATTTCTTTCTCGTTTTAATCCTTCCTTCTTATCTGAAAGATTACGTAACGAGATTGCTACTTTTCAACAAGAAGATGACGAACCAATACACAAGGCATGAGACCGATTTACAACTCTCTTACAAAACTGCCCGATGCATGGATTCCCTATTTAGAATCAGGTTGTCAAATTCTACAATGTTGCCAATGCACACACTCGGATAAGGATAGATTCAACAGCAAACGGATTGCTATTGGACAAGGAACCAGAGGATGCAATGCTGGTGTTGAAAAAGTTAGCTAAAAACGATGAGCAGTTCGCCACAGCACGAAGAGGAGGTAGACGAGGAGTATCTGTAAAGGAATATGAATCTGACAACTCGGTTAAAACTCAAATTGCATACCTCACCAAGATAGTTGAAAACCTGCAACGAAAGGAATATAAGGTTGTATTTTCTGTCGAAGTGGTGTGTGAAACTTGCAGCGGAAACCACAGTACAAATGAGTGTCCCTTACAGCTGGAAGAGGGGATGTATGTTGGAAATTATAACAAGAGTAGAAGCTATGATTCCAACAACTACAACCCAAACTAGAGGAAGGACCCCAAATTTTCCTAGAGTAACCCGAACAATGCATTGAACCCTCCAGTCCAGAATAACCAGAACCAAGGGGGTCCTAGAATCCTGTCAATACAACAACCACAACGGCAGCCACAACAGCAGCCGACAACCACAACGAGCATACTGGAACAGGCCCTGGCAACCTTCATGTCTCAAACAGGAGCATATATGGCAAACATGGATCACTTTGTCAAGAAGACTGAATCCGTCATGCATAAGACAAAGATGAGAATGACAAACCATGAGGCTACCCTAAAATCCCTAGAGACACAGATGGGTCAGGTTTCACAGTTCATTAACCCAAGGCAGAATGGAGGATTCCCTAGTGATACTGAGGTCACTAGAAAACCCACACATGAGCAGTGCAAAACTATTACAACAAGGAGTGGGAAACAATTACAAGGGCCGATAATTAAAGAAACATCTAATAAGGAATCGACCCCACAGACACCTGCCGAGAACACTGCCTCGATAGAAGAAAAACAACCTGATGTCGCCACACCTGCCACGACAGCAAAAGAAATAGAGGAGCAGACATAAGAAACTACAAAATGTGAGCCTCCTCAAATCCGATTCCCATGTGAAGGACGCCTCGAAGACTACCGTCCTCCACCCCTTTTTCCGCAGCGGTTGAAAAAATAGAAACAGGAGTGCTAGCTTAAGAAAATCTATGATGTTTTTAAGCAAGTACACATCAACATCCCGTTGTTAGAAGCCATTAAGCAGAAGTCTGGTTATGTAAAGTTCCTTAAGGATGCAATGTCCAGGAGATCCAGACTTGGGGAATTTGAAACTGTGATGATGACAGAAGGATGCATGACAATCCTTCATAAGCGTCCACCCCCAAAGAAGAAGAATCCCGGGAGCTTCATAATACCATGCATAATTGGTGATAAATTTGTGGGTAAGGCACTTTGTGATCTAGGTGCTAGTATTAATCTAATGCCCAAATCTGTATTCTAGAAGCTAGGTATTGGACAAGCAAGACCCACAACAGTCATGCTGCAACTGGCAGACCGCTCTTACGTACAACCAGAAGGAAAGATTGAAGATATTTTGGTAGGAGTGGATAAGTTTATATTTCCTGCTGACTTTCTTGTCTTAGACTGTGAAGTAGATGAAACCGCACCGATCATCCTAGGGCGACCCTTCCTAGCCACAGGGAGAATAGTGATCGATGTAGAGAAGGGAGAATTTACTATGAGAGTCAATGACCAGCAGATAAAGCTCAATGTTCTCCAAGCTATTAAACAATCTGATGCAGAAGAAGAATGTAAGGCAATATCAGAAGTAATCATAGACCAACCTTGCATCAGATCAAGCTGTCACGACAGAAAATTTGGTCACTTCCACCGCAGTCACTTAGAAGACTGCCACGACAGCGTTGACGACATCGACTCCTCAGCCAATGAAGCATCTCACACTGAAGGTTCTGAGGAGGTAAATTGGATAGGCACACGTCCAGATAAGTTCTTTGAGCCTTTGAATTATACCTCAAATGAACATGTGATCCAAAAGCCTTCCATTGAGCAGCCACCTGTTTTAGATCTTAAACCCCTATCAGGGCAACTTAAATATGTTTTTTTCTTGGAATCAATGATACGTTGCCCGTAATCATCTCATCTAAGTTGATGTAGGAAAAGGAACAACAGCTGATCAGGATGCTACATCAGCATAAGAAGGCAATTGGATAGACCATTGCTGACATCCAAGGCATCAATCCGGCAATATGCATGCACAAAATCCTCTTGGAGGATGACCATAAGCCGACGATTGATGCTCAAAGAAGACTAAACGAAGCTATGCGAGAGGTGGTACGAAAAGAGATCATCAAGTGGCTTGATGCTGGAATTATCTATGCCATCTCGGATAGCAAGTGGGTGAGCCCAGTACAATGCGTACCGAAAAAGGGAGGCATAATGGTAGTAACCAACAAGGAAAACGAGCTAATCCCATCCAGGACTGTGACTGGTTTGAGGGTTTGTATGGATTACCGGAAGCTTAATAAAGCTACCCGGAAGGACCACTTCCTCTTACCCTTTATTGACCAAATGTTAGATAGATTAGCGGGGAAGCCTTATTATTGTTTTCTTGATGGCTACTCAGGTTACAACCAGACCGCAATTGCACCAGAGGATAAGGAGAAAACAACCTTCACATGCCCATACGGAACATACGCCTTTCAAAGAATGCCATTTGGACTATGCAATGCTCCACCAACATTCTAGCGATGTATGATGGCAATATTCTCGGATATGGTGAAAGATTTCCCGGAGGTATTCATGGATGACTTTTCCGTCTTTGGAGACAGTCTCAACGATTGCCTAGGCAATTTGAAGAAGGTGCTTGAAAGATGCGAGGTTAAACTGGAAAAATGCCACTTTATGGTGGATGAGGGCATAATGTTGGGACACAAGGTCTCCTGCCGCGGCATAGAAGTGGACAGAGCAAAAATTGAAGTTATTGAAAAACTGCCGCCACCCACAACAGTCAAGGGCATACGAAGTTTCTTAGGACATGCCAGGTTTTATCGTAGATTTATTTCCAATTTCTCTAAAATTACTAAACCCATGCGTCTCTTGTTGGAACAAAATAGGGCCTTTGACTTTAACACTAAATGTACTGAAGCATTCAGGACACTAAAAGAGAAGCTGGTAACAGCCCCAATAGTACAGCCACCAGACTAGAGTTTACCGTTCGAGATCATGTGTGACGCCAGTGACTATGCTGTCGGGGCATCACTAGGGCAGAGGAAGGAGAAACTCTTCCACATTATATACTATGCCAGCAAGTCCTTAAATGATGCCCAAATTAACTACACCACAACAGAGAAGGAGTTGCTAGCAGTGGTGTTTGCAATTGACAAGTTTCGACCATATATACTTGGAACAAAAGTGGTCGTCCATACAGATCACTCAGCATTCAAATATGTGTTCACCAAGAAGGATGCTAAGCCAAGATTGATACGTTGGATTCTGCTGCTGCAAGAATTCGATATTGACATCAAGGACAAAAAGGGAACAGAAAACCTAGTAGTTGATCACTTGTCAAGACTGGAGATGAGAAAAGACCAAGAGAAAGACAAGACTAACATATTGGAAACTTTCCCAGACGAGCAGTTATTCACTGCCACCAGCACTGCCGCGACAGCCACGACGGCAGGTAAACTTCCTGAAATCCCTTGGTATGCTGACATTGTAAATTACATCGTGAGTGGTTTATTACCTCCTGAACTTAATTACAAGGCTAGGAAGAGGTTCCAAAATGATGCAAAACATTATTATTGGGACGAACCTCTTCTATTTAAGCACTATGCAGATCAAATCATTAGGAGATGCATACCACAGGAAAAGCAGGAAGAAGTGTTTCACCACTGCCATGTTGCTTCTTATGGAGGACACTTTGGAGGGAACAAAATTGTTGCCAAAGTTCTGCAATCTGGTTTCTATTGGCCTACACTGTTTAAAGATGCACAAGCTTTTTACAAGAGTTGTGATAAATGCCAAAGGACTGGAAACATTTCTAGAAGGCATGAGATGCCCCTGTAGAACATTCTTGAAGTCGAAATTTTCGGTGTTTGGGGAATCGACTTCATGGGACCATTCCCAGCCTCTTGTTGGAATTTGTACATACTGTTGGCAGTAGACTACGTGTCCAAGTGGGTAGAGGCTATCGCCACACAAAAGAATGATGCCAAGACCGTGCAAAAATTTCTCCACAAACATATCTTCTCAAGGTTTGGCATCCCAAGGGCAATTATTAGTGATGAGGGTAGGCACTTTGACAACAGGGTAATTGCTAGCGCGCTGAAGAAATATGGAGTTACACACAAGATCACAACAACATATCACCTTCAAACCAATGGGCAGGCTGAAATCTCAAATAGAGAAGTGAAGAACATCCTAAAAAAGATGGTTAAACCAACTAGAAAGGATTGGTCTCTTCACCTAAATGATGCACTATGGGCTTACAAAACTGCATTTAAGACACCATTGGGAATGTCGCCTTACTGCCTCATCTACGGAAAAACCTGTCACCTACCTGTCGAGATAGAACATAAAGCATACTGGTCTATCAAGACATTTAACATGGACT